>CM066032.1:1334721119-1335383600 GCA_033557465.1 Ichthyophis bannanicus | reverse complement strand
TTCCTGTGAAGGGACTCACATGGCAAGGTCCCATTGCAACGTCCCAGAGCCCATGGAGGTATCTGCAAGAGTTGGAAGTAGGAGAGGCCAGCAGAGGTGCCCAGAACCAGATGCCGAGGCCTTTGGCAACGGATCACGGACCCCCGAGGCCTGTCCCACTTAAAGACCCCCTCTCCTCAACGGATCCGGGTCACAATGGTGTCCACGCTCGAAAGGATACAAATCCTGAGTGGGAAGCCCTGAGATGATGGCAGTGTAAACGCAGTGGTCACTGCATTCCTTGCCTAACAGCAAGCGATGATTCCTGGTTCTGTCTGGGCTTGCCCAGAGACCAAAAAAAAAAACAGGAACCTCGCTGTTGAGGACTTACCCTAGCAACGGATATGATACTCGAGAGCCCCTGCGCTCTCAAGCTGATACTTGGCAAGAGTCTCAATCCTGCTCCCGGTCCTCAGGAGTCGAAGATCCTCCCTGGCAAGGGCTTATGGCTCTGGCCACGACAACAGTCATGCGTGGGTCACCGAAAGACCCGATACAAGCTCGATGCCTCAGGAGCCGTCAGGCCTCGAGTCCTTGAAGGCATACTTGGACTGGGAGTCCAAGGAAGAGGGTTCCCTGGAGACGCGGTAAACACCGCGATCTCGTCTCAGGATCTGTTTCCCCAGTGTCGAGACGCCAGTCCTCTCCTAAGGACACCTCATTCCTCAAGTTGTCAAGGACAATGGTAAAAGCCTTGTCTCTCACCACCCGGAGTAAGAGGAGAACCATCAGGGGTTCCACCCTAAGGGAGGACCATGATGGTCCCCTCCCTGCCATCCTAGGGTGACGGACGTACTTTTGGATGTGGGAGACACCGGCGTCTGTGTGGATAGTAAAGCTGAAGGCTCTGGACACCATGTATTGGAGTCCAGCAGTACTTTGGCTTCTCGGAAGGCGCAACTCCCTCACACCTCTATTGGTGGTGAGAGTCAAACAATGCCACCGGCAGAAAAGCTCTGGGACTCACTCTTCTGGGCCCCCCGGCAGGGAGGTTCGCACCCTCAAACAACCCTTAGATGCAAATGCTACCCAGTGCTTGATGCGTGGGGTTGCAAAATTCAAGCATATCAGCTGTAATTGGCATATATCTTCGGGACCTAGCAGGAAAGAGAACTCGGCAGGTTTTTTGGTGGGTCTCAGTGGAGATCACCTCCAGCGATTCCAAATATTCACAAAGTGCATTGGGGAGTGCTCAATTTACATTTCTGAAGCTGCCTTTCAACGGTTTTGAATCCAATGCGGAGGATGGCCGCAGCAGGCATTGGTGAACGAGGCATCAGTGACTTTAGGATCAGTCCTCGAGCAATGAGTCCAGCAGAAAACTCTTCGACCAATCCCCTGCCTCGGAGGATAAGGCAGCAGAGATCAAGACCGAGTTCATTACCAGGGACTCTTGCTCGTCCAGGAAGACTCCACCCTTCCCAAGAAAAAAAAAAACTCATGGAAAAGGCCTCCCTTCCACAGGGAAAAGCCAGCCTTACCGAGGCTATCCTCAGTACCAGGACCCCCAGACCCTGCAGCAGGGGTCACCAGGGCAAAGAGGCGGGACAGAGCCAATGTAAGTCTAAGGGCTCTAAGCCCCAAACACTGAATCCGGCCCAACCTGGGTTGGGGTTTTGACTCCTTGAGCCTTGCCTCTCCACCTATGGGGTTGCAGCTGCCAAACAGGGGGTCATCTGATTCATTTTGCCCGTCAGTGGCCTACCATCACCACCGACACCTGGGCACTTCAAGTGATCAGAGAAGGATACTTCCTTCACCTGGGACTAGATGCTTCCTCCTCCTTTCTTTCCAGGAGAGCCGCCTTGGACTCCCATTCCTTCTTCTCAGTAGAGACTGCCAGTCCAGTACAGGTATTTGAGGTGTTTTTTGGTATTGTAGACCTCTGTCCATAGGAGATGAGGCTGAAATGAACCTTCAAACGTCACAATTAACCCTTTCAGACCTTATGTCCACTGTAATGGACGTTTCATGTTATTCATTGAATTCCATGTATATATATATGGTGTGTATATATATATATATGGTGTCTGTGAAAAATTCAGGGTCTGAAAGGGTTAACGTCCCAGTTGCTAAAGCATTTTCCCATAGGACATGGAATGGGAGAAAAACCTTGGGGAGTGGGGACCTAAACGGCTTGCTTCAGTGAAGCATGGTAACCAAATGCAGCTGTTAGTGTGGTTTACTGTGTGTATTAATTTCTGCAGACCTTATTATATCAAAGTGAGTGGTTTTGATTTCAGATTTAGTTAACGAATATTTTCCAAATCCAAACTCAGGGTGATTTAATTCATGTGCAGAAATAACTTCCTTGTACGAATGGGCTTACAGTCTAACTCAGTGGTCCCCAAAATGGGGTCACATCATCAGTGGATGGGATCACAGAAACATGGACATTTCCTTCTCTCTCTGGATTTTCCTTGTGACCTTTGCCATGACACCAGTCAGCATGTGACTTGTGAGCTAGTGAAACATTCATAGGTCTTTGTCCCTTCCTGTTAAATAGAAACCTTTGCTGAGTACTGGGGTCTGTAAGTACACTGACATAAGGGGCCCTGTGCTGACTGCTGCTAATATTGCTGCTACTGTTGCCATTGCTTTCTGCTTTAGATGAGTGGAGGGAAGGGGAAGGAGGCTGGAGACCTGCTATTTTGATTTGATATTCATCTGGGGTCATGTGAATTTCAGTGTTAAAATGAGGTCATTATGGGATGAAAGTTTGAAAAGCACTGGTCTATCTCCTATTTGAGGGCACTGGAGAGTAAAGGGATTTGGCTGAATTAATCACTAGGCCACTCTTCCACTTGTAAGCGTTAGGGCTAATACAATCAATAGTTGGAGATAGCCCACACAGTAGCAGAATAAGTTTTTTTATGCTTTAGTCACTGATACCAATTTTCTCCAATCCTCAACTACGCTCCTTACTTGAAGCTGTTGACTTTTGAACAGTATTCCAAGCGTTGATCACCCCACATTTCGATTATGCAAAATATCAGTCTCCATGGACCCCCAGATTATGCAATACACCCCCTTCATTTGGCTATGAATACAGCAGCATGGACACTGGTTGAAGCCTCAAGATACGAACATGTCACCCCCATCCTTAGACACCTACATTGGGCTCCCTATTGTCTGCCATCTCAAGTATAAAGCCCTCATCATAACATTCAAAATACTACATAACCTCTCTGCTTATGCTCTTAATGATATTCTACAATGGACACCTGACAACAGAATAAGATCTACCATGGTGAATATGCTCTCAGTCCCTTATATTATAAGAAAAAGTTCCCAATTGCTAATAGCCGAGCATTCAAATTATAAGCTCCACCTCTCTGGAACTCTCTCTCCCCTCCCCCCGTCTCTGCCATCTCTGACATAGCTACCTTCGGAAAACTTCGAAAGACACACTTGTTCCAACTGTATTACGAACATATAACATAGAACACTGTGCTTCACCAAATCCCATAGCCAGACCCTCAATCCATCCCACTAAGCTCAAGGTATACAAAGTTCTAACACTATAATGTATATAGTTTCCCTATTACGACCCAAGTTACTCCCCCCTAATTTATGAATTGTTATATTAGTAACCTCTGTTTGTTGTTACTTGTTAAACCTGTTCAATGAAATTTGTTGTTATTCTACAAACTTGTTCCATGTAACTTTCGTTTGTGTTCCTTGTAAACCGCACTGAATCTTAAATAGTGCGCTATATAAAACCAAATAAATAAATAAAATAAAAAGGGGCCTAGTTTATAAGCTGTGGTAAAATATCTAATTTTACCGCAGCTTAATTTAACATGGGAGCCACTAGTGCAGTGATGGCTAACCTTTTTGAGCCCGAGTGCCCAAACTGCCGCACAAAACCAAAGAATTTCCTCAAAGTGCCAGCACGTCATTTGCATAAGTGGTCTTATAATATTTGCATAATGTTACCATACACTAACTTTTAGTAAACATGTCTCTTAATGAGTGTATGGATAAAGAAAGACTAAAAGATTTCTACATTACTATAATCCAGTGCCAACCGCCAGGCACATTAGGAAACTACTACAAACGCTGCCCATTTAGAACCCATAGCAAAACCCGCCGTATCCTGACAGCATTACCAGGACTCACAAAGCACCATACCCTACCTATCAAAAGGCAACACTGCAAATATTAAACCAATACATTTCAGAGAATACTGGGGAAAGAGAACAAGTGGCAACGTCAAATAGGAATTTCCTCTTGTACCAAACAAAGCGCAGATGTTAATGATGCACATTTCCCAGAGCTGACATATTCCAGTTAATAAATTCAAAATAAAGAGATATCTTTCTACCTTTTGTGCATTTTTTTCAGTTGCAATTGGTCCAGCCATTTTCTTCTGGTTTCTTCATGTTTTCTGCTAACTCTCCATCGTCTGCTGTCCATTTGTCCTTTCTTCTCTCTTCTAGTTTTTTTTCCATTCTCTCTCTCTCTACATCTGCTTTAACATACTAATCTTTCTCCTTTTGCTCTTTCCTCATTCCTATTTCATCCACACAAATTTTACCCCTCCATCCTCAATCCCCAATTACTCTCCCAATACCTGGCCAATTGTAGATTTTTCATCCCTCCTACACAAAATATTTTTCCCCTCTCCATTTTACTCTCCCAGCCACATCCCATTCTAATCCTCCCCCAACATCAGCTCCCTTCTAGTTCCAGTCTCACCCAGCATCCATTCCCTTCTTCAAGCCCCCCAATTCCCCTCAGCCCATTTCCATTCCAAGCCCCGTCCCCATCAGCTATTTGCAGTTCAAGCCCCCACTTCCCCTCAGCCCATTTCCATTCCAAGCCCCATCCCCAACAGCTATTTGCAGTTCAAGCCCCCTTCCACTCAGCCCATTTCCAGTCCTAGCAACCCCCCCAACCCATTAACAGTCCTAGCCCCCCATAGCCCACTCCCAGTCCTAATCCCACCAGCCCATTTCCAGTCCTAACCTCCTCATCAGCCCACTCCCAGTCCTTATCCGGCATCTCTCAATTTTTAGTTTAAGACCCCCCAGCGCCTATCTCAACTCCTTACCCCCCCAGCGACCATCACCACTCCTAACCCCCCCAGCCCAGCACCCATCACCACTCCTAACCCCCCCAGCCAGCCCAGGGCCCATCACCACTCCTAACCCCCCCAGCCAGCCCAGTGCCCATCACCACTCCTAAACCCCCACCACCACTGCCAATCACTACTCCTAACACCCCCAATCCAAGCCCAGCCCCGCCCATCACTACTCCTAACCCCCCCCAGCCCAGCCCAGCCCATCACTACTTCTAACCCCCCCCGCCCTGCCCCGCCCATCACCACTCCTAACCCCCCCCCAGCCCAGCCCAGCCCAGCCCATCACCACTCCTAACCCCCCCTCCAGCCCATCACCACTCTTAACCCCCCCCAGCCCAGCCCAGCCCATCACCACTCCTAACACCCCCCCAGCCCAGCCCAGCCCAGCCCAGCCCATCACCACTCCTAACCCCCACCCCCCCCAGCCCAGCCCAGCCAGCCCAGGGAAAATTAAAAAAAAAAAGAAAACCTGTCTGCTGCCGTTGTCGGAGCCGCCGCGGCAGAATCGAGCGTGCCGCGGGGCCCCCCTGTACCCACCCGGCAGAGCCTGCCCTCCCCGTAGCAGCTCTCTCTTTGGAGCTACAGTCAGACGCGCCGGCTTGCAGAGCGCGAAGGGAAGAGTTCCCTCGCTGCTCTGTTAAGCCGTGGGGGCTGATGGGAAGTTCCCATCAGCCCCCGCGGGCTTAACAGAGTCGCGAAAGGGAAACTCTTCCCTTCGCGCTCTGCAAGCCGGCGCGTCTGACTGTAGCTCCAAAGAGAGAGCTGCTACGGGGAGGGCAGGCTCTGCCGGGTGGGTACAGGGGGGCCCCGCGGCACGCTCGATTCTGCCGCGGCGGCCCCGACAACGGCAGCAGACAGGTTTTCTTTTTTTTTTCAATTGCGGACCTTCCCGCGTGCCAGCTGCAAGGCCTTCGCGTGCCACAGCTGGCACGCGTGCCATCGGTTCGCCATCGCTGCACTAGTGTGTGGTAACTCAGCATGCAGGATAGTGACCCCCCAAGGCCAGGGAAATAATGCAGCTTATGTTGAGCTTCTCAAACTGTGCTAGTCCAAGAGAAAAATAATACCAGCTCAAAGGTGGTATATTTCCTGGCCAAGAGCATGAGGCTGCCAACAGGTGGGCAAATGACTCCCAACCACCATCTTAAAGCGGCTGATTTCCCCTAGAAGAAGATAATTCCCCCTCCCTTACATGGCAGCTTGATACCCCTTACAGTAGTAGCATGAAACAGTCGCTAGGTTTCAAGCAGCACCATTTTAAACCTGGTGCCAGAGAGGGCAGGACAACTATGGATCATTCCTGCTCCCAAAACCATGGACCACCACTGATTTAAAAGTTATTCGGGGGGGAAGCAATGTTCCCTCTTATTTTCTGTAGGCTGTGTGCGCATAAAATATCAGCTGTGTGCAGCTTTTGAAGGAAGGTTAAATTTTTGTGCGCCACATAACGACACTCTGAGTTATATACTTTAAAATTTGACTGCACGTCAGAATACAGTATGTACACCACATTGATTTTAATCAAATTAAATGAAAATAGACGATTACTAAATGAAGCGGGAAATTTCTAGTAATTACAATCATAACTTTTAAATTTTAAGACATCTGTGTTTTCTATCAGAATCAGAGCTGTAATTTTTGTGTGCTCTGTTGTAAAGTATGTGCGCTCGCTCGGCGAGGTGTGTGCGCGCGCACATGCGCACAGCTTAGAGGGAACAGTGGGGGGAGGTGTTAGCGGCCTAATGCTCCCAGTCTGGAAAATAATGCTAGCTTTGATCCAGCATTATTTCTGCAGAAATAACGCAGCTTGTGTTCTCCATGAACAAGCAGGAAATAAGTCCTCACGTATGGGTGACATCACTGATGGAGACCCGCGCAGAACGCTCCCCAGCTTCCAAAGGAAGCTTTTGGGAGGTACACCGCGCATGTGCGACTGCCTCTCCGCCCACTGCAGTGCCATATTCTCCAATCTTCTTTTTTCCACGGAGCTCCTAGAATGTATTCCTGCAGTCCAGAAAAACATTTTCTTTCTGTCCCTCATGGCTAAGATTTTTTCGCTTATTTACCACCTGTCGTAGGTTAGCTGTCTTTTGTTTGCCTTTTAGAGGTTTCTTTTTTTGCTTTTTTTTCCCCAATGCTTTTGCGTTTTTTTCCTCCTTTGAAGTGGTTTACTGCCCATGGCAGTTTTTCTGTTTGACTTTGCCGAGGTGGTCTTTTTTGGCATGTCTAAGCCAGCTAGTGCCTTCAAGAAATGTATCCTCCCACTGAGGAAGCTTGGCCAGCTGCTCCCGGCCATTGCTGTCTGCATCTTGTTGAGAGAGGCTGCTGGGGCACTGCACGTGGAATTTCTCCCATTGCTCACTTTTCAATGTCAATAAGGGTCTCTGCAGGGAGCCTCCCCTCACGTTTCAGACCCTTCCACTCGGTCTGAGCACACTGCTCCTTCCCCTTGGCTGCATCTGACCCTTTCACAGACGTAGATGAGGGAGTCGGGGCTGAGGATGCTGAATCAGATAAGCCGAAGAGGGACTCCTACTTTTCCCGACCTTTCAGCCCTCTACACATCATCTGCAAGCAGAGTTCACAAGATGCTGGCTTGTGGTCAGGACCCCCACTGTATTGTAAGCACCAATTAAGACAGTCTGTGACAGATATAGTTTTACCAGCTTCATCAGTTACTCAGAATTGCCACTTCAGATTTTGCCGTTTGGAACCAAAACGGCAAAGATTGAAGTGGCAAGTCTGAGCAATCGATGATGAAGCTTTAATGCTTGATCCAATTGCCAAAGCGTCTCTGCATTCTCTTTATATTCTCCATCTGTATTGATGTTTGCCTGCATTGGTGATTGCTGTCCACATATATCAGATAAGTGCATGTGCAATACATTTTCTCTTTTAAGTCTTTGATGTCTTATGTGGATTAATATGGAAAATTTGTATTGAAAGAGCTGATTCCCCCCATATAGAAATGGTCCAACAAAAAAAACATTTTTTGAGTTACAATGTTACACGGTAGTTTGGTGCAATTTTGCTTTGCCCTAGTTACCCACTTTTTATCTATTGTCTTGAAATATAAAAGCTAGTATTGCCATACTTAGGCAACTTCAGTCTTCAGAGAATATTATCCATTGTAGGAATTTGAGGTTCTCAAACTTTCCCAAAACATATTACTTATTGCCTTTAATATTGTTAGGAAAGTATTTAAGGAGGTTTTGCGTGTGCCTAATTGTTATTATTTGTCTCATATATGTTTGGTTGAGCTTGCTGCTGGAGAAGCCCAAGTATTAGTAGAGTCTGGAAACCCTTTGGATTTGACACTTTTCTTGGAATCTTCTTGGGAGGAAATTTTGAATAAGGCTACCCTGGTGGCAACTTTTGCCACAAAAGGGGTTAAGA
The DNA here is from genome assembly GCA_033557465.1 of Ichthyophis bannanicus. Classification (NCBI taxonomy): domain Eukaryota; kingdom Metazoa; phylum Chordata; class Amphibia; order Gymnophiona; family Ichthyophiidae; genus Ichthyophis; species Ichthyophis bannanicus. The sequence continues at coordinate 1,335,375,079 of CM066032.1, read as the reverse complement.
GTGCTATGTTGAAATTACATTTTCAGAAGAAACAAGATCTGTTTCGTGGACAAAAGCTTATGATTTTTCTTGATGTTTCGCGAGTCTCTCAAATGTGTAAAGTTTTGACATTTCAGTAGACAAGGTGAACCCTGTAATTGATCGCTGATATGTTAAATCCTTGATTTCATAAGACAAGGAATAGGTCCATGATAAATGCAGCAAACCTTTCTTTTTGGGCTTTAAGGAATTGCAGTATGTAATGTACCAGCTGCGTCCGTGGAGGAGACAGCGGATTCTACAATGTGCCATATCTTGAACCTATACCGGCGAACCACTTGGCTTCATCAGGCACTACGAGAAGGCACAAGAGTTCAGAGTGTTGAACAAATTCGAGAAGTTGCTTCTGGGGCTGCCAGAATCCGAGGGGAGACCTTGGGAATTATTGGATTAGGTATGTTTATTTTCATTAATATATATCTGTAAATATCTGTATATGTTTAGTTTTGAGAAACAGTTGGAGGAGGTGGGAACTCCAGTTATCCAAGTAAGCCTATATAAAGAGATTTTACATTAACAAGTCAATTTTTAAATGGTTGGTATGTTGTCAAATGCTAAACATATAGTACTGGGCCGAAAATCCCCCTAAATGGCCTGATACTATCTGTAGAGTGAAAGGGCAGAGGGGAGATGGAGCCAGGGAGAAGCTGAGAAATAATTCAGATGGCAGCCACTGCCATCCGTCATTGTTTGTTGTTGTTAACCGTCATCGTACAATATGTATATTCAGCGCTCCTCACTATACATATAGAAACTCTGAATATAGACGTCATTTCAGAAATCTCTCTGCCTGCAGAGTGAAGCATTAACACATGTAGACTGGCCGCACCTCTGAATACTTGTTTCAAAAATCCACTGTCTGCACATGTTAGATGGCTGGGATGCCAAGATTCAAAGGGGACATGTCATAGCCGTGGTTTGGACAGGCCATTTTACCAAGGGGAATAAATGTACACCGTCATATTCAAGATGATTAACAAAGTTAGCAGACCTGATAACCACATTAATCGGACTGAGTGGAATATTCAGCAGCACATAGCCTGTCATATCACTGCTAAACACCCCAGTGCTAACCACATAGAATTGGAGCATTCTGGTGGCGTGGCGCTCGAGATAACTGGTCAGTGACGATATTTAGCTGCTGCCTGGTTTTCTGAAACCAGATAAAGTTAGGCCCTAAAGACTGGTCTAACTTCAGCCAGTTAAGCTAACTGGGCAGCAGCTGAATATTGCCGCTGCCCAATTACTTAAATTACTAACTGGGTACATCGCATATTTGATGCGGTGGCCAGATAAGGCCTCGGCATTTAATATCCAGGTCTAAGTTAAAGCGGTGATGGCCAGCTGCTTTAAGCATGCTGGCCGCTGCTGCTGAATACCGGCCCCATATGATCCAGTTAATTTCCCTATCGGCTTTTGCATCAGCAATAAAGTGAGCACAGCTTTTACAAAAAGGGCTTGTTTCAGTCTGCAGTTAGCATGGGAGATTTAGGGTGTAAATGCTCTTCATCCCTCATGTGTTGTTTTGGCATTTAAAAGGTAATTTTGTAATGGCACCCAGTTTTGAAAGTGGAGAGGGCACCTGTATATCTTTATAAAATACTAGCTCGAATCCTGCAGAAATAGCACCTGGATGGTGGGGGCTGACATGTGTCTGTTCTAGAACAAGTGCATAAAATATGTGTGTAGGTGCAGATTTTATAAAATATTCATGTGAAAAGCGACTTGGCCCACGCTTTCCTTAGACTCCTCCATTGCCTGTAGTATTACAGTAGATGGGACCTAAATAGGAGTCCTTTTACATATGTATATTAGTGTTTTACACCTTAATTGGCACCACTTGTACATATCTTGTTTTTCAATCTGGTAGTTGTACATGCACTTACACATGGACGATGCAAAATCACCAGCACCACATATAATGCCATGCTGTTTATGTGGAAAGTACTAAACGAGGTGGATCTTTTGTTTTTCCTGCATTTTTTGAAAAATCACTGCTCTGGCTGTATGTGCCAACAAATAAATGGGCATTTGCTGGCATCCTTATACGTATTTTATAGAAGGATCTGCATTCAGTAGTTCCTTTTGTAAAACATCAGGGAAATGTTTGTCTAGACCTGGGCATTTTATTTCCCACGTTTAGACCTTATGCAAAGTGGTGCTTTATGGGGCATGTTTACTAAAGTCCACACTGGTAACGTGTGAGCGGGCCGTGTTCACAGCGTGGAAATCTTACGCTAAATTTAGGAGGCATGGGCATCTGTCCCTCAGCAATTAGCGTGATGCAGAGATGCAGTACTCTGCAAGCTGGCACCCGGGGGCACTTAATGCCACGCACTGAGATGACATTAAGTGCACCATGCTAAGTGAAACAAGTGCAGTTAGCATGGGCGCACTCATGCCTCCGTTAACTGCAAATTGCCGTCAGTGCCTACAATTTTGCCCATTCCCAACCCCATCACGCACTACTCTGTTAGCATAAGATTTTTAGCATGGGGCACCTGTGCTACTTTTGTGCATGGCGCTCTGACCGCTCACTGAGCCCTGTGCTACCCGAGTAGTGCCCTTTAGTTAACCTGCCTCTATACGTATTAATTTAAGCGCCTGTGTTTATATTAAAATGTTTACTGTCACCACCACTGAAAATTCCCCCTAACCCCCCAGAGATTTCCATCTGAGGTTTGGGTAATAGAGAAGCAAGTTATTGTACATCCTACTACTCCTTCTGTGTAGAGAGTGAGGAATGGTTTAGCAGTCACTGCTAATCACCTGTCAGAATTCATGTCTTCAGTATCTTGCATCTGAATCCCAAAATGAATGGCAACCAAAGGAAAGAGAGAGATGTTCTTGAATTACAAGAAGCATAATACATTTCAACCTTATTCATTTGCAAAATTAAGGCTAATTTCCCGTGTTTGAAGGTTGATGTCAGTTTTGCTAAATCTGAAGTAATCATTTTTGACGAAAACTAAGCAAGCAAGAAAATGCTTCATAGAACTGCGTGTTCCATCCAGCCTACAGTAGAATAATTGCATAGTGTAATAATTCAGCAGATTTGGGGTTGGAGAGCGAGGAACAGTTTAATGTAGCCCGTCAGCAGATTAGGAGCCTGGTAATTAAATGATATCCCACTTCAGAAAATAGCATAGTATTTGATATGTATGAACGGGTTACGTGTTTTCACCAAAGGCATTCATTTCTGTTTTGGCTTACTAGTTTGTGTCTCTTCCTACACAAATTTCTCAACCTGGTGATTTTCAAGCTCTATTTCATGCATGTGCTTTACAACTAAGTCTTCCCTGCAGCTTATTCTGCAGTCCTTCAGCAAGATGCACAAATAAAGTTTAAATATTTACAATAAAGAACAATTCCTCTGAAGTATTGCTTGTTTAGCTAGATTGCAGTGATGCTACAAGATCTGTCAACTCTGGCACTTCTGGTTATCTGTTTCATCCAGCCCCTTTAAACTATGATGGACTGGAGTACTAAGGTCAGTTTTTATATTGTTTCAGACCATCTGTCATGAGGATGTTACTGTTGACAAATATAGGGGCCTATTGATTAAGCTGCATTAGCTGTTTAATGTGGCATTAGCTCTTAGTAGGTGCTAATTGCTGCGTTAAACAGCTAATGCAAAAAAATGCCTTTTTTGGGTTGGGGAATGGGCAGGGCTGGCCCAAACATCAGTCAAACTAGGCTATCACCTAGGATGGCAGCTTCCTGGGGGTGGGAGGAGGGCGGGCGGAGGGCTGGCAGGCGGGCAGCAAAGAACAAGGCATTCAGAACTAAACAATAGATTTGGACAGCTTGGGGTGGAGGCCAGTAAGGCTTAAGGTTTGCTGAGGGTGCCAACGTCTTGAATCAACTCTTTGTCCAGCCCTGGGAATGGGCAGGGACTGCACTTTACAGTTAGCACAGAGGTCTTTGCCACTCATTACCTATGAACGCAAAAGATAATGCAAAGCAATTCATACCTTCTCGAGAGGTACAGTTAGAAATACACCCATGCTTTTCTGGCTCACATAACGCACACCCCCTTGGAAATTGTGCATGCTATGGCATTAGCCCATGTAAACAGCAGCCTTCTAAAATTTGCTGTTTGAAAAGTGTTGGTTATTTACATGGTTGAAAGCCACACAAGCTGCCTGAAATGACCTTTCTTGTAGAAATAATGTTGGAGGTAATTTCCTAACCATATTGCAAAAGTTCCTTAGCGTTCCTCCAGTTCAGTCCTCTACCTCTGGGTTGTCAATCTCCTCCTGCAGCTAGGAGACTGGTATGTCAGAATGATGACATCACTGGATATAGCCTGCTGCACTCCCACTTGCATCCCAGTGTAACCAGTCTCCTTGCAGCAGGAGGACATGACGAGCCTTAGGGAGAGGCTCTTTGGAGGAATGGATAAGGAGCCAAAAGGGTGTTAGGATAGTTCAGTGGGTTACAATGGTCTTTCTGGTACTGTTTCTTTAAGAAAAAAAAAAAAGAGCAAGTGAAAGGACAAGAGAAGCTTTAGCCCCGGCTGCTTCTTTGCAGCAAACAGGGGAAGGAAGAAAGGCTTTCTTGCACCTTGCCTGTGTCGGTGCTGTGCTTCTTCCGGGGGGGTTCAGACTCAGGCTATTCGAGTCCTCTCCCCTATCCCGCTTGGCCCCGAAGCCTCACCTCCCTGACCTTACGGGGGTGAGTCCTTCTATGACACTGTGCACCGCGGCACTGCGTTTCTGAGTGCCGCGGCTGAGTATCTGGCAGCATAGCATATGCTATTCTGGGCCCGGGATTCGTGGCACTTGCAGCGTGACAGCTGTCTTCCGGAGCGGTAAGTGTTCGCCTGCTCCCGGCTCTTTCTTTTAGCCAGGCCGCGCTGCTCCGAAGGAGCTCCGGAGCGTCGGTGTTTTTGGCGCCTTTTTCAATTCGCTCCTGGCGGCCATTTTGGGGGCTGCGTTGCAGCCGCGTGGCGGCCAATTACTTTGGTTTCTTTTCGCGGTTTCATTTCTTTGCTTTTTTTGGTTTTTGTTTTTTGATTTCGTTTGTTTTCCTTTGGATTTCTTTGATTTCTTTGAGTGCCTTTGTGGTTCCTTTTCTTCAGTCGGCCCCTTCAGGTTCGGGGAGGGGAGGCTGTGGGGAGTAATTTGATTAGCTCCCAATTCCTTTCAAACTTAAAGTAATAAAACAGACAGTGTGGTTCCGAGTGCTCCGGGCAGCATAGATCAAGCCAGGGCCCTTCTCTCCGCGGGCTCCGCCGCTTGCTTTCTATACGTATGGCTGCCCGGCCCCAATGCCTCGTGTGTGGCGCTAGGAGGGGCACCGTCGGTGACACCGGGGTGTGCAGGGGCTGTGCTGCCCTTTCTTCGGCTGTGGAACTGCAAATGGAGGCCCCTGAGGCCACTGAGGCGCAGGGTCTGCCGATGGCGGTGGAGCCTGCTTCTGCGTGCCTCTTGGCGCCAGAGGCAGAGTTGGAGGAGCTGGCAGGGCCATCTGGGGTATCCTTGCCTGCTCCGGAGGCCTGTCTCAGTGTCTTTAGTCCGGAATTTGTCCTGCTTATGCATCAAGCGTTTTGCCTGCGGCAGCAGGGCAAGCAGCCGCGCTCGGACTCGCCGGTGTCCCAGCCCCCCCTATTAATGGCGGAGGGAGGGCTAGGCGCTGCCTCGCCAGCCCCGAAGCGGGCGAAGCTTTCCGAGCCGGGGGAAGGTTCCTGGCCGGAGGCTGCAGATCCGGACTGGGATCCTGAGGACGGATCGCAGGACCTGGAAGAAGGTGAGATTCCGCAGCCCGAGGATCAAGCTAAAATCATCAGAGTGTTCCGCAGAGAGGAGTTGGCTGCTTTGATTGCGGAGACGTTTCAGATATTGAATCTTGCGCCGCCGGCGGCGGTAGAGGACGACGTGGAGGATCCGGTCATCCAAGCGGTTCGACAGACCCAGGTGGTGTTTCCTTTACACCGCGTGGTGGAGAAGATGATTCAGGATGAATGGGATAAGCCGGAAGCTGGGCTGTGGGGAATTCGAATGCTGAATCGGTTGTATCCCCTAGCGGATTCTGCTAAAGAGAGGTTCCGAGCACCACGGATTGACGCGGTGGTCTCTGCTGTTACGAAGAAAACCACTATTCCGGTTGAAGGCAGTGCGGCCTTGAAGGATGCCCAGGACCGTAAAGTGGACGGCCTGTTAAAGCAGGCCTTTGAGGCGGATTCTGTTTCGCTTCAGGCCTCCATCTGCGGAGCTTGGGTGGCCAGAGCGTGTTTACGCTGGGCTCAGCGGCTGCGTCAATCGTCTCATGTCGATCCTGAGGAAATGAAAGAGTTGGATCGCTTGGAGTCCGGTGCGGCCTTCCTTGCCGATGTGCACTATGATTTGATTAGAGCACTGGCCAACAGCACTGGCTCTGTAGTGGCGGCCCGCAGATCGTTGTGGCTTCGCAATTGGGCTGCGGACGGGTCTTCTAAGTCCCGTCTCAGCAAACTTCCCTTTAAGGGCGGTTTGTTGTTTGGTGAGGACTTGGAGAAGTTGGTGTAGGATCTCGGGGAGTCCAAGGCGGGTCGGCTGCCCGAGGACAAACCGAAGCCGGCCAAGCCCGGCCTGGGCGGTCGGGGTCAGTTTCGGGATTTTCGGAGATTTCGCTCGACACGTCCCGGGGCCTTCCAGAGAGGCCGGTTCTCCTCTAGGGGCCAGGGTTTTCGTGGGTTTCGGGGAGCGAATAGAGGCTTCTCGGCCAACCCTGGGTCCACTGCGCGCAAAGCCCAATGAAGCGAGGCGGGTCCCGGCGGGGGAAACTCCCATAGGCGGACAGCTTCGGGAGTTTCTTCCTGCCTGGACCCTCATCACATCCGATCAATGGGTGTTGGAGATCATTCAACACGGCTACGCGTTGGAGTTGGCGCGGCCCATGCGAGACTCCTTTGTCTTGTCCCCTTGCAGAGGCACCAAGAAGACCGTAGCGGTTCGCGAAACTCTGCAAAGACTAATTCGGTTGGGAGCCGTGGTGGAAGTTCCAAGAGCCGATTACGGCATGGGTCGCTACTCAATTTATTTCGTGGTGCCCAAGAAGGGCGGCCAAATGAGACCCATCCTCGACCTGAAGGGGGTGAATCGGTGTTTAAGGGTGCCGCACTTTCGAATGGAAACGTTGCGCTCTGTCATAGTGGCGGTGCGACGCGGCGAGTTCTTGACGTCTCTAGACCTGTCGGAGGCGTATTTGCACATTCCGATTCAGGAGGCTCACCAGCGCTTCCTGCGGTTCGCCCTCCCTTGGGGCCACTATCAGTTTCAGGCGTTGCCGTTCGGCTTGGCGACGGCGCCAAGGACCTTCACCAAAATTATGGTGGTGGTGGCGGCGGCGTTGCGCAAGGAAGGGATCCTGGTCCACCCTTATCTCGATGACTGGTTGATTCGGGCCAAGTCTGCGGAGGAGAGTCTCTGGGTGACGGACCGGGTAGTACAGTTCCTACAAGGGCTGGGTTGGGTGGTCAACCCGACCAAGAGCCGGTTACAACCTACTCAGGACCTCGAATACTTGGGGGTCCGGTTCGATACGAAGGAGGGACGAGTGTTTCTCCCGCGCAAATGGGCTGAGGGTTTGCAGACCCTGGTGCGCCGGTTCCTGTCAGTGCCGGCGCCTTCGGCGTGGGATTATCTCCGGGTGCTGGACACCATGGCAGCGACGTTGGAGGCTGTGCCTTGGGCGCGGTTTCATATGCGTCCTCTCCAGAGGGCATTGCTCCGTCGTTGGTCGCATCAGCGGGATTCATTAAGCAAGCGTCTCTCTTGCCCGAGCACGGTTCGGCGGTCCCTTCGCTGGTGGCTTCACCCATCTTCTCTGGCGGCCGGTCTGCCCCTGGAAACAGCCGGAATGGATTCCGTTGCTAACGGATGCAAGTCTGGTGGGCTGGGGAGCCCACTGCGGGAGCCAGTTTGCGCAAGGATGTTGGACTTCCCTGGAGGCCTCGTGGGCGATAAATCGCCTGGAGCTTCGGGCGGTGTTCCGGGGCCTTCAGGCATTCGAGGAGTTAGTGCGCGCTCAGCCGGTGCGAGTGCTGTCAGACAACTCGGCCACGGTGGCCTACATCAACCGGCAGGGCGGCACAGGGAGTGCCGCGATGGAGGCCGAAGCCGACGAGTTGTTCGCGTGGGTGGAGCCTCGCTTGGCCGCGATCTCGGCAGCGCACATTGCCGGCAAAGACAATGTCACCGCGGACTTCCTCAGCAGAGTGCAGGTGGATGCCGGAGAGTGGGAGCTGCATCCCGCAGTTTTCCGACAGATAGTATGGCGCTGGGGGACTCCGGTCATGGATCTCATGGCGACCTTTCAGTCGGCAAAGGTCGGTCGTTTCTTCAGCAGGCATCGGGAACGAATGTCGGAGGGCATCGACGCTTTGCTTCGTCCATGGCCGTCGAGCGGCCTTCTGTATGTTTTCCCACCCTGGGCGCTGATAGGCCGGGTGATTCAAAAGATCGGAGCGCCTGCCGGGAAGGTGCTGTTGGTGGCACCCGATTGGCCGAGGCGTCCTTGGTATGCCGATCTCATTCGTCTCCTGGATGGAGCACCTTGGCGGTTGCCGGCACGGTCAGATCTATTGCTTCAAGGGCCCCTGCTCATGCCGCAAGTGGATCGGTTCTCGCTTACAGTTTGGCCATTGAGAGGGCTAAGCTCCTAAAGAAAGGTTATTTGTCGGCGGTGGTCGCGACCTTACTGAGAGCGCGTAAGCCTTCGACTTCCCTGGCTTATGTGCGTGTCTGACATATTTTTGAGGATTGGTGTGCGCCGCGCCAAGTTCAGCCGAGCTCGGCTTCGATTCCGCTGGTCTTGGAGTTTCTGCAGAGCGGCCTTGCAAAAGGGCTAGTGGCCAGTTCTTTACGCGTACAGCTGGCGGCCCTCTCCTGTTATCGGGGCAAGGTCAATGGTGTGCCATTGGGGGCTCATCCTGACGTGGGTCGTTTTCTGAAGGCGGCTGCACGGTTGCGCCCGGCACGTAGGGTATCTATTCCACTGTGGGACCTGAATCTCCTTCTCACAGCATTGGCAGAATCCCCCTTTGAGCCCTTGCGTCGGGCGTCCGTGAAGGATTTGACATTGAAGGCGGTTTTCCTGGTGGCTATTTGTTCCGCTCGGCGCGTTTCCGAACTACAAGCTTTGTCGTGTCGAGAACCTTTCTTGTCTTTTTCCAGGGAAAAGGTGGTTTTACGGACGGTCCCGTCCTTTTTGCCCAAAGCGGTGTCTCCCTTTCATGTGAACCAGACCGTGTGTTTGCCCGTTCTGGGGTCTTTGGAGGGAGACGCCTCCAGTCGCAGTCTTCGGCGTCTTGATGTGAAGAGGACCTTGCGTCAGTATTTGCGGGTCACGGAGACATTCCGAAAGTCTGAGCGGTTGTTTGTTCTCTACGGCGGTGTACGCAAAGGAGAGGCGGCGGCTAAGGCCTCCATCGCCCGCTGGCTTAGGGAGGCGATTGTGTCCGCTTATTTACTTCATGGGCGTGTTGTGCCGGTGGGGCTGCGAGCGCATTCTACAAGGGCGCAGGCGACGTCTTGGGCGGAGCATGGTTTGGTTCCCCCGGGGGACATTTGTCGAGCTGCGACTTGGTCGTCGCTGCACACGTTCAGCAAGCACTACCGACTGGATGTGGCAGCAGCTTCGGATGCTCGTTTTGGTGCAGCGGTCTTGTCTGCCGGCTGGAAGGGTCCATCCCATTAATCACTGCTCTGGTACATCCCAAAGGTAGAGGACTGAACTGGAGGAACGCTAAGGAAATGATAATTACACTTACCTGGTAATTGTAGTTCCTTTAGTGACGACAGTTCAGTCCTCCTTCCCGCCCGGATGTTTCAGGGGGTTCCTGATTGGTGGCTGGCGACAGCTGCTTACAGGTGAGTCTACATTTCTTCCATTCTGTGATTTGTTGACTTCTCGATGACGGGGCAGGTTGTAAGAAAGCCTTGTCGGTGGAGGGGCGCTTCTTTTCTAGTGGTACATGTTATTATGTTTAGCTACTTATTTGTTGCTCCTTTGAGTCTGCTTTGTTATAGTTTACACTGGGATGCAAGTGGGAGTGCAGCAGGCTATATCCAGTGATGTCATCATTCTGACATACCAGTCTCCTAGCTGCAGGAGGAGATTGACAACCCAGAGGTAGAGGACTGAACTGTCATCACTAAAGGAACTACAATTACCAGGTAAGCGTAATTATCATTTGGTTATTCATTTGAAATAAAAATGAAATAAAATTAAGCAGAAGTGACAAAGATTCTGAAAGATGACATAATAGATCCAGGGAGATTACAATGATTAAGAGCTCTCTCTCTTCCTGAAACTTCAGTAGTTTATCCATAAATGCATAGAGATAGATATTCATAACTGGTTTATGCAGTTAACTTTTTTAAAAATTTGGGGCCAGTGAGAACACACCAGCCAATATTCAAAATTGCTGATATTTAAACATCATGGTGCTTAAATATTGGCGGGATATTTTTCAGTAATATTCGGATAGTAGCAGCCATTGAATATCCCAGATCAGTGGTGCTAACCAGGTAAGTGCCATCAGATATGCAGTTAGTGTGATTTTCAGCCGGCCCTTGTCGGGATTACAACTTAGGTCAACTTTTCATTTGGCCTTAGTCCTGACAGAGGCAGCTGAAGATCATACCAAGTAAGTGTCTGCACTTACCTGGTTGGCACTGGTACTGCCCACATTCCATCCACAGACCACCCCTGCACTAACTGGATAGTGGCGGTCTGTGTAGATCACGATTACCCCTTTAGCTGGCTTGCCTCCCATTGGCTAGCCGGCGAAGGGCTTTCAACATCATCCCACAACATTTAGCTAGATGACAAGGTGGTGCTTCAAAGATGTTCAGGACTGGGCCAAACGTTAGCCAGACAATATTGATATTCACTGCTATCCATTCACCTTTATCCATTTAAGTTGGGTTTTTTTAGTGCCATCAAGTCAATGCTGACTCCGGGTGACTCAGCTACCTCTGGGTTTTCTTGGCAATGTATCACTGCAAGTAGATTGCCAGCCTTTTCTTCCGAGGCAATGGAGGGTAAAGTGACTTGCGCAAGGTCACAAGGAGTACCAGTGGGAATCGAACCCTTGATCTTCTGGGTACTAGGCATTGCTCTAACCATTAGGCTACTCCTCCACATCCATTTAAGTAGGATTGCATAAATAGCTGTCCTAACTCACATGTTAAGTCTTCTAAAAATCCACTTAACTGGATAATTTATCCTATTACTTTTATCATAGCATGGTCATCATACCACTGAATATAAGCCCCATAGTTTGATTAGCCAGTTTTTGCTTGAGACATCAAAACTGTTTGCAGAGGTATTTTAGGTACAAGTGATTTCACTACAGAGCTTGAATAGATATAGCATGAAAAATTACAGCAGTATAGCCACATTGATGTATAGATGCAGAATTGACAGAGAGGGTGTTGGCACCTTATAAATCGACCAATTTATTGAAGCATAAAAGATACATGGAGTGGTGAGCGTTGAGAAGGTTTTCACTTTATTTTTTTGTTTTTGTTTTTTTACTTCATGTTATTTATGCTTTGTTTAATTTCATTTAAACAACTTGTTAAAATGAAGTGAAATTCCAAGATGACTGTCTTGCCCTCTCTTATGTATTGACGCTTTTCTGGACTTGCAGCTTTGAAGCAATATCGGATGTAATTGGGTTACCCAGGTAACTAAACATCTGATAGTATTTTGTGTGGTATTTTAGAAGGAACATCTTGAAGCAGAACTTCCAAAAACTTGGGTTGGGGGGGGGGGGTCAGACATAACTTCTGAAATCGCTCCATCTCCACCTCGAAAAATGAACATCCTAGTAACTGGTTCTAGAGAAAGGCCCTGCATAGATAGCAAGGCCGGGTAACTGCATGGTTATAGACCCTTTTACAAATGTGGGCATCTCCGAAGTTCATGCTCGCAGAACCGGGTACTTAGACGCCCTGACTCGAGTATCTGTGTTATGAGGTATCTGTGTCATGGGATTAGCACATCCTGCCCTGCCATTTCAGATACTCAGATGTGTGTGGTGGACCAGTAATTTGTTTGGTGTATGTATTTGTGGGTGGGTTTCTTTGGCAAGGAAATATGAACTGTTGCTATGTGAGTGTATTTTGTTTTTCCCCTTGGAAGTGCTGCAGCCATTAAATGAGCAGTTTTAACACCTTGTTCATGGTCAGGAGCAGGCATAGGCATGGACACCTCAACAAGCGGGGCCTGACATGCTTGTGCCATTCTGAAATCGCACTGCGACATGCACTCCCTTGCACCATCCAGGGCAAGCTTCCACCGTGCCCCTGTGCTACCAGGATGTTCTTGCGCCGGGTACGTCTACATGTCCGGCTTTCTAAATACTTCTAGGATTGTCTCCATGATTTGCACATCTATATGCCTGTTTTCAGATGTCCAACTCACAAATGGAGCTTCTAAAATATCCCTCTATATGTATGTATTAGTATTGTCATTTTCATTTTGAGTATGACCACTCCTTTTTTTTGAAAGGTGATTTAAATGACTTTCAGATAATTAAAGCATATTTTTGCGCTCTAATCAAATGAGCTCACCAGGCCTCTGGGACTTTCCAACTCTTGCCAGTGTGATTTAAGGTGATCATATTCTACACTCCTCCTGAAATAGATGATTTAAAGACCACTGTGCCACCTTAGGATATCTAAAATTCAGATGATACTGGACACCTGCTTACATCTGAATGGTGATAGCCAACTTGAGAACGGTACCCCTTCCCTGGCCTACATCACCTGACTTCCTTACCAGTAGATGACAGAGAGAGAAGCCCAGTTTTGCCAGAAATAAAACACCATCCTCAGAAGAGACGGGCCAGTCTGCAGCAAGCTGTGCTACCCATACCGCAGTAGTTTGCAATTGATGTTCTGATGCTAATCTTACTCCCTGATGCAGGAAAAAAACGAGCACTGGAAATTGGTGTAAAACAATTGCCCTGAAGGGTTGCTCAATAGGCATGCAAACTGAATGCAATTCACTGCATATTAAATTGCTCCTGATGATAAAAAAGAGTTAAATTCTAGTGCTGCTTTTTCTCTTTTGGCAGTGCTGATTCTTTATGCCAGTTTAGGCATAACTTTGCAGATATCCATGGTATCTGAATCATGTGTTATGTGCTTGATCCTCTTTAAGCCTCTTGGGGTTGTATCAGATGGATGCACTTACCTTCCTTTAACTCCTCTGAATAGGTACCAAATGGGTAGATTCCTCATTCGTAAGTACTGCCTTGGTGGCAATGAAAATTGCTGAGTGAGCAAATCACTGGATGCAGCTACAAAGCTCCTAGTTTTCTTACTAGCAAACTTCCAACAGCCGAAAACCTCCAGAAAAGGAAGCAGCACTGTGAGCCATACTTGATAAAAAAAACAATGATACTTCCATCCACATCGTACAGACCTTCTTCTCAGACGGAGGAGAAAGACAGACATCTGGCTGACGACATCAAACAGGTGGGAAGGAAGGGAGAACTCTTACTGGTAGACTTTAACCTGCTGTAGTATACCATCTGCAGAATTGGTAAGTGTAGAGAATTTGTGGATGTCTTTGAAGAGATTGTAGTCAGAAAAATGATGACAGAACCCACGATCAAAGGACAAAAGTGAATCTGATACTCTCAGATAAAGTACAGTATTTCTAATTTCCAGGCAAATGCCCCAGATAGCAGAACAAAGAAGGTGTTCAAAAACAGCATTTTAGGGTCTGGTTCTAGGGCTGATTCTGTTCAGTATCTTTGTGAGTGGTATTGCAGAAAGATTAAAAAGAAAACTCTGTCTTTTGATGGATGATATAAAGATCTACAGCAGAGTAGACCGAATAAGAAAGAACCTTAAAAAGCTTAAGGCCTTGATCTTTACTCCCAGTCTTTTGAAGGCTAATAGTGGACCAAGTTTTCATGATATGCCTAATGAATATGCATATGAGGTTTACATATAATGGAGGTAGTGGGCATGCTAATCTCTCATGCATATTCATTAGGGATATGCTGAAAATCTGACCTGTTGATGACCCTAGGAGGACTGGGAATGAAGACCAAGGGCCTAAGGAATAGTTAACAGCATGGCAGTTTAGATTCAAAGCAAAAAAAAATCTAGTCATATTTTTAAGTTGGAGCGTCCAGAGGAGCTGTAGGTGATGAGTGGAGAAGAGACCAATGTGCACTGACTGTGATGGAGACTTTGGAGTGATATTGTCTGATCTCAAGATGGCAAAACAATGACAAGGCAGTAGCTGGAGCTGGGGCATACAGCCTGATACTGAGATCTACCATCTATTCGTACACCCATTGTACTGATAATAGACTTCCGGATGTTTTTTATTGTGATTTATAAGGTGCTAATTTTAAGGAGTTTTATTATTGTAGAACTCTTTTACTTCGCCCTTACTCAGCAGAGGGGGATGTGCTGCGGAGTTGGTTGTGTCCTGCAGTAAGGCAGTGCATACTGACAATACCTTTGGGTCATTCCAAATAAAGGGAAGCTTAGTTTAGAGCTTTTTAGGTTATTGGACAGCGTCTCACTCCAAAAATGATCCTTTACATAAAGATGAGTATTCAACAAAATTACAATTTACTTAGAAATCAATTCCTTCAATGGAAATTTCTTGTGCGTGTATTGGCAAACACAGAAAGGGGTTAAACTAGCACAAGTTAGAAACTTCTTCGCTGGAAATGATTTGACACATTACATGTTCTTGAGAAATTAATCCATGGTGACCTAATGTTGCAGTCAGCACAATCTTTCAGTCCCCCTAAAGCTATTGCCACATGTAAGTTGGGTTTTCATGCATGGAAATAAGCATAGCGAGAAGAAAAAAGAAAGAAAATCAATCCCTCAGTACAGGCTGCAGGTAAAGCCTTCTTTACAATATTATGTTCAGTTCTAGAGACCGAATCTCAGAAAGAAGGGTGATAGGCCAGAGGCAATCCAGGGAGAAGCAACCCAAATGGTGCTGGGTTTGCAGAAGTCATATGAGGTAAGACTTCAGGACCTAAAGGAGAGGAGAGAGTGAGATATGAATCAAGCATTCAAATACCTGAAACATATTCATGCACACAAACAAAGCTTTTCCAGCAGAAAAGAGATGGCAGAACCTAATGGTCATGACATAAAGCTCTAAAGAGGTATGCTATGGAACAACCTCAGAAGATATTTTTTCACAAAAAGGGAAGTGGATGAATGGAATGGACTACTAAAGGAAGTGGAGAAGACCAAAACAGGGCATGTGATAAAGACCAAGGATCCATTAATGGCAAGAAGATGGTAACAAAGCATACATAACATAGTAACATAGTAAGTGACGGCAGATAAAGACCAGCATGGTCCATCTAGTCTGCCCAGTAAGGTGCCAGAATTGTAGAGTTCTACGTGCTGCTCCAGGCACTGGAATAACCTACATAGGGCAGCAATTCAGCCCAAAGCAGTGCTTTCAAAAAGACACAGAAGGGTAAACCAGCATGGAGCAGTAGTTAAACCCTTAACACCTTGCTGGACAGATTGGGTGGGCCACTTCATTATATTTCCAGAAACAAGCAGGAATGTAGTCTTCACATATGGGTGATGTCAGTATCAATGGAGCCCGCACAAGAACACTCCCCAGTGTCCAATAGGAAAGCTTTTGGGAGCATCTCACTGCACCTGCGTTGCTGCCTTCCTGCCTACCCAAATCTCCCTCATCAGTTCTTCGTTTTCTGCGGAGCCAGCAGGAAGCAAATCCTGTCACTGCAGAAAATATGTTAAATCTGTTTCTTTTATTTTTTGTGGGTCGCATCTGCCTTCCTGTCGACACCGGAATCGACTCCCGTCGGTTCTTTTCCTTTCTTTCTATTTCTTTTCTCTGAAAAAAAAAAAAAGGTAGAACTTTCTTGAGGTGTATTGACGCCATTTTAGGCCTTAAGCCTACCATTCTGTCTACTGACACTGGAAAAACCAGCTAATGGTTTCAAAAAAGTTTTCTAAGTGTTGCAGTACCATTTCGGCCACCAACACCCACAACTGGTGTCTCAAATGCCTTGGTCTGGACCACCAGCCATCAGAATGTCCTCTATGTAAAAAGATGGCAAAGAGAGGCCTACAGAATCGAGCTGCTAAATTAGGCACACTCTTTGCCTCAGACACGGTTTCTTTGGCATCAACATCATCGAGCGCATTGTCTTCCTCTCATGGATCTCAGGTATCGAAACATAAGTCTTCTTCAAAGAAAAGCTGTTCCCCCAATGATAGATCTCTTTCTAAACATAGAGATGCCTTGAACGTTGCCCTGGAGGTAGATCGGCCAGCCAAACAACCCCAGCAGGAGGACTCTTCCTCCAAAGCCATTGAGAGGTCCCAGGATGCTTCTGAGGCCTCCACCTCTGGAGAGCTCCTAGTGCCATGCTCTGGGCCGGTAGCACGCATCTCCGGTACCGATATCCAAGCATCGGTGGGCTCTATGGATCTGCGTATCCTGGCCATTGAACAAAGTCTAGCGGCTTCGGTACCGGTCAAATATTTACCAACGGTACCTCCGATGCCGGCACTGTCTACAGTACCAATGCAAACCACGTCGGGTTATATGACCCTCGATACACTGTTGCCCATGCCTGCCCTTGAATCCATCCCTGGTACCGGGGGTTCATACAGGCAGCTTCCTCGATCTGATGCAGACTTCAATCGGTATTGAATCTTAAAGGAGCACGGACATCGTGCGTGTTGATACTTCAAGGATTCCAATTCTTCTGATGATGAATCGCTCGATTCCCGGAGACTCCAGAGTATACTGGAGAATCATCCTCTTTCGCCGGAACGCTGCATGTCCCCCCTGAAGATATATCTTTTCAAGAATTTATTTGAGGCATAG
This sequence comes from Ichthyophis bannanicus, assembly GCA_033557465.1. Taxonomy (NCBI): domain Eukaryota; kingdom Metazoa; phylum Chordata; class Amphibia; order Gymnophiona; family Ichthyophiidae; genus Ichthyophis; species Ichthyophis bannanicus. The sequence goes on along the minus strand of CM066032.1, from coordinate 1,335,358,180 downwards.
CAAGGGGCCTTTTCATAACAGTCACATCTGAAAAAGAACCCAGAGCAGAGGAATTGGAGATTCTCCAGGACCAAGCAGGAAGTCAGTCCTCACATATGGGTGTCATCGACGCCGATGAAGCCCCAGCAGAGCATTTCCCCAGCTTTCTATGAAAGCCTTTGGGAATGCAGGCACGCATGCGCGGTTCCCTTCCCGCCTAAAGCTGCCATCTTACCTCAGTCTCTCTTTTTCCGAGAAGCCCACCGGACGTGTGTCCTATCATCCCGGATAAAAGTTTGATTTTTTCGGCAATTCTCGCTATTTTTTCTTCCCGGTTCCCCTCCCGCCGGGTTCGGTACATCGGTATCAAGCCTGATTCTTCTTTTTTGGTTTTTGCCCTTCGTGGCTGGCGTTCGCGCCCTTTTTTTGCTTTTCCCTGGAAGGCTGGTCCTTTGACCTCGCGGGGACTCTTTTTTCCCTGATGGCTTCCAGCGGTTTTAAAAGGTGTGATCGGTGTAAGAAGTTGATGTCTCTCACCGACATACACGACTGCTGTCTTCAGTGCCTTGGTCCTGATCATGACCCTAAGACATGTGGACCATGTGGGAAGATGTCTTCCAAGGCACTGCGAAGTCGCCAGCAGCAGAAAGAAAGGCTTTTCTCGGACTCAGCCTCCGGCCGGGCCCGGACCTCATCTGAGGCCTCGACATCTCGGGATTCGGATCCCGAGCGCCATCGGGGCTCCTCGGAAAGGGGGTCCCCGACCGGGAACGCAAGAGGAAGAAGTGGCTCGTGAGGGCATCATCGGAAGAGGTCCCTGGCTCCTCGAGGGCCAGGTCTAAGACCCCCGACCGTCGCCCCGGGCCCGTGGAACAAGAGAAGCCTGCCAAAGTTCCTCGCTTGGAGCCAGAGTCTGCTGGACACGTAAGCCCTGTACTCCTTGAGGACTCTCCTCCCAGAGAGCCGATGTCGGGCCCGGCACCGCCGGGGCCCGAGTCGGTGGCTGCTGAGTCTGCCGAGCTGAGTCTCAGGATGACAGCCTTGGAGTGCAGACTGCCTTCATGGAGCAGCAGCAGGCACTGAGGGCCAGCCTGTCTGGCGCATCTGCCCCGACCACCGGGACATCGACATCGAAGTCGACCCCGGAGACCGAGCCGATACTCGAGTCCACGATGGCTCGAGGTCGACCTCAGTCGTGGTCTCCCTCGACCTCCCGTTCGGGACCGAGGGTATTGACGCCGGTGCCTCCGGCGTCGGGGCTGGTGCTCCAGGGCCCCGCGGGGTCGGATCCTGACTCCTCATCGGACGAGTCCGCCTGGGAGACGGAGGATGAGGAGACCCCCAACACATTCAAGACTCGGTGCATCCCGTCAGACCCACCACAGTCTGAGCCCCGGAGTAGATCCCCTCCGGAGGATACCCGGTTCTCGGAGTTTATCCGGGATATGGCCACTGCGTTGGCTATCCCGGCGGACCCCGAGGAAGTGCCTCGAGCCGAAGAGCTCGAGGCCCTGCAGTATGACTCTCCTCCGAAGGAGGCCTTTACTCTCCCGGCTCCTCTTCCGGATGTGGGAGGCACTGGCCTCGGCGCCGGTTCTAAGCAAGCGGGTCGATTCGATTCATCGACTCCGGAAGAGCCCTGGCTTTCAAAAGGCGCAGCTACCACACCATTCCATGGTGGTGGAATCGGCCATGCATCGCCTTTAAAGTCAGAAGATGCACTCTGCGGTGCCCCCCGGCAGGGAGGCCCGGAACCTCGATGGTGTAGGTAGAAAGTGCTTCCAGGGCTCGATGCTTGCTTGCCGTGTCCAGTCTTACCAGCTGTACATGGGCATGTACTTACGAGACCTGGCCAAGGAGCTGGCCGGGTTCTCTGCTGGTCTTTCCGGGGAGCCCTTGCAGAGATTCAAGTCCTTGTCCTTGGGGATTCGGGACTGCTCGAATTTTGTCCCGCGCCGCCTACGATGGCTTCGAGGCTTCGGCCCGAGTTGCGGCAGCCGGCATCGCGGCTCGACGCCAGGCATGGCTGCAGTCATCGGACCTCGAGCCATGGGTTCAGGACAAGTTGGTCGATGTCCCTTGCCGAGGTGAGAACCTTTTTGGCAAGCCCATGGCCGAGAAGGCCGCACAGCTCGAGACTGAGCACCTTACAAGGACAAGGCTGTCTAGAAAGACCTCTGCCCCTTCTCACAAGAAGAAGGCCTCGGGTAAGAAGCTCTTTTACCCGAGGAAGGGCACTGCCTACAAATAGTACCCTCAGTATCAGGCTGCCCAAACTGCACCCCGGGGTCAGCAAGCCAAGGGGCAGGGTAATGGGCCCCGTAGGCAGAGGACCCCCAAGCCTCCGGCCCCTGCTTCCACTCAGCAGGGTGGGGGTTTTTGACTCCTTGAGCATAGCCTCTCAGTCCCTGCTCTCCCAACCCTGCACAGGAGGTCACCTCGCCCTCTTTGCCCACCAGTGGCCCCACATAACTGGGGACAGTTTATTTTTATTTATTTATTATTTATTACATTCTCTTATATACCGCGCTATTCTGCATCAGTGCGGTTTACATTGAACAAACTTAAATTACATTGAACAGGGCATTATAATTTGGAGATAACTATTTTACAGGGAACATGGGCTATGGAGGGTTAAGTGGCTTGCCAAGACCACAAGGAGCACCTGTGGGACTAGAAACCCCAGTCCTTCCGGCCCAAGGTTGCTGTCATCTAGTGGGATTTAAACCACCGACCTTCCGGCCTGAAGTACCTTGCCCCAACCACTAGGCCACTCCTCCACTCCTCCACTCCACCCAGGACAGTTGGGTGTTGAACATAGTCCACAGGGGCTATGCACTATATTTTCACCAACTGCCTCTGCCATACTTTCCAGGGGAGCCTCCAAGGCCTCCCCTGCACACACATCTTCTCCTCCAAGAGCTCCAAGGTCTGTTGGTGGACAGGGCGGTGGAGCCTGTGCCTCCCCACTTGCAAGGTCAAGGGTTCTACTCCAGGTATTTCCTGGTACCCAAAAGAACCGGTGGCCTTCGACCTATTCTGGATCTCAGGAACCTAGAGAAAGAAAAGTTCAAGATGCTTACTCTTGGAACACTTCTGCCCTACCTCCAGCAGGGAGATTGGCTATGCTCCTTAGATCTAAAGGATGTGTACACTCACATCCTCATTCATCCAGACCACAGAAAGTACCTCAGGTTCATTGTGGGAGGCAGCCATTATCAGTACAGAGTACTGCCTTTTGGCTTAACTTCCACTCCCAGAGTCTTCACCAAATGCCTGGCAGTGGTGGCGGCCTACCTGAGAAATCAAGGCCTCTTTGTCTTCCCCTATCTGGACGACTGGCTCATCAGAGGTCAGACGTGCCAGGAGGCCTGACAGGCCACCCTCAGAACTATTGTTGTTCTTCAAAGCTTGGGATTTGTAATAAACCTCGCAAAGTCCACTTTGCTCCCCTCCCAGAACTTGGAGTTCATAGGGGCAAGGCTAGACTCTGTCCTGGCAAAGGCATTCTTGCCAGCAAACAGGGCCCAAAGACTGATGGACTTAGCAAATCAGTTTCTCAGCGGGTCAGTGGTCTCTGCCAGACTCTGCCTGAGACTGCTTGGCCACATGGCTTCGACAGTTCATGTAACCCCCAATGCCAGGCTCCATATGCGGCCTGCACAGTGGTGCCTTCAGAGTCAGTGGTCACAGGCCACAGGCAGCCTCAGAGACAGAATAAGGGTGTCCAGACCATTTCTGGACTCCCTCAGCTGGTGGCTGCACCCACCCAATCTACTGAAAGGGGTGCCCTTTCAAATTCCCGGGTACACAGTGGTACTGACCACAGATGCCTCCCTGCAGGGCTGGGGGCTCATTGTCTGAACAAGTGCACCCAGGGCCTGTGGTCTCCTTGGGAGGCTGCACAGCAGATCAATCTCCTAGAACTCAGGGCTATTCGATTAGCACTCAAAGCTTTCTCTCCTGCCCTAGCTCTTCAATCTGTCCTGGTTCAGACAGACAACCAGGTAGCCATGTTTTATGTGAACAAACAAGGCGGGACTGGGTCCAGACTCCTTTGTCAGGAGGCACAGGACCTTTGCTCATTTGCCCTCAAGCACAACATGCTCCTTAAGGCTGTGTACCTTCCCGGCCAGGACAACTACCTGGCCGACAGGTTGAGCAGAATTTTGCAGCCCCACGAGTGGCTGCTGCATCCTTTGGTGGTTCAGAAGATCTTCCTGAAATGGGGTCTTCCTTTGATAGATCTGTTTGCCAGTCCACTGAACAAGCAAGTGCCAAAGTTCTGCTCCAGGCAACCGCATCCTCTGCGGATAGCAGCAGATGCTTTTCTGATTCCCTGGTCTCAGGGCCTCCTGTATGCGTTTCCTCCCACGCCCTTGGTGGCCCTAACTCTGTTCAAGATTCTTCAGGACAAGACCTCGGTCCTGCTGGTGTCTCCCAGGTGGCCGAGACAGCCTTGGTTTCCACTTCTGCTTCAGCTGGCGGTGGATCCCCCACTGCCTCTGGGGTTGCAACCTGACCTTCTCTCTCTGGAGCAGGGTTCCCTTCTGCACCCCAATCTCAAAGCTCTCAATTTGATGGCCTGGAGGCTGCAAGGGTAGTTTTGGCTCCCTGGGGCCTACCTCAGGAAGTTGAGGAGGTTGTCCTAGCCTCTAGGAAACAGTCCACTAGGAAAACCTATGCTCTCAAGTGGAAAAGGTTTTCTGTGTGGTGTCAGCTATGTACAGAGGATCCCTTCTCCTGTACTATACCAGTGGTGCTTCAGTACTTACTGCACTTGTCCAATCAGGGACTTAAGTCCAATTCTGTTCGGGTCCACCTCTCAGCCCTAGCAGCTCACCCACTCACTAGTGGAAGGACATTCTCTGTCGGTTCACCCCTTGGTGTCCCGCTTTCTCAGGGGCTTGCTTTTGCTCAAGCCTCCAATCCGTCCTCCTGCTCCTGAGTGGGAGTTGAATGTGATCTTGTAGCAGCTGACTCGCCCACCCTTTGAGCCGATGGCTACTTGCCCTCTACGCTTCCTGTCCTGGAAGACGCTCTTCTTGATAGCCCTTACCTCGGCTAGGTGAGTGAGTGAGCTTCAGGCCCTGGTCTGTGATAGGCCTTACACTCGCTTCTATGGGAACAGGGTAGTCCTTAGGACTCATCCAAAGTTCCTCCCAAAAGTTGTCTCCTCCTTCCACCTTAACCAAGAGGTGGTTCTTCCAACATTCTTCCCTAGGCCTCATGCAAGCCAGGCTGAAGCAGTTCTGCATACCCTGGACTGTAGGAGGGCCTTATCCTTCTACCTTGACTGTACGCAAGGACATAGAAGGGCTACTCAGCTCTTCGTATCCTTTGACCCTAATAAGTTGGGGTTGGCTGTGTCCAAGCGTACCTTGTCCATCTGGGTGGCTGACTGTATCACCTGGGCTTACAAGGCGGCTGACCTTCCTTTGCAGGGTAGGGTCACGGCCCACCGTGTCAGGGCAATGGCTGCCTCAGTGGCTCATCTCCTCTCTGTACCCTTGGTAGACATCTGCAGGGCTGCAACTTGGTCTTCAAGCCAGACTTTTGCGGCCCATTACTGTCTGGAGAGGGAGTCCCGTAGGGACACTGCTTTTGGCCAAGCAGTACTCCGGAATCTCTTTGAGGTTTAGGCAACTCCTGCCCTCCTGCCCTCTGTTGGGCTACCGGTGGAGGGTGTGTCAGTGAAAAGCCTTTCTTTGCTGCTGGGACTAGAGGGAGTTCTCTTGTTCAGCCTGGGTTACTCGGTAGCCTAGAGCTAGGGAGTCACCCATATGTGAGGACTGACTTCCTGCTTGGTCCTGGAGAAAGAGTAGTTACTCACCTGTAACAGGTATTCTCCAGGAGCAGCAGGAATCAGTCCTCACAACCCTCCCTCCTCCCCTGGGAGTTGCAGTTGTACATAGTTTGTTTTTTACATTTTTTGTGTGCTGTTCTTAGCTATGTCATTTGACTGAGGTAAGATGGCACCTTTAGGCGGGAAGGGAACCGCGCATGCGTGCCTGCATTCCCAGAGGCTTTCATAGAAAGCTGGGGAAATGCTCCGCTGGGGCTTCATCGATGTCGATGACACCCATATGTGAGGACTGATTCCTGCTGCTCCTGGAGAACACCTGTTACAGGTGAGTAACTACTCTTTCCCCAATACCATACAGCTCCTAAGAAAGCAGCCATGCTTCCAATTCACAGAATTCTTCATGATCTAATGCTCTGGATGTGGGAGACACCCCTCACTATTTCTCCACATACTCGACGGCGCAATACCATTTATCGAGTACCAGAGTGTCCCGACTTCCAAAAGACGCAATTATCGCACCACTCAATGGTAGTGGAATCGGCAATATGTCGAATTAGAAGTTCTAAGACCCATTCTTCTAACCCTCTGGGTAGAGAATTGAGAACTCTCGATGCTTTTGGGCGTCTGTGTTTTCAGATTTCCTTGCTGTCAGCCAGAATAAGCTCATATATACTATATATGGGTATGTTCCTCAAGGAGGTTACTAGGGATCTGGAGTCAATGTCACCTCTTCTCCCTGATGATAAAAAAGCTGACTATCTCACCCTGGTCAGACATGCCCAAAATGTCTCAAAGTTTGTCAATAGAGCAACTTTTGACCGCTTTGAATGCACCAGTAGAACCATATCAATTTGCATCTGTGCACGCACAATTGCTTGGCTCTAGGCATCTGATCTTGAGCAGTGGGTTCAAGATAAATTGGGTAATATTCCTTGCACAGGCGAAAACCTTTTTGGCAAGGACTGGCAAGATAAAGCGTCTGAATTAGAATCTGAGAATACCACTTTAAAAATGCTTTCTTGGACCACTGCCTAACCTAAGAAGAAAGCAGCTGCAATGAAAATATTATTCAAGAAGAAATTTTACCTTTCTTGCACCCCTGCTTCTCAATACCAACCTCAGGGTGCTCAGAAGAAACAACAGCCTCCCAAACAACAGAAGAAGCCACAGGCACCTAAGAATCAACCAGCTCCACAGGCTCAGTCTGCTCCTGGTTTTTGACTGTTTCCTAGAGAACATAGCCACTCTGCCTCTGGGGAATCCCCACCCCCTCAACATTGCTGGCAGATTGTCAGTGCCCACAGGTGGCATCTCATCACTTCAGAGCAGTGGATGCTGACCATAGTAAAAGAGGGGTACATACTTCATCTAAAAAAAATCTACTCCCCTTCACCCTAGTAAGGGAATATCCTTCTTGGTCCCCTCTCACTGCTCTTCTGTCACAAAGTGCCATAGAAGAGGTTCCAATATCTCAACAGGGAATGGGTTTCTACTCCATACTTTCTCATCCCAAAGAAAACTGGAGGATACAGACCCATCCTGGACCTCAGAAACATGAACAAGTTTCTCATCAGCGAGAAGGTCAAGATGGTCTCCCTAGGGACCCTCCTACCCTATCTACAGAGTCAAGCTCGACTCTGTTCTCTAGATCTAAAAGAAGCATACACACATATCCTCATTCATCCAGAACAGAGGAAATATCTATGCTTCATTTTTCAGAGAAGACACTATCAATACAAAGTCCTTCCTTTCAGACTCACCTCTACCCAAGAGTCTTCACAAAGTGCATGGTGGTTGTAGCCGCATTTCTAAGATCTCTAGGGATATTTGTCTTCCCTTACTTAGATGACTGGCATAAAGGCAGACACCTCTCAAGAGGTCTGCCTGTCTCTCTCCTGTATCATGCAGGTACTACAACATTTGGGATTTGGGATAAATCTTCCAAAATCCCATCTCGCACCTACTCAAACACCAGAGTTCATAGGAGCTCTCTTAAACACTCAGCAGTCGAGGACTTTTCTGCCCTAACCCCGCTGCACTCGTCTCATTCAACTGGCATTTCAGGTATTTCTCAAAGACCACCTAACTGCCTGAGAAATGCTACAGCTTCTGGGTCATATGGCTTCAACAGTATATATAGTACTATATGCCCATCTACACATGCACACAACTCAATGGGCTCTAGCCACTCCATTTCTAGTGGAAATAGGCCTCAGGCTGTCTTGGCAACAAGATCAGAGTCTCTACCTCCTTGGTCACATCCATTCAGTGGTGGTGTTCACCAGAGAATCTCCTTGTCGGGTCACTTTTTCAGATGCCTCCATATCAATTTACCCTGACGACGGATGCCTCCAAACTGGGATGAGGGGCCCATGTTGGGGCTCTCTCCACCCAGGGCCCCGGGACAGAACAGGAGTCGCAACTCCAGATAAATCTACTAGAACTTTGGACTAACTTCAATGCCCTCAGAGTATTTCAAGAGCATCTATGATCCCACAGGGTTCTGGTCCAAACGGACAATCAGGTGACAATGTTCTATGTGAACAAGCAGGAAGGAACAGGATCTTGGCCCCTCTGCAAGGAGGCTCTTCATCCCTGGTCTTTTGCCATTGCTCATCAGATATACCTCCAAGCGGTGTACCTCCCAGGAGGGCAAATGTCTTGGCAGACAGATAAAGCCGGATCTTTCTTCCCCATGAATGGTCTCTCCATACAGAGACAGCATCCTTCATCTTTCAGACCTGGGGGACTCCGGAGATAGATCTGTTTGCCACATCGCAGAATGCCAAGCTTCCTCGCTTCTGCACCAGGACTCCCATGTCGGGCAACCAGCAAGTGGATACTTTTCACCTCCACTGGGGTTGTGGGCTCCTGTATGCCTTTCCTCCTAATCCCCAAGACCCTTTTCAAACTCAAGATGGACAGAGGCTTCATGACACTCAAAGCCCTTCACTGGCCACATCAACCATGGTTCCTCTCCTGCTACGTCTGTCTCAGACTCAACCCCTAGATCTCAGATCTGCTCCAGATTTCCTCTCCCAGGAGGGGAGGAAACTCTGGTCCATCCCAATCTGCAGTCTCTCCACCTTATGGCATGGTTGCTGAAAGTACAGCGTTGCAAAATCTTATCCTTTCTCAGGAGATAAAGGAGATCCTGTTAGTCTCTAGGAAACCATCCACCAGATGTTCATATGCTTTCAAATGGCATAGATGTTTTCACTGGTGTTCCCAGAAAGATCTCAATCCCTTCTCAGCTCCAGTGGAGGCCCTTCTCCAGTATCTCCTCCACCTGTCCTCATCCGGTCTTGTTAAGAGTTCACCTCAGTGCTATTGCAGCTTCTCACCATCCTTTGGATGGACAGCCCATTTCCTCACAGCCACTAGTGGCGTGCTTCATGAGAGGCCTTTTGTTGACCAAGCCTCCTATTGACCAAGCCTCCTATCCGACCACCATTGGTGGCGTGGGATCTCAATATCGTTCTAGGGCAACTTCTTAAGCTGCCCGTTGAGCCTTTGGCCACAACCTCGCTAAAGTTTCTAGCATGGAAGGTCATCTTCCTTATTGCCCTCACTTCAGCTAGACACATTAGTGATCTTCAAGCTTTGGTGGCAGACCCACCTTACATGCACTTCCACCATGACAAGGTTGTACTTAGGACTCATCCCCACTTCATGCCGAAAGTGGTATCTCCTTTTCATTTGAATCAGTCAGTTTACCTTCTTGTCTTTTTTCCTAGACCACATTAGTCTAGGGCAGAGGCAACCCTCCACACTCTTGGCTGCAAATGTCCTTAGCATTTTATCTTTAAAGGATTTGAGAGCACCACAAGGCATCTCAACTGTTCATCTCCTTTGACCCTAGTCACCTGAGGTTGCCAGTATGTAAATGTACTCTATCTAAAAGTATAGCAGATTGTATCTCATTTGCTTATGATAAAGTAGGACTATCCCTTGAGGGTCATGTCACTGCCTGTAATGTTCGTGACATGACCTCCTCAATGGCAACTTGGTCTTCGATCCATACCTTTGCTGCTCATTACTGTCTGGACAAGGACTCCCGCCGGGATGCCATGTTTGGTCAAGCTGTTCTCCAGCATCTCTTTCAGACTTAAGGGCAACTCCTACCCTCTGTCCCAGAATTTACTGATACCAGACATCCATAGAGGATTCATGACCTCTGGAAGCCTCCCCTGAGGCAAACCCACTGATTCTGAGGTCATTTTCTCTGGCATCTGAGAGCTAGAGAGTCACCCACATGTGAAGACTACATTCCTGATTTTTCCTCAAGATAGCGTAGTTACTCACCTGTAACAGGTGATCTCCGGGAACAGCAGAAATTTAGTCTTCACAACCTCCCCTCCTCCCCTAGGAGTTGTAGGTTTTCTTTTTCTCTCAGCTACATACTCAACTGAAGAGGGAGAGTTGGGAAGGCAGGAAGGCAACAACGCAGGCGCAGTGGGATGCTCCCAAAAGCTTTCCTATTGGACGTTGGGGAGCGTTCCCGCACGGACTTCATTGGTACCAATGTCACCAATATGTAAAGACTAAATTCCTTCTGTTCCCAGAGATCACCTGTTATAAGTGAATAACTATGATTTATCTGCCATCATTTATAAGTTATTAAGGCACGCTTCTGCAGTGGACAAGAAGCCCTAAGGATAAAGTGTATCGTCTGTCTCTTACTATTACTAATATTAATCATTTATATAGTGCTGCAAGGCATACACAGCATTGTACAGATACATATAAAAGACTGTCCCTGCTTGTTAGAGCTTAGTCTAATCAAGACAGACAATGCAATAGCTGAGAACAAGGGTTCAAACACAGTAAGGGAAAGATGAGGAGACACAAGAAAAACAAGGAATCAGGATCCAAAAGCAGCCTCAAATAGGTGAGTCTTTAGCATGGATTTGAAAAGGGGGAGAGATGAAGCCTGACATACAGACTCAGATAGTTTGTTCCAGGTATAAAGAACAGCATGGTGAAAAGATCAAAGTCTGGAGATGGCAGTGGAAGAAAAGGATATAGAGAGAAACAAGCCAGTGGAAGAGTGGAGCTCACGAGGAGGGGTATAGGGGGAGAGGAGAGGTAGTGAAGAGCAGTAGAATGAATGCATTTATAGGTCAAAAGGAGAAGTTTGAATTGTATATGAAAAGGGAAGGGGTGCTAACGAAATGACTTGAGCAGAGAGGGTTATATGAGTATGTTGGGGCTGGCGGAAGATTAGCTACACAGCAAAGTTCTGAACAGATTGAAGGGGAGAGAGATGACTTGGAGGGAGAACAGCAAGGAGGAGTTTGCAGTAGTCTAGACGGGAGGTGACTAAAGAATGGATAATTGTTTTAGTAATGTGTTCAGAAAGGAAGGGGTAAATTTTGTTAATGTTTTAAAGAAAGAAACGAAAGGTTTTAGCAATCAGTTGGATGTATATGGAAAAGAAAAGAGAGGAGTCAAAGTTGATCTCAAAGGCTATACAATAAATATTAAGATATAAGAGAGAGAAAACCTTAGAATAAAGGAAAAACTGTTAAAAATTGTAAAAAAACTAAAGAAACTTACCCAAAACATATCAGAGGTGTACATGCACATGTGTCAAACTTGGGGAACCTTGATTAAGTCCCAGATTTCAGGACAGTTGATTCCCAGTTAAACAAGTGGAGTGGTATAGTGCTTTTTTGTTTTAAGCAGTGATCAAAATACAAAACCAAAGGAACTTATTCCTTAATCACTCCCTCTAGTTCATTAAACTCAGTCTTTAGGGAGAATCTAAAAATCCAACACTGTGCATATTGCATATTCTATGTGAAGTTTACACCTTATGAAACCCAGAAGGAGGCCCTCTTTTGAACAATGCAAATATCGAGGCAGACATAATCAGTGAATCTTACCGATTGTTTATTACATTTGATATACCTCCTTTTATTGTTAAACATACTTGAAGGCATCTCCAACATACATTGGTATAGAGGCAAAGGTTTTCTGTCATGGTCTGCATAGAATTCACCCATTTGGATATATTGCCCCTTGATAGAAATGTTTCTGGCAAGCTTATGCAAGGAAGAGGACAAGAGTTGCTGCTTCATATTAGCGGTATCTCCTCTGTCCAGGGCAACCTTAGCCGTCACTATATTATGCTGCTGGAATGTGCCATTTTAACAACCTCCTATAGATGGTGCCTTAGGACATTTACTTAGTCTTGTTAGTTACTCTGTCCTACCACAGTGAGAGTAATTTTATGAAAGGACACCAAGGCTAAGTGGGCAGGAGACACCTATTTGCATTTGTTTTATAAAGATAAATAGGCATCTATTTGTCTTTATAAAATACTAGCATAAATCCTGCCAAGATCATGCCTGCTTGATAGCAGATATAAATGTCCACACTAGAAAACTGAAGTGCTCATGCAAATTAAGGTATTTTATATAATCTATGCACCTGTTTTCTGATTCTGCCTAGACCATGCCCCTAGCATCACATACAGTATTCATGCATGCAGTGGTGTGTACTTTTATGCCTGGTGCAATTTTATAAGTCATTTTTTGTGCATATATTGCCATATGACCCACAAAAGTGACTATAAAATTACCCCCAATACCAGGGACACATTACTCTGGTAAGGATTTCAATGAGTCCTTATAATTGTTAGAGCCATTATTGTTGTTACGTGCCATCGAGTCAGTCGACTCATTGCAACCCTCTGGATAGCTGTCTTAAACTGTGTTTGGTCCTCAGTCAGGCGGCTCATTGTTGATAGCGTGGCATCCATAGTTGCTGTTATTGTATTGATCCATCTCATTGCTGGCCTTCCTCTTTTGTGTTGACTGTCAACCTTACCATGTATGATGTCTTTCTCTAATGATCTCTTTCTTCGCATGATGTGTCCAAAGTATGAAAGTTGAAGTCTTGTCATCTGAGCTTCTAAAGAAAGCTTTGGTTTGATTTCCTCTTGTACTTGACTGTTTTGTTCTTCGGCAGTCCATAGTATACATAGTATTCTTCTCCAGTACCATAATTCAAAGGCGTCAATTTTCTTCCTGTCTATCATTTTCACTGTCCGACTTTCTGACCGACTTTCGCATCTATAAGATGATGTTGAAAATATCATGGCTTGGACAAGTCAAATCTTTGTATGGAGAGAGACATCTCTGATCTTAAGAATCTTGACTAGGTCCTTCATAGCCATTCTGCCAAGAGCAATGTGTTGTCTGATTTCTTGACTGCTTGTTGTTTGTTTATTGATTATTAATCCAAGCAGGTTAAAGTTGTCCATTATTTCAATTTCTTCTCCATCCATGATGAACTTACTGATTTTGGCAGTTGTAAAGTTCTTTGTCTTCTATACGTTAAGGTGCAGGCCCATTTTAAGACTGTTCCTTGATCTTGAGAAGCAAATGTTTCACATCGTCTATACTTTCAGCTAGAATTGTGGTGTCATCAGCATAATGAAGGCGGTTGATGAGTCTTCCATCAATCTTCACAACTATATTGTCTTCATCCTGCTTCTCTGATGATTTGTTCTGCATATAAATTAAACAGGTAGGGGGAAAATATGCAGCCTTGTTGTATACCTTTGCTGATTTTAAACCATTCTGTTTTGTCTTGTTTCATTCTGACTGTTGCTTCTTGATCAATGTAAACATTGTGCAAGAGAATTATCAGGTGTTCTGGTATACCCATGCTTAATTTGGCACCAGAGTTTCTCATGGTTTACACAGTCAAAAGCCTTGCTGTAGTCAGTAAAACACATGTAGATATCCTTTTGGTATTCTTTTATCTCTCTTTCCTAACCCTTACCTGAATCCTACTTATCTTTATTATTTTGCTTGATTGACCGCCCAGGCCAATGGCATCAGGGCGGTTTATAAAAAAAAAGTAGATACATAATGGTACTTATACTTCAGGCAGTTCTCGTTCTAGGTATGTTTAGTCTTTGCTGGATGATTTTGAGTAGAATCTTGCTGGCATGTGGGATCAGAGTAATTGTGCCATAATTTCCACAGTCGATTGGATCACCTTTTTTCAGTATTGGTATAAACACAGATCTTTTTTGGTCAGCTGGCCATGTTGATGATGTCTTCCAAATTTGCCTTCTAAGTATAGCAACAGCTGCATCTGATTGCTGTAATACTTCAATAGGAATGCCATCAATACCTGGCGCTTTGTTCTTTGTTAATGCTTTCAATGCTGCTTTAATTTCTTCTTTCATCACCAATGGTTCCTGATCATAAGGTAGAAGTTGAAATGGCTGTTGATCCACTTGATCTTTATGGTATAATGACTCTGTATATTCTTCCCACCTTTTCTTGATCTTCTCAGGATCATTCAACATGGATCCTTGAGCATCTTGTAGTATTCCAATTCTAGGCTGGAATTTTCTCTTTAACTCTCGTAGCTTTAGGAAAGCCAATCTTGTTGTTCCTCTAATACGAGTTTCTGGTTCTATGTCTTTGCTTTACATTATTGTAGTGCTTCTCCTTGTCTTGTCTTGCTGCACATTGGAAATATCTGTTGAGTTCTGTGATTGCCTCTCTTTCTCTTCTGGCTTTAGCTTCTCTGCATTTCTGGGCAATTTTCATGTTTGTTTGGTCATACACTTTGGCTGTATTTGCTTTTTCACTTTATTTAAAGCCTTTTCATTTTCTTCGAGCACGACTTTCTTGATGTCATCCCATAACTGTTCTGGAGCTCTATATTTATATATTTGTATCCAAAGCAGCGAATTGATTTCACAGGTAGTCTTTAAATTCTGGTGATATATTCTCAAGGTCATATTTTGCTACGTTCATGAGTGGCTTGCTCTTTTTCAGCTTTAGCTTGAGTTTGTTTACGTAGTTGGTATTCTGTACCACATTTGGCTCCAGGTTTTGTGTTTGTTGATGTTGAGCTTTTCCAACGTTGACTTTCACAGATGTAGTCCATTTGATTTTTGTACAGCCCATTGGGTGAAATCCATGTGTACAGTCATCGCTTGTGTTACTGGAAGAAGGTGTTTGAGATAAATAGATATCAACCTTTCTCCAGAGCCATTATTATTTAAACAAAAATAAAATTATCCTTTTCAACACAGAATGATTATAAGTGATGGAATAACATGAGAAAGCAAGAACACAGCAGCATCAGAATGCACTCCTGGTTCAAAACCTATAACTTATAGAGATTGAAGATGCTGTGATGTCAACTTTTACAGCCACTAGGAGGAAGTCCCTTTCAAAAGGGACACCCAGTGGCTGACTGTAGGGTATACCTGTATTGGGTTCCACAAGGACCCATGGTCTCTAGTTCTGTCAATCAGCCAGAGAACAGTTGCTGTGATCGCCAAGCTAGTCAGGAAACGGAAGGAAGAAGATAAGTAGAGAACATAACCTTTGGCAGCTGTGCATAAAGGCATATCGCACGATAGCCGTAAGTTCAGTTGGAATTTCAAGAGAGAAGAATTAAGCTGATAGGGTTGGGAGTCGGAAGTTAAGTAATGTTTGCTTTAATGTGGTGGATAAGGAAACTAAATAAATGAGGCAACCTTTAGCTTCCTTTTTAAAGAATTACCTGTCAATGTTATGACTTACAGCTTCATTAGCAAAAGGGAATTACTTCATATTTGATGCTTACCTATGCCCCAAGTTCTGTTTGCTACTTTCACATGCCTTTTCCAGATTCCAACCATCAACTTAGTGCTGCATCTTAGTAACACATAAATCAAATGAAAAATGGAATCAAAGGCTTAGCTATCTCCTATAGTTTACTATTAATTTAATTTAAAAAGGTATTCATAGCCCACTTTTTCTAACAAGTAGATTGAAGGCGAATTACAACAATATGTATTAAAATTATAAACTTAAACAGAATTTAGCAATTAAACATCATCTTAATACAGTTCTAACCTTCTCAAATATTCATAGTATTATCCAGGCAGAATTAATGGCCCTGCTACTTAAATAACCAGATTTTTAACAATTTACAGAAGGTCTTACAATTTCTTTCTATCAAATAGACTTTGATAACTTATTCCATTCAATTAGAGCTCTCCTAGTTAAGGTTTTGTTTCCTGTACTTGCTAGTCTTTAGTGCTTTTTTGATGGATTTTTTAGTTGAATATCAGTTTCTGAGCTTAAAACCACACAGAGAAACATAAACTTCAAAATATGTATTTAGACAGCCCAGTGCATCGCCTCAGATTATTCTGTGATTTGAATCTAGATCTTTGATTTATTGGGAGCCAATGAGAATCTTTCAAGATCAGAATAACAGTATCCCATTTTGTTAACTTTTACAATACTCTAGGCAGCTACATTTGCATTAATTGTAATCTTGAGTTTAATTTCTTATCTCCAGGAACAAGCAGGAATGCAGTTTTCACATATGGGTATTGTCTGTACTGACGGAGCCCGCACGTGAACGCTCCCCAGCATCCAGTTGTTTAAATCTGTACTCTGCCTTTCCGACAACCCTGCTACTTTCCCTGCTACCGATCCTGATATTTCTTTTCTTTTTAAATATTTTCTTTCTTTTCCTTTTCTTCTTTTCCCAGTTTTGGTGGTTTTTACCACCATATTAGGCCTTTGCCTTTTTTTTTTCTTCAGCCAAGATGGAAAAACACATCAGCGGCTTCAAGAAATGTACCAAATGCTCTGGTATAATATTAGTCACCGATAAACGTGGCCAGTGTTTAAAATGTTTGGGTCCAGACCATTTACCGACTGAGTGTCCTTTGTGTCAGCAAATGACAAAAAGAGGCCTAAAGAACAGAGAGGCAATATCATTCTCTGTTTGCCCCAGATTCTATTTCAGTGGCTTCCAGATCATCGAGGATGTCTGCCTCCTCTCGGTTCTCAAGTCTCAAAGTCCAAACATAAGACTAAGTCTAAGTCATTGGCATCAAAACCTAATATGGATCCCCGAGGTAAGTCCCTTCATTGGCATCAAGATTCACCAAAAGATGCATCCAGGGGAGTGGTTTGTTTCAAGATGGCTGTTCGAGTGTGAGCTGGAGTAACATCGATGCCGAAGAGTAAGGGCAAGAAGAGGGTGTTCGCACCTGAGCCTCTGGTTGGCCCTATGGATCGGTTTGTCCAGCTGATGGAGGAGATGCTGCGGGAGATTCGAGCAGGCGCTGGAGAACCGCGAGAGGAGGCTGGTTCCCCGGTGTGCCTTGATTCCACGCTCTCTCCCGTGGCGAGGTCTCCGCCGCTGCCCCCGTTGTGCTCTCCACCTCCGTTGCTGGCTGTCCCTGCTGATGCGTCGGAGAGCGGCGGCTTCGTGGGGGTGTGGCGGGAAGCCAGCGAAGTGGAAGGTGGGAGCTTGAGTGTTGCTGCCGGTGGAGGAAACGTGTTGGATGGCTCATCTCAGCATGGACAGCAAACCCCGGGTGAAGGAAGTGTAAGTCCTTTGATTGCTACGACTGAGGTTTCCTTAATGGCATTTAGGTTGTCTCATCCCAAGACTGTTACTCTGGATACAATTTGGGATGCTATTACTCGACTTTCAGAAGCAGTCACTTCTCAAACTGCTAGGACTTTGGAGAAGGTGTCTCGGGTTGAAGAAACTTTGCAGGCATATAAAACTGAAGTGGACCAATTAAAAAATCAGGTTGGACAGTACCAGCAAAAATTGAGTTCTTTTTCCGATTCTACCATGGCTCTTATGAAGGATAATGTTATGATGCAGGCTAAAATAGAAGGCCTAGAAAATTCTGCCAGGGCCTCAAATTTGAGAGTGTTGAATTTTCCCATGTTACCGGGAACAGCACCGTTGGACCTGTTCAAAAAGTACCTGGCGGATATATTTACACTGGTCAACATTGAAATCATTACTGACTTTAAAAGGTCCTAATCTGTAGTATCTTGGTGAGCTGAATACGAATATAACATTTAAAAAATTTATTGGCTCTCGTTTTGAAGATATTGCATGTAGTTCATTTTTGACGTTTCGCCGTGTAAATTTATCCAGTAGGACATCAACAACATCCCAAATAAGCCTTGAATGATGTAATATTGCATCACATTGCATAATACCAGCATGCACACATCATCCAGAGTTGATTGCCTCATTTTCTGATGCAATGCAATACTACTGCCAGACGGCTGCTGAAGCCATCTGATGTCAGAAGTGTACTTATACGCAGTCAGAAAGGAAAGTAATCTGGTATTCTGTTCCGATATTGAAAGCCTCATAAATGCCTTAAAAATCACTCATGACCCACAAGACTGGAGACTATTTATAGACTCTTCGAAACTGAGTCTAAAGGCTGTGCTTTTGAACAATGGAAACCGTCTTCCATCTATTCCAGTAGTGCATGCCGTCCACATGAAAGAGACATACGATAACTTAAAGCATCTACTGACTTCCATTAACTAAAACAAGTACAGCTGGCACCTTTGTGGTGACTTGAAGATAGTTGCCCTTTTAATGGGACTGCTGCAGGGATATATAAAATATATGTGTTTCTTATGTGAGTGGGATAGCCGAGCAAGGGATTGGCACTACTTGCAGAAGGAATGGAATCGCAGACAAAATGTAACAGTTGGAGAGAAGAATATCCAGCACCCAGCTCTGTTTGAGGCTCACAAAATCCTGCTTAACACCCCTTCACATCAAACTAGGTTCGATGAAGAACTTTGTGAAAGCCATGGACCGCACTTCGCCAGCTTTCCAATACCTGCATGAAAAATTCCCTTGACTCAGCGAAGCAAAGATTAAAGAAGGAGTTTTTGTGGGTCCTCAGATTCGAGAGCTCTTCAAAGATGACCGGTTCAACAACTTGCTGCAGGGTGATGCGAAACAAGCATGGAATGCTTTTCGCCTAGTGTCAACAAACTTTCTCGGGAATGTTAGGGCAGAAAACTACAAGGAACTAGTAGAAGACATGCTGATGCAGTATCAGAAACTTGGCTGCAATATGTCTCTAAAGACCCATTTCCTTGACTCCCATCTCGATTTCTTTCTTGACAACTGTGGTATGGTTAATGATGAACAGGGCGAACGTTTTCACCAGAATATCGCAACGATGGAGCAAAGGATACCAGGGAAAATGGTCCACTACAATGCTGGCTGACTACTGCTGGACACTCCCCAGAGAAGCTCCCGAACAGCTGTACAAGAGACAGGCGAAAAAATCTAAGAAGTAGTCTATGACCTGGTTTTTTACAGGTATTAACCGAAGGCCTATTATATTTACTATTGACATGCATTTCGTGATGTAAACTAATTCTTGTAGATTACAAAAAAAAACTAGAGTCAACTTTGCAATTTCACTGTCATATTCGTGTTCAGCATATAAAAATTGATAAGAAATGACTATTTTTATTTCAGTAACATGACTTTTTTAAACATTTGTTGACCAGTGATATTGGTGCCTCAGGATTTAATGTCACCGATTTCGAAGGCTTTTTATCTTCCTATGGCAAAAAGGGAGCTGGGGTCTGTTAGTGAGGATTTTGTTACAGATATTTTGAATGTGTCTGATTTATTATCTTCTCCAACCTTAGGCCCAGTCAAAGTATCTACTCTATTAGTGTCTCTTGCTCTGGTTTCAGATCGGGAGTGGCTGCTTAAATTATTCTTCAAGAAACGTCTCTCTTTGTTCTACGGGGTTAAGATATCCATGTTTCCTGATATATCTAGAGATACACAAAAAAGACGTAGGCAATTTATTTTGTTAAAAAGTGGTGTTTTGCAGATTGGGGGAACTTATCACTTGCGTTTTCCCTGTAAATGTGTAGTAGTGCTTAATTCACAGAAATTTGTTTTCTATCTTCCTGAAGCTTTGTCTGCATTTATTAGTGCTAGGTTGCCCCCTGTCTTAACCCCTGCTGAGGTTTGAAGCGATCTTGCTTTAAATTTATATCTACCTCTCTGCTCTATAGCCATCCTTTTTTCTAAGCCAGTTTCCTGTACTATGCTCAGTTGGGATCCTCAGCCTCTGAGCATTTTTCTGTGTCCCCTCCCCCATATATGTGGACTATAGATAAATCAGTGTTAAATGGTATATTTGATCTGCCTTTTTTCTTGGTGATGAATTGTATTCTGGATGGTTTATCTTTGCTAAAACAAGCTTGTTTGCTTGATTGAGTTGTAAATATGTATAAATAAATAAAAAAGATGCATCCAATGGTGACTGGCCTGCCAAACAGCTCTGGTGGGAGGACCAACTCTCCAAAGCATTACAGGGGGCTGTAGGGTGCTTCTGAGACCTCAACCTCCAGAGAGCTACTGTTTCCATGCTCTGGTATGGTAGCTCAGAGCCCCGTGCATGATTCCACCCAGGTGCAGGCATCTGTGTCTGATTTTCTGTCAGAATCAGACTTTCTCCGATTCCGATGGTGCATCATGAGCGGCGTCAGTCCCCGTCAGAGGACATGTCTTTTCAAGACGTCATTCGGTACATGGCAGCTGGCCTGCAGATTACTGTGGCATCGGAGACGGAACAGAGGGCAGAGGAATTGGCAATCCTCCAATACCCCTCAGCGCCCAAAGAGGCAGTCACGTTACTGGTGCAATGTATCCTGCAGGATCTAACGTTACATATGCAGGAGGCTCCGCTAATGGTAGTGCCTATCAGCAAACGACTCGATACCATGTACCGAGTTCCACCATGACCTGGTTTTCAAAAGCCTCAACTTCGACACCACTCCATGGTGGTAGAATCGGCAATGCGGCACATCAGGAGTTCTAAGAATTATTCTTCCATGCCTCCCTGCAACTCCAGAGCTCTTGATGCCTTTGGCTGTTGATGTTTTCAGGAGTGCATGCTCACTTCTAGGATTACTTGTTACTTTATTTTATTTATTTAGCTGTATTTATATCCCGCTTTTCACCGGGTCAAAGCGGCGGTTACATGCTTTATATGGGCATGTATTTCAAGGACATCTCCAGAGATCTGGAGAACCTTGCAGCTATTCTTCTAGATGACAAGCGTGGGACATTCCAGGCCTTAATCAGGCAAAATCAGAATACATCCAAATTTCTTACAAGAGCATCTTTCGATGCCTTTGACTCATTCAGCAGAGCTTCAGCAGTCTGCATCGGTGCTTGCAGAATGGCCTGGCTATATAGGCATCTGATCTTGAGCAGTGGGTTCAGGATAAATTGGCAAATAGTTCTCTGTGTGCTGTGCTTTCCTGTCTAATCAATGTGTTTATACCTCAAAAATTTCCTGTCATGATTTGACAATTTCCAATCTGTAATCAAAACCGCTGCTGATCGCTGGAAGTAGCGGTATACAAAATGTTACTAAAATAAATAAATAAAATAAATAAATATCCCCTACTCTGGAGAGAACCTTTTTGGAAAGGGTTGGAGAGAGAAGGCCAGAGAGATTGAGACAGATGATCTCTCTCTCAAATGCCTCTCCAGAAAGACGTCAGATGCCTCTAGGAGAAAGACTAATCCAAAGAAGTCTTTCTATCCTAAGCATAAGAAATATTAACTTTCTTATCCACCTGCAGCTACTGACCAACCTCAGCAGCAACAGCAGGGCCCTCACCAGCCCAAAAAGCCTAAGATGCCTAAGCCACAATCGGCTGCATAGCAAAAGCCAGCAGCTGGTTTTTGACTCCTTCCTAGAGAGCATAGCTACTTTGCCTCTGCAGGGTCCCCCACCCCTGTACATAGCAGGCAAACTCTGTTCCTATGCTCACAGGTGGCACTTCATCACATCAGAGCAGTGGACTCTCAACATTGTCCAAAGGGGCTATCTGCTTCATTTCGAAAACTTGCCCTTCACCACCTCCACAAGGGCTTATCCTGCAAACATCCACCGTGTTAGCTCCGGGGGCCGTAGAAAGAGTTCCACCCACCCAGGAGGGCAGGGGCTTCTACTACCCTTGTTTTCTTATCCCCAAGAAGACAGGAGGGTTCAGGCCCATTCTAGATCTAAGGAACCTAAACAAATTCCTCGTTTGCAAAAAATTTAAAAATGTTTCCCTCAGTACGCTTCTGCTATACCTTCAGAGGAACAACTGGCTATGTTCTCTAAATCTCAGAGAGGCATACACACATTTGTTGATCCGCTCTCAACAGACAGTATCTACGTTTTCAGTTCCAGCAAATCCACTACCAATACTGGGTGCTCCACTTCGGGCTAACTTCTGCCCCCTGAGTGTTCACGAAATGCATGGCAGTGGTTGCTGCCTACTTTTGTACTTTGGGGATCTCCATCTTCCCCTCTTTAGATGGCTGGCTAATCAGGGGAGAATCCCCACAAGAGGTAAAACTAGCTCTTCATCGCACCATCACTGTGCCCCAAAATCTGGGATTCATCCTAAAGTTCCAAGAATCATACCTGGTCCCATCCCAGCAGCTCAAATTCATCGGAGCAGTTCTGGACACTCATCAGGCCTGAACTTTCCTTCCACAGGATCACTCTGCCCACCTCATTGAGATAGCTAACAGCACGAGAGATGCTGTGTCTAATGAGGCAGATGGCTTCCGCAGTCCATGTCGTCCCCTATGCCCGCCTACACATGCGGCAAGCCCAGTGGACTCTGCCTTTCGGGTTTTTTATCCACAACTTTCGGGCAAACAGGTCTTAGTCCAAATGGATAGCCAGGTGGCCATGTTCTGGGTGAACAAGCAGGGGAGAACAGGTTCCTATCCCCTCCGGCAGGAAGCCCTTCGTCTCTGGTTCTTCTCCATTGCACACCACATCCATCTCAGGATGGTGTATCTCTCAGGCGAACTCAATCTTCTTGCAGACAGACTCAGCTGTATCCTATGTCCACACAAGTGGACTTTGAATCGGGAAATGGCATCTTGGATTTTCCATATGTGGGAGACCCCCAGAATAGAGCTGTTCGCCACCCAGGAGAATGCACAACTTCCACTGTTTTGCTCGAGGCTTCCCTCCTGGCACAGCCAGGCAACGGATGCCTTCCTTCTCCTTTGGGGACAGGGCCCACTTTATGCATTCCCTCCCATCACCTTAATACCCAAGACCTTGTTCAAGCTGCAGGGGCTCCATGATCCTAATAGCCCCTTACTGGCCTCATCAGCCATGGTTCCCTCTGCTGGCTCATCTGGCGCAGACTCCACCTCTCAGCCTGGGACATGTGCCCAACCTCCTTTCTCAGGATCATGGGATGCTTCTCCATCCCAATCCACAGGCGTTCCATCTCACAGCGTGGTTGTTAAAAGCATAATCTTTGCAGACTTTAACCTTCCACACCAGGTCAAAGACCAACCTACTTGCACCTCGTAAGCCGTCTACCAGACGCTGTTATGCCTTCAAATGGCAAAGGTTCACTTTCTGCTGTACCCCAAAGTATATTGACCCCTCTGCCTGTCCTGTCAAATTCCTTTTACAATATCTCCTCCTATTGTCCTCAGCAAGTCTCAAGACTACTTCATTCAGAGTTCATCTGAGTGCCATCTCAGCCTATCATAGGCTGGTGGACAGACATCCTATTTCTTCACACCCCTTGGTGCAATGATTTATGTAGGGTCTTCTGCTATCCAAGCCACCGATCAAATCACCACCAGTGGTCTGGGACCTCAAAGTGGTCCTAATGCAACTTCTAAAGCCTCCTTTTTGAGCATTTAGCCACTGCTTCTTTAAAATTCTTGTCTTGAAAGGTAATCTTCCTCATCGCCCTCACCTCAGCTCACCACGTTAGCGACCTGCAGACTTTAGTGTCGGATCCTCCATACACACCCGGTTCCAATATGACTAGGTGGTTCTTCGTACTCATCCACACTTCCTCCCAAAGGTGGTCTTACCCTTCTACCTAACCAACTGGTGATAATACCGGTCTTCTTCCCCAGACCGTATGCCTCTAGGGCTGAAGCAGCGCTACACATTTTAGATTGCAAGCACGCACTGTCTTTCTACTTGGACACAGCCAAGATTCACAGGAAATCCTCTCAATTATTCATTTCCTTTGATCCAAGTCACCATAGACTGCCAGTTATGAAGTGCACCCTATCCAGCTGGATTGTGGACTGCATTTCTTTTGCCTACGCTCAAGCAGGACTCTCCCTTAAGGGTCACATTATGGCTCACAACGTGCGACCCATGGCAACCTCCATTGCTAACCTTTGTTCCATCTCCATTGATGAGATCTGTCGAGCAGCTACCTGGTCTTCCATCCATACCTTTGCTGCACACTACTCCTTAGACAGGAACTCCTGTCAGGATGCTGTCTTTGGCCAGGCTGTCTTCCAGCACCTTTTTGGGACTAAACTACAACTCCTACCCTCTGTCCTGGACATCTCCTGGCACCAGACTTCGTGCTGTTGCTCTTGCCCAATGCAATAGAGTCCAGCTGGGCCACATTGTATCCACACCACCTAGGCTCTGTCCTTTAGCCTCAGGGATACTACAGCTTCCAACTCCAGTCTGGTACCCCAGAGCTAGTGAATCCCATATGTGAAGACTGCATTCCTGCTTGTTCCTGGAGATAGCATTGTTACTTGTAACAAGGTGATCTCCCTAGAAGTTGTAGGGTATTCTCTTTTTCCTCTATCTCTCAGCTACAAACTCAACTGACAAGAGGACTTGGGAAGGCCGATGCACAGGTGCAGTGGATTTCTCCCAAAAGCTTTCCAATTGGATGCTGGGGAGCGTTCCTGTGCGGGCTCCATCAGTACTGACAATGCCCATATGTGAAGACTGATTCCTGCTGTTCCCAGAGATCACCTGTTACAGGTGAGTAACAACGCTTTCTGTGCCCAAATATACTAAGTTTCAATAATCTAATTGAAATATAGCCATTAACAGTAATAGTCTTAAGATTTTCTTCTGAAAGACAAGATCTTGTTTGTTTTATTAGGTATAAGCTTCCATAAGCTCATTTGATAACCTTATCTGTCTATCCAATTTTGTTAGTCTTGAATCAAAAATTATCCCGAGACTCCTTAATTCCCTCCAGTTTGATAAATAAGATATACCATAATGGGTCAGACCAAGGTCCATCAAACCCCGTATTCTGTTTCCAACAGTGGCCAATCTAGGTCATACGTACTGTGATGCAGCAGACCAGGGGGGAACAGAAGAAAATATTTTAAACACGAAAAAAGGCATGCACAAGCTGCAGTATTTTCAGGAACCTGATAGGGGGAGCAAGAGGGACCTCCGGAAGACTGAGGATCCACGCCCCACAGGGTGTGACCAGAAGCCAGCCAGCCTCCAATCCAGGAAGGCAGGAACTCCTTTTAAAGAAAGTCTGGAAGACTGGAAAGGAGGAAGTGGCGGTAAAAGCGAAAGTGGCGGTAGCAGCAGAGAAGGCAGAGAAGTTACAGAGCCCGCAGAAGCCAGAGGAGCGGCAGGAGCTGCAGAGGTGGCAGAAACCGCAGAAGCTACAGATGCTGCTGGAGCGCTGGAAGGAGGAACAGGCCAGAGAGACCTGAAAGGACGGCGAGTATGGAAGGATCCAGGAGATCCGGGGACACAGAAGCAGTACTGGGACAGCTGTGTGGAGTCAACCGAAGGATGGTTGAAAAACCCACGCCAGATTGCAGGAGCAAGGCAGACTCTCAGCAGGAGTAGGCCTCAAGCCTCACCCCAAGGAGAGAAGCCCGCATTACAAGGTAACCCACACTTAGTTGGGAACAGCCTTCAGAGAGCTAGCCGGTGGAGAGGACAGGAAACAGAAGATCCCTGTTCATGTAACACTTCTCATGATACAAGGTATGAAAAGCTTTTATCAAATGAGAGACTTTTGAATAAGCAATGTTTGCAGAAAGCTAATATAAAACCTATGAAGAGGGAAGAATATTCGCCTTGTAGAACAGTACAAGACCGACGCCCCACTCTGCACCCAAGGCATTGGGAGGTCATACAGCGTTTGGCTGAAAAGCCCAATTATAGGTTGCCCAGAACCACAGACTCTGTTTCAGAGGCGTATGATCAGGAACCAATGCAGGTGGAATTGGTAGAATCCCTTTCAGATGAGGAAATGGATTGTAGTTATTGTACCACTGGAAGCTTGGAATCCTTGCATAGCATGTGAGCAGTAAACTGGTGAAATAGGAAATGTTTGTGTTTGTATCACCTCTATGAAGAGAACAGTTGTTGCTTTGAACCTGAGTTTTACTTTTTCTAACCTGATGTAAGGACATTTCTTTGGTTGTTTTGGGACTGATCCTTTGAACCTTTGCAAGACAAGGGAAATAAAGCCTTATTTTCCCTCCACTTGGAAACCTGTGTTCTTTGGGTATTGGGTAATAAGGATGCTACCAAGGCTATACATCCCTGGGCCCTGAAAAATAAGTACCAATCCCAACCTTATCTTTATTTGTGTCCGACCTACTTGGCGCCCATTAGTCACCAGGGTGGCGTCGCGACAGTACCTAGCAGTTTCCCCAAGGGACACAGGTTCCACAATGCTTGTATTAGTTCAAGCATTGATATCCTGGGTCCCTTCTTAATAATGGTTTATGGACCTTTCCTCCAGGAACTTGTCCAAACCTTTTTTAAACCCAGCTACACTAACAGCCTTTACTACATCCTCCGGTAACAAATTCCAGAGTTTGATTACACGTTGAGTGAAAAAATATTTTCTTTTATTAGTCTTAAATAGTTTACCCTGTAGCTTCATTGCATGTCCCCTAGTCTTTCTATATTCTGATAAGGTAAACAATCGATCTACGTTTACCCATTCCACTCCGTTCATTAATTTATAGACTTCTATCATATCTCCCCTCAGCCGTCTCTTTTCCAGGTTAAAGAGCCCCAACCTTTTTAGCCTTTCTTCAGAGGACTATCCTTCCATCCCCTTTACCATTTTGGTGGCTCTTCTCTGAACCTTTTCTAAAATCGCTATATCCTTTTTTTTTTTTTTTAAACTTTTATTTTCATTTTACAACAAGCAAAAGAAACAACACACCAAAGGAAACAAATACAAACATACAATAAGGAAAAAGCAACCCCAATTACCCCCCACCCCTATGCTTCTTCTCTAAGCTGATAAGTATCATCATATAAGCGCTTACAAATAACAGTAATTGTACATCAAAGCAAACAGAAATAGTATCTGCGATACAGAATGATCATGTGACAGAGATTTACACAGATTTAAACAGTCAGATGAGAGCATTTAGCAGTTTGAACATAGTCGTTGAGCATCTTCCATTTAGACAAGTGGTGGGGGGTCTGAGCGGAAGAAGCTAACATACGAGGTATTTGCTCATATTTACTGTAGAGACAGACATGATTCCACCATTCATTGGGGCTCAGATGGGAGCTATTTTTCCAGTATTTCGTAATTAGGGAAATAGCTATGCCCAGCATAAAGTCTAAGAGGAAGTAAGCCGATTTGGGAAGAGAGGGGATCCCCGCAGCTGAGCGGAGTCCCACTATCTTCCAAGAGAGGGGCTCTTGAAAGTGCAAAATAGATTGAATACGACCCCAGACCCGACTCCAGTAATACTGCAATGCGGGGCATTCATACATAACATGAGTGAGTGAACCTATGGCCGCATGGCATGTCCAGCATCTATTGCTCTGGGTGGCATGCCATTTGGCTAACCTGTCAGGAGTATAGAAACAACGGTGGGCTAGAAAGAAAAGTGTCTGAGTGAGTGAGGCGGATCGAGAGACCCGTGTCACCTTGCTCCAGACTAGGCTCCATTGCTCCGGGGTCAAAGTTACATGCATTTCCCGCTCCCAGGATTTCTGTGCGGTAGGAGTGCCTCTATTTACAGTATTACATAAAGTTTTGTAAAAGTTAGATGCTACACCCGATAAGCTCCCAATAGAGCGGATAATCTCCGACAATCCTTGGGTAGGGGTTTCCGATGGCGGGAGCACCTTAGCACTCCGAAGACAATGCTGAAGTTGCACCAACTGAAAGTAGTGTTTCGCTGGGAGACCAAATTCAATTTGTAACTCGCTAAAAGTTTTCCAGCGACCATCATAGAACAGCTGGTTAGGGATCCAAATGCCCCTAGTGTACCAGGAGCTCCACGCCATCGGTTTATTTTGTATTTGAAAGCGAGCATTGTGCCAAAGCGGGAGTCTATCTAGCGGACAAAGTCGGGAGTCTAGAGATTGCTCAAGGGTATTAAAGGCACCTAAAGTGTCTAAGAGCATTGGTGGATAGTGGGAATCTGATGGGAGAGTCATACCAGGGAGATAAGTAAGAGGAATTGGTTTGCAAAGGTCCTCCTCTATATCTAGCCACACTGGTCTACTCGGTGTTAGGTCTTCCAGCCAACGAGCGCCTTGTTTGAGAAGAAAAGAGTGGTGGTATTTCAGGAAATCAGGGAATCTGACACCACCATTTTCTTTATCTGCTTGTAACTTATGTTTCGCTATCCTGGGTGTCTTGTTTTTCCATAAGTATCTAGTCAGAAGACCCTCTAAATCTTTATATGTACGTCGAGGTAGGAGACATGGCAACATTTCTAAAATGTAGTTCACTTTGGGAACAATCATCATTTTAATGGTTTCTGGGCGGCCCCACCAAGTAAGTGTTAAAGGAGTCCAGCGTTGAGTAAGCGCCCGGACCTTAGAGGTTAAGTCTTTAGCATTAAAGGTGATGGTGTCTTCTAAAGGAGAGCAGTAGTGCACCCCAAGGTATTTGACCATGCGAGGTTGCCATAAAAAGGGAAAGGATTGCATATCTGCCTGATGGATCAGAGGATTCAGTGGAAAGGCTACCGATTTGGTCCAATTTATCTTATAGCCCGAGAGTTGTGAATATTTACCAATTTGCTCTAGGACAGCCGGCACTGAATCTAGGGAGACAAAGAGCATAAGGTCATCAGCATATGCTGAAATTTTGATTTCCCTATGAGAGAAAGGGACTCCATGAATATCCTTGGATTGCCGGATTAGTAAAGCTAAGGGTTCGAGTGCGAGATCGAAAAGAAGTGGAGACAGTGGGCATCCCTGGCGAGTACCGTGTTGCAGGGGAAATGGCTGAGACTTTAAAGCATTAGCACAGATACTAGCTGTAGGCTGTGCATACATGGTTTGGAGACAACGGAGAAAGCCTTCTCCGAATCCGTACCAGCGGAGAGTTGCAAACAAGAAGGGCCATTCTAAGCGGTCGAAGGCCTTCTCAGCATCAAGTGAGAGGCCAACCAATGGTCTATCAAGATTAACTGCGGTAGTCAGTACATGACATAGGGTCCTAGCATTATCAGCAGTTGATCTACCGGGAATGAAACCGCATTGATCTGGGTGTATTAAAGTAGACATCTTGTCAGAGAGCCGGGTGGAGAGAATGGTGGCAAATATTTTATAGTCTGCGTTTAGTAGGGAAATTGGACGATAATTAGCTGTTAGTTGCGGATCTCTCCCCTCTTTCTCAAAAACTACTACATTTGCCATTGAGAAGGATCCAGAAGGAGATCCCTCCTCGGCCAGAGCAGAAAAATAAAGTTTCAAAAACGGAGCTAAGTCAGCGTTAAAAGTTTTGTAGAATTCAGCTGGGAGACCGTCCGGGCCTGCGGCTCGACCTGTGGCACATCTCTTGAGTGCCGATTGAATTTCTGATAAAGTGAATGGTTTGTCCATGGCCTCTCTATCTTCGTCAGATAGGGTCGGTCGTTGTACCCCTGATAGTAATCGTTCAAATGCTTCTGGCTCGAAGTCACATTCAGATTGATAAAGCCGAGTATAAAAATCACGAAAAAGTTCTAATATTTCTGTATCTTTAGTGACCAAGCTCCCCCCCGACGGGTTGCGGAGAGCGGTAACACGCTTGGCTTCTTTTTGACCTTTCAGGGCATTGGCTAACAATTTGCCAGCACGGTTATTTTCCCGATAGTACATCCCTTGTTGTAATTCAATATTTTTAGCAGCAGCGGTATATAAAAGCTGATTGTATTGAAAACGAAGGCGTTGTAAGCGAAGTAAAATACATGGGTCAGTACAGGACGTGAGGAGACGCTCTCCAGCTTGTATCTGTTGTTCTAGAATCAGTAAATGTTGCTTTCTTTGTTTCCCCTGTCGAATTTGATAGCTAGTTATAGTTGCACGGATAGACGCCTTAAAACCCTCCCACCAAGCCCAGCTCGCAGTGTCATGGGGTGAATTAAAATGAAAGTAGTCTTGGATAGCGGCCTTTATGTCAACCTGAAAATCTTTTTGGTCTAGTAGGGATCTATCAAAAAACCAAGCACGAGGATGTGCGCCTTGCGTAGTAACATGTAATGAGAAAGAAATGGCAGCATGATCTGAAATATGGAGAGGATGAATCCTAGCCGTGTCCACTTGGGGTATCAGTGCTTTGGAGATAAGAAAAAAATCTATTCTAGATTGTGAGTGATGGGGGGCTGAGAAAAAGGTGAACTCTAAGTCGGAGGGGTGAAGCAGCCTCCATATATCTACTAACGCAAGATCTTTCATCAGAGCTGTAAGGGTATCAAGACTCTTGGGTAGACCACTCGTTCTAGGCGGCTGTCTATCTATCAAAGGATCAAGTACTTGGTTGAAATCACCGCCAAGTATTAATGGAGTATTGGCAGAGGCCTGTGCCAACTGCGCAATACTTGCATAGTAAGCAGGGTTATCCACATTCGGAGCATAAATACAAATACACGTGAATTCACTATCTCCAACCTTAAGGTGTGCACGGGCCCATCTACCCTCCTTATCAGAGCTAGTATCCATTACAGTAGCTTGCAAAGACTTCTTAACCAAGATGGCTACCCCACACCGTTTGGAAACGGCGGGAGAGTAGGCAGCCACCATGTAAGGCTTAGCATTAAGTTTCAGTGTTTCAGCGGAGTTTAAATGCGTTTCCTGAAGAAACACTAAATCAGCATGCTCATGATTAAGATAGCTAAGGATTTTCTTTCGTTTGATTGGACTATTGATGCCTTTTACGTTCAGTGATAAGATCTTACATAAGGCCATTCAGAAAGGTTAAAAATTCTGAAAAAGAACATAACGCACATAATTTCACAATGTCCCTCATATTAACTGTATATGGCTGTACACATGACATGATAGAAAATAAGCTAATGAAAAACAATGAAGCGCCCCAAATAAAAAAATAAGCACCGAAGTGCATTAGAGAAGAAGCAGAACCCCAGAAATTACTGGCGACCATGTGTCTGCGGGGAGAAACCCCAGAGAAGGCCTAAATTGAAACATATAACCTGTATAGCTGTACGTGTTCCGAATCCAACCGAGGTGCACATCATGGAGGGATAGGAGACCAAGAAAGTTATATATAGACAAAAAGAAAAGTCCAGGCAGTCTCTGGTCCAGGCAGTGATCACCGCGTCGGGCCATTCAAAATGGCGGGCAGATCCGGCGGATTACAGATCCAAGTTGTTGGATTAGCGCATCTGGTCTGCTTCCTTGGAATCTAAAAATGTTGCTAGTAGATCAGGATCTTCGAATGTTCTAGTTTGGTTATGGAGAGTCACTCTGAGCTTCGCTGGATACAATAGGCCAAAGCGAGCCTGTAGCTGTTGAAGTCTAGGGCGAAAAGCAAGGAGTCTCTTCCGACGGTCAACTGTGGGCTTTGCCAAGTCAGGGAAGAAGGAGACTTTATGACTTTCAAACTCCAGATGATGATGCGCCCGGGCAGCATTTAGAATTTGCTCAACTTGCTGATATCTCAGTAATCGAAAGATGATAGGCCGGGGGGTCGTCCGGTTAAGCGCCATGTTAGTAGGAACACGATGTGCTCGGTCAATTTCCAGATCTCTGTGAAAAGTGATCTTCAGCAAGGAGGGAAGAGTTTTGACCAGGAATTCTCTTATGTCTCCTGCTTCGGCCCCCTCCGGTACTCCAATGAGCCTGACATTGTTGCGACGGGCTCGATTATTGCTATCCTCTAACTCTTTTTGAAGAGTCTGTATCTGACGCTCAGCCTTGTCCAGTTTCACCAAGCGCACCGCGTGCGAGTCGAGGACCCCCGCCATGTTGTCCTGCCGTAGTGAAAGACCTTCAAGCCAGTCCTGAAGCATACCGAAGTCTTCTCGCATGGCTCGGAGCGCTTCTCGTCCGTTGGACTGTACCAGTTCCTTCACACCGCGTATTTCCTCCAAGATCTCCTGTTGCATTTCGGGGTTTTCCCGAAGTGAGACTATCTTTTGTGGGGAAGACAACTCTGTTTTGGAGCGTTTTCCGTGTGAAGAAGAGGGAGACCCGAAGTCTAAGCGCGCTGGTTTGTGGGCCGCCATCCCCCCCGAGGTACCCCGGTAAGTTCGGAGCAAAATATTAAGTTTAGGTAGGTATTAAGTCAGGATTCTCAGTAGGCCTCTCGGGAGCTTCAGCGCGAAGCGTCTAACCCGCTGGACATCAGGCTCCGCCCCCTCGCTATATCCTTTTTAAGATACGGCGACCAGAATTGCACACAATATTCAAGGTGCGGTCTCACCATGGAACGATATAGAGGCATTATAATATCTTTTGTTTTATTTTCCATTCCTTTCCTTATCATACCTAGCATTCTATTTGCTCTCTTGGCCGTCGCTGCACACTGGGCCGAGGGTTTTAACATGGTATCCACAATGACGCCTAAATCTTTTTCCTGGGTGGTGGTTCCTAATGTGGAACCTTGCATCGTGTAACCATAGTTTGGGTTGTTCTTCCCTAGGTGCATAACCTTGCACTTGTCCACATTAAATTTCATCTGCCATTTTGATGCCCAGTCTTCCAATTTATCAAGATCCTCTTGCAATTTTCCACAATCCTCTTGGGTTTTAACAACTTTAAATAGTTTTGTGTCATCTGCAAATTTGATAACCTCACTCGTTATTCCACTTTCCAGGTCATTTATGAATATGTCAAAAAGCAGCGGACCCAGCACAGATCCCTGGGGTACACCACTATTCACCTTTCTCCATTGGGAAAATTGACCATTTAGCCCTACCCTCTGCTTTCTATCTTTTAACCAGTTCCTGATCCACAATAGTACACTACCTCCTATCCCATGACTCTAGTTTTGCCAAAAGTCTCTGATGAGGGACCTTGTCAAAGGCTTTCTGAAAGTCCAGATACACAATATCAATGACTCACCTTTGTCCACCTGATTATTCACTCCTTCAAAGAAACATAACAGATTAGTAAGACAAGATCTTCCTTGTCTAAAGCCATGTTGGCTGTCTACCATTAGGTCATGACTATCTACATGCTGAGTAATTTTATTCTTTATGATGGTTTCTACCATTTTTCCCGGTACTGATGTCAGGCTCACCGGTCTGTAGTTTCCTGGATCACCCCTGGAACCCTTTTTAAAAATTGGTGTTACATTGGCGATTCTCCAATCTTCAGGTATTAGAGATGATTTTAATGATAGTTCACAGATTACTAATAGCAGGTCTGCAATCTCGTATTTCAGTTCTTTCAACACCCTTGGATGTATACCATCCGGCCCAGGTGATTTTCTACTCTTCAGTTTATCTAATAGTTGTAATACATCTTCCCAATGTATCGATATTTCCTTCAATTCTTCCGCACCTTTAAATACCACTTCAGTCATGGGTAACATCCCTACATCTTCCTCAGTAAAGACTGAAGCAAAGAATTCATTCAATCTCTCTGCTATCGCCTTGTCGCCTCTTAGTGCTCCTTTAACCCCTTTATCATCTAATGGACCAACTGACTCTCTCACAGGTTTTTTGCTACGAATGTACTTGAAAAGGTCTTTACTTTGCGTTTTTGCTTCCGCAGCAAGCTTCTTCTCAAATTCTCCCTTTGCCTGCCTTATCAATGCCTTGCATTTGACTTGCCAGTGCTTGTGCTATTTCCAGGTTTCGTCGTTTGGCTCTTTTTTCCATTTCCTGAAAGATGCTTTTTTGGCAACAACAGCCTCTCTGACCTCACCTTTAAACCATGCTGGCAGTTTTTTTGACTTCCTTCCACTTTTCTTAAAGCGTGGAATACAGCTGGTCTGGGCTTCCAAGATAGTATTTTTCAACAACAGCCAAGCCTGATGTACGTCTTTAACCTTTGCAACTGCTCCTTTTAGTTTTTTCTTAACTGTTTTCCTCATTTTATCATAGTCTCCCTTTCAAAAGTTAAAAGGATTTCCTTACTATCCCTTCTCCACTAATTAAATCAAAGGCGATCATGCTATGATCACTATTGCCAAGTGGCCCCAACACCCTTATCTCTTGCACTAGATCTGGTGTTCCACTAAGGACTAGGTCTAATATGGCTTCCCCTCTGGTCGGTTCATGAACCAGCTGCTCCAAGAAGCAGTCATTTATTTCATCTAGGAACTTTATCTCCCTAGCATGTCCTGACGTGACACTGACCCAGTCGATACCGGGGTAATTGAAATCACCCATTATTATTACTGCGCTGTAACTTTTGTTAGCTTCCTTGATTTCTTTGAGCATTTCATCATCCATTTGGTCATTCTGGCCAGGTGCTCGATAGTACACCCCCACTGCCATTGCCTTCCCCCTTTTATATGGAATTTCAATCCATATAGATTCTACAGCAGATTTTGTTTCCTGCAAAACTTTAATCCTTTCTGAGTCAATGCCCTCTCTAACATAGAGCGCAACCCCTCCACCAATTTGATCAGCTCTATCATTACGATATAGTTTGTACCCAGGTATCACAATGTCCCACTGGTTGTCCTCCTTCCACCATGTCTCTGATATTCCAATCATATCTAACCTTTCATTTAGTGCTATATATTCTAACTCTCCCATCTTATTCTTTAGACTTCTAGTATTTGCATACAAGCATTTTAGAGAATGTATTTTATTCATGTTAATTTGGCTATTGTTAGACATGGGTAAATTGGGATCTTTAAGCTCTGTCTGCTCCATACTTGAGGGCATTTGGGCTACTTTACTCTTTTGTGGAACCTCTCTGCTTTTGGTAGTATCCTTCAAGGATACATTCTTCCGAACCATCCGCTCTTGGGTGACTGTCGGCTTTCCCCTAATATCTAGTTTAAAAGCTGCTCTATCTCCTTTTTTCTCCTTTTCTCCTTTTATCTCCTTTATCAGTGAATAGGCCCCTCTCTGGAATATCAAGACATGGTCCACTAACCCAGATTATTTTTGTTTGACGGGGATATATTTTTAGGCCATTGAGACACATCCAA
The DNA here is from genome assembly GCA_033557465.1 of Ichthyophis bannanicus. NCBI lineage: Eukaryota > Metazoa > Chordata > Amphibia > Gymnophiona > Ichthyophiidae > Ichthyophis > Ichthyophis bannanicus. The sequence continues at coordinate 1,335,323,434 of CM066032.1, read as the reverse complement.
ATCTGGTACCTTTCCACAACATACCCGATAAATTTGTGTGGTGTTAATTGATCCCTTAATTGGGAGGAAAAAATCTAGACGACATCCACATGGACAAATGATGTCAATCCTTTATCATCCAGCATTCTGCAATAAGGTAACATATGAATATTGAATAAGATGGGAAAGAGAGGTGACTCCTATGGAATCACCTATCTTAAAGTCCACTCTTCTGAGCTACAGTCTTGAAAATTTACTTTGCAAGATCTTCCATTCAGAAAGTCTTCAAACCAAGAAAGAACCGGTCCTGTAATAGCAAACTCAGGAAACTTCTGTGTCAACACTTTATGGCTGATCAAATTGAATGCTGTGGAAGGCTCAACCTGTACCAGCAATCCCTGCTCTCCATCTAAAATTAGCCTAAGCTCTTCTAATACAACAGTTATCACTGTAATATAAAAGGCTCAGAAGCCTGATAGATTAAGTTTGAAAGATTGGGACGAACTTAAATTATGCATATGCGGTTATCCCCAGTGAACAAGTATCTGCAGTAATTAATGCCATATCTTAAAGATCAAAGATAAAGCAGAGTGCTTGTGCCATCTTAGTGGCATAATGGCAGCGCAGTGTGATCCAAGTACAATTCCTGAGCTTGTCTTATTTGGACACTTGTTTTCACAAATCAGGCTTTTTTTTTCATTTTAGTTTTCTGATATAGAGGTTTGTTGCCCTAGTAATGGCTTATTTGAGTTGCATTTATTTTTTGTATGCTCCTTTCAAATCCATGCATGTTGCCAGGGCCCATTACAGTATTGTCCCAGCTCCCATCTCAGCTCTGCCCTTTTTCTTATACTGGACAACACTATCTGGTGATTATTGGACCTCAAGTGGCTGTCTACCATGATATCAGCAAAATGTCTCTCATTTCTGAGTACCAGGTTCAATATAGCAACCTCATTTGTGAGATACGTTAACAGTTGTCTAAGGGAGTACACTCTGAATGGAGTCAAGGATCATACTGCTTCTATATATAGTTGTAGCCAGGCAGATTTAAGTCTTCCATCAGCAGCACCTTCCTACTTAATTCCTGTCCTTGGATAGCTTCTGCTAAATCTTTTAGTTCATATCTTCTAACTGCACAGTAGATCAGTAGAACATGTCAATGTGGAAGGATCAAAAAATCATTGTCTGGTTGCCAGTGGTACTTAAAATTTCTACATTGATTCAAAAAATTTCTGAACTCACTCTCTTGCTCTTCCTCCTTTCCCAAGCCAACAGGAGAGCAGTTCCACTCACAGGCCCTAATTTTAAAGTGATATTTAGCTTTCTTGACACTCTGAAGTGCATGGTACCAGAAAGTCTTACTCTGTTTTGGAGATATTGTTGTTGTGGAGTCTATGGTACTTCCTTTAAATGGGGGATCCCAAAGACTCTGTCTTTACCTTCCAAGCGCATGTGGGGCAGGGGGAAGGAGGATACTCTTCAAGATCCTCTGTTCCATGGGCACTTTATATGGATAGTCTCTCCTTCCTACACGTTCTCTTTGCTCCCTTAAATACGTTCAGGTTTAAGCTGTATATGAAAAGTAGTCTTTACAGTGTAATTAAAAATCTGATCAATTGCCTTCACTGAAAAATGAAAGATAAATTATTAGACATTTGAAACTCTTCTGTCTTCTCTCCTTGCCTGAGGACTCCTTCTAATCTCCGGTCTAGGACTTTTCCTTCTTCAGATGCCAGGAATCCCTTTCTTTAGTAGTCCAGACTCACAGTAAGGAACTTGGTCTTCTGACTGCAACAGAGTGACTTGCAATATTCTTAAGCTGTTCTTTCCTCCAAACTCCCATCCAGGAATTTTCTCTTCTGGTTGTCAAGACACCTCACATTTCTATCTTCCAGACCTCTTCCTCCTCACTCTCTAGGTTCCTTAACCTAGGAGGACATCTGAATAGACACTCTGCCAACCTTTCCCAGTTACCTCTCTCCAGGCTGCCTGGGCCTCCAGGGGTATATGAATTACTAACCCAATGGATCTTACTCATCTAGCTTCTTCAGTCTTCCAGGACATTTGATTGCACAGTTCCTGATAAGGTATTCCAGGCACCAACCCTTTGCAGGCAGATTTTCAGAACCAGGAGTCTCTTCTTTCAGCTCCTACAACTAGAGTAATATGTGGAAATATTTATTTACAGAAGGAGTGGTAGATGTGTGGAATAGTCTCCCTGTGGAGGTAGTAGAAATGAGGACAGTATCTGATTCAAGAAAGCATGGAACAAACTCAGAAAATCTCTAAAGGAAAGAAAGGAACTATAGCAGTTGATACGGAAGTGCAGACTAGATAGGCCATATGGTCTTTTTCTGCCATCATGTTTCTTTGTTTCTGCTTCACTCCAAGCACCCCTGCCTTGAATGAGGGAATGGCTTTCTCCAGGAACAAGCAGGAAGTCGATTCTCACATATGGGTGATGTCGGCGCTGACTGAGCCCTCGTGGAAGCATCTCCCCAGCTTTCAAAGAAAGCCTTTGGGAGATGCCACCATGCATGTGTGGTGCCCTTCCCACCCAAAAGTTCCATCTTACTCAGTCTCCTTTTTTTCCACGGAGCCCAACAGAGGTCTGTCTTTTTTCCCCGGAAAAAGTTGATTAATTTGTGTGAAAAAACTATTTTTCCTTATACGGTTGCCTCTTGGAACCATACTAGGTTTTTTTCCCCGCAGTGTGATTCGTACCTTTTTTCATCCGTTGGCCGCTCTGAGGGTCTTCAACCTCACCAGAGTACTTTTTCCCTCAATGGCCAGAGGGTTCAAAATGTGTGATTGGGATGCAAAAAACATGTCTTTTACTGATACACCCAATTGTTGCTTCTGGTGTCTAGAAGCTGACCATGACCCAGAGGTCTTCTCCCTCTGAATAAAGATGTCTGCACATCCAGTGTCGTCAGCAGAAGCAGGGTGATATCTTCCATAGGTCAGGCTCTACCCCGGTAGCCTCACAATCCAAGGTCCCACATGTGTCCTCAGAGTCACATAATGTCCCCATGGTGCCTGACTAGGACCGCAGACATTCTGACAAGGGTTCCCCCCAGAGCGGGAACACAAAAAGAAGTAGAAATCCTCGAGGACCTCATCCCGAGACTTAGACACACCGGGCAAGTCCCACCTCAGGTCACGCAGCCCGCGGAGGGAACTTGAGGAGTCAGAGCAGGAGCGGCCAGCCAAAGTTTCCCGCACGGGGCAGAGGCTTCCGGCTACAGATTCTGGACCTCTGAGGCCTGTCTCATTGGAGACTCCCTCTCCTCACCGACACAAAACCCGGTGACCCCGGTGTCCGTGTCAAAGGTTGCACCTCCTGAGTGGGAAACCAGGATGATGGTGCTGGAGTGTAGTCTCACTGCTTTCCTCGCCATGCAGCAGGCGCTGATGCCCGACACCACCACCGGTGTGTCTGCTGAGACTGCGGAGACCTCATCACCGAGGACTCCCCCGATCGCCAAGTCAATCCTCTTGAGCCCAAAGCCTCGAGTTGATCCTCAGCGAAGGTCTCAATCTCACTCCCAGTCCTCGGGAGCAAGATCCTCCCTGGCGAGCGCTCATGGCTCCGGCCACATAGCCGCCATGGGCCACCGGACCCCAACACGGATCCTGCACCACAGGCCCGGTCGGCCGCCAAGTCTTCCACTGACTACTCCGACTAGGGAGACGAGGCATCCCCGGAGACGTGGAAGCACCGTGACCTCCTTTCGGACCCTTCTCCCCAGATGTCGCAGCGTCAGTCTCCGCCCAAGACATATTGTTCCTCGAGTTTGTACGGGATATGTCAAAGGCTTTCTCCTTCAACCCCGAGTTGGATGAAGAACCTCATATGGAGGAACTCGAAATCCTTCAATATGAGACCCCACTCAAGGAGGCCCTGACAGTTCCTATCCCCGCCATCCTCAGGCGGCTCCTCCTTCACATGTGGGAGACACTGACATCAGTACCCATAGTTAGCTGACACCTGGACACCATGTACCGAGTTCAGCGAGGTCCTGGCTTCCGAAAGTTGCAACTGCCACACACCTCCATGGTGGTGGAGTCGACTATCGGCTGGCAGAAGAGCCAAAAGAGACACTCCTCTGTGCCCCTGGGAAGGGAGTCCTGTGCCCTCGACGACTGCTAATGCTACCAGGACTTGATGCTAGCCTGCCGAATACAAGCCTACCAGCTTTATATCAGCATGTATCTTTGGGACCTGATAAAGGAACTCGCAGGTTTCTCAGCAGTCCTCGGAGGGGGATTGCCTCCGGCGGTTCCAAACCCTCACGAATTGTGTTGGGGAGTGCTTGAAGTATATGTCTCGAGGTGCCTATGATGGCTTTGAGTCAAACGCGAGGGTAGCCGGCGTGGGTATCAGTGCTCGATGGCGGGCCTGGCTCCGGGCATTGGACCTCGAGCAGTGGGTCCAGGAGAAGCTCCTCCAAGTACCCTACCTTGGTGAAAACCTATTCGGCAAGCCGATGGAGGAGAAGGCGGCGGAGATCGAGACAGAGTACCTCACAAGGACTTTGGTCTCCGGTAAGACCTCCACCCTCCATAAGAAGAAATCACTGGGGAAGAGGCCCCTAATCCCGAGAAAAGGCCAATCTTACCGAGGCTTCCCCCACTATTAGGCTTCCCAGACTCCACAGCTGGGTCACCAGAGCAAGGGAGCAGGCCAGGGCCTTACAAGCCTAAGGGCTCCAAGCCCCAGACCCCAGCTCCTGCCCATCTGGAAGTGCAGCTACCAACAAGGGGGCATCTGGTACACTTTGCCCATCAATTAACTGCTGTCACCACTGATGCCTGGACATTCCAAGTAGGCACAAAAGGCTACCTCCTTCTCTCAGACCAGATGCTGCCTCCTTTCTTTTTAGGAGAGCCCTCTCGAGGTAACACATATGGCAGGTAACCAGAGGCTCAAATGGCAACTTGCCCTATTACAGGAACTCGCAGGCCTCCTCACGGACAGAGCCGTGGAACCAGTACCCCTCACCTCAAGGGCAAGGGGTTCTACTCCCAGTACTTTCTGGTCCCAAAAAGAACAAGGAGCCTAAGGCGTATCCTAGACTTACGAAACCTGAACAAGTTCCTGGTACAGGAGATATTCAAGATGCTCTTCCTTAGAACATTGCTGCCATACTCCAGCAGGGAGATTGTCTATTCTTCTTAGACCTAAAGGATGCCTGTACACACATCCTCATTAATCCCAGCAATAGGCAGTACCTAAGATTAATGGTCAGGGGGGACCACTACCAGTACAGGGTACTACCCTTCCTTCTAGCCTCCGCACCAAGAGTCTTCACCAAATGCCTGGCAGTGGTGGCCACCTACCTCAGTCTCCAAGGGGCCCTCCTATGCCTGGATGAGTGGCTTGTAAAGGGAGACACAGCCACTGAGGTACAACAGGCTACCACCCGCTCCATCAGCATCTTACAGTATCCGGGGTTCATGATAAACTACCCCAAGTCCCACCTCATTCTGACACAGGGCTTGGAGTTCATAGAGGCCCAACTGGACACTCATCAGGCCAAGGCTTTTCTCCCCTTAGACAAAACAGGTAGCTTCATGGTTCTAGCCACCAAGGTGCAACACCCCCACTCAGTGTCGGTGCGGTCCATGCTCCGCCTGCTGGGCCACATGGCATCCACAGTCCATGTGGTTCCCAATGCCCACCTTCACATGCGGACGGCCCAGTAGTTCCTCCTCTCTCAATGAACACAAGCCACAGGCAGGCTCCGGGACAAAGTCTTAGTGTCCCACAAGCTAGTGGAGTAACTCAGCTGATGGGAGGCCACACAGCACCTGCAGGTGGGCATACCCTTCTAGTTCCTAAATCCTAGAGGGCCCTTACCATGGACACCACCTTACTAGGCTGGGGATGCCCATTGCGAGGAACTCCACATGCAGGGCAACTGGTCCCTAGCGGAGAGCCAGCAGCAGATCAACCTGCTGGAGTTCAGGGCTATTTTTCCTGGTGTTCAGGGCCTTTCACCACTGTCTGCAACACCAGTCTGTGCTGGTTCAAATGGACAAACAGGTCACAAAGTTCTACCTAAACAAGCCAAGGGGGCACAGGGTCTTACTGCCTCTGCCAGGAGGCAGTAGCCTTATGCTCATACGCAATCAGTCAAGGAATGCTCCTCAGGGCGGTGTACCTTCCAGGCCAGGACAATGCCCTAGCAGAAAGCTGAGCAGACTTCTCCAGCCACACAAATGGCGACAAGACCCCAGGGTGGCACAGCAGCTCTTCCGACTCTGGGGCACCCCAAGTTTGGACCTCTGTGCCATCCCGACCAATGTTCAGCTGCCCTGCTTCTGCTGTCGCCAGCTGCACTCATCCCAGGTAGCAGTGGATACCTTCTTCATCTCGTGGTCAGAGGGCCTCCTGTATGCCTTCCTTCCCATGCCACTTATCGCCCAGACCCTCTTCAAGGTCCTGTGGGACAAGGTTTCCATGATCCTGGTGGCCCGCGGTGGCCCAGGCAGCCTTGGTCCTCTTGTTGCTCCACCTCTCGACGGAGCTCCCAGTCTCTCTGGGGAATGCCCTGGAGCTATTCACCCAGGAGGAGTCTCTCTTCTCCACCCCAACCTGGGGTCCTTGATGTTAATAGCATGGCTGCTGAAAGGGTAGCCATAGCCCCCTTCAACCTCCCACGGGAGTTGGAGGAAGTCATGGCCTCTCTTAAGAACTCCACGAGACAAGCCTACGCCTTCAAATGGCACAGGTTCTCAGTGTGGTGCGCAGAGTAGTGGATTGACCTTTTCTCTTGCCATGTGCACACAGTGCTGCAGTACTTGCTTCACCTCTCGCAAGCTGGATAAGCCTCTCTCTGCTCAGCCCCTCATTACTTGGTTCATGTGGGGTCTTCTCTCTAAGCCTCCCATCCACCCGCCCCAGTGGAATGGGACCTCAGTGTGGTCTTGTCGCAGCTCACCAAGCTGCCATTTGAGCCTCTGGCTTTCTGCCATATGTGTTACCTCTCATGGAAGGTCATCTTCCTGATGGCATTCATCTCTGCTCACAGTCAGCGAGCTTGAGACCTTGGTGCCTGAGCCACCCTACACCAGGTTCTACAATAACAGGGTCGTGCTTCACACCTACCCTAAATTCCTTCTGAAGGTGGTATCTGCATTCCACTTCAATCAGGAGGTGGTGCTCCCCACTTTCTTCCCATGGCCCCATGCCAACAAGGCGGTGCCATTTTCCACACTTTGGATTGTAAGAGGGCTCTCTCCTTCTACCTGCAACGTACCCAGAGCCACCACAAAGACTCACAGCTTTTCATTTCATACTACCCCAGTCACTTGGGAGAGACTATTATCAAGAGGACCCTGTCTATCTGGGTGGCGGATTGCATTGACTTTGCCCATGATCAGACTGGAGCCGGGTCACAGCACACAACATCAGCGCTATGGTGACCTCGGTTGCAAACTTTTGCTCTGTTCCTATGGCAGACATCTGCCAGGCTGCCACCTGGTCCTCAGTCCACACTTTTGCAGTTCACTACTGCCTGGATAGGGAATCCCGAAGTGACAGTACCTTTGGCCTGGCCGTACTCTATAATCTCTTTGGGGTCTAGGCAACTCTTATCTTCTGACCCTTTGGTATTCAGGCTACTGAAGTCATCATTCTCCCTGGACTCAGGAGTTTTTAGAGTCTTTCCTCAGACTCACTTGTGCTGCTCACAGCTGGACTGTTTTCTACAGGTTTCCGGTATCTTATAACTAGGAAGTCCCATATTTGAGGACTGACTTCCTGCTTGTTCCTGGAGAAAGCGTAGTTTCTCGCCTTTAACAGCTGTTCTCCAGGGGCAGCAGGAATCAGTCCTCACAATGCTCCCTTCTCCCCGTGGAGTTACTGTATTTTGCTGTCTTCTTTTGTCGGCTCTAGCTATGGCATCTGATTGAGTAAGAGGGCACCCTTGGGCGGGAAGGAAACCACGTATGCGTGGTGGCAGCTCCCAAAGGCTTTCTTTGAAAGCTGGGGAGATGCTTCCACGAGGGCTCTGTCGGTGTCGACGTCACCCATATGTGAGGACTGATTCGTGCTGTCCCCGGAGAACACCTGTTACTGGTGAATAACTATGCTTTCTCCTCCCAGTCAGAGGAGATTTTCCCTCAGGGCCTTCCTGCCTCAGGTGAAGCCTTATCTTTTTTTTTTCCTTGACCCACAACTGGACCAGCATACAGGGCTCAATCCCTGAGAGCCTGGAGCTCAGGGCTGCCTGAGCACACCACCCATCCTAGGATAGCAGAAAAGCAGCAAAAACAGCCCTCTCAAATGAGGGCTTTTACTTTGGATGTCATGACATTTCCCGATTTCCTTCCATGGCTATTTCCAGTGGGGAAGCCATCTGCATACACACTCCTGCATACTTCATTGTACAGTTACCAAGGCTAGAGGAACCTTGCAGCACATGATTATCATGCATTATTAATTAATGGGTCACACACGAACATATCAGTAGGGCTTTTAGTGACTCTCTCACATTACAAAAAGTGTGACAGATCTGCTATCATTGCTTGCCTCATAGCCTCATAGTGGAGTTGTTCTAGCAGTGGAATGTCAGAGCTGCTATCTTGCCAGGTTGGAAGGGAAGTGAGCAATGGTGATGGTGAAGAAATGAAAGGGAAGGAGAGGTCAAGGGAAAGAGCACATGCTTACTTTTATCCCTCCACTTCAATCCCTCTTTACTCTGACGGTTAATTAATTAATTAATTTATTTAACAGTTTTTATATACCACACTATTCATCATCAGTGCAGTTCACATTAAACAAGATATTACCTAGACAGGAGAAAACTGACATAGGTTTACAGATAACAGGGAATATAAACTGGGTATGAACCGGGAAAAACTATATACATTTAAACAGGTAACATAGTGGCCTGATATTTACAGAGAAGCAGCACTTTACGCAGTTCAATTACATCTGTTCTGGGTTATAGCTATGTGAGAGGCAATTAATGATGGGTTATAGTATGTGAGAGGCAATTAATGATGCACCTTTGATTGTTTTCTTCATTGGAAGTGATATGTTTATAAAAAGAAAATTTTGAGATAAGTTATAGAAGTTATTGAATGTGCCACCTTATTTATTTATTTATTTAATATTTCTTATATACCGCGCTATTTATCATCAGTGTGGTTCACAGTGTAACAATAAAACACATAGGTCAGATGACTGGCCTTCGTTTACAGATAACAGGGAGATAAAATGGTGGTAAACAGGGGAACTAATTACAATCATTAGAATACCTGATATGATTTATGTTAGCTTTGTACATTCATATGGATAGGTATGGGGTTAAGAGGGTAAGTATGGGAGGGTGGGAGGTAAGTCTGGAAGCTTAAAGTGAGTGATAAAGAGATGTTGTTTGAGGGCCTTTCTGAATTGTTTAAGGTCCTTAATTGCTCTTGTGAGAAAGTTGTTTTCTGCTGCCTCCCTTTCCATGCCTGGGAATAGCGGGACAGGAAATGCCTGTTAGCACGTTTCAAATCATCCCCTGGTGCTGGTTGTAGAGACGGACAGAAAGGCACAGAGCGGCAGGAGCAAAAGTGAAAACTCCCACTCCTCATAAAGGGCTTCCTGAGCCACTGCCTCCCTGGCTTGTTTCTTAGACCAGCCCTGTTTAAAAGGAAGAAATTCACATCATGAAAGCTATTTCTAAGCATATCATTTCTCAGGAATTTAAAACTGGACATTTATCTGAAACGAATGAAACATAATAAAGGGTTATGTGTACTAAACCACGATACCGGGTATTGCGGTCTTCAGTGTGCACCGAATGTGCTGTGCTGACATTTTAGTGCAAGGCACTGTGCAAATCCCGCACTACATAATTAGCAGGTGGGTGAGCAGGGGACAGGGTGGGTTAGGGGCATAATGTAGGTGCTAACACTGCATTGTGGTTAGCTTGGGCCTTATGGGAGTACGCTTATGGCAAATGTTGCCACTAGCGCCGGTTCACTTAATGCCACCTCAGTGGGTGCTATTCCGTGTGCCTGCGTGCCAGTTAGTGCATTGCAGTTGCATGGTACTGCACTATCAGCATGGGGTATATAGCACCCACCCACAAGCATTAGTGAAGGTCTCCATGCAAAGATCGTGCTGCAGTCATGTGCTCTTGGCACAGTCTTCAATCATACCCCCAAAACCTTTTCTTTCTATTTTTTATCAACATTTCCTCTTCTTGCTGGATATAGTTAAGCAATGAGTGAAGTAGCTCTGAGAATAAGAGAGGGGGCTGTGTGAATGGCATTTTTTGTTTGTTTTTTGTGTAACCCTTAACTGACTAGAAATGCTAATAGTTTTATTGACTGCATCATTGAATCAGCTACTTTGTTTGCTTATGAATTGGAAATTTTAAATTCTTTTTGTGTAGAAAGAAGGATTAAGAAAAAATATCACATTTCATAAGTGTCATATATATCTATTGGACTAACTTAATATATGTTCTCTTAGGCTTCCACGGCTGATATCGTAATCTTTGCTACATCTGTGTAAGTAGAACTAATATTTCGGCCATTGTGCAGCGGCTTTCACTTCACTCTGAAGAAAGCCACAGCACAATGGCTGAAACATCTGTTCCACTTACTAAAATACGACATGATCCGGAAAACTGAAAACTCAATATAGTTCTTGATTAGCTTTTGAATGTTGACACAGTGCATTGTCCTACTATTTTGTGTAAGATTACTTTTTTGGGCCTTAGCATCAGAGTCTCTTGGTAATAAAAATGATAATCCTCAAAAATTAATTAATTTCTAAGTTTTTGTAAACCATAGGCAGTATAATACAATCAGACCTTATGTTATAATACTTTGAAATCCTCCAAAGTTATTTTAGTTTTAGTTGGTTAAGCGAAAACCTTACATTCTAAGCGTGAATGCCGTTTTCTGGGTCTCTGATAGCATTGTGACTTTAAACGTAGTAGGTTGGTTTGTTCCTTTATAGAGAATAGAAATAGCTGTTAGGAGGGCTGACAAAGGCAGAAATGGATGCGAATGTATGATTTTATTTCCCTACAAAATAATTAAGTAGAAGCTGTTAAACAGCATTATAAATAGCAAGTGCCATCATGCCCGATCAAGCAGCAGTTTTGTATTTTTTTTCGGTTGTCATTGCCTTTGTCTGGCCAAAAATGTTCAGTGACAAATGGAAGCTTTGTTTTTTTAACTAGCAAATAGCACACTGGGTTTGCAAGGGCATTCAGCAACATGCAAAGTGAACTTCCTGGGAAGAAGAGAATCGCCCTATCAGGGGAACGCTACGGGCATTGTGCTGACTGGGAGTGGTGAAACATTGAAGCAGTTTCATATTTCCTGAATATTTTTGAAGGCTGAACCTCAGCTCACCCAGGCCATGTGATGCACACCCCACCCTTTCTCTCTCACTGAAAGTGCAGAAGCTGAATGCCTGGATTAGAGTGCTGTATGCAGTGTGCCCTGGAATGTGCTTGTTTACTTGTTCACACCCTGGTCTAATGAAAGCACTTATTTACTGTGAACATGTCTCAGAAACCGAAGCAGGAAAGAAATCTTTGGAAGAGATGGATTTTTTTTAACCTCTTTAATGCTCTGCATTTATTTATTTATTACTTATTTATTTATTACAGTTTCTTATATACCGCGCTATTTAGAATCAGCGCGGTTTACATCATAACAAAACGACCATAACGACAAACTGTCAGGTTTTACATTGAACAGGAGTACAAACTTGGATAACTGGGTTAACTATATACATAAACTATCTACACTGCAGTGTGAGGGCATTTCTAGATTGGGTCATTTCTTGGAGGGGTATGTGGATGTGGACCCTTTAAAAGTAAAGTGCTGCTGTTAGCAGAGTCCTGTAAGGAAAGCCTTCATGCAGGCCTCTGCTGTTTCTCCAGCTTTCTCCCATATAATTATACATATTAAGACTATAAACTGCAGTGTCAAACTGGAAAGAGGAGCATGTGCTTTCATAAGGATCGAAAGGGAATGCCACATACAGTGGCATAAGTTCCAGTGAGGGCCCCCTCCCCATTGTCGTGGTGGTCACCCCTTCATGTAGGCACTCCTTGTGTAGTGGCCACCTCCCTTCCAAGCGTGTCCCCCCCCCTCCCCAGTGTGACAGTGGCAGCAGCGGTAAACTTGCTTTATCTTCTTTGCCATGCTGCCTCTGCTCTTGTAAGTTTGCCGCATGCCTGGCAGCTGTTTTCTGCTGTTTTGCGGTGCAGCTATAATTGCAAGGCTTCGGCCCGGTGGGGAACTAAAACGTGTTAAGTGGACTTCCGTAGAGAAAAACGAGATACATATTATGCCACAAACCCTGTATTTGATTTCAGAGGATACACAAAGAGAGCTCACCAGAAAAGTGAAGAGAAAGGAAAAATATCAAAGGCAATCGGTGCAAATATAAGATCACTGATTGGACAAATAGAAGTATCAAAGGATATTTTAAAACAACTGAACAACAGAGAGAGAAAACAGATTTGGAAAGGAGTGCAAAAAAAGGTGCCGCAATAGTAGATGAGGATAATGGAACCAGGAGGAAGAGTGTGGTGTGGGGCAGAGTGAGGAGGAAATGCAGGATGATCTAGAGCAGTGTTTTTCAACCTTTTTTGTGCAAAGGCACACTTTTTTCATGAAAAAAATCACGAGGCACACCACCATTAGAAAATGTTAAAAAAAATTTACCTCTGTGCCTATATTGACTATATATAAAGTAATTCTCTTGAATAGGAATCAAACACTCACACCAACCCCCTCCCCTGCTGGTTCACACCAACCCCCCTCCCCTGCTGGTTCACTCACACCACCCCCCCCCCTCCACTGCTGGTTCACTCACCCACCCCCCTGTCACTTACTCACCCCTCCTGCTGGGTCACTCACTCACTTACCCCCCCTCCCCTGCTGGTTCACTCACACCATCGCCCCCCCCCCCTTGCTGGTTCACTCACACCATCCCCCCCCCCCTCCACTACTGGTTCACTCCCACCCCCCCCCCCTTGCTGGTTCACTCACACTCCCCCCCCCCTTGCTGGTTCACTCACACACACACACCCCCCCCCCTCTGCCCAAGCCGCTGCTTCTGCTTTGTACAGAGCAGCGGCTGCACTACACTTACATTGAAAAGTAAAGAGAAACTGTGTCAGGAGCCCTCCGGTCATCGCAGAGCCCGAGGAAGTGATGTCATGGGGGCGGGCTCCTCACAGGCTGTCTTTCCTTTTCAAATTAACTTTATTGCAGCTAAAGTTAATTTGAAAAGGAAAGACAGCCTGTGAGGAGCCCGCCCCCATGACATCACTTCCTCGGGCTCTGCATGATCGGAGGGCTCCTGACACAGTTTCTCTTTACTTTTCAATGTAAGTGTAGTGCAGCCGCTGCTCTGTACAAAGCAGAACCAGCGGCTGCACTGCTATAGGGAATCGCGTTCGCGCCGCGGACTTCGGCACAAAAGCCGGTTTTACAACTGTGCTGGCAGCCGGCCTGGCCATGGAAAAACCGGCCAGGCCGGCTGAAAACCGGCCGGTTGGCAACCCTAATTTGTGAGCCGAGGCCACATGTTACAGATGAAATTGGAATTTTTCCCACGGCACACCAGACAATATCTCACGGCACACTAGTTGAAAAACGCTGATCTAGAGAGTTGGGGAAGATTCAAATAAGGGGAAACTGGTCAGGAGGTAGAAGGAGAATCAGGAGAGAGATCAAGAGATCGAAGAGCTGACAGTGGACTTCTGTCCTACATGGAGTTTTGATAGGTGTGCTGGAGCGCAAGAGACAGAATGCAAGTATCCATTCCAGAATCCAGTTCCATCTTTAAACTTGGACAGGCATTCCGACCAGCATCAGGAATGTGGACAATCCACCTGTATGCATAGGAAAGGAAGCAACAGAATTTGCAAAACAAAAGAATTTGATCAGAAATAAAAAAAAAACAAGTGGCAAATACAGAAACACAGTGGGAACCATACATGGATGAAACGAGGTCACATGAATAGTTAAGGAGAGGTGAACTGAAACCCAAAGATGAGAGATCATTCCTCTTTGTCTCTCCGGGCCAGTCCAAGAGCCGTAGGGTAGTCAGCCTCCTCCAGTAGCTGAGGACTGAATTCTTAGTCTTGCTGACAGCCTATCTCGCTCCCCCTGGTGTCAGAGACTCAGTCTTTCAGTCCTCAGCAGCTGGATAGGACGTGTTGCTGACAGGCTGACGGTCAGACGAAGAGGAAAGGCTTAAGCAGGAGAGAAGAAAAGTGAAATAACACAGAGCAGAATCATAATTGAAAAATTCCAGATTTTGACATTAAATTTGCCTGGAGAGCCCTAGCAGGGTTTTCAGTCAGGACAGCTAGAATTGTTAAAGGCAGTTCAAAAAAAAAGAGTAAAAGAGACGGAGGTCACCTGTCACTAACTTTAGGGCAAAGACAGGGGAGGCAGAGCCTGCCTCAGAGACCCGATCCGTAGCGGGGCATTATGGAGGAACTGGGAGCCCCAGAGTCCAGCCACTCTGCCGCTGGAGCCTGATCCTTGTCTGCTGCTAGCAGCGGGTATGGAAGATCTGGAGAGCTCACTGCAGGTATTGTCAGGTAACGTGTTCTTCTTTCGGATCGCAGTTTTGAGTAGACTTGGTGTTTGGGGAGAGTCGGATGTCACCGCTGCGGGCCGCATCATTCGGGGTTTTTGAGGGCCGGTTTCTCTCTGAGCGCATGCTACCGGGCTCGGCGGCATGTGCACAGTGCCGCAGTCGCCGAGGTTGCTCAGCCTCGGGACTTTGCCGGTCGTGTTTTCGCGAGTGTAGCGGGATGGAACGGTTTTTGGGAGACAGACTGGAGGAAAAATTAATTAAGCGAAAGTTAATTAAGCTGGATCCCTTACTCGGCCATCACGAATCAGCGGAAAAGGCGGGAACGGCAGCCATTTTATGTGAGGCAGCTGTTTCTCCCGCGCTTCAGGACAAGGGTTTTAAAAGGAAATCCAAGTCAAAGAAAACTGCTACCGTGGTAGTTGAAACCCCTGCTCCAGTTTCAGAGGTGCAGGGTGGCTTATAATCCTTATTTTCACCACACTTCATCCTGTCCCTCCACAAAGCTTATTGTTTAAAATTGGAGCAGTCACAAGGTAAGAATTTGCCTCACAGCTCCTCTGCAGTCTCCGGGGAACACCCCTCTGTGTTGGATGCAGGGGAAGGGTCCTCAAAGAACAGCTTGACAGCAGGAGTGTTGTCCGATGGCTTCGGACAGCAAACCCCTGTTCCTCAGGCACTGGAAGAGGGGGAAATCCTCTCAGTCTGGTATGGACCAGTGGGCAGGGGACCTGGAGGAAGGTGAGATTTGTCCTGGAGAGGACCCCAATGTATTTAGGGTTTTTTGGAAAGAAGAGCTGGGAGCTTTTATTGCCCATACACTGGCGGCTCTTAATATTGCCCTGCCGGAGGTGCAGGAGGAGCTGTTGGAAGACCCTCTGCTCCAGGGCTTTAAGTCGGAGCAGAAGTGTTTTCCAGTGCACAGGGTAATTAAACAGATGGTTGAATCGGAATGGGAATGCCCGGAGGCTACCTTAAGGGGGTGGTCGTGCAATGGGCCGTTTGTATCCCGTACCCAAGGAGGAAAGAGAACTGATGTGAATGCCAAAAATGGATGCGCTAGTGGCAGCAGTGAGTAAGAAGACGACGATCCCAGTGGAGGACGGAACGGCTCTGAAGGATCTACAAGATAGGAAGTTGGAATCCCTTCTCAAGCAGGCCTTTGACGCGGGTGCGCTTTCGATACAAGCGTCCATTTGTGGAGCATATGTGGCCAGAGCATCAGTTCGTTAGCTCCAAGGAGACTCTTCTCCTGACGGGGAGCCAGCTTCTGGCCCGGAAGGAGCGAAGTTGGAATCAGCGGCGGCGTGTCTCGCCGATGCTTTTTATGACCTGGTGAGGATTTTGGCCAAATCCATGGCGTCGGTCATTGCTGCTTGGAGATTTTTCTGGTTAAGGAATTGGTCGGTGGATGCCTCTTCTAAGGCACGCCTTAGTAAACTTCCGTATAAGGGCAAGCTGCTCTTTGGAGACGCCTTGGAAAAGATTGTGAAGGATTTGGGTGATTCCAAGGGCAGTCGTCTTCCAGAAGATCATCCAAAAGGTCCAAGGTTGGGTTCTCTGCCGAGAGGTCAGGGCAGAGAGTTTTGGAGATTTAGAGGGTCTCATTTTACGCCATATCAGAGAGGTCGCTTTGTAGCCCAGGGGCAGTCCTTTCGGGGAGCAAGGGGGTTTGGACGGGGCTATGGAGGTCCCCAACAGAACTCTTCAAAGAAGCCACAATGAGAAGCGGTTGGTTCAGGCGGAGGTTGTAATAGGAGGTCATTTGCAGAGGTTCTACTCCACCTGGACCACCATAACTACAGACGGGTGGGTGCTGGAGATCATCCATGACGGTTATGCATTGGAGTTCAATCAGCTTCTAGCTGGAGCCTTCGTGCAGTCTCCGTGCAGGTCTCCCGCGAAAGCGATGGCGATAAACGACACCCTTCAACGGTTGCTGCTTCTGCAAGCAGTGGTTCCCGTTCCCCGAGACCAGTACGAGTTAGGTCGATACTCGATTTATTTTGTGGTCGCCAAAAAGGAGGGGATTTTTTGATCCATTCTGGATCTCAAACATGTGAACTGTTGCTTGTGGGTGCCGTATTTCCTGATGGAAACTCTGCATTCCGTGATCCAGGCGGTAAGACCGGGCAAGGTGCTTTCGTCCATAGACTTATCAGAAGCGTATCTACACATCCCTATCAGGCCAGAACATTCGAAGTTTTTACGGTTTGCCATAACCCACAGGACATTTTCAGTTCCAGGCTTTGCTGTTCGGTCTGGCTACCACGCCGCGCACCTTTACGAAAGTGATGGTGGTGGTCGCGGCAGCTTTGCAAAGGGAAGGCATCCAAGTCATCCCTATCTCGAAGACTGGCTGATCCGAGCAGCGTCAGTAGCGGAATCTATGGCAACGACGGCTCGGGTAGTGGAATTTCTAGAACACCTAGGTTGGGTGGTGAATCGAGCCAAGAGTCTTTTGCATCCAGCGCAGTGCCTCGTTTGCCTACATAAGAACATAAGATATGCCATACTGGGTCAGACCAAGGTCCATCAAGCCCAGTATCCTGTTTCCAACAGTGGCCAATCTAGGTCATACGTACCTAGCAGTTTCCCCAAAAGACACAGGTTCCGCAATGCTTGTACTGGGTCAAGCATTGATATCCTGGGTCCCTTCTTAATAATGGTTTATGGACCTTTCCTCCAGGAACTTGTCTAAATCTTTTTTAAACCCAGCTACCACTAACAGCCTTTACTACATCCTCCGGTAACAAATTCCAGAGTTTGATTACACGTTGAGTGAAAAAAATATTTTCTTTTATTAGTCTTAAATAGTTTACCCTGTAGCTTCATTGCATGTCCCCTAGTCTTTCTATATTCTGATAACATAAACAATCGATCTACGTTTACCCGTTCCACTCCGTTCATTAATTTATAGACTTCTATCATATCTCCCCTCAGCCGTCTCTTTTCCAGGTTAAAGAGCCCTAACCTTTTTAGCCTTTCTTCATAGGAGTATCCTTCCATCCTCTTTACCATTTTGGTGGCTCTTCTCTGAACCTTTTCTAATAACGCTATATCCTTTTTAAGATACGGTGACCAGAATTGCACACAATATTCAAGGTGCGGTCTCACTATGAAACGATATAGAGGCATTATAATATCTTTTGTTTTATTTTCCATTCCTTTCCTTATGATACCTAGCATTCTATTTGCTCTCTTGGCTGCCGCTGCACACTGGGCCGAGAGTTTTAACATGTTATCCACAATGACGCCTAAATCTTTTTCCTGGGTAGTGGTTCCTAATGTGGAACCTTGCATCGTGTAACCATAGTTATTCCACTTTCCAGGTCATTTATGAATATGTCAAAAAGCAGCGGACCCAGCATAGATCCCTGGGGTACACCACTATTCACCTTTCTCCATTGGGAAAATTGGCCATTTAGCCCAACCCTCTACTTTCTATCTTTTAACCAGTTCCTGATCCACAGTAGTACACTGCCTCATATCCCATGACTCTTTAGTTTTGCCAAAAGTCTCTGATGAGGGACCTTGTCAAAGGCTTTCTGAAAGTCCAGATACACTATATCAACCGACTCACCTTTGTCCACCTGTTTATTCACACTTTCAAAAAAACATAACAGATTAGTAAGACAAGATCTTCCTTGTCTAAAACCATGTTGGCTGTCTCCCATTAGGCCATGACTATCTACATGCTGAGTAATTTTATTCTTTATGATGGTTTCTACAATTTTTCCCGGTACTGACGTGAGGCTCACCAGTCTGTAGTTTCCCTGATCACCCCTAGGGGCCTTATTCGACACCAGCGTAGGAGTAGTGTTTCTGCCAGAGGACAGGGTCCACAAAATTGTACGGCAGGTGTCAGCATTTTTGTAGATCAAGGCGCCGACAGCATGGCGATACTTGCAGCTACTGGGGTCCATGGCGGTGGCGTTGGACCTGGTACCGTGGGCCAAAGCACATATGCGTCCGCTATAACGAACGTTGCTGTCCAGATGGTTGCCTCAAGAACATTCCCTGAATCAGCGGCTGCTGCGTTCACCGGAGGTCAGCACCAGCTTGCAGTGGTGGATGGATCCCGCTCATCTTCAGGCGGGGATACCCCTAGCGGTGCCGGACTGGATGCTCCTCACTACAGATGCCAGTCTCGCCGGCTGGGGGGGGGGGGCGCATTGTATGTCCCAGGTAGCACAAGGGCTCTGGTCGCCGGAGGAGAGAACTTGTTCGATCAATCTGTTAGAAATAAGAGCAGTGAGGCTCGTGCTCATAGAGTTCGCAAGTCTGGTAACAGGGAAAGCAGTGCGCATTTTCTCCGACAATGCAGTGACGGTGTCCTATATCAATCGGCAAGGGGGCAAAGGCAGTGCACTTTTGTTGGAGGAGAGCCAGCGGCTGATGCAGTGGGCGGAGAGCCACCTGGCCGCTTTGTCGGCGGCTCATGTAGCGGGCAAGGACAACGTACAGGCAGATTTTCGGTGTTAGATCCCAGAGAGTGGGAACTGAACGAGGCAGTCTTTCATGATCTTACACTGCGATGGGGACAGCCGGTCATGGATCTAATGGCCACCTTCGACAATGCCAAGGCCTCTCGGTTTTTCAGCAGGTGCAGGGAGGAGCGCATGTCGGAGGGGCTCGACGGGCTAGCTCAGCCGTGGCCATCGGTAGGCCTGCTTTATGTGTTTCCACTGTGGCCATTGATCGGAAGAGTCATTCGGAGAATAGCGAATCACGAAGGTCGAGTAATTCTCATTGCCCCAGACTGGCCAAGGAGGCCTTGGTATGCGGTCCTCGTGCGCCTTCTGGTGGACCGGCCTTGGAGGCTTCCAGATCGGGCCAGTCTCTTACATCAAGGCCCAATATTAATGCCACAGGTGGATCGCTTCTTGCTTATGGCTTGGCTCTTGAAAGAGAACGCCTGAAGCGAAAAGGATATTCGGCGATGGTAGTAGCTACCATGTTACAGGCTAAGCGAAGGTCGACATCTCTCGCCTATATCCGGATTTGGCGCATCTTTGAACGTTGGTGTGAACGGCATAGCGCTAGGCCATTTTTGGCGACAGTGTCATACATCTTGTCCTTTCTGCAAGATGGGCTAGATAAGGGCCTAGCTCTTAGTACTCTGAGGATTCACTTAGCTGCGCTGGCTTGTTATAGAGGGAAGGTGCAAGGTAGTGCTTTGTCCCTGCATCCCGATATTCTGAGATTCTTGAGAGCGGTTAAGAATGTTCGGCCTCCGGTTAGGTCGGTAGTGCCAGCTTGGGATTTGAATTTGGTTCTGGAGGCTTTGATGCAGGTGCCTTTTGAGCACGCAGGGGCGGTGGCTTTAAGGGAGCTTACATGGAAGACTGCCTTCCTGGTGGCGTTGTGCTCAGCTTGGAGGATTGCGGATCTACAGTCACTGTCCTGCCGGGAACCGTACTTACAGTTTTCGGCAGAAAAGGTGGTGTTGCGTCCTGTTCCCTCTTTTCTGCCAAAGGTAGTTTGTTTTTCATGTGAATCTACCTATTTCGCTACCGACCTTTCGGAGCCGAGACATAGATGGTATGAGTGGCGCACTGCATAAATTGGATCTTGGTAGAATTCTCCGCTGATACCTTCGACGGACAGAGTCTTTTCGGAAGTCTGATAGGTTGTTTGTGCTGTTTGGAGGAACTCGTAAAGGGGAGGCAGCTTCCAAAGCCTCAGTTGCCAGGTGGGTGACACAGGCTATAGCGGCGGCGTATCAGGCGAGCGGGAAGTTATCGCCCGATGGGTTATGAGCGCATTCAACTCGAGGGCAAGCGGCTTCCTGGGCCGAGAGTGCATTGGTACCTCTGGTGGATATTTGTTGAGTGGCTACTTGGTCATCTCTTCATACTTTTGCTAAACATTATTGTTTGCCATTGTATGATGGCAAAGGGGGATGCAAAGGTAGGGGCCTCAGCCATAGTGGCGAGCCGAGTGGGGCCCTCCTGACAGTAGGTACTGCTTTGGTACTTCCCTATGGTTCCTGGACTGGCCTGGAGAGACGAAGAGGAAGGAGAAATTAGGCCTTATCTGCTAATTGTCTTTCCTTGAGTTCTCTCCGGGCCAGTCCATGGCCCACCCAGGTTCATTGCGGGTTTTTGTGGGGAAGACTTTTTGAATCTCCTTTTTATTGCAGGGAAAGATGATCCTTACAGTCCCTTAAAAGGGCACGTGGTATTAATTATATCCTTTTGTGGATTATTACTGAGTGGGGGGAGGGGGATAAAGGTATGGACTGGGAGGGAGAATGGGATGGTGGTGATGGATAATGGGGGGGAGGGAGTGGGGAATTAAAAAGTAAAATATATATATATTCCCGTTGTGGGAATGAATATGGTTGTTTAACATTGTTTAATATGTATGTTGTTTAAATTGTTTCGATATGTATGCTACTTATATTGTTTCAAAATGTATGTTGTCTACAATGTTTTAATATGTTAACTGCTTACAATGAATAAAAAGATTAAATACTAAAAGGGCACGTGGTTTTTCAGTGGAACTGGCTGTGGGGCTCCCTTGTAGGCTAGGGAGGAGGAACAGATGGGTCCAATCCTGAGCTATAGAAGCAAAAAAAAAAAAAAAAGAGAGCAAAGGAAAAAAGGACAGATTCCGCATGTTTGGAACGATTAGTGCAGTCATAGAGCGTTAGGCTAGAGTAGTACGTTGAAGTTGATGTTTAAGTATACAGTAATGTTTATAGGTGCAGAGCAATAGTGGTTAGGCAGGCTGCTTTGGGAATTGGTAGACTGAGCCTCTGACACCAGGGGGAGCGAGATAGGCTGTCAGCAAGATTTTAAGAATTCAGTCCTCAGCTGCTGGAGGAGGTTGACTACCCTACGGTTCCTGGACTGGCCCGGAGAGAACTCAAGGAAAGACAATTAGCAGGTAAGACCTAATTTCTCCATAGTTGGTCTAAGACAGTGGATTACAGATGAGATGGTTCATAGCATGTATAGAAAATTACTGCTATAACACATATGTAGATTTTGAAAGAAAATACTGGAAACACTCACTTTCATCTTATGGCTGGTTGCAAAGTTTTGATGACAGAAAATTTCTATACAGAAGGGCACAATGAAGTGTAATGTCTCATCCATTAGAAACTTTGTGAACACTACATCAATACTGTGCCAGAAAAGCATTGGGATCAGAACCGTAATAGAATTATTTTATTTATTTATTTACATTCTGTTATATACCACGCTATTCTGCATCAGTGCGGTTTACATTGAACAAACTGAAATTACATTGAACAGGGCATTATAACTTGGAGATAACTATTTTACAGGGAACATGGGCTATGGAGGGTCAAGTGGCTTGCTCAAGACCACAAGGAGCACCTGTGGTTCTAGAAACCCCAGTCCTTCTGGCCCAAGGTTGCTGTCCTCTAGTGGGATTTGAACCCCTGACCTTCCGGCCTGAAGTACCTTGCCCCAACCACTAGGCCACTCCTCCACTTCATGGAGAATAAAGAGGTTATGATCACCTCAGATATTCCCATTCCAACTAATGGAAAACTGGATGCAATTGGACATAGAGGTGAAGGAGAAAAACACTAGAAAAGCATTGATAGAAGTGAGAATTCTATAAAATTATTCTGTGAATAATGTGGAGAGGGAGAAGATGCTCAAGTATCAAGAAATGCAGTCAGAGACTAAGAAAAGATGACAAAATGATACAGAGACTGAGAACATACTCTGGCTTAGGAGTGAGGTTTTTTACTGCACATGATATACACAAAATTAACCCATTTGGAGAAATTGCATCAAAGGCAAACAGAGAAATGACAACAGGATAAAGACCATACAGTCTTTCTAATCTGTCATACCAACTACTGAGTTATCATTGAACTTTGATGTTTTGTCCTATGGTTTCTTGAATTCTGATACAGTCCCCATCTCCACTGCCTGGAGGCTGTTCCACACACCCATCACATTCTGCTAGAGTGCAGATATCCTGTGTACATCTCAACATTGCCTCTTAAATGAGATGTTGCACCTCACTGGGAAAATTTGAGAAGCTGTTTAAAAAAAAGGCAAAAAGAGAACAAGTTATATTTACCCGCCATCTCCTCCAATATATTTTTGTTATAGATGGCTGAAAAAAATTCTGATTTATTGCCCCTCCACTCTAGATGTCATGGCCAGGCCCACTCTAAGGAACACCAGAGTCCTAGGAAGTGCACCTTTACTTATAACCGCTCCCTTTTCGTTTGGGTTGAGACCTCTGGTGCTCAGGAGCTGCCATTACTTGCAACACGGATGTTTCCAGCAAAGAGGAATGGACGCTGTACGACGGGCAGATATGTAGTCAGGGGAAGAACCAGGAGTAAAACCCAATCTAAAAGGCAAGCAGAGGCAGAGGTCCGGGGCAGGCAGCACAGGTTCATAAATACTAACTAGCAGAGGTCTGCCACCAAAGATCAACAGAGACCAAGACACTCTGAGCTCCCACAAGAGATCTATGTGAGGACAAACAGGAGCCGATAAGAGTGTGCATTCTAGAGGGCCTAATCTGGAAAAGACCAGAGCTAGCTCACTTCCTGTGAAGGGCCTGGCTCCACACAGTCATTTTGTTATATAAAAGTTTTTATGATAAGTCTTTCTTAGCTCAAAATGTTAAGCTGCTCTACAAACTATAGTGCATGTGTGTCAAATCATTCAATGGCAAAAGATTGTCTAAAATTATAGAAGCCTATTCATGAAAGCATGAAAGGCTAAAGTAGATGCATTAACTTTTAACTTGACAGATGCTAACACATCTATGTTAAGTGTACCATATTCAACATTGCTGCTTCCAAGAGAAGCAAAATGGCAGAAGGTATGCTGCTCCTGGAGTGATGCTTTTCTTTTTAATGGGAAAGAGAGAAGGGTAATTCAGGGAATCAGCCCTCAGCATCCCAGCGACCTACTTCTTGTGGTGCTATGGATGTGTGTGTTCACACTTTGGCACACAGGCATGCTCAGTGGAATGCCCTGTAATATCGATATCAGAGTCCGTGTTCTTGCACCTTCTTCAGGCCTGGATGCATCTCTCCTCTGAATGGCGGAAGCCTCCATCACAGCCTGTGCTCTCAGCTTTCTTTCAGGGAGTTTTGGTGAGACATCATTGGATTTAGGCACAGCGATGTCGGTCACTGGAAGAGGAGTCCTTAACACTGATGAGGCAGTCCTGCAAGGTCAGCGGACTTTGAAGCAGCAAAGCTTTGGAAGATGATGAGAATGCCCTGATGGTGGCTTTGCAATAAGACTTAGTTGGCAAGGTAGTTGAAACTCTTTCCTCTACAGGTTTCAGGCTTTCTCCCCCCCCCTCCCCCCCCCTCTGATTTTTCTGCTGGTCTTCAGCATCCTAAGGAATTTACCTTAAAGACTGTTTGGGAGGCTATTTCTCAGTTGGAGAATGCCTTATCACCTCAGATACAGTCTCTTTCTTTAAAAGTCCAAGGAAATAGCCTAAGGATTGACAAAACTGACTATATTATATTACTAGACAATATTAGTAAGGTGCAAGAAGTAAAGTTTCAGAATCTTTGGAATTTGGTTGCAACATTAATTAAAGATAATTTTAACTATTAAAAATAAAATAGCGACTTTGGAGAATACAGCACAAAGTAATAACTTGATTGATTAATTTCCCTAAGGTGACATTAATATTGGCCAAAGAAATATTTAAGAGATATGAGTAATGTCCTAAGAATTCCTTTGAATCCTTGCTGCCCATATCTAGTGCATGTTCTTTGCCTCTAGCGAAGAAGGGAGGTTCAAGCAACTACCATCAAGAACAAGAAATGGATGCAGCCAACATAATGGATGAAGCCAACATAGTCTCATCTCCAGGAACAAGCAGGAATGTAATCGTCACATATGGGTGATGTCAGTACTGACGGAGCCCGCGTGGGAATGCTCCCCAGCGTCCAATAGGAAAGCTTTTGGGAGCATCCCACTGTGCCTGCGTAGCTGCCTTCCCGCCTTTCCAGCTCTCCCTCCTTAGTTCTTCATTTTCTACGGAGTCGACAAGAAGTAATTCCTATCACCGCAGAAGATGTGTCTTATTTTTTGTGGTCGCATCTGCCTTCCCGTCGACATTGGTACCGGCCCCCGTCTTTGCTTTCTTTCTTCAAAAAAGAAATCTTCTGTGAGGGAAAGAATTATTTCTGTCCTTCAGGCACATCAACGTCACAGACAAAATGGAAAAACCATCTAGTGGTTTTAAGAAGTGTTCCAAATGTGGCAGTACCGTTTCGGCCACAGACACCCATGACTGGTGTCTAAAATGCTTAGGACCGGATCATCAACTGTCATAATGTCTCCTTTGTAGGAAGATGACAAAGAGAGGTCTACAGAATTAAGCTGCAAAGCTTGGCACCCTCTTTGCCTCCAATGCAGTATCTTTAACATCAACGTCATCGAGAGCTTCTCTTCCTCCCAAGGATCTCAGGTATCGAAACCTAAGTCTTCATCGAAGACTGGCCGGCCCTCCAAGGGTAGATCTCCTTCTAAGCATCGAGATGCCTCGGACGTTACCCTGGAGGGGGACGCACTGGCCAAACAACCCCAGCAGGAGGACCTTTCCTCCAAAGCCTTAGTGGGGCCCCAGGATGCTCCCGAGGCCTCCACCTCTGGAGAACTCCTGGTGCCATGCTTGGGGATCATGGCCTGCAATTCTGGTACCGATACCCAAGCATCGGCAAGCTCCATGGATCAACATATCCTGGCCATCATTTAGAGCTTAGCGGCCTTACTGGCGGCCTCGGTACCAGTAAAACCTTTACAGTCTATTCCGCAGGCATTGGTACTGGCTCCGGGACTGACACAACCTTCATTGACTGTTTTGCCGCTTACCATGCTACCGCCCATGCCAGCCCTCAAATCCATTTCCGGTACTGAGGTTCTGGCATTGCAAGCCTCAGCTACCACTTTTGATCGGTACCGAGTACATGCAGAGCGGGAACACTCTGACCATTGATAGTCTTCGGATTCCGATTTGTCGGATGATGAATTGGCCAATACCCGGGACATGAAGACTATCCCGGAAGACCCATCTCCGTCTCCACAATGTCGTATGTCCCTTCCAGAGGACATGTCTTTTCAAGACTTTATTCGCGATGTTGCTCGTGATCTGTCCATAACAATGACATTGGAGATAGAGCCTAGGGCCGAAGAACTTGAAATTCTTCAGTACCCTACAGCTCTGAAGGAGGCTGCTACACTCCCTCTCCATCGCATACTTCATGACCTTATGCTTCATATGTGGGAGACATGCCTTACCATCTCTCCACATACCCGACGACTCAATACCATGTACCGGGTACCGGAGTGTCCCGGTTTTCAAAAGACACAGTTGCCACACCATTCCATGGTGGTGGAATCGGCAATGCGTCAAAGAGTGATAAGACACATTCCTCAAACCCTCCAGGTAGGGAATCGAGAACCCTCAATGCCTTTGGTCAATGAAGTTTTCAGGCCTCCATGTTATCGGCCAGGATCAGTTCCTACATACTCTATTTGGGTATGTTCCTTAGAGAGGTGGCTAAGAATTTGGAGTTAATGGCTCCTCTTCTCCCTGATCTCAAGAGAGCAGATTATCTCATCCTTGTAAATCATGCTCAGAATATTTCAGTTTGTTAACAGGGTAACTTTTGACTGTTTTGAGTGCATCAGCAGGACTTCATCCATCTGCATCAGTGCATGCAGGATTGCTTGGCTTCAAGCATCGGATCTTGAACAATGGGTTCAAGATAAGCCTGGTAATATCCCTTGCACCAGTGAAAACCTTTTTGGTAAGGATGGGCAAGACAAAGCCTTCAGAATCCAAGAACACCACTCTTAATAGACTCTCTAGATCTCCTGCCAACCAAGCTAGGGAAAAAAAAGCAGCAAAGAAAGCTTTTTTCAATAATAATAAGTACTATCCTTCTTACACCCCTGCTGTACAGTGTCAACACCATGCTCCTCAGAAGGGGCAGCAACCATCAAAGCAGCAAAAGAAGGCTCAGACTCCTAAGTCACAGCCATCTCAGCAGACCCAGCCTCCTCAGAGTCTTTGATTTTTTTCTGGAGAGCATAGCTGTTCTGCCTCTAGAGATTCCAGATTCCATCCACATTCCTGGCAGACTGTCACTTTGCCCACAGGTGGCATCTTATTGCATCAGAGCAGTGGACACTGTCCATAGTACGGGAGGGGTACAAGCTTTATCTGCGAAGTCTACCCCCCCCCCCCCGACTCCTCCAAGAGAGTTCTGCTCTCAGCCCCCTCTCACTGCTTGGTTGCTGCAAGAGGTCACTTTCCTTCTCTCACAGGGCTCAATAGAGGAGGTTCCACCATTCCAGCAGGGAATGGGCTTTTGTTCTCCATACTTCCTCATTCCAAAGAAAACAGGAGGGTACAGGCCCATTCTGGACCTCAAAGAACTGAACAAGTACTTACTACGGGAGAAGTTCAAAATGATCTCCCTAGGGGCCCTACTCCCCTATCTCCAGAGTCAGGATTGTGTCTGTTCTCTAGATCTAAAGGAGGCATATACTCACATACTTATTCACTCACAGCACAGAAAGTTCCTGCGCTTTATATTCCAAGGGAGACATTATCAATATAGAATCCTGCCTTTTGGCCTCGCCTCTGCCCCAAGAGTCTTCACAAAATGCATGGTAATAGTAGCCACATTCCTAAGGACCCTTGGGATATTTGGCTTACCTTACTTAGACAACTGGCTCATTCAAGCAAACACCTCTCTAGAGGCCAGCCTTTCCCTCTCGCATACCATGCAGGTGCTGCAACACTTGGGATTTGTGATAAATCTTCCAAAGTCCCAACTCATCCCCTCTCAAACTCTAGAGTTTATAGGGGCTCTCCTGGACATTCAGCAATCAAAGGCATTTCTGCCCCAACTCCGCTGTGCTCAACTCAATCGGTTAGCATCTCAGGCATGCCTCAAGAACTTTCTCACTGCTTGAGAAATGCTACAACTTCTTGGTCATATGGCATCAATGGTCATGTTGTTCCATATGCTCGTCTACATATGCAACCGAATACAAGAAATCAAACCAATCAGAATCACCTAACAAACCATACTTAAAAAGATTCTGACAACAAGAATTCCCTACTTGTCAATGTTTTTTTGTCGGAGCTAGTCGGCTCAGTGCAGGGAAGCTTCCCATGCACCACTGCGACCTCTCCTTTTTATGTAAAGAATTTTGTCAAAACGCAACTTAGCTTTGTTGAAGACAAGCATAATCAGCTTGAAAACCTCTGCCAGGATTACAGAAATGACAAGCTTCCCTGCACTGAGCCGACTAGCTCCGACAAAAAAACTTTGACAAGTAGGGAATTCTTGTCGTCTACATATGCATGCAGCTCAATGGACACTGGCTTCCCAGTGGTCTCAGGCATCGGGTCACTTGGGAGACAAAATAATGGTCTCTACCCACCTAATCTTGTCTTTCCAGTGGTGGCAATCCCCAGAAAACCAATGTACCCTGATGACGGATGCATCCAAATTGGGCTGGGGAGCTCATCTGGACAATCGCTCCACTCAGGGACTCTGGTCTCATCAGGAGTCACAACTCCACATAAATCTGCTGGAACTCAGAGCCATTCACAATGCTCTCAAAGTGTTTGGGACCATCTTCGATTTCGCACAGTTCTAGTCCAGACGTATAATCAAGTAGCCATGTTCTACTTGAACAAGCAGGGTGGAACAGGCTCTTGGACCCTCTGCAGCGAGGCCTTGCATCTGTGGTCTTTTGTCATACAGCATCATATTCACCTGCATGCAGTGTATCTTCCAGGCAAACACAATGTCTTGGCAGACAAACTAATTCGAGTCCTCCTACCCCATGAATGGTCTCTCCATGCAGACAAGGTTTCTCACATTTTTCAGACCTGGGGAACCCCAGAGATAGACCTGTTCACAAGTCCTCAGAATGCTAAGCTTCCTCGCTTCTGCTTCAGGACTCCTGCAACGGACAACCAGCAGGTGGATGCTTTTCACCTCCACTGGGGTCAAGGCTTCCTATATGCCTTCCCTCGCATTCCCCTCATTCCCAAAACTCTATTCAAACTCCAGAGAGACAGGGGATACTCATAGCTCCACGCTGGCCACGACAACCGTGGTATCTTCTCCTACGTCTGTCTCGGGCTCAACCCATAGATCTGGGGTCTGCTCCAGATCTCCTCTCTCATGAGGAGGGGATGTTGCTCCATCCCACTCTGCAGTCCCTCCATCTCACCGCATGGCTGCTGAGGTCTTAGCCTTCCAGGATGTTAACCTCTCCCAGGAGGTTAAGGACATCCTCTTGGCTTCTAGGAAGCAATCCACCAGACGCTTCTACGCCTTCAAGTGGCATAGATTCGCTCTCTGGTGTTCTGAGAGAGATCTTAACCCCTTCTCAGCTCTGGTGGAGGCATTACTTAAGTATCTCTTCCACCTATCTTCTTCTGGTCTCAAAACCAATTTGGTAAGAGTATACCTAAGTGCAATTGCGGCCTCTCACATGCTCTTAGATGGCCAGTCCATCTCTTCTCAGCCGCTTCTAGCACACTTCATGAGGGGTCTTCTATTAACAAAACCTCCCATTAAGCCCCCTCCAGTGGCATGGGATCTTAATGTTGTTTTAGCACAGCTTCTCAAGCCACTCTTTGAACTTCTAGCCACTACCTCACTGAAGTTTCTCACATGGAAGGTCATCTTCCTTATTGCCCTCACTTCAGCAAGACACATTAGTGAGCTCCAGGCTTTGGTGGCTGACCCTCCTTATGCATGTTTCCACCATGATAAGGTAGTCCTTAGGACTCATCCTTACTTTATGTTAAAGGTGGTCTCACCCTTCCATTTAAACCAGTCAGTCTACTTTCCAGTCTTTTTCCCTAGACCTCATTCCTCTAGGGCAGAGGCAACCCTTCACACTCTGGATTGCAAATATGCTTTGGCTTTTTATCTCCAGAGAACTCGAGAGCACAGAAAAGCTTCCCAACTTTTCATCTCCTTTGACTCGAGTCACCTGGGGTTGCCAGTATCCAAACAAACCCTTTCCAAGTGGGTAGTGGACTGCATCTCCTTTGCTTATGAAAAAGCAGGACTTTCTCTCGAGGGTCACGTCACTGCCCATAATGTTCGGGCCATGGCTGCCTCTATGGCAAATCTACGCTCTGTAGCGATTGATGAGATATGCAAAGCAGCAACTTGGTCTTCTGTCCACACTTTTACTGCTCACTATTGGCTGGACAAGGACTGCCGCCAGGATGCCTTGTTTGGCCAAGCTGTTTTCCAGTGTCTCCAACTCCTACCCTCCATCCCGTGTTTCAATACCAGACATCCTTGGAGGATACCTGATCTCCTTAGTTATACCTGTGATTCCACAGCTGGCTCTGAGGTCATCTCTCTGGTATCTCTGAGCTAGGGAGTCCCATATGTGAAGACTACATTCCTGCTTGTTCCTGGAGATAGCGTAGTTATTCACCTGTAACAGGTGATCTCCGGGAACAGCAGGGATTTAGTCTTCACAACCCACCCTCCTCCCCTAGGAGCTGTAGGTTGTCTTCTTCTCCTTCTCTCCTTTTATCTCAGCTACAAACTCAACTGAGGAGAGAGAGCTGGAAAGGCGGGAAGGCAACTACCCAGGTGCAGTGGGATGCTCCCAAAAGCTTTCCTATTGGATGCTGGGGAGTGTTCCCGAACGGGCTCCATCGGTACCAACATCACCCATATGTGAAGACTAAATTTCTGCTGTTCCCAGAGATCACCTGTTACAGGTGAGTAACTACGCTTTACCCTCCAAGTCTATAATAAATGTGACCAATTTATTATAGACTTGGAAGGTAAGAGATTATGTTGGCTGTACTAGCTATGTTGCTAGTTTCCTTTGCTGTAAATTCTGATAGATACTGGCTTCTGAGAATGTGTTTCAAGAAAAGGCAGGTCTTCTTTATGGATTTTACAGTTAGGAAGTTTCCTGGTTTGTCTAAGGGAAGGAGTTTCTTCTTCTTAAGCCAGCAGTTCTATAGCTGGGAGCTCATTACATAGTTGGTGGAATGTCACAATGTCCCTTTAGCAGATGTTTGTGACAGGTACTACAGATCATGTGAGTAGAGAAATGATGTTTATATAACATTCTTTTTTTTTAAATAAAGAAACTTATAGCCTGCCCTATCACTTTTAGTGGAAGGCAGCGTATAATAAACACAATATTCCATAAACAAGCAGTATCAACATATAGTATATGCACATATAAATTCACAGTTCTGTAGAGCAATACATCCCATACTTCGTATACAGTACTTGTGCAAATAAATAACATTTTAATTTTTTTTTCGGAACACAGATCTGATGGAACTTTCAGCTCATCAGGGAGAGCACTCCACAGCGTAGAGGCAGAAATAGAAAAAGCCCTTGCACAAGTCGCTTGCTGCCTGGCATTAGGCACAGCAGGCACCACTAATGTATTCAGAAAACAACATCTAATTGGCCAAATCAAAGATTGTTGCTGTTAGATATACCCGACTGATCCCAGGTTATTTTAAACTATGATTAGTATCTTATATTTTACATGATATTTCGTTGGCAGCCAATGTAAATGTGTTAAGATGGCTATAATGTGATCAAATTTTGACTTATTTAATAAAATCCTGCCTTATGTATTCAAGATCATCTGTAATGCCTTAAAAGACCCAGGTGGCATACCGACTAATACTATCACTGCCTGAAAAGAAAATTACTGTCAGTCAAAAAATGGGCCCATTCGCTGTAGCACACTCATTTTGTAGAATGTTACTTGGATCAGCATTTTAAAATGGTCTTTCACAGTAAGTTGCTGGTCTAAAACTATCCCTAAATACACAACGCTTGATTTCACTACAATGTCCCAAACCAAATACTTTTTTTGGGGGGGAGGGTGAGGGGGGAAGAGAACCACCATGAAACACAAACATCAGTTTTAAATCATGGCGTAAAAACCATTCTGTAGCCACCTGAAAACACTGACTTATATGATCACCAGGGATGGGTGATCTAAGCACCCAGGTAAATAAACTATTAAAATATAGTATAGAAAAAAGGGCAGCATCTGGAGAGCTGCAGATACTGATGCCCATAGTCCTATGACTAAGACATATTGGCAGTCATGGAGACATGGTAAACAGAAAACATTGACTGTGATGTAGTTAGAACAGGTTATAGTCTATTCAGGAAAGGAAGGGTAGGAAGAAAAGGGAGGAGGAGTGGTGCAATATGTAAAAAAAAAAAATTAAGCCACAGAACTGGAGGGCTTATGAGGGAAGGAGGAGGCACAGTGGGTTAGTCTGGAAAGAGGGAATGGAAAATCCATTTACACTGGAGTATATAGATCTCCTGCACGAGCCAAAGAAATAGATAGAGATGTTCACAATATTGCTATGATAGAGGAAATACTATTAGTAGGAGATTTCAATTTACCATTGTTAATAGGGCTATCCTGGCTGTGGTCTCATTACTTTGCATCATGCTGACGATATCATGCCTCTCTATCCCCATAAACAGTAACAACCCTTCATACCAAAATCTATCCGAATGCATCAGAGAAGCCAAATCTTGGCTAAAGACCAACTACCTCAGCATTAACTTCAAGAAAACTGAAGCCATGTTCGTATCAAGAAACCATGATGCAATTCACCCAAAATCCATCATAATCAACAACACAGCTATCCCTGTTAAACAAGAGGTAAAATACCTAGGGGTAATACTAGATCACACCCTTAGTATGCTCCCCCACATAAAGCAAACAGTAAAACCCGTATTCTTTAGATTAAAAACAGTATAGCACCTAAGACCCCTCCTCAATGCCCATGATTTCAAATCTGTAGTCAGCTCACTAATTACCCCCCACTTTGACTATTGTAATAGTCTACTGAACGGCCTACCGCTTAAAAACACAAATATACTACAAAGAGCCCAGAACGTCACCGCCAGGGTGGTTGCTAAAGCCCACCTAGCTGATCACGTAACCCCAATTCTACATGAACTACACTGGCTCCGAATACCCAGTCGGATAAAATACAAAATACTCCTTACAACATTCAAACTGCTCAATAACATCTCCCCCTCTCTCCTAACCACCTTCCTACACTCCCCACCAGAATCCAGATCACGCAGACAAAATGCAAGTCACTCACTTGTCATACCCAAAACCATCTGCAGGACAAAGAAAACCACAAGTTCCAGAGCCTTTTCATTTGCTGCCCCCACACTCTGGATTGAAATTCCACTAACACTCCGTATGACAAAAGATCTCCAACTATTCAGAAAAGGACTCAAAACACTCCTTCCTTAGCGTCTCTCTAGTCCAGTCCCGGAACCATAGAGTTGTGAACCTCCACCAGCAGCTTTGGAGACTGAACATCTTCATCTCTTTGATCATCCAGCTATATGCAGCCCCAAGGACTGCCCACATATCAGTATCTCAGTCTCCAAGCAGCTTGGAAGTCAGAGCCCAGAACTGGGCTCCTTAGGAACAAATAAGCAGAGCTTGGAGTGTTTTATTATTTTCTAGGTTTAGGTGCTGGGCTGCTGCTATGGAGGAATTCTTAGGCTGTGTCCCTTCTGCCTTTATCTGATCTGTTTTTTTCTCTCTTTCTCTCTCTGTCAGTCTCCCCATAGGTCAAACAAGCAGGGGAGCTGCAAAGGACACAGGTCTCCTTTCTACCGAACCCCCTTGGTGGGTGAGGAGAAGGTTGAAGGCAATTAACTGCAGCAATTAAATACAGCAGTAGGCTCTGAGGGTCCCCTAACTGATTTAGGGATTCCCCGAGCTGCCCTGAGCGGTTATTAACTCTGACCCGGTGAAAAGCGGTATATAAATGCAGTTAAATAAATAAATAAATAAATAAATATTGACTCTGATAACTGCTACTCAGAGCTTGTGGCAGGCACACTGGACAGCACTCACAGAGTTTTGACCCCCCCTCCTCTCCTGTGTGTGGGTGAGTAGAGTTTGGGGCTTTTTATTTCTAAAGGCAGTGATAGAGGCCTTGGGGTAGCCTGGAATCAGCTCTGGGGAGTTTGTTTAGACCTTTTGGGTACTTTTTATAGTCCTTTTTTTGGCGGGATCGGGTCCGGTGGCCATTTTGGATTTTCAACGTCATTTTTTTCTTCGTGTTTTTTTTTAGGGATAGGAGCTTCGTTTTTGAATTTTTTGGTCAGATATCAGCTAATTGACCCCAGCTCTATCTAATCCTGCGATTTGGAGCGTTTTTGAGCACTTTTAAAATCGCGATTTTTTTTTCTGCTCTGTTTGCTTCAGCAAGGTGTCTCTGCTTTGCTGGTAGAGGGCTGTGTGCATAGGCATGCCTCCTAGTCCTCGGTGTCTGGTTTGTGGCATTCGTAGAAGTAGTAGTTTGGAAGCCAGAGTCTGTGCCACTTGTTCTGCTGTGGGTGCTGTCATGGAGGATCCTCTGGAGGGCTCCAGTGCGGATCTCCCTCCTGTCTCTACAGAAGGGACATCAAGGCAGGCAGAGACGGTCCTTGATCTGGGGATTTCTGAGGTGCCAGAGCGCCTGTTGGCGGGGGGCGTCCAGGGGGAATCCCTGGGAATTCCACCCGCCTTTTTCTCTCTCATGCAGGAGGCTCTGGCTCTCTTGCAGCCGGCGGGTGGAGGTTCGGTCCCGCCCCGCCGTGGGCTAAAGCGCCCACTTTCAGTAGAGGGAGACACCGGTCCACAAAAGAAGAGCCGGCCCCCGAGTGTTGCGGATTCTGCGCCTCCTGGGGATGAGTTCCCCGAGAGGCTGGGGGAGGCTCTCGGGCTAGAGTCTGCGGAAGATTTAGAAGACGACGAGTTGTTTGAAGACGAGCAGAGTAGTAGAATAGTGCGTGTATTTCGTAAAGAGGAACTTCCGGCACTGATTGCCGAAACCCTCAAAGTATTGAACATACCCGTGGAAGATTCCGCTGCGGAAGACCAGTTGGAGGATCCCTTGATGCAGGCGGTGCGCACTTCCCACAGAGTCTTTCCGCTCCATAGGGTTTTTAAGGCTATGATCCAGGAGGAGTGGAACAGTCCAGAATCCGCCTTGCGCGGGGCTAGACTGTTGCCTAAGTTGTATCCTCTATCGGAGGCTGATAGAGAGCTTTTTCGTTCGCCGAAGGTGGACGCGGCAGTTTCCGCGGTTACTAAATGGACTACTATCCCGGTGGAAGGTGCTGCGGCATTGAAGGACGTGCAGGATAGAAAGGTCGAGAGCTTGTTGAGACAGGCGTTTGATGTTTCTGCCCTGTCAATGCAGGCGGTGGTGGCCGGGGCCTGGGTGGCGCGCGGCTGCCTCCGCTGGTCTCAGCAGTTGCAGGGGCCCCAGTCGGCGGAACAGGAGGCTGCAGTGTCCAGTTTGGAGTCTGGTGCCGCTTATTTGGCGGATATCCACTATGACCTCATTAGGGGGTTGGCTAACAGCATGGCGTCGGTGGTAGCGGCGCATCGTTCTCTTTGATTGCGCAATTGGGTGGCTGATGGTTCTTCTAAAGCTCGCCTTAGTAAGCTGCCGTTTAAGGGCAGGCAGTTATTTGGAGAGGACTTGGATAGGTTGGTAAAAGATCTCGGGGATTCTAAGGGGGGTCGGCTTCCGGAGGATAAGCCCAAGCAGGGGAAGCCGACCTTCACCTTCCGGGGGTCTCAGCAGTCCTTTCAGAGATTTCGTGCCTCCCGCTTTGGTCAGTCCCAGCGTTCCAGATACCCAGGGCGTGGACAGAGTTTCCGCGGATTTCGGGGGGCAGGTAGAGGTTTTGGCTCCTTCCAGGCGCAGGTCCCCAAAAAGTCACAATGAAGCGAGGCCGGCTCCGGTGGCGGTGATCCCCGTAGGGGGCAGACTACGGGATTTCTACCCTGCCTGGGCCGCTATCACATCCGATCAGTGGGTGTTAGAAGTGATACGAGAGGGATATGCGCTCGAGCTGCATCAACCGGTGCTAGATTCCTTCGTTATGTCCCCGTGCAGCGCTCCCTGGAAACGAAGAGCCGTATCAGATACACTTTCCGGGCTGCTTCGGCTCCGGGCAGTCGCCCCCGTGCCGGAGGGGCAGTTAGGGTCCGGTTGATACTCCATCTACTTCGTGGTGCCGAAAAAGGAGGGCACCTTTCGACCAATCCTGGATTTAAAGAGAGTGAATCGGTGCCTCCGGGTGTCGCTTTTTCACATGGAATCACTGCGCTCGGTCATAGCGGCGGTCCGCGAGGGGGAATTCCTAACATCCCTAGACCTTACGGAGGCCTATTTGCACATTCCCATTCGTCGGGAACATCAAAGATTTCTGCGGTTTGCACTGCCGATGGGCCATTTTCAGTTTCAAGCCATGCCCTTCGGCCTAGTGACAGCGCCACGGGTCATCACGAAGATCATGGTGGTGGTAGCGGCGTTCCTGCGGAGGGAGGGTGTCCTCGTGCATCCCTATCTCGACGACTGGTTGATCCGGGCGAAGTCGAGGGAAGAGAGTCTCCGAGCGACGGCGCGGGTCGTACAGATTTTGCAGTCGTTAGGCTGGGTGGTCAATCGGGCGAAGAGCAGCCTTCTTCCCTCGCAGATCTTGGAGTATTTGGGGGAGCGTTTTGAGACCGGCAACGGGAAGGTTTTTCTCCCAGTGCACAGAGCGCGGGCCCTGAGGCGGCTGGTGGAGCAGTTTCTAGCGAGACGGTCATCCTCGGCTTGGCAATACCTTCAGCTTCTCGGCACGATGGCGGCAACCATCGAGGTAGTTCCGTGGGCAAGGGCGCACATGCGGCCCCTGCAGCGAGCGCTGCTGCGTCGACGGTGTCATCAGTCCGACTCGCTAGCTCGTCAGTTAGTTTGCCCCTTGGGGGTTCGGCGCAGCCTTCGCTGGTGGTTGCGTTGGCGCTCTCTGGCGAACGGTATGCCCTTGGAGTCTCCCGTCTGGCGTCTGCTGATGACGGATGCCAGTTTGAGCGGCTGGGGGGCTCATTGCGAGGCTCAGATTGCTCAGGGCCAGTGGTCCTCGCGGGAGAGCCAGTGGTCCATCAACCGTCTGGAAATGAGAGCCGTGTGGTTGGCTCTGACTGCGTTTCAGCCTTGGCTGCAGGGAGCGGCGGTCATGGTGCTGTCCGACAATGCCTCCACGGTAGCCTACATAAATCGCCAGGGAGGCACAGGCAGCGCGGCGTTGGAAGCGGAGGCGGATCTGCTTCTAGAATGGGCAGAGCGGCATCTTCAATGTCTGTCGGCCCAGCATGTCGCGGGGGTTCACAATGTGGAGGCGGACTTTCTGAGTCGTTGCAGAGTAGACCCCGGAGAGTGGTCTCTACATCCCGAGGTATTTGCGTTGCTGGTCCGTCGTTGGGGTTTGCTGATAATGGACCTCATGGCGACCTTCGAGTCCGCGCAGGTCGAACGGTTCTTCAGCAGGCGTCGGGAACACATGTCGGAAGGCCTCGATGCATTGGCACAAAGGTGGCCAAGGTACGGGCTGCTCTATGTCTTTCCTCCGTGGGCTCTGGTGGGTCGCCTGGTGCAGCGGATCGAGCGGCATCCGGGTCCCGTGGTTCTGATTGCCCCCGACTGGCCTCGTCGGCCTTGGTATGCGGATCTGGTGCGGTTGAGTGTGGCCGATCCGTAGCTGCTTCCTCCTCGGCCGGATCTCCTTCAGCAGGGGCCGCTGCAGATGCCTCAGGTGGCTCGATTCTCGCTTCCGGCATGGCTATTGAGAGGGCGCGAATGAGAGCCAAAGGCTATTCTCCGGAGGTCATTGCTACCTTGTTGCGGGCGCGGCATCGGTCCACGTCGCTAGCGTATGTCCGGGTCTGGCGTATTTTTGAGAGCTGCTGTGCGGATCGCGAATTGCGGCCTTTGCGGACCTCCGTTCCTCAGATCCTCTCCTTCTTGCAAGCAGGGGTGGACAAGGGCCTGGCGGCCGGTTCCTTGAGGGTACAACTTGCAGCTCTTGCGTGTTTTCGAGGCAAGGTTCAGGGCCAGCTATTGGGGTCCCATGCTGATGTGAAGCGCTTCTTGCGAGCGGTGTTGCTTATGCGTCCTCCGTGCAGGGCTTTAGTTCCCTCGTGGGACTTGAATTTGGTGTTGAGGTCTCTGGTGGCTTCGCCGTTTGAACCCTTGGCGCAAGCTTCGTTGAAGGACTTGACGTTGAAGACAGTGTTTCTGGTGGCGATCTCGTCAGCTCGCAGGATTTCGGAGTTGCAGGCTCTTTCGTGTAGGGAACCCTATCTGTCTTTCTCGGCCGACAAGGTGGTATTGCGACCGGTTCCCGCGTTTTTGCCTAAGGTAGTTTCGGCGTTTCACATGAATCAAGTGGTGTCTCTCCCGGTGTTTGCCAAGGAACGCGGCAGGCACACGGATAACTCCTTGCACGCGTTGGATGTCCGTCGAGCGCTTCGCCGGTATTTGCGGGAAACGTCGTCCTTCCGTAAGTCCGATCGCTTATTTGTCGCCTTTGGCGGTCCGCGCAAGGGGGAAGCGGCGTCTAAGTCTTCCATTTCCCGCTGGTTGAAAGAGGCGATTTCGTCGGCATACCTTTTACATGGCAAGGTGGTTCCTGCCGGGCTTCGGGCTCACTCGACTAGGGCGCAGGCGGCGTCTTGGGCAGAAGTTAGCTTGGTGCCGGCGGTGGATATTTGTCGGGCGGCGACGTGGTCGTCCTTGCACACCTTTGCTAAGCACTATCGTCTGGATGTGCAGGCGGCGTCGGATGCGCGGTTTGGCTCTCGGGTGCTTCAGGCTGGACTAGCAAGGCCCTCCCGTTGAGATATACTGCTCTGTTACATCCTCTATGGTTCCGGGACTGGACTAGAGAGACGCTAAGGAAGAGTAAATTAGACTTACCTGCTAATTGTTGTTCCTTGCGGAACTCTAGTCCAGTCCCGGATCCCTCCCTGTCTCTCGGTTCTCGCTGCCAGCCAAGAAGATACAGTCATTATAGGAGTCTGCCAGGGTTTCTGTTCTCTGTGCTTTCGGTCAGAGCTCCTCTGCTTGCAGCACGCCTTAGTTCCCTTTCGGGGCCAATTTGGAGGGTGAGCGGTGGCGCCTCTTGTTGCTTGTGTTTTGCGCAGGGGTCGCCACGGCTGTTCTGGTCCGCCTTCCCGTAGGCGTGAGATTGTTCATAAGAAATACAAAAAAAAAAAAAAATTTCGCTAGTAGTGGGATTTTTAGGATCAGGATCCTTTTTTCCACTGTATGGTTATATCTACTTATTTGTTGCTCTGCTTAGTATGCTTTGTCAATAGGTACTGATGTGTGGGCGGTCCTTGGGGCTGCATATAGCTGGATGATCAAAGAGATGAAGATGTTCAGTCTCCAAAGCTGCTGGTGGAGGTTCACAACTCTATGGTTCCGGGACTGGACTAGAGTTCCGCAAGGAACAACAATTAGCAGGTAAGTCTAATTTACTCTTTTCACTGAACACTTTGAAAACCCAACTGAAACCCCCCTCCTCCCACAAACATCCACCCAACAAATACAGAACCAACCCACTAACCTCCCCCTTCCCCCCATACCTAAACAGCCTCAGAGCCTTGACCCACCCATCTAAAGAAGGAAGTAAGATAAGAATAAGCTGACTCCTGTATATATGTAAATAGAAAGTTGATACACAAGTTTCTTTGTTCAATATGTTCCTTGTAAACAGTTAATACCACTGTTCCATGTAAAAGTTGATCAATTGTTAACTGTAAACCGCCTTTGATCTCTGGAAGGGGCGGTATAGAAAAAATGTATAAATAAAAATAAATAAAATAAATAGATAAATCTAGAAGTAGAGAGATTCTGGATTCTCTACAGGAAGAACTGTTCCAGCAATTGGTAATGGAACTCATGCAGGAGGTGGATGATATTGGACTTGGTGCTTGCAAATGGGGAGAGTGTTTCTGATGTTGTAGTGGATGATAAGTAGGCGTGTAGTGATCACCAGGTAGACATGTTTCATTCAGAAGTGAAATTCCTAGCTTTCAGGAAAACTAACTGCAAAGATGGGAGAAATACCTCAAGGAGTCATTAGCTGGATTGGGATATCTGGGAGAAGTAGAAAAACAATGGTCAAAATTAAAAAGAGATATTCTAAGGGCAAAAAACCCTTTTTGTTAGGAAAGTAAAAAAAGTAAGATGAAAAAGACTGAGATGGTTTTCAAAAGAAGTAACTGAAAAGTTAAGGAAAAAGAGGTTAGCCTTCATAAACTATAAGAGATCGCAGAAAGAGTAAGACAAACAATAATATCTGGAGAAGCTAAAGGATGCTGGTAAAGTAGTCAGGAAAGCAAAGATACTAATAGAGGAAAAAATAGCCAATACACTAAAACATGGGGACAGGACTTTTTTAGTTTTTTTTTTAAAGTTATGTTAGTGAAAGCAGGAAGTGCAAAGGTAGCATTGTGAGACTCAAGGATGAAGGGAAAGAATGTGTAGAGGCTGATAAGGATAAAGCAGAATTGCTTAACAAATATTTCTGTTTTGTTTTCACAGATAAAGGGCCAGGAATGAAACCTCCGAAAACAAGCACAAATAGGAATGGCAGTGAGGTAGAATTCAAACTATTTTCAGAAGACTGTTCATGAGGAGCTAGCTAACTAAAAGTGGACAAAGTGATGGGGCCAAACAAGATTCATCTGAGGGTATTGAAGAAACTTAGGGAAGTACTGGCAGCTCTGCTGGCTGACCTTTTCAGTGTTCCTTTAGAGTCTGGAGTGATCCAGGAGGACTGGAGATGGATGAATGTGAGGAAGTAAGGAAGTGGTTGACAACTATAGACAGATAAGTCGAACCTCTGTGTTGATGTTAACGCTGCTAAAGGAGAGGATGGTGCAGGTTCTAGAATCTAGTGGATTACAGGATCCAAGACAGCATGATTATTGTACACCACCCTGCTGTTACGAAGGGTGGTCTATCAAATGGAATAAACATAAACATACTAGAGTTATGTCTTATGAGATTAATCAGATTTTTTTTTCACTGGATGACCAGAGAGTTGGACAGAGAGAAAGCTCTAAATGTGGTATACTTTGATTTCTCCAAGACCTTTGGCACCTTTCCATATCGGCGACTTATAAACTGCATGCCCTTGGGATGGACGCTAAAGTGACTGACTGGGTTAGAAACTGGTTGAGTGGGGGGTGGCAGTGGATAGTAGTAAATGGAATTCACTCTGAAGGTAGGGATGTCACCAGTGGTGTGCCACAGGAATTGGTTCTTGATCCTGTTTTTAACATTTTTGTAAGTGAGATTGCGGAGGTTCTGTCAGGGAAAAGTATGTTTCTATGTGGATGATACCAAATTCTGCAACAGGATAGACACTCTGGAAGGTATAGATAACATGAAGAGGGATCTAGTGAAGCCTAAAGAATGGTTGAGAATTTAGCAGCTAAAATCTAATGCTAAAAAATGCAAGGTCTTGCATTTGGGCTGCAAAAACCCAAGGGAGTGGCACATTATGGGGGCAAAGTACTTCACTGAGACCTGGGGGTGATTGTATTGGATGATCTTAAAGTGAAAAGGTGATGGCAGAAGCCAGAAGAATACTTGAGCGCATAGGAAGAGGAATGGCCAGCAGGAAAAAGGAGGTCATGGTGCCTTTATAAAAGTCTCTCGTGAGAACTCATTTGGAATATTGTGTACAATTCTGGAAACTGCACCTTCAAAAGGATATCAAGAGGATGAAGTTGGTCAAGAGGGTGGCAACTAAAATGGTCTGTGAGCTTCATCATAAAGCATATGGGGATAGACTTACAGATTCCAATATGTATACTTTTGAGGACAAGTGGGAGAGGGGAGATAAACTAGAGCCATTTAAATATCTCTGTGGGAGTGGCCCTTTTCCAGTTGAATGGAAGGGTCATAGATTGAAGGTGAAAGGGGACAGACTCCTGAATAATCTAAGGAAATAATTCTTTACAGAAAGGGTGGCAGGTGCATGAAACAGCCTCCCTATGGATGTGATAGAGATGTGAACTGCATCCAATTTAAAGAAAGCATGGGACAAATACAGAGGGATCTCTAAGGGAGGATTGTAGTTCATATGGATGGGCAGATTGGATAGACGGTATGATCTTTATCTGCTGACATTTTCTATGTTTCTGTAAATATGGCTTGTGTGTCCTCTTCGATGGGAAACAAATACGAATATTATGAGATCTTTGGCATAAATGTTATACAAAACACATTCTCTGATTTTCAAATTGGAGGCAAGAATGGCTGAATCTCAGTTGATCAATAACTCCAAAACCCCAAATGTCAGTAGTGCGAAAAAAACCGTTTTTCAATAAACTACCAACCAACACCCATCCCAGAAAAGCATGTATAATTGCGTGATTAAACTTTTTGTCGGATGAAGCCAGAGGGGGCCAAAATTATACTCTAACCCCACCAAGTGGCAACATCCATTTTTTTAAGAACCATTCATGTATAGATAAAAACTTAGCTTGGAGACTTCTCATTCCCTTGATGATTTCAGCAATTCAAAACACAACACAGTGTCCAATAGGTAAGGCGCCTTACCTATTGGACACTGTGTTGTGTTTTGAATTGTGTTTGGTTGGTAGTTTATTGATATAGCGGTGAATCTCAGTTGAGGCTTCTGTGTTCTAGCATCAAAAGCTTCCAGTGAAGGATAACCAGCTGTCTTTTTTTTTGCACTGTTCTGCCTGTCTGTTTAGGCTAGTAGATTGCAATAGGACTTCAGTATTGATCTGTCTTTTTCTCCACTGACATTCTAAAATGCCATCTGGATGATGGGTCACCCTATTCCAGAGGTATTAATTATAGTAGTCCTTTGAAGCAATGTTTCTCAAGCCAGATATGTATACAGTTGAGGCAGTGGACGTAAATATTTCTCATAATGGATTAAACTCCCATTGGTTTTAACTTTTCCAAAAATGCAAAAAGTTTTTATTTTTGTTCTCAGCCAATTAATTCTGGCAATCAGATTTCTTCTATCTCACCCAGACCATTAGCTTGGGGTGGCTTATAAGAATATGTACAGCATATGTAATAATATACAATATGTAGAACAAATAAAGCCAATATTTATCTGTGGTAGATGTCATAGTTTGACAAAAGCATTCACTTAGGGGTTAATTTTATAAGGAGCAACAGAAAGCTACATGTCGTCTATGCATGTAAATCATGTATTTTCAGTGACTTACACATATATTTTGCAAAATGCAATGTGTGCCTTCAAGTTAATGCTGACTCCTGGCAATCCAGCAACTCCTGGGTTTTCTTGGCAGTGTAACTGGAAACAGATTGCCAGGCCTTTCTTCCGAAGCAATAGAAGGTTAAGTGACTTGCCCAAGGTCACAAGGCGTGCCAGAGATAATCAAACCCTGATCTCTTGGTTATCAAGCCAATTGTACACCAAGCCAGTGCTCTAACCACTAGGCTACTCTACTCCACACACATATTTTTGCCTGTTGCTATTCTAAATCTACCCACGATAAGCCAATGGTGTGTACTTGCGCTGTGAGCATTCACAAAGGCATAGCACGCACTTGCGTGTAGTTTATAAAATATTGGTATATGTACATAAAATGCATGCAGTCCTTTGTGCCAGCCATAGGCCCGGTTTAAGTGGTTGCATGTAGATTTGGCACGTGTTTCCCCTAGTTTATAAAGTGCTTGACTTTATAAAATAGGCACGAGTGACGTGTGTTTTAACCTTGGCATCTCTTACAAAATTCAGGGAAGGTAATTTTATAATTGGGTGCCTAGTTTTAGGCACCCAGAATCTGTCTTTCTAAAAGTGTATTTCCACATTGTCCTGCTAGGTCAGTCCAGACAAGTGGGTTGTGTCCCCCTACCAGCAGAGGTGGAAACAGAGAAAAATCCAGAGGCTTCTGTTGACCTCATCTTGTACTATACCTAGAGCAGCCTCCAGCAGCATATGGTCACATCTGAGCAGCTCTGTGATAACTTTGAGGAAAATTTGATTTAGCTTGTGAGTAACCTGGCAGTCTACTTCCAGTCACACTGCCAAGAAAACCCAGGAGCTGCTGGGTCACGAAAAGTC
The DNA here is from genome assembly GCA_033557465.1 of Ichthyophis bannanicus. Taxonomy (NCBI): domain Eukaryota; kingdom Metazoa; phylum Chordata; class Amphibia; order Gymnophiona; family Ichthyophiidae; genus Ichthyophis; species Ichthyophis bannanicus. The sequence goes on along the minus strand of CM066032.1, from coordinate 1,335,279,887 downwards.
AGCATTGACTTGAAGGCACATATTGCATTGCATTACAACCACTCTTGGGGATGACTTTCTCATTGAGCTCAACGTGGGAGGCACCCATTGGGTCACCCTTACAACCGGTGCCCTCTTAAGTTCCCAAAGGAGGAGGGGTGTCTGTTTAATTCCCTGTTCTCATCCTGTTAAGGGCCAGTTGAACAGCCAAATTGTTGGAACAAGACCCCAAGCATTAGCAGAGCCTGTGTCCCCTTCTCCTCCTTTCATAGCTCGCCCCCGAAAATTGGATGAAGCAATTCAAGAGGTTTATGTCTGCAGAGGAGTAGCATTGAGCCCAGCACCATTGCTGCTTGGGCTCCCTGGGGATGAGTAGCGTATCTAAATTCCTATCTCTGTAGCAAATCTATGTTTCTGTGCTTATTTTAAAGGTATCTGTGAGGGCCCTGGCTATGGCCGACCAGTGGGGCATTTACTGGGTATGAGAGAACAATTAGTATTTGTGGTCTTTTTCTCACCTGTTCCCACCTTGTGCTTGCACTGTGGGTGCACGCTACCGGTGTCTGGCTGTACATTGTCCCAGAGCGCATTAGCATGCACAGTATCTGTGCATGTCGGTGTACACAATTTGTGCATGCCTTCGTCATGCATCTCTATGTGCTATCTGAGCACCCTCTCTGCAGTATGTGGTAGTTCTCCGGGAACAAGCAGGAAGTCAGTCCTCACATATGGGTGACGTCGGCGTCAACGGAGCCCTCATGCGGAGCAGATCCCCAGCTTTCAAAGAAAGCCTTTGGGAATTGCATCACGCATGCGCAGTCCTCTTCCCTTCCAAGGGTGCCATCTTGCTCAGTCTCCTTTTTTTTCCATGGAGCCCTCCAGATATTGTCTCAGTGTCCCCGTGGACAAAGTTTCAAAAGTTGAGAATTCTTTCTTTCCTTAACGGATTGACACGGTTCCTCTTCCCGCCTTCGGCTCCTGTATCGAGTCTGGCTTGATTTTTTTGGTTTTTGTCCTTTGTGACTGGCGTTCGTGCCCTTTTTCTTTTTCACTGGCAGCCCGGGTCTTCGACCTCTCAGGGGCCCTTTTTCCCCGATGGCTGCCAGCGAGCTTAAAAAATGTGATCGGTGTACAAAGTTAATGTCCCTCACCGATACGCATGACTGCTGTCTCTGGTGCCTCAGGCCCGACCACGACTCGGTGGTCTGCGGTCCGTGTAGGAAGATGTCCTCTAAAGGCCCTGTAGAGCCGCCAGCAGCACCATGATAGGATTTTCCCTGAGTCTGTGCCTTTGCGAGCCCGGACCTCGTCAGAGGCCTCTACGTCTCAGGGGGTCTACCTCATGGGAACACTGAAGGAAGAAGAAATCCTCGAAGGCGGCGGCGTTGGATGGCTCCGAGTGACCCGGCCCCTCCCGATGTCTGTCATGGAGCCCCGAGCGCCGACCAGGATCCTTGGAGAAGGAGCGCCTGGCAAAGAGTCCTCACCGAGAGACGGATCAGCCGAGGGCAGGTAACAACTGTCCTCGTTGAGGACCCCCCCACCCCCGGGGAATAGGCATCTGCGAAGCCTTCTGGACTTGAGTTCAGAATGGTGGCTTTAGATTGCAGTATGTCTGCCTTCATGGAGAAGCAGCGAGTGCTGATTTCCAGTCTGTCCAGTTCTTCCACCCTGACCACTAGGCCACCGACGTCGAAGTCGATCCCGGAGGCCAAGCCGATCCTCGGCCGAGGTCCCTCTCGGCCTCCCATTCGGGACCGAGGTTGTCGCAGCCGGACCTCCTGGCATCGGGGTGGTTGGTGCCGGGGCCCTCGATGCCGGAGCCCATCAAAGGCAATGGGATGGGAAACGGAGGAGGAGAAGTCCCTGGAACCTGTCGGCACAGGGACGTCCCTTCCAATTCCCCGGTGTCCGAACCTCGGAGAAGGTAACCTCCGGAGGACACAAGCTTCTTGGACATCGTGAGGGATATGTCCAAAGCTTTGGCTTTCCCCACGGAGTCCGAGGAGGATCCTCGAGCCGACGAGCTCGAGATCCTGCAGTATGAGGCCCTCCCTCGGGAGGCCCTTACTGTACCCATGCCTCCGATCCTGGAATGACTAATGCTACGCATGTGGGAGAAGTGATCAGCAAACAGATCAACTCGATGTATCGAGTCCGCCAGAGCCCTGGCTTTCAAAAGTCACAATTTCCACACAATGCGAAGGCTGAAGAGCCAAAAGATGCATTCCTCGGTGCCTCCAGGCAGGGAGTCCCACAACTTGGATGCCTTCAGCAAAAAGTGCTTCCAGGGTTCAATGCTGACTTGTCGAATCCAGGCCTATCAGCTGTACATGGGCATGTACCTGAGAGACCTGGCGAAGGAACTCGCCGGGTTCTCGGCTGGTCTCTCCGAGGGGCCTTTGCAGTGCTTCAGGGGCCTGTCCACCGCCATCCGTGAGTGCTCAAAGTTTATGACTCGAGTGGCCTATGACGGGTTTGAGTCGGCGGCCTGGGTAGCTGCGACAGGCATCCGTGTACACCACCAAGCATGGCTACAGTCATCGGACCTCGATCAATGGGTTCAGGACAAGTTGTTCGATGTCCCATGCCAAGGAGAGAACCTCTTTGTCTAACCCATGACTGACAAGGCCACGGAACTGGAGTCCAAGTACATGACGAGGACATGGCTCTCCAAGAAGATCTCTGGCCCTTCTCGCAAGCAGCACCCTATCCGAGGAAGGGTGCTGCTTACCGAAGCTACCTCCATTTTTGGGCCTCCCCGGCTCCCCAACAGGGGCAGCAGGCCAAGGGACAGGGGCATGGCCTGCGTAAGCAGAAAGCCCTCAAACCCCTGGCACCGGCTCTGGCCCAGCCTGGCAGTGGCTTTTGACTCTCACAGCATGGCCTCTCTCCTCGTAGGGGACAAGCAGTGCACAGGAGGCCGGCTTATCCTGTATGCCCACAGGTGGACAGCCATTACCAGTGATGCCTGGGTCCTTCAGATAGTCCAACAGGGCTATCTTCTTCATCTGGCCAGGTGCCCCCCTCCTTACTTCCCGGGAGAGCCCCTCAGGTCTCCCCTTCACCATTACCTTCTGCTGAAGGAGTTGGCGGGTCTTCTCAGGAATGAGACGATAGAACTGGTGCCCCACCACCTACAGAGCAAAGGCTTCTATTCCAGGTACTTTCTGGTACCAAAGAGAACAGGAGGTCTTAGGTCCATCCTCGTCCTGCACAACTTAAACAAATTCCTGGTGAGGGAGAAGTTCAAGTTGCTCTCCCTTGGAATATTGCTGCCTTACCTCTGCCAGGGAGACTGGCTATGCTCCTTAGACCTAAAGGATGCGTATACTCACATCCTGATACACCCAGACCACAGGCAATATCTATGCTTTGTGGTGGGAGGCAGTCACTACCAGTACAGGGTGCTTCCCTTTGGCCTGGCTTCAGCCACCAGGGTATTCACAAAGTGCCTGGCGGTGGTGGCCACCTTTCTCAGCCTCAAGGAGTCTTTGTCTTCCCCTATCTAGACGACTGGCTCATCAGAGGCACTTCAGCCACAGAGGTCCATCAGGCCACATCTCGCACCATCCAGGTGCTCCAGCAGCTGGGGTTTGTGATCAATTACCCCAAGTCCAGCCTTGTTCCCACTCAACAACTAGAGTTCATTGGGGCCAGACTTGATACCCTTCAGGCAAGGGCCTACCTGCCGACAGACAGGGCAAACAGGCTTCTGGCCCTGGCACGTCAGATGAGTCGCAGATCCATAGTGTCAGCAGGACAGTTTCTTCTCCTTCTCGGGCACATGGCATCTACGAACTGCTCAATGGTGCTTCAGAGACCAGTAGTCACAGGCCACAGGCTGCCTCAGAGACAGAGTCACAATATTCAGGCGACTACTGTGGTCCCTGGACTGGTGGCTTCAGCCACTCCACTTGGAGGTGGGAATGCCTTTCCAGGCTCCTCTGCACACGAAGATCCTGGCCATGGATGCATCCCTGATGGGCTGGGGAGCCCACTGCCAAGGGCTTTGTACTCAAGGAGTGTGGTCCCCCAACAAGAGAGCACAACAAATCAATTTCTTGGAGCTCCGTGCCATTTGCCTAGCCCTAAGAGTATTCTGGTGCATCCTGGCTCACAAACCTGTCTTGGTACAGACAAGCAACCAGGTAGCCATGTTCTATGTGAACAAGCAGGGTGGCACGGGGTCCCATCCACTGTGTCAGGAAACCCTGGATCTGTGCTCGTTTGCAGCCCGGCATGGCATTCATCTGCGGGCCGTCTACCACGAGTGGCAGCTGGACAGGGGAGTAGTCCATTGACTTTTTCAGACCTGGGGACAGCCAGTTATGGACTTGTTTGCGAGTCCAGTTAATCACCAGTTGCCCGAGGTCTGCTCCAGGCAGCCGCACCCGCACAGGGTGGCTGCCGATGCATTTCTGATATCATGGTCCGTAGGCCTCCTGTATGCGTTTCCTCCAATGCCCCTGGTGGCCAAGATTCTATTCAAGATCCTCCAGGACAAGGCCTCAGTCATCCTGATAGCCCCAAGGTGGCCGAGGCAACCTTGGTTTCTGCTTCTACTTCAGCCAGTGGGGGAGGCCCCCATTCCCCTGGGGTCCTCTCCAAGCCTCCTATCCCAGGAGGGGGGCACTCTCCTGCACCCCACCCTCAGCTCCCTCAACCTAATGACATCGCTGCTGAAAGGGTAATACCCGCACCACTCCTCCTTCCAAAGAATATTGAAGAGATCTTGCTGGCCTCAAGGAGGCTGTCAACTAGAAGGACCTATGCCTTGAAATGGCGTAGGTTTGTGACTTGGTGCGAGGAGCAGGGTGTGGATCCTTTCTGCTGCTAAGTTGGGGTGGTTTTGCAGTACCTTCTCCACCTCTCAGATTTGGGCCTCAAGTCCAACTCCATCAGAGTTCACCTCAGTGCCTTTACAGCAAACCACTTCTCAGTGGAGGGAAAACCTCTCTCTGCCCATCCCTTGGTGTCTCGGTTCTTGAGAGGCCTGCTTCTGTTGAAGCCTCCGGTTTGCCCTCCGAGGACCGAGTAGGACTTGAATGTGGTTTTAGGGCAGCTTATTCGGCCGCTCTTGAGCCGATGGCAACCTGCCTTCTACGCTACCTTTCTTGGAAGGTGGTTTTCTTGGTGGCACTCACATCAGCTCGGTGGGTAAGTGAGCTGCAGGCCCTTGTGTCAGACAGGCCTTATACTAGGTTCTGTAGGAACCGGGTGGTGCTTCGCACGCACCCCAAGTTCCTTCCGAAAGTGGTCTCCTCGTTCCACCTCAACCAGGAGGTGGTTCTGCCTACCTTGTTTCCCAGGCCGCATGCCAGTTAGGCAGAGACAGTACTACATACCCTGGACTGTAAGAGGGCGTTGGCCTTCTATATTCAGTATACGCAGGACCATAGAAGGGCTTCTCAGCTCTTCATATCCTACGACCCCAGTAAGCTGGGGATGGCTGTTTCCAAGTGTACGCTGTCCACCTGGGTGGCGGACTGTATCTCCTGGGCATACAGAGCAGCCGATCTTCCTTTGGAGGGTCGTGTCATGGCCCATCGGGTCAGAGCCATGGCGGCATCAGTGGCTCATTTCCGCTCTGTTCCACTGGTAGATATCTGCTGGGCTGCCACCTGGTCTTCAGGTCAAACTTTTGCATCCTATTACTGCCTGGATAGAGAGTCCTGTCGGGACAGTGCTTTCAGCTAGGCTGTACTTTGTAACCTTTTTGAGGTCTAGGCAACTCCTGCCCGCCGATCCTTCTGTGTCAGGCTACCGGAGTGCTACTCTCTCAGTTAGATCGATTGTTTACGCCATCAAAATATAGAAAGACTAGGGAACATGCAATGAAGCTACAATGTAACCTATTTAAGACTAATAAGAGAAAATATTTTTTCACTCAACGTGTAATCAAACTCTGGAATTCGTTACCGGAGGATGAAGTAACAGCTGTTAGTGTAGCTGGGTTTAAAAAAGGTTTGGACAAGTTCCTGGAGGAAAGGTCCATAAACCATTATTAAAGGGGACCCAGGAAATCCACTGCTTGCCCCAATACAAGCATTCCTTATCATCCCTCCAGTCCAGTCCCGAATCTCTGGGTAATGCACCTCTTCTGGCAGCTTGGAGACTGAGCACGTCATCTTTTGATGACAGTAGTACTAATAGAGTGAGCACCGTCCCTTCTGCCCTGTACACTCAGTCTCCAAGCAGCTGGAGGTGGTGAACCTGTAGGCTCGGCTCACTGAGTACAACTAAGGAGCTTAGTTTGTTAGTTTAGCTTTTGGGGGCATTTTTCTTTTGTTTAAAGTCTCTGATTAGAGCACTTTGGTTTCTTAGAAGAAAAAAAAACAAAACGAATCAAGGACAAAGACTTGGCGTGAAGGAGGTCCCCCTCCCCTTCCTTGATTCTGGTTGGTGGGATGGTGAGTAGGTGGTAGTTTGCTCGGGGAAGTGATGCTCCTGATCCCGCAGTGGGGAGATGGTAGTTCGGCACCTGGGACTGTCAAGAAGTGGTGTCTTTCCCCAGAGGCCTCTCAGCGCCAAAGCCGTTACTTCAGGCTGAGCGCAGGGGTGCAGAGAAGAGCCCTCAAGCACGGCGTAGTGCTTTCTCCTGCTGTGGCGCAGAAGGCTCGATCCCGTGGGTTCGGCCAAATTTTAATAGAGGTAAGAGGGGAACACAGTTAGATGGCATGCTGTGGCCTGCATTTCAGCGGGGGCCAGTGAGAATGCTTTTTCCCACACAAACGTGCAGGCGCGCGGGAAAGGTTCACGGCTGGGCTGCTCTTCCGGAAATAGAGTTCTTTAGGTTTAATTTAAGTGAATTTCAATTTTATTTGTTTTCATGTTTTCTTCTTGTTCTTCTTTTTCTTCATCTTGACGGGAACCCCTTCCCCAAAAAAAAACAACAAAGAACACTTTGCTTCTCTCTTCAGGTGGTGGCTGGGTTCACGTAGGCCGAGGTCTTAGCCCCAGTGTGGGCATGCCCGTAAGACTGCAGAGTCTGGTGTGTGGAACGAGGCGAGGCATGGTTTCAGAGGCGGGTATTTGTAAGGGGGTGCGCTCAGGAGGCCACCGCGATGGAACAGTCCCGGCAGGAAGGATATGAAGCACCCTTGGCCCGTCTCTGATCAAGCAGGTGACAACAGGGCCAGCGCCTGCCTCTCTGGAGCCACCCTCCGGCTCCCAGGCTGTTCCCAGACCTTCCTCTTCCCAGGGGTTTGGGTTCTTTTCACCTGAGTTTGTCCTGCTGCTCCACCAGGCATTCTGTTTGCGCCAGCATGGGGCAGGAGGAACATCTTCACTGGTAGAGCAGAGTGGAAAGAGGCCGGGGGGGTCCATATGAGGAACCGGGCTGGAGTCCGGTGAAGCGCCCTAAGCCCGGGGAGGCGGGCAGGGGCGGTCTCTAATGTCAGAGGAGCTTGAAAGGGAAGACCTTGACACGGAGATGGATGTAGATGAGGAGCTCGAGGAAGGCAAAATCACCGAGCAGGAAGACCAAGCCAGGATAGTCAAGAGTTTTTCGTATAGATGAGTTGTCGGCGCTAATCATGGAATCATTGAAGACACTAAACATGCCAGTCGGGTCGTCAGCGGAGGACGAGACCTTGGAGGATCCTCTTCTGCGGGCCGTATGGACGACACAGTCCATCTTTCCCATACATAGGGTGGTGCAGTAGATGATCCAGGATGAGTGAGATCTGCCAGAGAATGGCCTTCGGGGGGCTAAGCTCATGAACTGCCTTTATCCGTTGTCGGATCAGGATAAGGAGCTGTTTTGGTCTCCGAAAGTGGATGCTGTGGTGTTGGCGGTCACAAAGAAGACAACGATTCCGGTAGAAGGGGCAGTGGCATTGAAGGATATGCAGGATAGCAAGCTGGATGCGCTGCTGAAGCAGGTGCTCGATGTCAATGCCCTTTCCCTCCAAGTCTCCATTTGTGGAGCTTGGGTAGAGCATGCCTGCCTCCTTTGGTCTCAGCGCATGCAGCAGCAAGAGGATCCAGATCAGGTGGGGAGGCCTCCCGGTTGGAATCCGGGGTGGCGTACCTGGTGGATATTCATTATGATCTCATCAGAGGGCTCTCTGAGTATGGCCTCGGTGGTGGCGGCACATCGTTATTTGTGACTTCGGAATTGGGTGGCAGATTCCTCTTCCAAGACCTGACTCAGTAAGCTGCCCTTTAGGGGGAAGCTCCTGTTTGAAAAGGACCTGGAAAAGTTGGTTAAAGACCTGGGGGAGTCTAAGGGCGGCTGATTGCCGGAGGACAAGCAGAAACAGAGTCGGAGTGCCTCTGTCCCTCGGAGTGCCTCTGTCCCTCTGTCAGCAGCAGGAGTTTCGATGTTTTCATCCCGCATGCCAAACTCCTTTCCAGAAAGGTCATTTTCCTGCAAGGTTGCAGGGATTTCGAGGTTTTTGAGGAGCAGGGTGCGGATTTATGGCGGCCTCGTCCTTGGGGCTTAAGAAAGCCCAATGAAATGAGGAGGGCCCGGGTGGAGGTACAGCCGCTAGGAGGACCGTTGCAGGGCTTTTACCCCACCTGGGTCCAAATCACCTCCGATCAGTGAGTACTCTGAGAGGGCTATGCGCTCTAGTTTGATCATCCGCTGGGCTGCTCCTTTGTACAGTCTCCGTGCAGGGTGCGGGCCAAGGCAGTTGCGGTTTGTGACACCTTGAGGCGATTGCTGCAGCTCCGGGCCGTGGTGCCTGTGCCTCGAGACCAGTACGGATGCGGTCGGTACTCCATTTATTTCATTGATGGCCTTAATTGATCAAGTTTCTTCTGCCCTTTGGCTGTCTGAGGCTGTATCAGTTGGGCAGAAGCCTCAGATGCATCCCCTCCTGCAGGGGGTCAGGAACCCCTTTAGGGTATTTCCCTTCCCAGAGGTCCTGAAGAGCATGATACGCACAGAATGGGACTCGCCTGCTGCCCCATTGAAAGGGACAGCGTCGTGACTAGGTTCTATGCTTTTCCTTAGGAAGACATTGCAGCCTTGATACGGTTGCCCCTGGTGGATGCGCAGATGTTGGCTATTATTAAGCACACCACAATTCCGGTGGAGGGTGGTGCAGCCCTTAAGGATCAAGTGGATCGCAAGATAGAGACCTTATGACTCATGTCCTGCTTCATTGGCTCTAGTTGCTCCTGTAGGATGCTCCTGGAATCAGCAGCGGCTTTTTTGGTGGACACCATGTACAATTTGGTGTGCTTGGCAGGTCTTTTCCATGTTGGCATATCGTTGACTTTGGTTTTGCCATTGGGCAGCAGAAACAGCATCCAAATCCCAGTTATCTGGACTTCCCTTCTAGGGGAAACTTGTGTTTGGGGGGACTTGGAGAAGCTGGTCAAGGAGCTAGGAGCTTCCAAGTCTTATCTTGAGAATCTACCTAAAGGGCCTGGAAAGTGCAGCCTCTCCTCCTTCACTTTACGTTCTTCCTCTCACCACTAGGTGTCTCAGGGATTCAGGGACTCCCAGAAGTATCAGCCAGGGAGGCTGTCCTTTCCTCCTTCTGGCACCTGGTCCTGGAGCCTATCCTTTCAAGGGAGACACAGGACGCTTCAAGGGGCCTCTTCCTCCAAATCTGGGTTCTCCCTTCAGATGCAGTAATGGGTTGGGGCCCATTCCGGGGTGTCTGCGGTCGGCTCCATCACTTCTTCCAGAAATGGGCCTGTGTGACCTTGGACTGGTGGCTACTCGACATCATTCAGTTTGGTTGCGTGCTGGAATACAAGGGCCCCATCCCAAATGCCTTCCTGATATATCCATGTGGGTCTGTGGCCAAGAGGGCTGCGTTCAGCCTAATCTGGAGAGGCTCCTCAGCCTCCAGGCCGTAGTGCTGATACTGCTTGCCAAAGGGGCAAGGGCCAAAATTCCATTTATTTGTGGTGCCAAAGAGGTATGGCTCCTTCCACCTGATTTTGGATCTCAAGGGTATTAATGCTCACCTGAGGACTTTATATTTCTGCATGTAGACATTGAGGTTGATCATAAAAGCGGTAAGGCGTGGAGAGTATCTTGCATTGTTGGACTTAGCTGAGGTGTACTTACAAATTTCCATCTGTGAGCATCAACACTGCTTCTTTCACTTCTCTGTTCTCTATTTCCACTTCCAGTTTGAACATAAGAACATAAGATATGCCACACTGGGTCAGACCGAGGGTCCAGCAGTGACCAATCCAGGTCGCAAGTACCTGCCAGGCTCCCAAAAGGTATACAGATTCTATGCTGCTTGTCCAATGGGTAAGCAATGGATTTGCCCGGTCCTCTTTAATAATGATTTATGGACCTTTTCTCCAGGAACTCATCCAAACCTCTTTTAAAACCAGCTATACTAAGTTTCTACTACATCCTCTGGTAACAAATTTCAGAGCTTGATTATGTGTTGATGAAAAAATATATTTTCCAATTAGTCTTAAATGTGCTTCATTTTGATGTCCCCTATTCTTTCTACTCTTTGAAGTCGTAAACAACCAATCTGTTTATCCGTTCAACTCCATTCATTATTTTATAGACCTCTATCAGGTCTCCCTATAGCCATCTCTTTTCCAAGTTGAAGAGCCCTAATCTTTTAAGCCTTTCCTCATAGGGATATTCTTCTATCCCCTTTACCATTTTGGTGTCTCTTCTCTGTGCCTTTTTTAATTCTGCTATGTCCTTTTTAAATTATGGTGAACAGAATTGCATACAATATTCAAGGTGGGGTTGCCTTGGCTTTATTCTCCATTTCTTTCCTTATGTTTCCTAGCATTCTGTTTGCTTTCTTGGCCATTGTTGCACACTGGGCAGAGGGTGTCAACATATTAGCCACGATGACACCTAGATCCTTTTCCTGTGTAGTGATTCCTAATGTGGAATCTAGCATTGTGTAATTGCAGTTTCCATATCGTCATCCTAGACCAATCCAGACAAGTGGGTTGTGTTCCCCTACCAGCAGATTGGTGGAGACAAAGAACCAATGAGAAACCCAGTTTTTAATGACATCACTTCTATACCTCTATCCAGCTTAGCCACCAGAGGTCCCTTCAGTATTTCTTTGTCCCCAGCAGATGGTAGATGGATTTTCTCTTCTATATAGAAAATCTGAAGATTGATTAAACGCTCGTGAATGACAGCCTCAAGCCCTAAAGGGATGGCTCTCTCACTTGAGCATGATGTGGCAGGCTCCACTAGACTGCGGTCTTTTTGGTAGCCATAGGAGGAGGGAAAATTGGTTCAGCTCCACGTCCTTATTATGATAAGGGCCTGTTGAGCAGCCACAAATTGGAAGGATTTGGAAGAATCTGGAAGAGTACAGCAGCCGCATACAACCCCAGTGCCACTTCTCTCCTCCTCCTTTCCCCCTGCTCTCTCCTGAAGATTGCAGAAGGCTCTCCAGAGGGATCTGCCTGCCTGCCAGCCACCTTTCACACAGTGTTGATGAAAAATAAACCCAGCCAGTGAAGCAGTTTCAGGGGAATAGAGCTGAGCCCGGCATGGGGCCTACTCCCAGTGCTCTTAGGGGGTGAGTACCAAGGCATAGCCTTGTCATTGTCCTTATTGGGGGCTCCTGGTTCCATCTTGGAGGGATGCAAATTGGGATGGACTGCTAGTGGCCGTTGGTGCTTGTGGGGGTTTCCTGCTGTTTTCTGCATGTGTTAGTAACATTTTTCCTATTGTGTGCCTGGGGATCACTTTGTCCTAACGCATGTTCCGCCCAATGCTCTCTCCTTCCCTAGTGCCTTTATTGTGCATTCTGTAAAAGCACAGTTAATGCATGCTCTGGTGATACTTACCCTAACTCTCTATGGCCTCTTCCAGGAAATGTTGTTTGACCTGTGGCAAGCGAGGAGCCTCATCCTTGGATTCTGGACTCTGCCTTTACTGTATGGCAGCTTCCGAGTCAGCCCTGTAGGGCATGCTTTCCCTCGCTCAACCAGGGGGGATACATTAGTTTGCCCTTACCTGCCTCAGGGCAGTAGGTGCAGGATGGCGCTAAGAATAAGGATGCTCAGCTGGCTGGAGGCTCTGGCGATTGTGCTGTGAGCTGCTGTTCATCCTTTAGGGGGTCTGTGGCGGCCATGTCCCCTGGTGTAGGGGGAACTTTTTCTGAGAGGAGAGCTTCCGGAGTCTGGATTGTCCTCCCTTGAATTCTTTTTCTTTTTGCAACAGGCCTGGTCCTTCTGGCATGGAAATTCGGACTCTGCGGACTTTGGGTGCCCTCAAATGCATTCTCATACAGGGCAAGCTGGAAGCAGAAGCCCTGCTCGATTGCCTTTGGCTAAGCGTCCCCAGCACAGGACACTCCCTGAAGATGAGGAACACCTGAGAACTGTCTGAGATGTTGACTATGCCTCAGACCCAGATGAATCTGTATTGAGCTCAGATGTGAAGGAAGACCTCCTATCACCTTTAGAAGATTACGAAGCGGCCGGCATGATGTTTTGGAAGGAGGAATTAGCAGCGTTGATTTCCAGGGTCTAATCTGCCTTGAACTTGGTAGATGCTTCTGGCACGGAGCAGGAGTCAAAAGTACGCCCACTTCTTCAAGGGGTCCGGAAATCCACTATTGTCGTCCCATACCTGGAACTGATCAAAGATATGATCTGATCTGAGTGGAACTTGCCTGACTCCCTGTTTAAAGGGTTAAGGGTCTATAAGAAGATCTGCATTCTCCCGGAGGAGGAGCATGGTGAGTGGTTTGCCACTCCCAAGGTGGATGCACAGGTCACAGCGGTTACCAGACAGACCACCATTCCCGTGGAAGGCAAATCGACCTTAAAGGATGTTCTGGACTGCAAGATTGATTCCTTCCTGAAGAGCCAGTTTGCCATGGCATCAGCTGTTCTACAGCTGGGGGTATGCACCATCTTGACTTCTCGAGCCCTGCTCCAGTGGATTCAGACTCTTCCACCTGATGATACTACTGTCTTGAAACATAGAAACATGATAGAAGAAAAAGACCAAATGGCCTATCTAGTCTGCCCTTCCATATCAACTACAATAGTCCCCTTTTTTTCCTTAAGAGATCTTCTATGTTTGTCCCATGCTTATTTGAATTCAGATACTGCCCTAGTTTCTACTACCTCCACTGGGAGACTTTTTTTTTACACATCTACCGCTCTTTCCCTAAAGAAATATTTCCACATATTACTCCTAGCTCCTTTCACCCCATCCTCCTCGTATGTCTCCTCGTAGCAGAGTTTGCTTTCAATCGAAAAAGGCTCTCCTCTTGTGCATTTATGCCATGGAGATACTTAAACGTCTCTATCATTTCTCCTCTATCCTGCCTTTCCTCTAATGTATATATGAAGATCTTTAAGTCTGTCCTCATATGCTTTATAACAAAGACCAGTAACCATTTTAGTAGCCATCCTCTGCACCGACTCAATCCTCCATCCACCGACTCCTAATGACTTATACAGAGGCACTATCACCACCTTTTTTGCTGGCCATTCTTCGCCCTATGCACCCAAGCATCCTCCTGGCTTTTGCTGTAGCTTTTTCTACCTGTCTAGCCACATTAAGATCATAACTATACCAACATTCCCAGCAAGCTATCCATGACCATCGAGTAATGTTTAACATGTACTGTCTCAACGCCTGTATGTAAATAGTTACCCCCATGTTATCCAAGTTTCTATTACTGTTCTCTGTAAACACAGAACAGCTTGATGTTCTGTGTATATTTCAGTTTTCATGTAAACCGCACTGATGTTGAATAGCGCGGTATAAAAGAAATGTAAATAAAATAACAAACAATCATTCCCAGGTCCCACTCTTCTTTCATGGACAGAAGTATCGCCCCCTTGGATTTTTGCAGCCCAAGTGCATGACCCTGTGTTTTTTTAGCATTAAATCTCAGCTGCAAAATTCTTAACCATTCTTAAAGCTTAGCTAGATCCTCCTCATGTATTCTACTCCTTCCTGGGTGTCTACTCTATTGCAGATTTTGGTATCGTCCGTAAAGAGGCAGAAACCTTACCAGACAGCCCTTCCGCAATATCACTAGCAAAGATGTTAAAAAGAATCGGACCAAGTACAGATCCCTGGGGTACACCACTTGTAACTTCCTTCTCCTCAGAGTGAGCTCCATTTACCTGTACCCTTTGTTGCCTCCCACTCAACCAATTTCTAACCCATTCAGGAGCTTTAAGGTCCATCCCTGGGGTGCTCAGTTTGTTTATAAGTCGCCTGTGTGGAACCGTGTCAAATGATTTACTGAAATCTAAATACACCACATCTAGGGCTCTCCCTCGGTCCAACTCCCTGATCACCCAGTCAAAGAAATCAATCGGATTTGTCTGACAAGACCTGCCTCTGGTAAACCCATGCTGCCTCGGATCCTGCAATCCATTGGTCTCCAGAAACCTCATTATTCTCTCTTTTAGCGGTATTTCCAATAATTTACTCACCGCAGAGTTTAGACTAACTGGCCTGTAGTTTTTAACCTCATCCTTACTTCTGCTTTTGTGGAAAGGGACCACATGTGCTTTTCTCCAGTCCTCTGGGGCCACTCTCGACTTCAAAGAAGTATTGAAAAAATCAAATCAGTGGAGCTGTTACAACATCCCCAAGTTCCTTCAGTATTCTTGGATGTGTCTCATCCAGTCCTATTGCTTTGTCTGCTTTTAGTTTAGCTAGTTCCTCACAAACACAGTCTTCTGAAAATCGTTCAAGATCCCCATCACTTCTTTTCCTATTTGTGGGGATTTTCTGAAGCCTTGCTCCTGTCCCTTCATCTGTGAACACAGAACAGAAATATTTGTTAAGCAATTCCACATTATCCTCTTCAACTTCTACATATTCCTCCCCTTCACTCTTGAGTCTCAAAATACCACTTTTGTCCTTCCTTCTCTCACTAATATATCTGAAAAATGTCTTATCCCCCCATTTTATTGCATTGGCTATTTCTTCTTCTTTTTGTATCTTTGTTTCCTGATGACTTTGCAAGCTTTTCTTAGTTTTTCTATATATACATGCCTGTCTTCCTCTCTCTGTGATCTCTTGTATTTTATGACGGCCTCCCTCTTTTTCTTCATCTTTTCAGCTACTACTTTTGAGAATCATAGTGGCCTCCTTTTCCTTTTACATTTATTTACCTTTCTAACAAAAAGATTTGTTGCCCTTAAAATATCCCCTTTCAGTTTTGCCCATTGCTTTTCTATATCCCCCAGCTTTTCCCTTCCTGCTAACAACTCCTTGCGGTATTGTCCCATCTTGGCAAATTAATTTTCCTAAAGTCTAAGATGCTTGCTTTTGAATGGATTTTATCAGCCCTGGTCCTAATATTGGACCACACCATCCGGTGATCACTGGATGCGAGATGATCTCCCACTATGACACCAGAAACACTTTTGCCTTTGGTAAGTTAGCTGTAGCCTTCCTTTCTGATGCCATGTATGATCTGGTGCACCTGGCAGCCAGAGATGGTGCCCTGACTACTGTGTCATGGCGTTGGATTTGATGCCGTCACTGTGCGGCGGAAACATCCTTCAAAGCCCGGTTGATTCAACTGGCCTTTAATAGGAAACTCCTGTTTGTAACATTTTTGGAGAAACTGATGAAGGACTTAGACGAGACAAATTCTTACCACCTCCCAGAAGACAGATCCAGGGGGCCCATGAAGCGGGCGAGTGGCCCTTTCTCCTCTGCCTTTGCCTGATCAACATGCTGCTGGCCGGATTCCCAGGGATCTCTGGACTATCGTCACTACTGACCTGGAAAACCCTTCTTCCCCTCTAGAGGAGGACCCTCCCGGGCCATGCAATGAAGGTTTGGGGGCCCATTCCCTGGTACCTTGGTGGGTGGTAGGCTTCACCTTTTCTTTCAGGAATGGGCCTGGTTTACCAAGGATAGCTGGGTGCTAGACAGCATTCAATTTGACTATGTCCTGGAATGCAAGGAGCCAGTTTCCGATGCCTTCATCTCCCACTGTGGCTCTGTGATCAAAGGTGCTGCAGTGTGGACCACCTTGTACAAGTTGCTTCACCTGAAGGCAGTGGTGCCCGTCCCCCCATATGAACGAGGGCAGGGAGAGATACTCCATCTACTTTGTGGTGCCAAAGAAGGATGGTTCCTTCCTGCTCATCCTGGACCTCAAAGGGGCTCAGTGAGCACTTGTGCATCCTGTGCTCTCGGATGGAAACCTTGTGCAACGTGATTCAAGCAGTACACTGAGGAGAATTCTTGGTTTCTCTGAATCTGGCCAAGGCATATTTTCATATCCCGATCTGGGTGGATCAGAGAGGTACCTGCATTTTGCCGTGCTTGGCTCTCACTTTTAGTTCCCCACCTTTCATTTTGTGCTCTGCACTGTCGAAAGGATGTTCTTCAAGGTCATGGTGGTGGCAGCTTTGGTGCTAAGGGATCTGTGTGCATCCCTATCTGGACGACTGGCTCATCTGGGACTGTTCTCTATCTGAAGTGTCTTGGGTGATGTCCCAAGTGGTGTCTTTTTTGGAAAGCCTCAGCTGGGTGATCAGTCAGGAAAAGAGCCAGCTTTTGCCTTCTCAGTCCTTAGAGTTTCCAGGAGTACGTTTCGACACTCGAGTTGACAGAGTTTTCCTACCAGAGGAGAAAGTCAAAAGGCTGTTGAATTTCCTGGTGATGTTCTGTGCGCAGCAGGCCCCCAGAGTCTTGGATTATCTTTAGCTCCTCGGATTGCTGGCAGCGACCATGGAGATGGTCCCATGGGCGTGTGCTCACATGCGGCTGCTCTAACAGTCCTTGTTGACTTGATGGTCCCCAAGTTCTCAGGAGTTGAAGGGCATGCTCCCACTCCCGTTGATGGTGAGGTCCAGTCTACGGTGATGGCAGCAGTCCTGTCACATGAGGAAATGCGTTCCGCTGGACATTTTCTCCTGGATCCTGCTGTCAACGGATGCCAGTCTCTCAGGCTAGGAAGCTCATTGCTGAGACCGTATGGCCCAGGGCCATTGGAACCACAGAGAAGTGGTGTGGTTCATCAGCTGCCTTGAGGTGAGGGCTATCAGGTTGGCTCTTCTGTGTTTTACAGCCCCTGGTTGCGGGCTGGACGTTTTGAGTGTTTTTAGAGAATGACATGGCGGTGGCTTACGTCAATCGACAGGATGGCACAAGAAGCGCTGTAGTGGCCCTGGAGATGGATTTCCTGTTTGCCTGGGTGGTGAAGAACCTCCTAGCTCACCATTATCTACATGTTTATTCACACCTTAAAAAAAATATATGTGAGGCAAGTTTTTCCATGGTTAAATCCATGTTGGCTTTCTATCATTAAATCATGACTGTCTCCACATGTTCAGTCATTTTTTTTTCTTATAATGGTTTCCACCATTTTGCCTGATACTGATGTCAGGCTCACCGGTCTGTAGTTTCCCAGATCACCCCTGGAACCCTGTTTAAAAATTGGTATTACATTGGCCATTCTCCAGTCTTCAGGTACTACAGAGGATTTTAATGATGGTTCACAGATTCGTAAGAGAAGGTCTGCATGTTTCAGTTCTTTCAGCTCCTTCGAATGTCTGTCATCCAGTCCAAGTGATTTGATACTCCTCAGTTTATCAAATAGCTGTATTACATTTTCTCGACTTATCGAGATTTGTTTCAATTCCTCTGATACATCACTTTTAAATATCATTTCTGGCATGGATAAGTTTCCTACATTTTTTTCAGTAAAGACTGAAGCAAAGAATTCATTCAGTCTCTCCCCATTGCTTTGAGCTCTCTTAGTGCCCATTTTGCCCCTCTATCATCTAGAGGTCCAACTGACTCACTCACAGGTGTTTTGCTACAATTGTACTTGAAAAAGTTTTTATTTTGCGCTTTTGCTTCCACAACAAGCTTCCTTTCATATTCTCTTTGCCTGCCTTATCAATGCCTTTTGTTTAACTTGTCACTACTTAAACTGTTTCCAATTTTCATCATTTGGCTCTTTTTTCCATTTTCTGAAAGATTCTCTCTTAGCTATAAGAGCTTCTCCGACCTCACCTTTAAGCCATGCTGGCAGTCATTTGGCCTTCCTTCCACCTTTTTTAAAGCACGGAATACATCTAGTCTGGGCTTCCAAGATAGTATTTTTAAATAACACCCAGGCCTGATGTAAACGCTTCACCTTCACAATTGCTCCTTTTATTTATTTATTTAGCATTTCTTATATACCACCTTTCCGTGTTATCAAGCCAGTTTACATTGAATAGAACAGTTGACATTATAACTTTATATATCACAAAGTTGAACTATGTAACATTTCAACAACTATTTAATTTGTAAAATGGGGAACTCAGTTTAGGTAGTAGACAATAATGTGAAAGATGTGATTAGCAGAAGTATTCGAGTGTTAAGACTGTGGGCCCAGTGTTTGTACCAAAGTATTCAGTGAACAGGTGTGTTTTTAGTTTCTTCCAGAAGTCAGAGGAGTCCTTAATTGATCTTAATTGATGAGGGAGGGAGTTCCAGAGGAACAAGCTGAAGTGTTTGAACGCTCTTTGGAGTGTTTTTTGTGAGGTATTTCTCTTGATGGACGTAGTTGACAGAGTGTTTTGATGTTGTGTCCTCCTTGATCGAGTGTCTGGCATCATCTGGATTAGCTGTTTTAAGCAGTCAGCGCACATGGTCTTGAAGGTCATAATTATTGATTTGTACTTTATATGGGATTCTATGGATAGCCAATGAAGTGATGTTGGGACTGGAGAGATGTGCTCTTGTCTTTTGGATCCGGTGATTAGTCGTGCTGCAGTATTTTGTGCTAGTTGAAGGGATTGGGTTGTGCTTTTGGGTAGTCCTTGATGTGTTAAATTGCAATAATCTAGAAGTGGAATGATTATTGCTTGACATATTTATTTATTTATTTTATTTACATTCTCTTATATACCGCGCTATTCTACATCAGTGCGGTTTATATTGAACAAACTGAAATTGCATTGAACAGGGCATTATAACTTGGAGATAACTATTTTACAGGGAACATGGGCTATGGAGGGTTAAGTGGCTTGCCCAAGACCACAAGGAGCACCTGTGGGACTAGAAACCCCAGTCCTTCCGGCCCAAGGTTGCTGTCCTCTAGTGGGATTTGAACCCCCGACCTTCCGGCCTGAAGTACCTTGCCCCAACCACTAGAAGTGGTTATAGTCTAGTAGAGTTTGTAGGATTTGTAGAGTCCTCATTTTATAGTAAGCTGTGGATGTTGTCTTCTTAATGTGTGCGTGAAAGTTGAGCCTTTGATCCAGGGTTACACCTAGATATTTCACTTCCTCCTTCACGGGGATTGAGCGATTACCTGTTAGTAGATTATCTGGTGGGGTATAGGCGGTGTTTTGTGTAATTGTGAGGGCTTCTGATTTGTTATAGTTGATTGTAAGGTTGTGTTGTTCCAGCCAGTTTGTTATTGATGTCATGCAAGATGTTATGGTGGAGTATTAAGGGTTTTCTGGTATCAAATAGAGCATAAATCATCAGGTCATCCACGTAAAGATGGTAGTGTATATTCTGATCTTGTATAATTTTGCAGACCGGTTGTACATATATATTGAATAAGAGGGCAGATAGTGCAGAGCCCTGTGGAACTCCTTGGTGCAGTGTGAAAGGCCTGGAGCTTTTGTTCTTGATCTTGACTTGGGACTGTTGGCCAGATAAATAAGAGCGAAACCATGACAGTGGTGTGCCACTGATTCCTATCTCAGTCAGTCTGTCTAGGAGTATGGTATGCTTTATTGAGTCAACGGCAGCTGTTATGTTTATGAAGATAAGCATGTATCCTAGTTTGAGGCTTTTGATTCCTTTGTATTGTGTTGGTTAGAGAGGTTAAAAGTGTTTCTACCCTGTGATAATTGCCGGAATCCATGTTGTGAATCCAGAGAAGCGGCTGAGTCAATGTGGTCTTGTAATTGTCTTTGAATATATTTTTTCTATTATTTTTGCTAAGAGGGGTATGCTGGAAATAAGATGGTATCCGAATGGTGAGTTTGGGTCAGGTGCATTGCTTTTTAAGTGAGGTCTTATAGAGGAGGTTTTTAGCTGGAGAGACATGAATCCTTGTAATAGGGAGAAATTTACTATTTTGCAGAGCATAGGATTGAGTTCTTGTGTGGGCATCTTTTTTAGTTTTTTTCTTAACCAGTTTCCTCATTTACAATAGTCTCCATTTTGAATGTTAAGTACCAATTCAGTGAATTTCCTTGCAATCCTCCCTCCATTTATTAAATCCAATTTGATCGTTATGATCACTATTGTCAAGCAGCCCCAAAACCATTACCTCTTGCACTAGATCCTGTGTTCCACTAAGGATTGGGTCAAAAATAGTTTCCCCTCGTGTTAGTTCCTTTACTAGCTGCTCCATGAAGCAATCATTTATTTCATCTAGAAACTTTATCTCCCTAGAATGTCCTGATGTGACACTGACCCAGTCAGTACTGGGGTAATTGAAATATCCCATTACTACTGTGCTGTAAACTTTGCTGCTTCCCTAATTTCTGTTAGCATTTCATCATCTATTCATTCTGTCCAAGTGGACAGTAGCACACCCCCACTGCCATTCCCTTCCCCTTTTTACATGGAATTTCTATCTATAGAAATTCTACAGTGTGTTTTGTTTCCTGTAAAACCTTTATCCTGTTTGACTTGACACATAGAGCCCCCTTCCAGTAATGTGATCTACCCTATCATTGTGATATAGTTTGTAGCCTGGTATCTGTCTCCCATTGGTTATCCTCCTTCCACCAGGTCTCTGAGATGCCAATTATATGTAACCTTTCATTCAGTGCTGTATTTTCTAACTCTCTAGAATTTGCATACAGTCATGTCAGTTTGTGTTTTGCTCAGATTAACAATTTGACTATCAGATAACAGGGGTAATTTGCTGTCTTTCAACTCTACCCTTTAGTCTATCCACTGCCTTGAGGACGTTCACGAAGATTATGGTGTTGGCTGCTGCTGCCATGCAGCGCGGATGGATTTGTGTGCATCCTTATCTGCATGACTGGCTCATTCGTGTCAGATCGTGTATCGAAAGTCCTATGGGTGTCTGCCTGGGTGGTGCAGTTTCTGAAGAGTCTGGGCTGGGTGATCAACACGAGCTTCTTGGAGCCTACCTAGTTGTTGGTGTACATTGGGGCAAGGTTCGACATTGGTTCAGAAAAGGTCTTCCTGCCTGAGAAGAGAGCGGAAAAGCTTGGTCACGGCTGAAGGCATTTCGAAGGCAGCAGGGTCCCAAGGCCTGGGACTACCTCCAGCTTCTAAGATCAATGGCAGCAACTATCAAGATGATCCCCTGGGCACAGGCACCCATGCGTCTGCTACAAAGGTCGATGTTGTCCCGCTAGTCTCCTTCCTGACAGGAATTTGGCTCAGGCTCCCGCTTTCCCTGCTAGTGGTGGCAAGTCTGAAATGGTGGGAGCAGACCGGTCATCTGTTGAAAGGCTGTTCCCTGGACAATCTCCAGTGGTTTTTATTGATGACGGATGCCAGCTTGTCCAGCATCAAAATGGACTATTTTATTCGCCACTCCCTCGATCCTGAAGAGTGGGAGTTAAGGTGCTTGAGAGGATCTTGAACAGGTGTGGTTGCCCTGAGATGGATCTCATGGTGACGCGGGTCAATGCCAAGGTGCAAAGGTTCTTAGGCTACCTCAAGGGGGCAGATTGCTAGGGCAAAGATGCCTTGGTTCATCCTTGGCCAAAGCAGATTCTACTATATGTGTTTAGTCCATGGCCTCTCATAGAACGAGTGCTTCATCGTGTCAAGTGCCATCAGGGTCCAGTGGTGCTGGTTGCACCTGTTTAGCCAAGGAGGCTGTGGTATGCAGATCTGATGTGCTTCCAGCAGGGGCACCCTCTGCATCTTTCATTGGTGCAGGAGCTCTTGAGGCAGGGGCCAATCCTGTTGGATGATCTCGTTACCTTCTCGCTTACGGCATGACTCTTGAGAGGTGATGCTTAGCCCATAAGGGCTACTTTCCTACTGTGGTTTCCACACTTCTGAAAGTGAGAAAAGGTTCTATATCTTGCCTATGTGCACATTTGGCATCTGTTTGAGCCAAATCAGTCCTAGCATTGCGAGCTTGCCAGCTTTCCTCTCCTTTCTCCAGGATGCTTTTGACAAAGGTGCATGTCCCTCAGTTCGCTAAAGGGTTCAGGTGGCAGACTTGACTAGCTTTAGAGGGCCGATGGCGGAGTGCTTCCTGGCCTCACATCGGACGTGGGCTGGTTTCTGAAGGGAGTTGAGCACTTGTGCTCTCCCGTGAGCTTGGTGGTTCTTTCTTGAGATCTCCGTTTGCTTCTTTGGGTCTTGGTGGTTGTGCCGTTTGAACCCTTGAGGAGGGCTGTGCTCAAGGATTTGTCCCTTAAGACTGCCTTTTTGATTGCGATCTGCTTAGCAAGATGCATCTCGTTCTAGGCTTTGTCGTTCCAAGATCCTTATCTGTCCTTTTCGGAGGAAGCTGTATATTTATGCCCATTCCTCCTTTCTTGCCAAAGGCGATGTTAGCCTTCCTTGTCAACCAGGTGGTCTCTTTGCCTGCTTTCTCTAAGGAACGATGCCAGTGGAAGGATAAGGATCTTCACCTGGTGGACTTAGGAGGGTACTGCTTCAGTACCTGAAGGTTACTAATTCTTTCCGGAAGTCAGACAGGCTTTGTGTCCTTTTTTCAGGCCCATGAAGGGGCAAAATAGTCATGGTCTACTTTGACTCTCTGGATAAAGGAGACTATAGCTTTGCCTTATCTATTATGAAACTGGTTGGTCCTGGCATGTTTGCATGCACAGACTCCCTCCCGGGAAGAGGACAGTTTGTTTGCTCCCATAATCATCTGTGTGGCATCCCTTGCACTTGTGTGAAGCATTACTACTGGATGTTCACGCTCAAGCAGACACAGCCTTTGGTGCAGAGATCCTGAAGTCTGTCATGTCTTCTTCCTGCCCAATGGAGGCATAGCTTTGGTACATCCCACTTCATGGGTGTAGTTTGACTGCTTCATTTGTGGGGGGAGCAAAGGATGGGTCAACATATTTGCATATTCATTATAGTTATCTTAAAAAAAAAAATACTAGATGGATAGGAAGCCAGTATAACAAACAGGCGAAGGATGATCTGGCACCCCCAAGATACTCAGAGAGCAGAAGCTCTCATTCAGTGACTTTGCCAAAATAAAGGGAAAACACATTCCCAGGATATATAATTAAAATGCAGCAAAAATTGTAGCAGCTTAGTTATTTAGCCTGTCACTCTAAGGTTAAAAAAAAACCTACTGACTCCTGTAAATATAGACCATGTTGGCTCCTATGCCCCATTGGACCCGCAATAGCACGGCTTTCGCCCCAGCACGGAATTGACACCCTATTCACAGATCTCTTCAACTGACTCATCATTGGCCTGGACAAACCTTGACAAGGATTCGTATTGGTCTTTCTGGTCATCAGTGCAGTGTTTGACTCGGTAGCACATCATGCCATGATAGATAGACCTAAAAACATAGGTCTGAGTGACTGCACCTTAAAATGGTTTACAACCTACCTCTTGGACAGAGCTATGCAAGTAAAAGTCAGACCCAGTACCTCCAAACCATTCAATCTAACGCAAGGTATCCCACAAGGTCCAGCATTGTCTGGACTACTATTCAACATATACATTCAGCCCATCTGCAACCTATTAAGAAAATTGAACATTTATTTATTTGGACAAGTTTTCTATACCACCCCTTCCATAGATCAGGGGTGGTTTACATAGAACAACAAGTTACATAGAACAGAATTGAACTATATACATTGTAACTCAAATGTAACTATGTACATTGATACTCGTTAAACTATATACATTGTGACTCAAGTTGTAACATTGTTGTAGTTACACCGAGAACTGTTTACCTATACTACTGCTGGATGTGTATCGCTACAAAGGCAGGTATCTGCCTGCTGCAGATGGAGAGATTGTGGCAGTTGCAATTTATGCTTTTTGGAGAGAAGCCCATGTTCCCTGTAAAATAGTTCTCTGTGTGCTGTGCTTTCCTGTCTAATCAATGTGTTTATACCTCAAAAATTTCCTGTCATGATTTGACAATCTCCAATCTGTAATCAAAACCGCTGCTGATCGCTGGAAGTAGCGGTATACAAATGTATACTAAATAAAATAAAATAAATAAATAAATAAATTATGTCTAGTGTGGGGACCTGGGAGATGGAGCTGACTAGGTGCTGCTGATGTTGTGGTTGCTGTAGTGTTCGATGAAGAGAAGGGTCTTTAATTCCTTTCTGAATGCTGGTAGGTCTTTGATTGATCGTAGTGAGTCTGGCAAAGAGTTCCATATTACAGGGGCTGTGAAGGTGAATGCTCTGTTGCTTATTTGTTTGGTTTTGTGGATAGATATTGGAACGTTGAGGAGGTTCTACCCTGTGATAATTGCCGGAATCCATGTTGTGAATTCAGAGGAGCGGCTGAGTCAATGTGGTCTTGTAATTGTCTTTGAATTGGAACATTGAGGAGGTTCTGCTTGCTTTTTCTTCTGTTTCTGGTGTCAGATTGAACATTTATAAGGGATGTAAGAAAGGAAGGTGCAATATTGTTGAGTAGCTTGAATGTAGTGATTATCATTATATATTTTATATGACTTGATATTGGGAGCCAATGGAGATTGTACAAGATGGGGTGAAATGGTCTATTAGATGTGCCTTTGTTATGATTCTGGCACTAACATTTTGGGCTATCTGGAGATAGTTTATGTTCTTGTTGGGTAATCCATATAGGAGGCTGTTACAGTAGTCCAAGTGGGGTGTGATTATTGTTTGGACTACCGTTCTGAAGTCATGGGGGGGAAGGGGTGAGGAGGGGTCTGAGGTGTTGCATGGTTCTTAACTTATTACTACTACTACTACTCAACATTTATATAGCGCTACCAGTCATATGCAGCACTGTACAGCACAGACATGAAAGAGACAATCCCTGCTCATCAGAGCTTACAGTCTAGTCAAGACAAGACATACGAAACACGGAAGGTATGGGCAAGGGTAGAACAAGGGAGAGAAAAGGAGACCAGGTGAGTCAAGATCCAAAGGCAGTAGCAAAGAGGTGAGTTTTCAACCGGGACTTGAAGAGGGCCATAAGAACATAAGATATGCCATACTGGGTCAGACCAAGGTCCATCAAGCCCAGTATCCTGTTTCCAACAGTGGCCAATCTAGGTCATACGTACCTAGCAGTTTCCCCAAAAGACACAGGTTCTGCAATGCTTGTACTGGGTCACTTAATAATGGTTTATGGACCTTTCCTCCAGGAACTTGTCCAAACCTTTTTTAAACCCAGCTACACTAACAGCCTTGACTACATCCTCCGGTAACAAATTCCAGAGTTTGATTTCATGTGAGTGAAAAAATATTTTCTTTTATTAGTCTTAAATAGTTTACCCTGTAGCTTCATTGCATGTCCCCTAGTCTTTCTATATTCTGATAAGGTAAACAATCGATCTACGTTTACCCGTTCCACTCCGTTCATTAATTTATAGACTTCTATCATATCTCCCCTCAGCCGTCTCTTTTCCAGATTAAAGAGCCCTAACCTTTTTAGCCTTTCTTCATAGGAGTATCCTTCCATTCCCTTTACCATTTTGGTGGCTCTTCTCTGAATCTTTTCTAATAACGCTATATCCTTTTTTAAGATACGGCGACCAGAATTGCACACAATATTCAAGGTGCGGTCTCACCATGGAACGGTATAGAGGCATTATAATATCTTTTGTTTTATTTTCCATTCCTTTCCTTATGATACCTAGCATTCTATTTGCTCTCTTGGCTGCCGCTGCACACTGGGCTGAGGGTTTTAACATGTTATTCACAATGACGCCTAAATCTTTTTCCTGGGTGGTGGTTCCTAATGTGGAACCTTGCATTGTGTAACCATAGTTTGGGTTGTTCTTCCCTAGGTGCATAACTTTGCACTTGTCCACATTAAATTTCATCTGCCATTTTGATGCCCAGACTTCCAATTTATCAAGATCCTCTTGCAATTTTCCACAATCCTCTTGGGTCTTAACAACTTTAAATAGTTTTGTGTCATCTGCAAATTTGATAACCTCACTCGTTATTCCACTTTCCAGGTCATTTATGAATATGTCAAAAAGCAGCGGACCCAGCACAGATCCCTGGTGTACACCACTATTCTCCTTTCTCCATTGGGAAGATTGGCCATTTAGCCCAACCCTCTGCTTTCTATCTTTTAACCAGTTCCTGATCCACAGTAGTACACTGTCTCCTATCCCATGACTCTTTAGTTTTGCCAAAAGTCTCTGATGAGGGACCTTGTCAAAGGCTTTCTGAAAGTCCAGATACACTATATCAACCAACTCACCTTTGTCCACCTGTTTATTCACACTTTCAAGAAAACATAACAGATTAGTAAAACAAGATCTTCCTTGTCTAAAGCCATGTTGGCTGTCTCCCATTAGGCCATGACTATCTACATGCTGAGTAATTTTATTCTTTATGATGGTTTCTACCATTTTTCCCGGTACTGACGTGAGACTCACCGGTCTGTAGTTTCCCGGATCACCCCTCGAACCCTTTTTAAAAATTGGTGTTACATTGGCGATCCACCAATCTTCAGGTATTAGAGATGATTTTAATGATAGTTCACAGATTACTAATCTGCAATCTCATATTTCAGTTCTTTCAACACCCTTGAATGTATACCATCCGGCCCTGGTGATTTGCTACTCTTCAGTTTATCTAATAGTTGTAATACATCTTCCCGATGTATCGATATTTCCTTCAGTTCTTCCGCAGAGAGGGTGCCTGGCGTACAGACTCAGGTATTTTGTTCCAGGCGTAAGGTAACTTGAAAAATATGGTTCTGGCAGTTTGTTTTATATGTGCTTCCATATTTTTTTTAATTGAATTTAATCAATATATTCAAGCAAATGAATGAAAGCAAATCGGTAAAAATGGAAAACAGAGATACAAGCAAAAACAAATACAAGGAAAATATACATTAACCAAAATCGGCCCACAAAAGCTAAAAGGGAGAGGCAACAGGAAAATATTAAACTACCTAATAGGAAATTATGAAATAACATGGCAATGTGAAACTTATGGGTCAGCTGTATGAGACGTGAGAACAGCAACTGGTTCCTCCCTAGCAACCAGAAACTCCAGCAGCTGGCAGGGCTCAAAAAACAGAAATAATTTCTCTTTGTAGGAAACATGACATCTAGCAGGAAATTTCAACAAAAAAGTCCCGCCGAGGGAAAGTACCCTGGGCTTAAAACCCAGGAACTCCTTTCTCCTCAGCTGGGTATCCCTAGCAAGATCAGGGAAAATGCGGACATGAGAGCCCATAAACTGCTCATTGAAATTTCTAAAATAGGATCAAAGAATTAATGCTTTATCAGATTCAAGAGCCAAAGTAGTAAGGAGAGTAGTGCAGGCGATGATCAACTACGCAGAGCTCTCCCGAAACCCTGTAAGGTCTCCGGGAACCCCTGGAGCTCCACCGCTAGCTCCCTGGTCGCCCCGGCCCACAGACAAATACTGAGCCCTAGTCAATGGTGGGAGATCCTCCCTGGAGATCTTTAAGACCTCCTGGAAGTACCTACGGACCATTTCCAAGGGCGATTGTAACGGAGATCTAGGAAAATTAATCAGTCTTATATTGTTCTTCCGGACTTGATTCTCAAGGTATTCCATTCTCCTGGATGTCACACTCCAATCTTTAATGTGGGCACAATGGAGATCCTGAAGTTGCTCAAGTTCTCCATTCAGCTGGGCCAACTTCCCCTCCTGTTCCTTTTGAACTCTGGAAATGTCTTGAAAGTCCTTACGTAAGGTATTAGTTTCAGTACTTACAAATGTAGCAATAGTCATGAGGGAAGAATTCATTGTTGAGATAGCATCCCACAGCACCTCTAATGTAACTTTAGGGGGCCTGTCCAGCACACCAGCACCTGCAGTAACCAACGGGTAAAGCACCTCCTGGGTAGGGCTGTCCTCTGGTAAAGACGCAGCCTCAGGTCTCACTTCATCCCCAGGAGCCCCACATGGATGAGCAAAGCCGACACTGGAGCCCTCTTCACCTCCCTGCACCGGCATGCTAGTCTTCACGCCGGAGGGAAGCACTCCTCTGTCAGCTGCAATGCTTCCAGGGCATGGCGGGGGGAGGGGGGGCGCTGTTCAGGGGATAAGAAAACCCCTGACGTGCTCAGGTCCGGCAAAAGCACCGTACCTGCCGAAGACACTGCTCCCGTTCCTGGAAGAGAGAATCCAGACATCGGCAGCATTTTCTGAGCGGCGCAGCTAGAAATAGCTTCACCCGAGGGTAGGTAAGCTTGCTTGCGCTTTCTTCTGCCCATAGCAGCCCACAAAGCCGCAAGAAGTGCCGACACAGCACACCGCCAAAACGAGCCTGCTCACCAGAAGCGAATCACTGACGCCATCTTGCCTCCCCCCATATGCTTCCATATTAAGGTTTTTGTCTAAAATGATGCCCAGATATTTAACTTCTTGCTTTACTGGGATGGTGTTGAGTATGTGGATATATTGTGGGGGGGGGGGGGGGAGGAGGTGAAATTATGGTTTCTGGTGGTGATAAGTACTTCGGCTTTCTTAAGGTTAATTTTGAAGTTGTTTATATTTAGCCATTTTTCTGCTTCCTGAACGCATTCCGTTAGATTGTGGTATGTGGGGTTATTTACATCAATCTGGGAGAAAAAACAGGATGTATCTGCTTAAAAGTGATACCCAAGTTTGTAATTTTTGAAAATTGTGCATAGAGGATGAATATAGAGGTTGAACAGAAGTGCAGAAAGTGCGGGTTCCTGTGGGATACCTTGCTCCTGGGGGAAGGGTGATGATAATTCATGTACAGTTTTTACATATTGGGTACGGTCGGATAAGTAGTATCTGAACCATTGGAGGACAGGCCTAGTTGTGCATACCTTGATAGGAGTATATTATGGTCTATGTTGTCGAAGGCAGCCGTTATGTCTATAAATATGAGTATATAGGTCTTGTTTGCATCATCCATGCCTTGGTGGATGAGGGTGTTAAACAGTACTAGCAGCAATGTTTTGACACCATTAAAGGAGCGGAATCCATATTGATGCTCGTCGAGTGGAGCATTTAGGTCAATGAAACTTTGGAGTTCTAATTGGACAGTTTTTTTTGATAATTTTGGCTAGAAATGGTATGCTGGCAATTGTTCTGTACGAGTTCGGGTCTTCTATGCCTAGAGTCCTGTTTTTAAGTATGGGCCGGATGGCAAAGCATTTAAGTTCTCTTGGTATATTTCCAAGGGCGAGGGATTGGTTGATTATGTTCATTAGGTATGGTGCTAGTTCCATTTTTATAGCTTTTATCCAGGCCATGGGACATGGGTCTAAGTGAGAGGTGGTGGTGTTAATCCCTGTAATTGTTTCTAGGAGTTGTTTTTCCTTGATGAGGTGAAAGGAATGCAATTTATTGAGGTTAGTTTGATTTATCGAAGGGGGGGAGAAAAGGGTGTGAGGCTATTGGATTTTAGTTTGGTTGCAAAATGGTTGGCCAGGGTTTGTGGATTAATGTTACTCATGTTCCCATCATTTTGTGGTGGTTTAGTCATGGATTTGACAATTTCGAAGAGCTCCCTTGGGCGGTTAATGCCTTTATTTAGGATATTTGTATGGTAATTCTTTTTTGCTATATTTATGGCTTCCTTATAGGCATTCAGGGTGGCCTTACAGTGATTTTTCAGATCAGTGGGTTTTTTAGCTCTCCATTTTTGTTTGGTTTTGTGGAGTTCTTTCTTTATTGTGTGTAATTTGTGGGTATACCATCTTTCAGAGTGCCTAGTCTTTGCTTTTGTTCGTGTGTGGGTCGTTGTAGCTGCTTTGCTGGCTGACTATCAAGTTCCAGGAATTTATTGCATTGTTTAGGTTATTTGGTGCAGGATCAAGTTGGGGGATTATCTCTTCAAGGAAAGAATCTTTATTGAAGATCTTGAATGAGGTACTTTGATGATTTCCTTGGGGTGGGGTATGCGTGTGTGGAGATATAGGGAGGTTCAGGCGCAGTATGAAGTGGTCAGACCATGAGACTTGTGATGCTATGGAGGGAGAGTAGTTTGGATGTTCTGTGAGGAGTTCTGGGATGAAAATTAGGTCAAGGGTATTTCCCTTTGTGTGGGTGGGAGTGTTTATGATTTGATGGAATCCCATCTCTTCCATGAGCTCCAGAAATGATGTGGATTGGTGTATGGGGAGTGATGTGAGGTTGAAGTCCCCTAGGATGATATGGGGTTTCCTTGTTGGAGATGTGCAGGCCGATTCTAGGATGGTTGTGAGGTTAGGGTGGTTATTGTTGGGAGGTCTTTAGAGGAGGCATATGGCCAGTTTATTGTTTTCGACTTTGAGTATATCTATTTCAACACTGATAGTGCAAATAGTGGGGTTTAGTTTGACTTTGGTTAATATAAGGACCCCTCCACCTCTTTTGGAGTCTCTTGGACAGTTATATAGTTTATAGCCACCTGTAGTGAGTTGATTCATAAGGATGGTGTCAGACTCCGTGATCCATGTTTCTGTGATGCAGAGCACGTCTGGGATTTCATCTATTAGGATTTCTCGGATTATTGGGATTTTGTTTCTTACTGAATGTGCATTTAATAGTATGAGTTTTAGAGGTAGTATGTGATCTGTATGTTTTAGTTTCTGGTTGTTATGTGTAGGGTTGATGTAAATCAGCCTATGGTGTGGTTTATTACTGTGTGTGTGGTGATCTCTAGTGTGTAGGTGTCTGTTGTGGAATGGCACGCAATCACTATAGTGCCCCTGTATTAAGCAGGTTCTGCAAAAACCAAAGGATAATACATCCCCTGTATTATGGGGAGGAGGTGGGGAGTGAATTGTTCTTGGTTTGTGTATGAAGCATTGGTTGTTGTGAATAGTAGAAGGCTGAGAATAGTGTAGAGTAGGGTAAATTTGGTTTCCATCCTCTTCTGGCACTCAGTCTGAAAGGTGGTGTTTTGGGACCGGATATGATGGGGGTAAAGGTTAGCTGGGCAGCTATTTTATGTCATAGCGACTGAGTACTCTATGGACTGCTGGTAGGGATTGTATAGTAGTGCAGTTGTAGTGTGTCGCAGAGGGGGGGAGGGGGCTCTAGTTAGGTAAAACGTACTAGTAGTGCCAGGTGCACAACAACATTCCAAGGATAGTCATGTGAGGGTAACTGTAAAGTTAGGGATGTCTAAACTGGCTGAGGTAGAGATTTAGTGTTTTGGCATCCAGCTGACATACAGTTTTATGCAATACAGTGGGTCATGCAGGGATACACATATGTAGCGATGCTACTATGAGCCTTGTATTAGATAGTGCTAATGGTGCAGCTACATACTTTACAAATAATCATGCAAGGAACCACAATAGTAATGGTGCTGCTGTGTACATTAAGCAGGTGCAGGTACACACATTACATAAAGTCATGTGGGGAAACACAGTGGAACAATGCAGTTGCATACATTAGAGCAGAGTAATGTATCCAAGGAGGTAGATATGGTTTACAGGTGTAGACTCATGAGGTTGTATGTTTGAGTCTAAGAGCCAGTCTAGTGAGATTTTTAGTAAATAGCAGATTGAATTTTAGCAGGACAACTTACTGTGTCGTAGCCGAGGTCTCTAGTACCGTTTGAGGAACTCTTGGGTGATTTTGCTGTTGGTCGTCTATGTCCACGCCTAAGGGCCGCGCCAAAGGGCCCTCTCACGAGGCCCTCCGGCATGGGCGCGCCTTCGGTACACTCAGATTTAAGGGGAACCCCTTGTGGGCAGAGCCAAAGCAGCCGCGTGTAGCAGTGGGAGGACTCTGTGCAGTTCTTTGTTTAGGCAGCGGTGTCACCTTCTATGCTGTTGCTGGCTGGTCTGCAGAACAGGAGTTCAGATGGTTGTTGGAGCTGAAGAGAGTTGTTCTTTTCCCTCAGGGGAGCTCAGTTGGGAGATGCAGCCCCAGATCGCACAAAGAGGGGTTTTCCGTCAGCATGCTCAGATTTAAGGGGAACCACTTGTGGGTAGAGCCAGAGCAGCCGCGTGTAGCAGTGGGAGGACTCTGTGCAGTTTTTTGTTTAGGCAGCAATCTCACCTTTTATGCTGTTGCTGGCTGGTCTGCAGAGCAGGAGTTCAGGTGGTTGTTGGAGCTGGAGAGAGTTGTTTTTTTCCCTCAGGAGAGCTCAGTTGGTAGATGCAGCCCCAGATTGCACATGCACTTTCACCTGTATGCAGACGATATCATGTTCTACATGCCATTTAATAGCTGCAATCCAGACTTGACTACCATATTGGAAGTCTTCTCTGCTGTTACAAATCTCCTTGTTGACCTCAATCTTGCAGTGAGCAAAGATAAAACAGACATAAATTTCAAACCACCAGACAAGCTCACTCTGCATAAGGCTGAAATGACCATTAAAAAGGAAATCAAGTACCTTGGTATTACAATCAACAGCAATCTCAACATGATTTCATACATAAAGAATGCAGCTAGCATAGCATACTGGAAACTAAGACTCCTCAAACCTCTATGCCCTTTCCTACAAGACGACTACAGAGCAGTTTTTCAAGCTATCATTATACCCCATCTTGACTACGGTAACATCCTCTACCAAGGCTTGACAAAACAGGTGGTATATCCACTCCAGTTAGTACAAAACACTGCCGCCAGAATCCTAACAGGAAAATCAAATCAACAACATGTAACGCCTATACTCAAAAGTCTACACTGGCTCCCAGTTGCCCCACAGATCAAACATAAAACCATAACTACCACCTACAAAATCCTCAACAACTTCTCTGCCAGCTCAATGTCAGTCTCTCAAATATCAAATCACAAGATCATCTACGATAAGACCAAGAAGATCTATAACCCAAAATCTCCTGTCCTTCCCCTCGCTCAAGACTAAATGCACAAAACAGACAAGCAACCAGAGCCTTTTCGATATATGCACTCACAATCTGGAACTCACTACCTGAAACCATTAGGTCTGCACAGTCCACCAAAGACATGAAAAAATTGCTAAAAACACACCTCTTTGGGCCGAATGACATAGCATAAGTATATATACATCAACTACAAATGACCTGCTAGCTTAAATATAATCCCATATTTATCTCCAAGTTGTATAACCCCCTGTTCTATGTAAAACAAATCTCTAGAGATTTTGTGCTGCTGTTCATTGTAAACTGCTTTGGTTAAAACCAGTATAATAAATAAATAAATATTTATTTATTCTGCAAAAACCAAAGGAGATGTAAGGTGCTCTCACACCAAGAGACAAGAAGAAAAAGAGAACTTAAGCGTGATTTCTAACACCAAAACACATTATAATTAATTTTATTTTGGAGTTAGAAACTGTGTTATGATTCTCTTTTTCTTTGTGAACATCTATTTTGCGTCCAATGAAACCCCTCCTCCAACTGTAGGTACAGAGCAGAATTAGGACATTTAACCATAGAATCCAACATACAAGGAAAAGATTAGTGTCATCTCATTAAAAGCCTCTCCAGTACTAGGCGGACTGTGAGCTAACACAAAACCCTACAAAAGTCTTTGAAGACCTATATTGCAAATCTACCATACCATAATGAAACCAGCTTCTAAAATTAACGCAATAAGGAGCCTACCCAGAGAACAGCAGCACTATAAATATTGCAGTGGGCCTTAGAACATCCTTTCACCTATTTAGAAAACTGAACAAGCCAGATTACTGTAGAAACTCCATGCTAACAGAGCACTTGGTCTCAGTCACACAGGCAAAGCACACTTAGACCCTCACCAAGTGTAGAATAAATTATAATAAACCTGAAGTAGAACTGTGTAGATACAATTAAATTGAAACCCCAACAAGCCAGGCTCTGCATGCAGTGTAATACAAGAAATAAAGGAGGCAGTCGACACTTTACCTTACCTTTGCTGAGCAGTAGCATGAGATGCACAGGCCTCTCTGATCCCACATGCAGGCAGCACAGCCTCTCCCCATAGTCTTTCCACTCTGTCGATCTCAGTGTCACTTGCTCAGAGGTGGCTGTGTCGCTCAATAGGTGCAGTGCTTGCTTTCTCTGCAGCTTATTTCTGAACAAGAATCACCGTGATCGAGGGAGGGGGCAGACTATGGGGAGAGGCAGTGTTGTCTGCATGTGGGATCAGAAAGAACTGTGCCTCATTTTACTGTTCAGCAAATGTAAAAGCAGCAGCTAGCAGAGAGATGCAAATGGTGTTGGGACTATATTTGTGCAGCTGTGCAACCTATAGCTGGCGCCAAAATTCCAAACATGCTGTCCCAAGCCAAAGTCTTAATCTCCTCAAGCCCATACCCCCATTGTCTCTCATGCTGGTTTGATGCTCTCAAGTCTCATGAGACCAGCACCAGAGTTCCTATACCGCTTGGCCTCTTTAGACAGAATTACAGAAAACAGTTATAACTTAAGACATTAAGTGTCCGTATATGTGTGTAGTACAACAATGGTGTGCCTGTTTGTGCGTGGGAGGAGGTGTGGTAGATACCTTTGTGTGGGTGAGGAGCAGGGCATCTATATGGTGCAGATGTGGGGTGCCTTTATGTGTGTGCATGGTACGAAGGTCAGATGCCTATGCATGTATGGTACAGAGTTGAGATGCTCCTGTGTGTGTGCATGTCTTTTGTGTGGAGTGAGGGTGCCTGTGCGTATCCATGTCTGCCATGTGGAAGTGGGGTACCTGTGTGTGTGCATACATGTGGCGCAGAGGTGTGATGTGCCTGTGTATGTGGTGCGCAGGTGAGAGATGTGTGTGTATGTGTCTGTGGTGGGAGGTGGGGTGCCTCCTGTGTGTGTGGTGTGAGGGTAGGGGAATGCATTTTTTGGCAATACCTTGCACTCTTCCCTCTCCCTCCATCCTCTCTTCAGTTTGCTCCCCTCCTCTGTTATCCTGTTATACTTCCAGACTTTCCCCCCTTCACCAGCCCTCCCCCCCAGCACTCCTGTCCCCTGCCCTAAAATCCCCATCCTCCTTTTATAAATAAACCTCCTGTCCCTTTAAATTATCTCTGCCTTCTCTACCTCATTGAAACTCCTCCCTCCCCAACACACAACCTATTGTGCTGCAGGCCACTGAGCCTCCCTATTCTTTACTGCCTGCGGGGGATGGAATCCCCATGGGCAGACTGCTTGTCTCCTGTATGTCCCTTCTCTGCTGTCTGTGGGAATCCCATCTCCCACAGGCAGATAGGAGACTTTGCCACGATCCCTTTCTGCCTGTGAGAAATCTGATCTCCCGCTGGCAGAAAGGAGGAGTCTTTGCCGCAATCCCCTTCTCTTCTGCCACAAGTATTGCTCCCCCCAAAGGCATTGCCTCCATGATGGCCACAAAACTCGTCTGCCCGTGGGGATCCAATTTTCTGCAGGCCGAAGAGAAGGGAATAGCTGCGATGGTGGCAAAGTCCCCTTCTATCTTCACGCGAGTAAACAAGTGTCACAGCCATCATCGGGGTAACTCATTTGGGGGGGCAATGTCCCCCTCACCCCCCCCCCCCCCAATGTATGCCCATATATCACTTGTCTGGACTGGCCTACCAGGATGATATGGAAGGTGACATTTTACTAACTAGATAATATCCTTTACTGGAATTCTGCGAGGCCAGGATGATATGGAAGGTGACATTTTACTAACTAGATAAAATCCTTTCCTTGAATCTTGCAAGGCCAGTTCAGAACCTACCCCTGAGATCTGTTCACCTACTCTTGCTGCCTTGCTGGGCAGACTAGATGGACCATACTGGTCTTTATCTGCCGTCATATACTATGTTACTATGTTATGATCTGGTCTGATCTTCTGAAATCTACTTAGATCTGCTACATTCTCCAGGAACAAGCAGGAAGTTAGTCCTCACACTTGGTTTACGTCTGCACTGATGGAGCCCTCGTGGAAGCATTTCCCCAGCTTTCAAAGAAATCCTTTGAGAGATGCCACCATGCATGCTTGGTCCCCTTCCGCCTAAAGGTGTCATCTTGATCAGTCTCCCTTTTTCCATAGAGCCCTACAGATGTTCGTCTTGTCCCCAGAAAAAAGTTTTCTTTAACTCGTACATTCTTGTTCTTTTCTGGCTTGTGCCGGTTCTCTCCCGCCTTGGGACCCGGTGCTGCACCGGCCTCAAAATGTTTGCTTTTTGCCATATTTTTGTTTTTCAGTGCTTTTGTGCCCTTTTCAACCGCTAGCCGTGGTGAGGGTCTTCGACCTCGCGGGGGTCCTTTTTGCCCCAATGGCCAACGGTTTTAAAAAAGTGATCGGTGTTCAAAAAATATGTCCATCACCGACACGCGTGATCGTTGCCTCCAGTGTCTGGGTGCTGACTATGACCCAAGAGGGAATGCCCCTTGTGAAAGAAAATGTCCGCAAAAGCCATCCTGAGCCATTGGTTTAAGCAGGCAACATCTTTCACAAGGCAGACTCCACTCCGGTATCCCTTGTAGCCTCACACTCAAAGGCCCTGCAAAGCTCCTCTGAGCCACGCAAGACTCCCGTGGCCCCTCACGGACCCGCAGGCACTCCAAACAAGGTACTCCAGAGTGAGAGCATAAGAAGAAGAAGACCTCGAGGGCCTCTTCCGGAGATGTGCACAAGCACTTGAAGTCCTGCGCCTGGTCCCTCAGTCCCCGGTGAGATCTCAAGGAGTCTGAGCGGGAGCGGCCCCAAAAGGTGCCCAGAATGGATGTCATGCCCTCTGGCAATGGACCTTGGTCTCCCAAGAGCCGCCCCGTTGAGGTCCCCCTCTCCTCCTCGATGACTGACCCAGTCACTCCGGCGTCTGTGTCAATAGCTGCTACCCCCGAGTGGGAAGCCCATATGTTGGCCCCTGAGCACAGCGTTTCTGCGTTCATTGCCTCCCAGTGAGTGCTTCATGGACTCACAGAGACTGCAGGGACCTCGACCTCGAGGACTGTCCAGTCCGCCAAAGTGATCACCAAGAGCCAGATGCCTCGGCAAGGGTCTCGCTCTCACTCCCATTTCTCAGGAGCGAGGTCTTCGCAGGTGAGCGTCTCTGGCTCTGGCCATGCCCGAGCCTCGAAGCACTCAAGACTGGAGCTGTCAGTGCTCCTGAGTCGGCCAGATTTGAGTCCTACTCAGAGTACACTGACTGGGTGTCCAACATCGAGACGTCTCCGGAGATTCAAGCCCACCGAGATCTTCCCTTGGACCCATCTCCGCCGGCTGCCAACTGAGGACACCTCCTTCCTCAAGTTCATCAGGGACATGGCTCAGGTGCTCTCCCTCATGACAGAGTCGAAGGAGGACCCTCGTATGGAGGAACTTGACATCCTCCAGTACGAGGCACCACCGAAGGACACCTTGACGGTCCCCGTCCCCTCCATCCTTACCCCTGCGTCGATACCCACCATTAGCCATCGGCTGGATATGATGTACCAGGTCCAGCGTAGCCTGGGCTTCCGTAAGACACAGCTACACCACACCTCCATGGTGATGGAGTCAGCCATGTGCCATCCTGATCCACCCAAGTCACAGGCAGTATCTCAGGTTCATGATAGGAGGCGACCACTACCAGTACAGGATGCTCCCCTTCGGCCTCACCTCCACTGCAAGAGTCTTCAGCAAGTGCCTGGCAGTGGTGGTGGCCTGTCTCCGCCTCCACAGGGCCTTCGTCTTCCCCTATCTCGACGACTGGCTTGTCAAGGGGACACAGCCTCAGAGGCCGGACAGGCCACCGGCCACATCATTTGGGTGTTACAGTACCTGGGCTTCATCATAAATCATCCAAAGTCCAACCTCATTCCAATGCAGGCTCTGGAGTTCATCGGTGCCTGCCTGGACTCCGTGCAGGCCAGAGCATTCCTTTCCCTCGACAAGGCAGACTGCCTCATGGCCCTCGCGGCTGAGGTACAGAGGTGCCGTGCCATGTCAGCTCGAGCACGTCTCTGCTGTTTATTTGTTTATTGTTTATTTATTGGGAACTTAATAGACCGCCCATCACAATAGTGTCTGAGTGCTGTGTTCACCCCAAGTTCTTACTGAAGCTAGTCTTCAACTTCCACCTCAATCAGGAGGTGGTTCACCCTACCTTCTTCCAGTGGCCTTACGCCGACATGGCATCGGCCGTCCTCCATACCTTGGACTGCAAACAAGCACAGTCCTTTTATTTACAATGGACCCAGGGCCACCACAAAGCCTCACAACATTTTGTCTCCTTTGACCCCAGCCACATGGGGCAGGCAGTCACTAAACAGACCATATCCGTCTGGGTGGTGGATGGCATCACCTTCGCTCATAGCCATGCTGGAGTCCCCCTGGAGTGCCATATCACGGCGCACAATGTCAGGGCAATGGTGACCTCTGTTGCGAACCTACAGTCGGTGCCGATTGCCG
This sequence comes from Ichthyophis bannanicus, assembly GCA_033557465.1. NCBI lineage: Eukaryota > Metazoa > Chordata > Amphibia > Gymnophiona > Ichthyophiidae > Ichthyophis > Ichthyophis bannanicus. Next base: position 1,335,241,616 of record CM066032.1, on the reverse strand, counting down.
ACATCTGCCAGGCCGCCACCTGGTCCTCTTTCCACAGCTTTGCAGCCCACTACTGCCTGGATAGGGAGTCCTGACGGGACAGCGCCTTCGGCCAGGCTGTACTCCGTAACCTCTAAGGGATTTAGGCAACTCCTGCCCTCTGATCCTTCTTGTTCAGGCTACCGGAGCCATGATTTTTCCTGGACACTGGGGTCCTCAAAGTCTGCCTTTAGATTCGATTTCGGCTGCTCACGGCTGGGCCATGGTTTTTCTACCAATCCTCGGTAGCCTGGAGTTAGGGAGTCCCATATCTGAGGACTGACTTCCTGCTTGTTCCCAGAGAAAGCATAGTTACTCAGCTGTAACAGATGTTCTCCAGGGACAGCAGGAATCAGTCCTCACAACCCTCCCTCCTCCCCTTGGAGTTGCTGTTCACCTTTGGACATCTTCTTGGTTGGGGTCTAGCTATGGCACCCGACTGATCAAGATGGCACCCTTGGGCAGGAACGGGGAACACGTATGTATTTTGGCATCTCCCAAAGGCTTTCTTTGAAAGCTGGGGAGATGCTTCCATGAGGACTCCGTCAGTGCTGATGTCACCCATATGTGAGGACTGATTCCTGCTATCCCTGGAGAACACCTGATACAAGTGAGTAACTATGCTTTCTGGTATGACCAGTTCTGATCTGCAACATTCCGGTATGACCAGGTTTGAGCTGCTGCAATCTACTTAGATCTGCTATGTTTTGGTATGACCCAGTCTGATCTGTTACATCCTGGTATGATCAGGTGCGATCTGCTTAGATCTGCTATGTTCTGGTATGACTTGCTATGATCTGCTGCAATCTACTTAGATCTGTTACGTTCTGGTATGACCAGATCTGATCTGCTGCAGTCTACTTAGATCTGCTACGTTCTGGTATGACTTGCTCTGATCTGCTGTGATCTACTTAGATCTGGTATGACTTGCTCTGATCTGCTGCGATCTACTTAGATCTGCTACATTCTGGTATGACCCGCTCTGATATGTTACGTTCTGGTATGACAAGGTCTGATCTGCTACGTTCTGGTATGACCTGCTCTGATCTGCTGCAATCTACTTAGATCTGCTACATTCTGTAATGACTTGCTCTGATCTTCTGTGATCTACTTAGATCTGGTATGACTTGCTCTGATCTGCTGTGATCTACTTAGATCTGGTATGACTTGCTCTGATCTGCTGCTGTCTACTTAGATCTGCTACGTTCTGGTATGACCCGCTCTGATCTGCTATGTTCTGGTATGACCAGGTCTGATCTGCTGCGATCTACTTAGAACTGCTACATTCTGGCATGACCCGTCAGATCTGCAACGTTCTGGTATGACCCGGTCTGATCTTCTGTGTTCTGGTTTGACCTGTTCAGATCTGCTGCGATCTACTTAGATCTGCCACATTCTGGTATGAGCCGCTCTGATCTGCTATGTTCTGGTATGACCCGCTCTGATCTGCTACATTCTGGTATGACCATGTCGAATCTGCTATGTTCTGGTATGACCCGTCAGGTCTGCTACATTCTGGTATGACCCAGTCTGATCTCCTGAGATCTACTTAGATCTGCTGTGATCTATGATCATCGACCCTCAGGATGTTCTGTATATAGTTCTGTTCTTTGCACTGTTAGTTCTTCTTACTCTCATTGGGGCTTGTGTGGCCAGGGATTCTTAGCCATGGCTTGGGTACCAGTTCTGAGGTTGTATGCCCTCTAGCTGCTCTAAGTGATATAGTACAGGATAAGGTCATCCGAAACCTCTGGATTTTTGTCTGTCTCCACATCTGCTGATAGGACTGGCCTAGCGGGACTAAAAAAAAAAAAAGGACGTTACCTGGTATGCAAAACATCACCTTTATAAAGAAAAGAAAATATTTGCTTTTCTTTGTAAAATAGGAGCACAAATGCCCAAAAACACATGCAAAATCTATGCACGGGCACTTATACAAGCTGAAGGACTAGCATAAATGCCCATGTGTTCGATTTTTCATGAACACATGCAAGTTATAATAATCTGTAACTTGCATGTATAAAAGTGAGTTCTGCCAAAACTCCATCCTGTGCACGCTGAGACTGAAAGCATGCGCCATCAGCTTGGCGTATGTACCTATAAAATAGTGACTTCCTAAAATATGTGTATGGAAAATGCATGACTTTTGCACATCGATAGGTGTAATTTTACACAGCTCTTTATAAAATGACCTCCCTTAGTCTGTCTATCTGATATTATGATTGTCTGTGGTTTTGAGATCTGCTTGTTTTATGTGTTATGTTGTGCATTTTTATTTGTAAAGCGTGTTGAATGTATGTACAGTAATATGGGATAGAAAACATTTTAAATATTCATTGATATCTGGTAAAGAGATTAGGTAGGTGGTAGCCTAGTACCAGCTTGAGAAATGCTGCTTTGACCGGATACAGCCAACAGCAACCTAGTTTTCATGATTAGCAAACATGCCAATTAATCTGATTCTGAGACCAAACTTGTGCAAATATATCTGAGAATTACTTGTTTTATCTAGATTGTGAACACCCTTGCCATATTTCAGTGTTAGCCTTGAACTAGTCCAGGGCTTTCCAAACCGGTCATCTGGTTCTTACAGCCAGTTGATGCATGAAGTAAATTTGTATTCATTCTGCATCCAGTATATTCAGATTTATTGCATGCATATTCATTAGGGGTAGCACAGCAAAGTTTAAATAAGTATAAACAACATGGATATCCTGAAAACCCGAGCATCTGTGAGGTCAGGAGGACAGCTTTGGGAAGCCCTGAGCTAGCCACTTTACTTGTCTCTCTACCCAGGCTTGGCTAGCACTGCTTCAGCTGTGCTTTCAGCCTGAATAGCAGGGAGCCTGATCCTGGTAGTACATCTACATTCCCACTTAGCAATGCAGAACACTTGCCCTCATAATATTTTGCATGCCCTTGGATCAATGTTTAGTCAGCAAGTATTTACCTCACACTTCGTTTCTTAGTGTAAAATCAAGCTGAGCAAACATTTGGGAAATGACAGAACAATATTTCCACTGGGTTTGGCAACACATGCTTGCATTCCCCATCACCAGCACACTGAAATTCACTGAAGAGCTTCTACTGATTTAGTGTGTGTGTGTGTGGGGGGGGGGGGGGAGGTGTTTTTATTGGCTTGCTTCATAATTGCAGGAGCTGTGATAGTGTCACACAGTTGTCTATCGACACACCTACAGGGCATAAGTATTACAAAAGTTGATGTGTTTTTGCCAGAGGTACAGATCTAGAAAACAATTGGTAGATAGTACTTTCTCTATTCTCTGTTCCCATTGGCATGGACTCGTGGCTCTCACAGGGGTCAGTGAAAAGGCCAGCCTAGTGATGCAAGCTCTTTTGCAAAAAACGTGAACACCTGCTTAAAAGCTGTTCTTGGCATGTAGGCAGTTTGAGTGTTATGGTTAGGGATGTTTTATGAAAGGTGTTTACAGTATAAATTCAGTAGAGCTGACAGAGGATAACAATATGGAAAAAACCCCAAAAGTTTGATAGTGAACATGTGCCACTTTAAATAAATGAAATGATTTGATGGGGTAAAGGTCATCATTTATTTATTGAGGGTTTTGTAATTTTTCTTTTTTTAGGGCGTGTCGGACAAGCAGTTGCATTGCGTGCAAAGGCCTTTGGGTTTAGTGTCATTTTCTATGATCCGTACCTCTCCGATGGTATTGAACGTGCTCTTGGTCTCCAGAGAGTGAGCACTTTACAGGACCTGCTATTTCATAGTGATTGTGTAACCCTCCACTGCAGCTTGAATGAACACAACCACCACCTTATTAATGATTTCACCATTAAACAGGTAACTGTCTAAATATATTTGGTGACTACTGTAAATAAGTTTCACCTGAACATAGATATTATATTTTTGCTGCACAATTGATATTTTCTTTTTTTTTTCAGTTTTTTCTTCCCTCAATGTCACTGCTAATTAGTTAGGTCTACTGAGCAATCAAATTATCACTCCCAGCTGAAGAATAAAGGGCCTCCCATTCCCATGTGCCCTTCTTTATTCCTCTCCTGCCTGGAGTCTCATAATCTCAACTTCCTATATTACATACAGGTTGATTGTGCCAAGTCCAGGAGCAATAGCCTTTGCTGTGCCTGGATGGGCTATGCCCTTGCTCCCTTTTGGAGTCAAGCTCACCCAGTCAGCAGCAGCAGCACAGGCCAATGAGGGGAGAGCTAATGATGGTATCAGTATCTGCACTCTCCAGTGCCCACCATGTTAAACTCAGACCCCACCAAAGAATGAATCGTGGCCACACCACTGGCTGGGTCTTCTGGGATTGGAGACATTTGCTATGGTCAGATATCTTCTGTGCACATTGTAGTCCCTTTTGGCTGCCACTTCTGCGCACTAGTTGTGAATAGAAGACGTGTAATGCATCCCATTGTAATAATGGATTGAGTTTTCTGGGACAATTTCCTTCAGATCCCTTGCGGAATACTCCCTGGTAAAGTACTTTGAAGGGAAAGGGGCATTTTTTTTGAAGGCAGGTATACAAGAGCAGACCCTTTCCTTCCATATTTATATCTGCGTTTGTTAATAATTTTTCTAAACCTGTATTGTTTGGAAAATGCAGAGTTTACAGTATTTCGTTGTTTTAAGTTGATCTTGATATTAGAATTGTTGTATAGTGTGTGTTTGTAATGTTCTGTTTAGTGTGTGTCTGCTTTTAGTATGGATGCTTTTTGTGAGCCATCTAGGGCAATTGTACTGAGTAAGATGGCATATAAGGGCAGTAAATGAAATGAACTGAGATGCAGCTTTTAGTAGCCTTCAGAAGGTAAGCATTTGCATAGGCCATGTGCAATGTCTTGCCCTGCTTTAGAGAAGTCAATAAGATTCTGGCAGAGTGAATGTGTTGCTATTGCCTAATGCTCCCATGTGCAATATATACATTAAATTAGCTCAAGGATCCTTAGCAGTACAATCTACTGTCACTTTGGTAATAAATAGCAACTACTGGAGGTTTAACAGTTCCACTATCTTATGTTTAATTGCTTGCAACAAAGAACTTGTTACACTGGTGTTTAATGGATAAGGGAGTGACAACTGGGGAAAGAAGAGTATTTCTATAAAAGGTAATCGGAATGATCTGTTAATGGGAAATACTTGTTTTAAATGGACAGAATGTGGCTGTATCCGTATCTTATGAGCTAAACCATATCTAGACTGTTTTTCAGAGGTGATATGAAACGTTTGACACTGAAGTTGACATTCCTTTTTATATACAGAATGGAGTTATGAAAGGATGAGGTAAAGTGAGATTTTAAATTTATTTCTTCTGTCAGAATAGGAACATGTACTTTCAAGGAAAATAGTTGATTGTGCGAGAGATGAATAATTGTTTTGTGTTGTAAGAGCCCTTTGCTAAGGCACTTTTCTGGTCCTTATTTGTGACGCTGCTATATTGTGCTTCAAATACCCGAATTCTTGCTGAATGAACCCTGTTTGGATGCTTGCCAGTGGTACAGTGTAGGAGACATCCCTTCCTGAATAAGGTCTTTTGTTTGTGTAACGGATTAGTTTGAATGGAGAATCTGAGGAATTTTCTAAACCAGCTTGTTAAAACAACTATTTGCTGTAATGCTTCGGCTTATGTTTGATATCTAATCATTCCACTAAAGTTTTCATATACTGTCCTGCTGGGAAGGATGTGCCTTTATTCATGGCCTCTACATACTGTATTTAATGAAAAATGTTAGTTTAGAATAATTTTATAACTGAGCACATGCATAAATAGCATGCACGTGCTTTTCCCTGTACGGACACTTGAATTTTCAAAACAAAATCTGCACACAACTTCCATTTTGAAAAACATTTGCTGATTACCACTCACAGATTTTCTGGGTTATTTTCTATGCATAAGTTATGTATAGAAACTTCACTTCTGGGAATCTGTCCACTCAGTTTGGGTAGAGTTACACAGATATAGGTTATACATGCTTAATTTTATGTGCATATCTGATACGCAGTTTTTTTATATGCCTATTCCTTATCGTTCCTCCAGTCCAGTTCCACAGCTGTGGGTAGTGTCACTTCACCAGCATTTTGGAGACAGAGCATGTCATGATTGATGACATCAGAGTATACCTATCGGTAGCACCTCCCACCAGAGCCAGTATTTCAGTCTCCAAGCAACTGGGGGTGATGTGATTCCATAGGAAAGGACTCACTAAAGGAACTGATAAGGAATAGATACAAGGGAAAGAGAGATTGTAAAAAGACATTTTTGATTTTATATTAGCAGCATTTCCTAGCTGAGCTGTGTTTAAGCTACAGCATTTAAAGTTGCCTCAAAAAAAAAGATAATTCTGAGGCTCAACTGGTCTAGAACCTGGGGATCCCTGGAGTCGGGAGAGCAGGCAGCCAGCAAGTGCCCCGGGGCAGAGAGAGGGGGATTGCTTCTACACTCCCTCTCGCTAAACTGTCGTCCAGAGATCAGGGACAGCTGGAAGCAGACCTCTCCTTCAGAGCATTCCCGATGACGCCAAAGCTCTGCCCTGTAGCTGAGTGTTGTCGGGAGTGCAAGCAGCAGTAAGCTAACCCCGGGTGAGTGACGGGCAGGGGATAGCTGTGGGGCCAGGATTTCGGGGGGAAAGTTTGCTGGGCGGTAGTTTCCTGTGCAGCGTAAGAACACGTCCATTTTGTAGATAGCAGATTCTCTTTATTCTTTTCTTTTAGTTTGCTTTTGGCTCTGCTTCTGCAGTTTATTTTATGGTGATTTGTTTTACCAGGCAGTGCAGCATAGACTGGGACTGTAGTCAGACTCAGGGGTCTGCAGTCGCGTTTTTTTGTTTTTTTCCTCAGTTGGGGCCGTCAGAAAATAGCATAATAAAGTAATAATTAAGTTGAAAGGCAAAATGGATATAGGGCATAGCTGTGTGGAAGTTGTCTGTTGTTTTTGGTTTTGATTTCTCTCTCAGAAAAAAACAAAAAAAACACAGTCCGCAAAGGTTTCTGTAACGTCAGAAAAACAAGAACAAGATGCCTCTTAAGAGCACATGTTTGACGTGTGGCTCTCGTAGGGGCTCCATTTCCAGTGCTGGGCTCTGCTGCACTTGTGAAACAGAGGCCAGATCAGTGGAGGAAGGCTTCCTAGAGGTCAGGGAAGATAGAAGGCTGGGTCCCTCGAGGGAGATTGAAGACTCTTCTCCGGCAAATTCCCACGGGGGATCCGTTCCCGAGGCTCAAGCTGGGACAGTAGAAAAAGATTCTGTGGTCCTTTCTTGGGGGGCTCAAGGCACAAAAAAATAAGTTGGGGAAGTCCACAAAAGCCTTCAAAGCACTCTCCGAGTGCGGACCAGTGGGGAGACATGCTAAGCACCCTTTCTCCAGAGTTTGTTCTCCTACTGCACAAGGCATTTTGCCTAAAGCAGCGAGTTGGCGAACCGGACAGCATGCATGGAATGGTTTGAAAGCGGGTGTTACCGGGGTCGCTCTTGGGGGATAGAGCTCTAGGAGAACAGGGCCCTAGTAGGAGACAGATGGAGGAGGACCCCTGGGGAGAGCTGGGCTCTCTTCACTCCGAGGAGGAAGAAGGTTTCACATTAGCACAAGAGGTGGGCAAGGAGGAGATGGAGCTGGAGGAAGGGGAAATCCCATAGGCAGAGGAGTCACACGTAGTGCATGATTTCCGGAGGGAAGAGCTGGTGGCTTTGATTACTCATTCTCTAAAGACTCTTAATATGGACATGGAGGCTCCTCTAGAGGAGGAGCCGCTGGTGGATCCCATTTTCCAGGCGGTCAGGAAGACGCAGAAGGCGTTTCCTATACAACGGGTCATTGGACAGATGATTCAGGATGAATGTGACGTTCCTGAGGCCGCTTTAAAAAGAACACGAACCATGCCGTGGCTCTACCCACTCCCAGAGAGAGACAGAGACCTCCTGCAGTCCCGGAAAGTGGACGTGGCTGTTTCAGCAGTGACTAAGAAGACTACCATTCCAGTGGAAGGTAGTTCAGCGCTTAACGATATTACGGATAGGAAGGTGGAAATGCTGTTAAAACAGGCATTTGATATCAATATCCTCTCCTTGCAAGCATTGATCTGAGGCGCTATCATAGCACATGCCTGCTTAAGGTAGACGCAAGGAATTATTGAGTCCTTGGACCAACAGCTTCCGGTGGAGGCGACCAAATTAGAGTCCGGCGCAGCTTACCTGGCTGACTCTTTTCATGATTTAATACACAGTGGGTCCAAAGATATGGCAGTGGTAGTAGCGGCATGGTGCTACCTATGGGGTTGAGAGCACATTCGATCTGAGCGCAGGCTACTTCTTGGGCAGAGTCGAGGTTAGTGCCACCAGGGAATATTTGTAGGGCGGCAACCTGGTCGTCTTTGCATACTTTTGTTAAACATTATAGACTCAATGTTCAGGCAGCAGGGGATACGCGTTTTGGATTTGCAGTTCTTCAGGCCAGTCTGGTGTGTCCCTCCCAAGGTTAGTACTGCTATGGTACATCCCACAGGTGCGGGGCGGGACTGGACTGGAGGAACGATAAGGAAGGTGAAATTAGGCCTTACCTGCTAATTAACATTCCTTGAATGAGTCCAGTCCAGTCCCGATCCCACCCTCTGGATTTAGTTTTTTTTCTGGGAACAATACAGGTTCTAGTCCTGAAGAAAATTAACTCAGGGGTTGGAGATCAGAAATGGGAAAGCAGTTCTGGATTGTGGTACACAGCGAGGCTCGACTTGGCAGAATCAAGAGTGTTCAAGGATGTTCGGCAATGGAGAGTTTTCCACTGTGGTAAGCGATCTCTCTCTCTCTCTCAGGTTGGGGGTGTTGCCTGTCTGAGGGGGGCTCAATGTATATAGTTGAAATTGGTTCTGTAATTGTTACTTTCATGAGTCTGCTTTGTTAATAGGATACTGCCACTGGTGGGTATAGCCTGATGTCGTCAATCATGACATGCTCAGTCTCCGAGCTGCTGGTGAGATGACACTACCCATAGTTGTGGGACTGGACTGTAGTCACTCAAGGAATGTCAATTAGCAGGTAAGACCTAATTTCACTTTCCATATTGTCCTGGTAGATCAGTCCAGACAGTGGGTTGTGTTCCCCTACCAGCAAATTGGTGGAGACAAAGAACCAATGAAAAGCCCAGGTTTCAATGTCATCACTCCCATGCCTCTGTTCATCTCAGCCACCAGAGGTCTCTTCGGTATTTCTGTGTCTCCAGCAGATGGTAGATGGCTTTTCTCCTCTCTGAAGCAAATCTGAAGATTGAGAAGAAAAGATTGATTAAACACTTGTGAACGACTACCTTGAGGGTGACTCTCATTTGAGTGCGACGTGGGAGGTTCCACTAGACTACAATCTTTTCGGTAGCCATAGGAGGAGGGAAAATTGGTTCAGCTCCATGCACTTATCATAATAAGAGCCTATTGAGCAGCCAGAAATTGGAAGGATCTGAAAGAATGCAGCAAACTCACACAACTTTAGTACCCCCTCTCTCCTCCTCTGCCCTCCCCGCTTTCCCCCAAAGATTGCAGAAGGCTCTCAGAGGGATCTGTCTGCAAGCCACCTTAAACGCAGTAGTACAAAGCCAGTAAAATAGTTTCAGGAGTGTAGAGCTGAGCACAGCACGGATTTCTCTGCCTGGGGCTCTCAGGAGGTGTGAGTACCAAGGCTTGACCTGGTCATTGTCCTTGTTGGGTGCTTCCTGGGACGCAATTTGGGGTGGACCGCTAGTGACCGTTGGCACGGTGTGGGGGCTTCCTACCATTTTCTGCACACATTAGTAGTGTTTTCTCCTATTGTGAACCTGGCTATTGCTCGGTCTTACATACATTTTGCCTAAGCGCTCCAACGCATGTTCTTATCCTAGCACATATAACACACATTACAGTAAAAGTGCAGTTAATGCATGCCTTCAGGCCACCAAGGCCTTAGGACATGCTGTTGTGATACTTGCCTGAACTCTGTCTTCTTCCAGGAAACATTGTTTGAATTGTGGAAAGCAAGTTGCCTCTTCTCTGGATTCTGGACTCCGCGCTTCTTGCATGGTACCTTCTGAATTATCCCTGGAAGGCCTGCTCCCCTTCTCTCAGCCAGGGGGTGCAGTTAGTCCGGCCTTGCCTGCTCAGGGCAGGAGGTGATGGCTATGGGTATGGACATCCAGCTGGGCAGAGAGTCCAGTGACTATGCTGTGAGCCCCTCCTAGTCTTTTAGTGGGTCTGCAGCAGCTGTGCCCTCTGGTGTGTGTTTGTGGGGGGGGGGGGGGGTCATTTCCGAGAAGAGAGCTTCCGGACTCCAGATTGTCCTCCTTGGAATTCTTTCCTTTTTTTACAGCAGGCCTGGTCCTTCTGGTGTGGAAATTCGGACCATGCAGCCTCTGCGTGCCCTTGGGTGCAGTTTCATGCAGGGCAAGCTGAGAGTGGAAGCCCTGTTCGATTGCCTTTGGCTAGCAAGGGGCGCTCCCTGGAGATGGGGAACAACTGGGAGCTGTCCAGGATTTTGACTATGACTTGGATTCAGATGGCTCGGTATTGGACTGTGACATGGATGAAGAAGTACTCTTGCCTTCAGAAGATTGTGAAGAGGCTGGAGTGATCTGCCTATTCCGGAAGGAGGAGCTGGCGGCGTTGATTGTCAGGGTCTTGTCCACCTTGAACTTGAGGGATGCTTCCAGCATGGAGCAGGAGCCGAAGGTGCACCCTCTCCTTCAAGCAGTGCAAAAATCCACTACTGTTACTCGTTCCCAGATGTGATCAATGATATGATTCATTTGGAATGGGACTCTGCCGACTCCCCATCTAAAGGGTTAAGAGTGTGAAAGAAGATCTATGCTCTCCTAGAGAAGGAGTGCATTGAGTGGTTTGGTATTCCCAAGGTGCATGTACAGGTCACAGTGGTCACCAGATGGACCACCATTCCTGTGGAAGTCGTATCGGCCTAAAGTGGATTCGTTGTTGAAGAGCCTGCTCACTGTGACGGCTGCTATTCTGCAGCTGATGGTATGTGCTAGTCTGACGTCTTGAGTTCTGATCAAGTGGATTCAGTCTCTTCTGCCAGATGATACTACCCCTCTGCTACGGCCTTCCTTTCTGACGCCATGTCTGACCTAGTATATTTGGCGGCCAGGGATGGTGCTTTGATGAGTGTGTCATGGCTTTGGATTTAGCTCCGGCACTGGGCAGCAAACTCATCTTCCAATGCCTGGTTGGCCCAATTGGCTTTTAATTGGAAGCTTCTTTCTGGAGCCGATTTGGAAAAGTTGGTGAAGGACCTGGGTAAAGACAAAATCTTACTGCCTTCCAGAAGACAGGTCTTGGGGCCTTTGGAGCGAGCTAGTGCCCCTTTCTCGTCAGCCTCGGCCCATCCACCGAGGGCGAGCTGGCCAGATCCCTGTGAATCTCGGAACTTTAAGAACATAAGATATGCCATACTAGGTCAGAACAAAGTCAGTCAAGCCCAATACCCTGTTTCCAACAGCAGCCAATCTAGGTCATACGTACCTAGCAGTTTCCCCAAAAGACACAGGTTCCACAATGCTTGTTTTGGGTCAAGCAGTGATATCCTGGATCCCTTTTATTAATGGTTTATGGACCTTTCCTCCAGGAACTTGTCCAAACCGTTTTTAAAGCCAGCTACACTAACAGCTTTTACTACATCCTCCGGTAACAAATTCCAGAGTTGATTACACGTTGAGTGAAAAAATATTTTCACTTATTAGCATTAAATAGGTTACCCTGTAGCTTCATTGCATTTCCCCTAGTCTTTCTGTATTCTGATGACGTAAGCAATCGATCTACGTTTACCCGTTCCACTCCATTCATTAATTTATAGACCTCTATCATATCTCCCCTCAGTCATTTCTTTTCCAGGTTGAAGAGCCCTAACATTTTTAGCCTCTCTTCATACGGGTATCCTTCCATCCCCTTTACCATTTTGGTGGCTCGTCTCTGTTCCTTTTCTAATAACACTATATCCTTTTTAAGATACGGCGACCAGAATTGCACACAATATTCAAGGTGCGGTCGCACCATGGAACGATACAGAGGCATTATAATATCCTTTGTTTTATTTTCCATTCCTTTCCTTATGATACCTTGCATTCTATTTGCTCTCTTGGCTGCCGCTGCACACTGGTTGGAGGATTTTAACGTGTTATCCACGATGATGCCTAAATCTTTTTCCTGGGTTGTGGTTCCTAATGTGGAACCTTGCATCGTGTAACCATAGTTTGGGTTGTTCTTTCCTAGTTGCATAACTTTGCACTTGTCCACATTAAATTTCATCTGCCATTTGGATGCCCTGTCTTCCAATTTATCAAGATCCTGTTGCAATTTTCCACAATCCTCATGGGTTTTAACAACTTTAAATAGGTTTTTGTCATCTGCAAATTTGATAACCTCACTCGTTATTCCCATTTCATTGTTACCAACCTGGAAAATCCTTCATCCCCCCCCTGCTTCTGGGATTCGGGCTCATTCTCAGTCCTTTCGTGGAGCGTGTAGGCCCAGGGACTCAGTCCCCTCCAGAGGAGGACCCTCCCGGGCTGCGCAGTGAAGGTTTGGGGGCCCATTCCCTCGTTCTGCCAGTTGGAGGCAAGCTTCGCCCTTTCTTTCAGTAATGTGCCTGGGTTACCAAGGATTGCTGGATGCTAGACCCCATTTAGTTTGACTATGTCCTGGAATACAAAGAACCGATTCTGGGTGCTTTCGTCATCTCCCCTTGTGGGTCTGCAATGAGAGGTGCCGCTGTGCAGAGCACCTTGGACAAATTGTTGCGCTTAAAAACAGTGGTATCCATCCTCCGGATGAGCGGGGCAAGAGCAGATACGCTGTCTATTTCATGGAACTTAAGAGGACAGTTCTTTCCAGCCAATTTTGGACCTCAAGAAGATTAATGAGCACTTGCGTGTCCTGCGCTTTTGGATGGAAACCTTGTGCTCCATGATTCAAGCAGTGTGCGGAGGATGAGTTCTTGGCTTCTCTAGATCTGGCCAAGGTGAACTTTCATATCCTAATCTGGGCAGATCATCAAAAGTATCTGTGTTTTGCCATGCTTGGCTCTCACTATCAGTTTGTTGCCCTCCCTTTTGGGCTATCCACCACTCCAAGGATGTTCTTCAAGGTCATGATGGTGGCAGCTGCAGTGCTGAGGGATCTATGTCCATCCTTATCTGGATGAGTGGATCATCTAGGCCCATTCCCTTTCAGAAGCATCTCGGGTGGCATCCCAACTGGTGTCCTTTTTGAAAAGCCTCGGCTGGGTGATTGGTTGGGAAAAGATCCAGCTGTTGCCCTTCCAGTTCCTGGAGTTTCATGGAGCAAATATCAACACTCGAGTGGACAGTTTTTTCCTGCCAGAGGAGAAAGTCAAAAGATTCTTGGATATCTGGCATTTTTTTATCTGCAGCAGGCTCCCAGCATCTGATATTATCTTTAGCTCCTCAGATTGATGGTGGCTACCATAGAGAAGGCGCTGTGGGCATGTCCTTGCTGACTCGGTGGTCCCCGAGTTCTTGTTAAAGTGTAGGCTCCTGTTCCCTTTGATGGTGAAGTCCAGCCTGCAGTGGTGGCAGCAGCCCTGTCACCTGAGGAAGGGTGTGCCACAGGACGATTTCTCCTGGATTCTTCTGACGATGGATGCCGGTCTCTTGGACTGTACAAAAATCGAAAAACCGGTCTTGTCCGGAGCGAAAAATAATCTTTATAATCTAAAACACTCCACTCTAACTGGTCACTTTAGTGATAAAACATTTCCTATCAACCCAACATTATTCTTCATCACATATATATACTTGATGTTTGCTTTTGCATTTGTCTATCAACTGAACCACACTATGGCGGGCCCCTGGAGTCTTAAGTGTTGACTTAGTTGTTTAAATATACCACTGTACCAGGAGGTTTCAGACCAGATACCGCGCTTAGCAGATGCTTATATGTCAAAGCAACAGCGCACTGATTACATCAACAACCTTCCTGGATTTGTGTCCATTTTTATATATTTTTCAGTGGTTAATTTTTCAGTGGTTAATTATTACACCAGGATTCTACCGCCACCAAACTTTCAGTGAAGAACAAAGAGCTTAACTTATAGCTTGTATCTTCTGCGCCTCAACGCCTATCCTGGTACCGTATTCGCGTTTCACTCCAAACAGGAGTTTCCTCAGGAGGATCTACAAAAATAGAAACAATGTAACGAAGTCTTCTAGAAGTACCCACTATAGTTGACTGGAAAGTAGAGAAATCATTTACATTTCGGTACATAGTCAGGAAAAGCTTATTAAAACAGAGGGATAGTGAGTATAAATTTCACCCGGATGTGACAAATGCGCATGCGCGGCGTTTTTTGAGCTACTTCAAGACACATGAGTACAACGCGGGCAGCAATAACAGAGTGAGTGAAAGACCTTTTATAATAAGCTTTTCCTGACTATGTACCGAAATGTAAATGATTTCTCTACTTTCCAGTCAACTATAGTGGGTACTTCTAGAAGACTTCGTTACATTGTTTCTATTTTTGTAGATCCTCCTGAGGAAACTCCTGTTTGGAGTGAAACGCGAATACGTTACCAGGAGAGGCGTTGAGGCGCAGAAGATACAAGCTATAAGTTAAGCTCTTTGTTCTTCACTGAAAGTTTGGTGGCGGTAGAATCCTGGTGTAATAATTAACCACTGAAAAATTAACCACTGAAAAATATATAAAAATGGACACAAATCCAGGAAGGTTGTTGATGTAATCAGTGCGCTGTTGCTTTGACATATAAGCATCTGCTAAGCGTGGTATCTGGTCTGAAACCTCCTGGTACAGTGGTATATTTAAACAACTAAGTCAACACTTAAGACTCCAGGGGCCCGCCATAGTGTGGTTCAGTTGATAGACAAATGCAAAAGCAAACATCAAGTATATATATGTGATGAAGAATAATGTTGGGTTGATAGGAAATGTTTTATCACTAAAGTGACCAGTTAGAGTGGAGTGTTTTAGATTATAAAGGTCTCTTGGACTGGGCATCCCAATGCCAAGACCATACAACCCAGGACCGTTGGAACCACAGGGAAGCGATGTGGTTCATCAGCCGCCTCAAGGTGAGGACCATCAGGTTGGCTCTTCTGCATTTCCGGCCCTTGGTCAAGGGCCGGGCAGTCCGAGTATTTTCAGACAATGCTATGGCGGTGGTTTATGTTAATTGGCAAGTCGGCATGAGGAGTGCCAGGGTAGCTCTGAAGATGGCTCTCCTGTTTGCCCTGGTGGAGAAGAACCTCCTAGCCTTGTTGGCTCAGCACATTGCCAGGGTGGACATTGTGGAAGCGGACTTTCTCAGCCAACACTCTCTGGATCCTGGAAAGGGGAGTTGAGTCAGGAGGTGTTCCAGTTGATTCTGCGCCAGTAGGGTTGCCTCAAAATGAATCTGATGGTGACCCGCTCCAATACCAAAGTTTGCCGCTTCTTCAGTCACTGCACGGAGACGGGATACAAGGGAATCTACACCCTGGCTCTGCCTTAGCCAAGTCAGCACGTACTGTATATGTGTTTTCTCTGTGACCCCTGGTGGGGTATGTGATTCGGTGTTTAGAATGCCACCTGGACAGGATTGTCCTGGTGGTGCCAGATTGGCTGAGGAGAGTGTGATTCAGAGACCTGATGCAGCTCCTTTAGGCACCTCCTCTTCGGTTGCCTTTGTCTCGGGGCCTATTGCGGCAGGGACCTATCATCCTGGAGGACTCAGTTCCCTTCTTGCTTATGGCTTGGCTCTTGAAAGGAGACAGCTAGTGTGCACAGAGCTACTCTCCGACAGGTATTGCCATTCTGATCAGAGCCCAGAGGAGATCTACTAAGCTAGCATACATGCGGGTCTGGTGCCTCTTTGAGCCATGGTGCGATGTTCGGCAGTTGTCTCCTGAGGCGGCCAAGGTGCCATCTCTGTTTTCTTTTCTACAGGATGGCCTGGAGAAAGTCCTTTCCCTTAGCTCCCTGAACATTCAGGTGGCAGATTTTGTTTGTTTCTGAGGTCCAGTAGCTGTTAGCTGGCCCACATAAGGGTGACGTGATGGCCAAGTCGACTTTGGGGTGCTAGATTAAGAAGGCATTGCCTCGGCATATCTGTTGGCGGAACCAGCAAGTTCTGGAGAGTTTGCATGCCCATTCTACCCGAGCACAAGTGTCCTCGTGGGTGGAGCGGACTTCGGTACCCCCTTCAGACATTTGTTGAGTGGCAACGTTGGCATCACTTTCCACTTTTGTGAAGCATTATCCTTTAAATGTCCACACATGGGCAGACATGGACTTTGGCTCAAGGATTTTGCGAGCTGCTATGTCATCTTCCTGCTCATTGTCATCATAGCTTTGGTATGTCCTACTTGTCTGGACTGGTCTAGCAGGATGATATGTAAGGTGACATTTTACTTACCAGTTAATGTCCTTTCTTTGAGTCCTGCTAGACCAGTCCAGGGCCTACCCCTGAAACTGTATTTGCTCTGTTCTGCTGCGGTACCCTTGTGTCCGTTGTGATTTTTATGCGTGGCTCTGCAGGTTCATCTTCTACTGACAGCCTTCTGTTTATGCTTTCCTGTGCATAGTTTTCTACTCTTGATTACTTAATGTCAGTGCTGTAGCTAGCCTTGTGTGAGCAGTGCAGCCACACAGGGCGCAAAAGATTAGGGACACATTTGAGGTTGCTGGCCTCTGTCTCTCTCCCCCCCCCCCCCACGCTGCCTGCCCTTGCCCTGCTGCCACCACCTTTTGTGTTCCCTCATTGGCGGCGGCCCTGGCAGCAGGGGAGTGGTCTTTCTAACTCCATGCTTGCATGCAGGTCTGATCCCTACCTCTTCTGACATAGGTTCACGTCAGAGGAGGGAGGGACCAGCCATTCAAGCACGGAGTTGCAGAGATCTGCATTTGAATGGCTGGTCTGGTCCCTCCCTCCTCTGACACGAACCTACATCAGAGGAGGGAGGGATCCGATCCTTGTGCAAGTATGGAGTCGGAAAGACCCGCGTGTGTGTTTGTTTTTTTTAAATTAAAGGTCAGGTCTTATCTGCTGCTGGCACTGCTGCTGAGGGAACACAAGAAGTGGTGGTGGCACGACAAGGGCAGGCAGCATGGGTGGGGAGCTGGCTTGATATGGAGGTGTGGGGTAAGATGGGGAGATGCAGGGCATGGGGCAAATATGATGTGAGGGGGTGCGCCAGATGTGCAAGTCGCACAGGGCACAATTACGACTTGGTATGGCCCTGCTCATCATTGCCCATGATTCAGGTTGCGTGAGGCTTGCTATGTTTCTCCCATATGCTTTGGGGCAAATACTGAAGAGACCTCTGGTGGCTGAGGCGAATAGAGGCATGGGAGTGATGTCATTGAAACCTGGCTTTTCATTGGTTCTTTGTCTCCACCAATCTGCTGGTAGGGGAACACAACCCACTTGTCTGAACTGGTCTATTAGGACTCAAGGAAAGAACATTAACTGATAAGCAAAATGTCACCATTCATTCCATAAAATACCACTTTATAAGCAGAAATGGCTTTTAAAATTGCTCTCCCTGTGCTCAGTTAAGGCAGAGTTTCCCAACCACTCTGCCTTCAGACTCTGTCAACAGAAAGTCACTGCTGCCTGATGCTGAGGTCGAGACCAGTACATGGGCTCTCCTTTCAATGCCTCACAGCATCAGAAGACAAGCAGCGCCTCCTAAACATGCAGGGGCCCCTAGAGCTTGGGAATTAACATGCAGCATGTAGGGCATGAGTTGCTGTGTCCTGTTCGTGCAGCCCTCGCATTGGACATACTGTAGCAGCACCGCCACTCCCTTTCCTGAGTTGCCTCCTTTGAATCCTTCCTGCCTCTTGTAGGTTTGTCAGCGCTTCTTTTGGCTATATTGTGTCTTCTCCTATATCCCCATTGTCGGTTATATGGAGGCTGCTGTGCCACACAATATGTTTGTTGTGCCTTTGGCTTGAAATTCTCCTAACCTGTCACCCATCTTTGCATATTTTTGACTTAAGCTGTCTATATTTAATTGATTTGTTTATAGATGGTTTTTTATCTACTAAATAATAGGAATTTATGTGCTGTAAAGAAGAACAAATAAATATTTGGTCTTTACTGGTTTATGAAGCCGCCTGTGCTGAAGATAACACTGGTCTGTTGTGACCTGTGTTTTCCATCAATAAACTATTCCAGTTATCTATTATGTAAACATTCTATTTTCTCCAGTTGGCATGCCTGTGTCCATTAAACACTAATATAACAATAAGTTCTTTGTTATAAGCAGTTAGAAACCTCAAAATAGTGGAACTATTATTAGGTATTTTCTAGACTTGGAAAAAAATATCTATATCCAAAAAAGCTGAAAAATGTATGTAGATCTGATGTTGTTCTCCAGCAGTAACCAGGGCATCTCGGTGGGCAGGAGGTGGCACACCACTCTCCCGATCTTAGGGCATGTGTTGAGTTGGGGGAAGCTGCGGCTTCAGGGCCCCATCTCTATTCCTCTGTCCTTTAGGTGTCCAATCACAACCAGTTATTTCTGACACA
This sequence comes from Ichthyophis bannanicus, assembly GCA_033557465.1. Taxonomy (NCBI): domain Eukaryota; kingdom Metazoa; phylum Chordata; class Amphibia; order Gymnophiona; family Ichthyophiidae; genus Ichthyophis; species Ichthyophis bannanicus. The sequence continues at coordinate 1,335,223,084 of CM066032.1, read as the reverse complement.
AGCCAGTCTCTTAAACCTATAGAGGCAGATTCCGATCTGGGTGTCCCTGGGCCGTGCGGGCATCCAGAATCTGGACAAGCCTGCATTACATGTGATTCTGCTTCCGGAGGGCTAGATGTGCCCGCAGGAGCAGAATTGGGTGCAACCGGCCAAACGTGCAGGCCATGCCCTGATTCTGGGCACCCGGACGTCCATCCCACTACCCAGCTAGCCCAGCCAGGCTCTTGCATGGAGCCGCAGTGCCCTGGCGTCCCATTGCCATGGCACTATGGCACCATGCAGGAGCCGTGATCCCCAGCAGCCACAACAAAGTTCTTTTCCCCACAGCCCGACCCCCAATCGGGCTGCCTGGGCCAGGGTCAGGTTGTGGAGAACCCCCTGAACTCCCTCACCTTCATTTCTGGCCCCGGTTCCTTCATCCTCCTTTGTCTATGGGGACTTATTCCACCCCTTGCAAATGGAAGACCCCGGACGTATAGGGCCGACCCCGGAATCGGGGCATGGCCTGCACGTTTGGCCGGTTGCCCTCGCTCCTTCTCCGGCCCACCGCCTCCCATCCACAAACAGAGTTCCCTGCACAACTTGCCTATACGTGTGGAGAGAGCTCTGTCTTTCGGATCGGCAACCCGGCATTTAGTGGGTCTGGACATCCGTATTGGACATCCAGCCCTGCTTAAACGTGGATCAGAATGACCCTGACTGAATAATTTTCTAAGGGGGCACATACTTTATGTTGTAGAATCTGTGCCTATCTCGGCAGTATTTTAGTCATTTATGCACGCACCTGGCCTTTCATGAACTACAGACCAGCGTAAAAGTACACATGTTCACAGGATGGCATGTACTTTGCCGATGGGCATGCACATGGGCGGAAAGCACAAATACACATGCACATTATAAAATACTATCATTTATGGATGTACTAGAAAAATGTAGGTATAGATATTTACATCGGCCCTAGGACAGGTGTCTGTTGCGCCTTAACTGAAGGCATGTCCTCTGCCAGTTACGCTAGTATTTTATGAAGACAAGAAGGCGCCTGCAACCCGTGACACCTGTTACGAGGAGCAGCTACAAAAAAAAAAATAGATGATGTATGGCAAAATGCATTTACGCTAAATAGGTAATATGATTCAAGGCTATATTAGTTGCTGTTAGTTTAAAATGTTGCAAAATGGGTCTGTAAGTTGATTTTAATTCATTTTACTTCTGTAAGTAAAAATCAAAACAAATTGGTCTCTGCTGCACTTTTTCTTGATTACACTACATCACACCACCACACTGTGAGGCTCCAGATACTTGCTACACTGCAAAGAGACCTAGGTTTTATTCTTAGTTGAGGTCTTTCGCTTCCTGTGTTGGCTGGGGCTGCAGAGGCAGCGCTCAGAGCCCCTGGATGGGAGGACATCGTCATCTTGGTTTAATGGTGAAATCTAGTGGCCAGATTAAAGACTCATGACTGAGCCCTGGTTTATGACTCCTGACTGACTGGACTATAGTAACCTGGAGAGATATAAAATTAAGAAAAATTCCCCACATATTGGGGAATGAAGATTCATGGTGCCAGTTCCTAGCCCTGATTCCAAATGAGCTGGAAGACCACATGAGGAGGAGGAAACATCCTGGCCAAAAAAAAAAATTAAATTACTACGCTGTTCATTACTTATTGGTATGATTGATTGGTGCCCTCTTGTGGTCACTGTCGATCACAGCACTCCAATGTTGATAACTGTTGTACTGAAGACCTTTAACAGCCTATGATACTTGGAATGGTAAATTTGATTTTACTGACTAATTTGCTATAGTATTTAGATGTATTTTTCAGGCCTACATTGCCTCCCAGTCTGCTCATGTAGAATTTTTTTTTTATAAAGTGTACTGGGATAAATGTGTATTCTTCCAGCTGGCTAAATCTGGTGTATTCCTAAGACTTTAAATAAAAATTTGTGAGCTTCTGCACACTCATGTTTTCCTTTTTTGTATGCAGTCAGAACCTATGAGAGTATTTTTAATTATAGTGAACATTTTTTGGATGCTTTTGCATATTAGAATTGGAACCAAAAATGTTGTTGCCGGACATTAAAATTCCTTTCAGAACAGCAAGCAAAGGGTTCATAGATTGTTTGGATAAACGTACAGTATCAAGTATTATCATTTACTCTGCAGTCTTATGCTAAAATAACATAATTGACATGTGCGAAAAGATGGAAGAACGTTTCAATGTATGGACTCTGAGATTTTGACACCTTTTTTAAAGTAATTGTGTCACAGAAATCAAAATGTTCAGAATTTAGTGTTCAAGAACTTTACTATACCATTTTGTATATCAAATCGAGCATTAAAAGCACCAGAGAAGCATACTCCCAGTGGTTAGGGAAGCGAGAAGCAGATTAGAAGCCTAGGTTTATGTTTCCTAGGCTGCTTCCTGAATGGCCAACATCAAGGGATAGCAGCAGCAGTAGCCTCTGCTTAAAAGCTTGTTGTTTATGTAGGAGAGTGAATGATAGTCACATCCATGAGAAGTGGATGACCTTTGCTATCTGATTTAAGACCCTCTACTCCAACTGGCCTGAAGAACGGGAGCATGAGTTGATGCATTGTCATGTGGCTCGTTTTCAGACATCACCAAAGTTGGTCTTTTATTTTTCAGATTTTAATTTTTGGAGTACTTGGGTTTTTCTTCCTGTTTACTGACAGAAAACTTAGCCTGAAAGACTGACCTGTACGTTCAGTTTCCTATTGGGAAGAGATGAGCCCCAAATTCAAACACCATCTGTACTGTGTTAGAAATGTCATTTTCTTGGTACTCTTGGGCTGGATATTAAGGGAGCAATTTTCAAAGACACTTAGATGCATAAACCAGGGGTTTAGGGGCATAAAAGGCTTGTTATAAAGTTGCTTGTGGTATAGGTGAGTAAAAGTATCTACATAATGCCACCTCATGCATTCCTTTCAACCTCGAGGCAGACTTTTCTGAAAGTAGAGATGGGATGGGGGTTGGACTTACAAATATACTATTTTCAAAAGTATACTGTACATGGAACTTTTCTCAGATTTTGTGCAGATACTTTCCTGTTGAAGACCGTTACTTATGCACCTGCTTGCTGCAAAAGTTAAACAGCCTGTTATAAAATTATTATCTAATTGGCTGATAAGCAACCCTTGGAAAAGTAATTATTTCAAAGGAAGATGACTATTTAAAGAATAGTAGAATTGCCTCCACTTTGCTTTTGGATAGTGGCCTACTGCTATAGTTAACATCCTAAGATAAAGGTAACAGGATGCATTATACCCAAAATATCTTTGAAATGTATTTATAAGAAGTGAATATTTTTAAAGATTTGAAATTCTCGCTGCTGTTATTGACTTGCATTCATTTAAATCATTTTAAATCATTTGTATCAAGTCCTATGTCAAATTTGTAGCATTCAGAATATGCAGCTGGTTTTGTCAGAAGTAGCTATTGTCCGATGAATCCCATGAACGTTTTTGACTGGGTGATCAGAGATTTGGTTCAGAGGAGAATACTAGATATGTTATTACTTAGATTTTAATTTAATTTAATAAGTGTTTATTACCTGCTTCTGTCCCCTAAGTGGTTCAAAGCAGCTTACAATCATAGCAAGGCCTTTAACGTGCTTTCACTTAGCCGACTAACTAATAAACTGAGTATCCTTGGTATAGGCCCAAAGGCGACTGAGTAAGAAACTAGTTGAGTGTAAGATCACAAAGGGTAGTGATAAACAGAGTTACTCTGAGGAAAGGGGCATTACCATTGGTGTGTAGGAAGGATTGGTCCTTGGTCTATACGTGACATTGTGGGACAGGCTGTTGGGAAAGGTTTGCCTTTTTTGCAAATGATACCAAATTCTTAAACTCTGGAAGATGTGAAAAAAATGTAAAGGGATCCCATCCAAGCTTGAGGAATGGTCCACAGTTTGGCAGTCAAGACTTAATGCTAAAAAACCCCAAACAAACGCAGAGTCATGCATTTGGGCTGCAGAAGCCTAAAAAGGGGGGGGGGGGGTACAGTGTAGTTGGTGAAGTACTTCTGTGCATAGAAAAGGATCAGTGGGTGATCTTAAGAAAGCTGATTAAGTAGATAAGGCAACAGGAAAAGCCAAAAGATGCATTAGACCAGAAGGAAAAAAGGGAGGTGATATTGCCTCTAGATAAGTCTGGTGAGACCTCATTTAGAATACTGTTTGCAATTTTGGAGATGACAACTTCAAAAAGCTATATATTGGATGGAGTCTTTCTAAAGTGCCGCTATAAAATGGTCTGTGATATTTGTGATAAAGCATGTAAGGGCTAGACTTAAAAACCTGAACATGTACAGTATATTCTGGAGGAGTGAGGAGATACGATAGAGATATTTAAGTGCTTCTATAGTGTCTGCTCTTTTCCCATGAAAGGAAGCTCTGCAATGAGAAGCCGTAAGATAAGGGGGAAGACGATAGACTTAGGAGTAATTTAAAAAGTATTTCTTTACAGAAAAGGTAGTGTACGCAACAGCCTCTAGTGGAGATGGAGACTAGGACAGTATGGGAATTCAAGAAAGCATAAGAAAAGCACAAAGGCTTTCTCAGGGAGAAGGAATTCCAGACTGGGCAGGTGGTTTGGATGGACAGAATAAATAGGCCATGTGATCTTGTTTCGGCTGTTATGTTTCTATGTTAACTTCACGTCATATCATGGGAGGACCGTTTTCAGGCAGTTAGATCACATGCATAAATTGCTATTTAGCCACCAAAATGACATTGAAAGTTGTCCTCTAAAGAAGGGTGATTAACACAATCACCTAACAGAACAAACTGGTTTTAGTAACCTCTTACCACATCCGTTAGTTTAGCATAGTGGCATCTAACATGTGACCCACTAGACCTCAGGATGCAGCCCACTTGAGACTTTAGCAAACACTTTGGCCTAGTTCGCCAGCATGCGAGATTTTAAGCACTACAGAAATATTTAGTGGCTATGAAGTCAGAGTTTAAGAAGAGTTTACAGATGTTTGATGTGTATCATGTTGTAACTGGCTAAAATATTCACGAGGCCTGAACACACATGGATTTCTGATCGAGCGGCCCACTGTTTCAGAAATGTCAGACACCCTTGCTTTAGCATATGTGGTTGGTAGAACTCTACTCCCACGGCTGTACATACTGTCAGGAAGACTGCAGGGGGACACATTTATGTTGCCTACAGTACTGGCTTGATCTCTTTAAGCACATTTTCAGAAGATATTTCAAGAAAAAATGTGAGGATTTCTAGATCTGTTGGAATAGTGTGAGTTTAACATTTTAATTTTTGTTTCATTTTACCTGCTCTAGATGAGGCAAGGGGCTTTCCTGGTGAACACAGCTCGGGGTGGATTGGTAGATGAAAAGGCACTTGCACAAGCCTTGAAGGAAGGAAGGATACGAGGGGCGGCTCTCGATGTCCACGAGTCAGAGCCATTTAGGTATATATTTGATTTACTTTTAATTTCTCAGAATTTTGATTTTCAAAGACAAACTGCCTTACGTTTTTGTCTTCAAATGTTAACTGTTGCTTTACTTTCACTCAATACGATTGTTAATCATCTTTCCATCTTTGCATAAGCAAGCTCCAGTCACAGCTGGTGGAACTAATCCCTGGCCAGTTGATGTTTTGTTTACTCCATTTGCTTTTATATATTTTCCTATTGCAGTATGACATCTGTAGACATTTCCATTCATATTTTGCATGCCTATAATAAATCTGTCCCCACCCAGCTTTGAAATCCTGTAAAATTCAAATGAGAGATGTCTGCAGACGCCTTAGCTTATTAGGAAAGGATAAAGACAAAAGGAACAACAAATGTATAAGTGTGTGTCAAGAGAAGTGCATCAGATGGTCACACACAGTCGCTTGCATTTCACTGCCGCGATTTCTTCCTAGCGTTCTCAGTCGGACTGCATAGTCCTCTCAGGTTTCTTAGTGAGACTGCCCACTGGATTTAGTGTACAGTTTCAAACAACAATAGTCATCAAAACCACAATCTCTCCTTTTCAGTTTCTGATATATTTATATGGATACAAGAAAGAAAACGAGCTTGTAGGAGGTTTCCTTTCTTCTGTTTGCTGAACATTCATTGTACTTTAGCTATTCTTCCATTATGGCATTAAAAGAACGAGGCCGTTGCCATGCTGAAAATCATCAAAAATTGCTGCTCGCACCACCACAATACATCTGGCATACGAATGCAGTACTGACCAATCGACTGGATGTGCTGTGAAAATAATGAAGTTAGCAATACGGTCACCGGTGAACCTTAAACATGCAACTTCAACATTTAGGAGATGATTTTATAGCAAGATACCTAGATTTGAAGATGGCGTGTGTCCCTATTTCATAAAAACACACGGGCAGCTATGTGCCTGTATTAAATACCAGCACAAATCGTAGCAAAACCATGCAAGAATAGGCCTAAATATTAGCCAAAGAAGAACACACAGATGGGTGCAGATTGTGACTCTACCCATGCTCTGTGCAAACTCAGCCCATGTGCATGCCTATTGCAAAAGTGCACATCAGCTTCCACCCCACATACAGTACTCTTAAATGTGACTCGTGTAAAATAGAAACAGAGATGGTGGTATCTCCAGGAACAAGCAGGAATATAGTCTTCACATGTGGATATCGTCGGCACCGACGGAGCTCGCACGGGAACGCTCCCCAGCGTCCAATAGGAAAGCCTGCGCTACTGCCTTCCCGCCTTTCCAACTCTCCCTCTTCAGTTTTTCGTTTTCCGCGGAGTCGACAGGCAGCAAACCCTGTCACAGCAGAAAATCTTTTTTTTTTTTGTGGTCGCGTCTGCCTTCCTGTCGATGCCTATACCGCTACCACAGGTGCCTTCTTTATTTTCTTATTTCTTTTCTTCTAAAATAAAAAAAAGGAATAACTTCTTTTTTGAGGGTCTGTCCCCTCTTGGTGCCAGGCGCCATTTTGGGCACTAGGCCCTCTTTTCTTCCAAAATGGAGAAACCATCCAGTGGTTTCAAAAAATGTTAAAAATGTAGCAGTACCATTTCTGCTACCGACACCCATGATTGGTGTCTTAAATGTTTAGGTCCTGACCATTTGCCATCGGAGTGTCTCCTTTGTAGAAAGATGACCAAGAGAGGCCTGCAGAACAGAGCTGCAAAACTCTGCACCCTCTTTGCCTCGGATGCAGTGTTCATTGCATTGACGTCGTCCAGGGCTTCATCTTCCTCCCATGGATCTCAGGTAACTAAACCTAGGTCTTACAAGACCGGCTGATCCTCAAAGGGTAGATCTACTTCTAAGCATCGAGGAAGACACACCGGCCAAACAGCACTGGCGGGAGGCCCCTGCCTCCAAAGCATTAACGGGGTTTCAGGATGTTCCCGAAGCTTCCACCTCCGGAGAACTCTTGGTGCCATGTTCTGGTGCCGTGGCCTGCTCCCCCGGTACCGACATTCAGGCATCGGCAGGCTCCATGGATCAACATATCCTGGCCATTGAGTGCAGTCTTGCGGCTTTATTAGCAGCCTCGGTACCGATAAAACCGCTACAATCGACGCAGTTGTCCATACCGATATTGGTACCAAATGTACCTGCATCGACCGATGAGCCTCTCTCCATGCTTCCTCCCATGCCGGCCCTGGAATCCGTCTCCAGCATCGAGGGTCCGGTATAGAGGCATTCCGATTCTGACTTTGATTGATACCGCTGACAAGCAATACGAGAGCATCCGGTCCGACAATACTTCGAATCCTCCGATTCCGGGAACTCTGTTGGTACTGGAGTGGTTCTTCCGGAGGATCCCTCTCCCTCACCACAGCATTGGATATTCCTCTGGAGGACATGTCCTTTCAGGACTTCATACGTGATGTAGCAAGGGGACTCTCGATCACCGTGACTCCTGAGAAGGAATCGAGAGCTGAAGAGTTGGAAAATCTTCAGTATCCGGCAGCTCCTTCTGAGAGCCTAGAATTCCAGGATATCAACCTTTCTGAACATGTTAAAGATATCCTTTTGGCTTCAAGAAAACCTTCCACAAGGCGGGCCTACGCCTTTAAGTGGAGAAGGTTCTCTATCTGGTGTTCAAAAAAGGAACTTAATCCCTTTTCAGTGCCAGTGGAGGCGTTACTGGAGTATCTCCTCCACTTATCATCCTCTGGTCTTAAGACCAATTCAGTATGGGTCCACCTTAGTACCATTGTGGCTTTCCACAAGCCCTTGGATGGACAACCTATTTCCTCTCAACCACTTGTAGTGAGGTTTATGAGAGGTCTACTCTTAACTAAACCTCCCATTAAGCCACCACCCGTGGCATGGGATTTGAATATTGTCCTTGGGCAGCTCATGAACCCGCCCTTCGAGCCCTTAGCCACTACATCCCTAAAGCTTCTTTCTTGGAAGATTATCTTCTTAATTGCCCTCACTTCTGCAAGGCGCATCAGTGAGCTCCAAGCTTTAGTGGCTGATCCTCCTTATACAAGGTTCCACTATGATAAGGTAGTTCTTAGAACTCACCCACATTTTATGCCAAAGGTGGTTTCACCCTTTCATTTAAACCACTCAGTTTACCTTCCTATATTTTTTCCCTAAGCCTCACGCTTCCAATGCAGAAAGGAATCTACATACTCTGGATTGTAAAAGAGCTTTGGCCTTTTACCTTCAGAGAACTAAGCAATATCGAAAGTTTTCCCAGCTCTTTGTTGCCTTTGACTGTAGTCATCTTGGACTACCAATTTCCAAACGAACTTTGTCCAAATGGATTGCAAAATGCATATCCTTTGCTTATGAGAGCAAAGGACTTTCTCTTGAAGGTCATGTCACAGCTCACAATGTGAGAACAATGGCAGCCTCTATGGCTAACCTTCGCTCAGTGTCCATTGACGACATTTTTAGAGCAGTCACTTCGGCTTCGGTACACACCTTTGCAGCCCACTACTGCTTAGACAAGGACTCCCATCGGATGCCTCTTTTGGCCAGGCTGTTCTCCAGCAACTCTTTCAGACTTAGAACAACTCCTACCCGCCGTCCTGGGTTTCGATGCCAGAGATCCATGGGAGGAAGCATGACCCATCTCAACCTGGGTTTCGCAGCTTTCTGGGGTCATCTCTCTGGCATCTCTCAGCTGGGGAGTCCACATATGTGAAGACTGCATTCCTGCTTGTTCCTGGAGATAGCGTAGTTACTCACCTGTAACAGGTAATCTCCGGGAACAGCAGGAATTGAGTCTTCACAACCCACCCACCTCCCCTAGGAGTTGTAACTCTATCTCTCTCTCTCTCTCTCTCCTTCTCTTCTTTGTCTCAGCTATAAACGCAACTGAAGAGGGAGAGTTGGAAAGGCGGGAAGGCAGTAGCGCAGGCACAGTGGGATGCTCCCAAAAGCTTTCCTATTGGACGTTGGAGAGCGCTCCCGCACGGGCTCCGTCGGTGCCGGCGATACCCATATGTGAAGACTCAATTCCTGCTGTTCCCGGAGATCACCTGTTACAGGTGAGTAACTACGCTTTGCATACATAAAGGGTTTTATCATATTACCTTCCTTAAGTTACATGTATTTTCAGCAACACTATCTGTATAAATGCCGGCTTTGAAAATTAATATTTAATTAAATAGATAGTTGTATGTTTAAAGTTATATCTGCTCTTATATGTTGCTATTTGGCTGTATAAATTATATGGGTAGCGGATGAATTAGTTGCTGAACATGCGAAGTGGGATTTTAGGAGGGATGCATAGGAAGAATCCTTGACGTCTAGAGCTCAGTGTCCAAAACTCTAGGGGAGGGGCAGCAGCGAAGGGAGACACATTAGTGCCTTCTGAAAGCACTCAGTCTCCACCCCAAAAGTTGAACTTCTCACTAACTGGTTCTGGCGAAGGCCCATGCCGCTAGCAGGGCCGGGTACGTGGATGGTGTAGACTGTTTCACAATTGTGGATATCCACGAATTGCACAGTCTCAAAAACAGATACTTGGATGTGCCGACAGGGGTATCTCAGAAGGGCGAGCAAGTATGTTATGAAACTTTCATGTCCCAGCTAGCCATTTCAGATCCGCAGACATGTGGCGATAGGTCAGTAATATGTTTGGAGTGCTTATGTATTTACATGCAGCTTCTTTGGCTTCTGAATATTGACTGTGGCAATGTGAACACATTTTACCCTTCCTCCTGGAAGCATTGCAGCCATGAAATGAGCACTTCTTTTTGAACCTTGTTCATGGTTAGGAGCAGGCATAGCCATGGATGCCTCAACATCCAGGACCAGACATCCTTATGCCATTCTGAAATCACACTGTAGTGTCCATCTCTGTTGTTTTGCAAGCCCACGCCTCCACCACACCTGATTCTACATGAATGTGCTCATGTCTGGGATGTCTGTATACCCGGGTTTCTAAAATGGCTCTGGGATTGTGCTTGTGATTTTCATGTCTGAATACCTGTTTTCAGATGTCCAAATCATGACTTCTAAAAAGACCCCTGCAGTTTTCACCTATCTTAGTTCCCGCTCTCTAACAACAGCCCCCACCCCCTTTTAGCCTTAGCTTAGGCCATTCTGCTGGGAATTTTGTAGCAAAGGACTTACGCATTCAGCACCACCACTGCTCCTGAGACTCTCTAGCAACAAACCTTTGTTTACAGCAAACGTTGAATCTGACCAGTCACTGAGAGGATTCGTAAAATGAGGGGAAGAGGTTTTCGCCGCAACAATATTTTTGTATCCTCTTTCTTTTTGTACAGCTGTATACAGATCTTTTTGCATGTTGTTAGCATGGTTCCAGTTTTTCATTACCTTGATAAATATGAGGTGCTGGAGCCTTGGTGCATCCCGCTGCAGTGGATGGCATTTGTTTACAGTGATAGTCTAAGTGGAACTTAGCAGGATGGGCCACAGCATCACGTCACTTGTTGCATCAGCATTTCACCACCACCGGGGATGGTGAAAGGAAATAAAGAAAACCTTTAACCAGTGATATAGCTGATTTAGCAAAGCTTAGTAGCAGTGCAAGTCTGCACCATGTGCCTCTGCAGAAGCACACTGCTGAGGTGTCCTCCCTGTTAGCTTGCGAGTGCAAATGGGGCAATAGCACTGGTATTGCTTCCCTACCCCAGCCCCCATTCCATGAAAATGCAGGAGCCTGAGGATTTCATAAATGAATTGCAAGTGCACTGGCTTACACTAGTTTCAGTGAGTTCAAAAAGTATATACCACCTATATGATTTGAACATAAATTCTCCGGGAACAAGCATATGACAGAGGTCTATAAAATAATGTGGAGTGGAACAGGTAGATGTAGACTGGTGGTTTTCTCCTCAAAAAATAAAAATACTAGGGGACATGCAATGAAGCTTCAATGTAGCACATTTAAGATGAATCGGGTACATTTTGTTTTTTCACTCAGTGCATGATCAAACTCTGGAAGTCATTACTGGAGGATGTAATAATATAAGCTGTTACTGTTGATGGGTTTGCAAGAGGTTTGGATAACTTCCTGGAGGAAAAATCCATAAACCTTTGGGAAATCCACTGCTTTGCCCCTGGGATAAGCAGCATGGAATCTCTTTAGCTTTTGGGAATCTGCAGGTTTTTGTGACCTGAACTGGCCACTGTTAGAAACAGAATACTGGGCTAGATGGACCTTTGGTCTGATTCCACTATGGCATATCTTATGGTCTTATAAATGGATATGTAATCTACTTATTTGTGGTGCGCCTGTGTCTCTGAATATTGCACCCCCTCTTGTTTTGTGCTCCAAGATGATAAATGTTGATGCACAGATTTTTCAAGGATACATGATGGCATCTGTACCTCTTCATAACTTGATCCGAAACCTTTCTGTTGACAAGCAGTATGAATCAGCTACACAAGTGGGTGGCATCATATGACAGTGCTAATACCGATAGCTCTCTCACAGCTCATAAAAACCTAGCAGGTTTTCTTTGAGCATGTGCAAGAGTTTCAGTGCAGCTACTGCTTTACTAACCTCTTCAGGGTTTTTTGGGGGGGGTTTGTGCACTCTGCAGCATGGATGTGATTCTGTTCTTACAGTATTTTTCTCTCTATTCTTTAGCCACTAGGGGAAAGTCTGTTTCCTGTTTTGTTTTGTTTTTGTTTTTTTTCCAGTCCTCTTACCAGGGTTCCCTCTGCACTTAAAAACAAAACAAAACACAAAACTAAGAGAAGTTTTGTTTTTATCTCATTCCATTTTTGAATTTGACCGACAGATTGTTAGCCATGTCTGTCATGAAATAGATGCTTGGGTCTGGATTGTGATATTCTAAATTGTCCCTCTTACAGGTGGATATCACCAAGAGCTCTGAGCTTTAGGGTTTGTTAGTGGAAGCCCTATTGGTTGTCAGCCCAGCCATAGGGATATGAAAAAAGAGAGGTGAGAGGGGTGGTTCCAGTGGGCCACAAACCTATTTATCACTGGCAGGTGTGAGAGACCAAGGCCACACCACTCCTAGGAGTGAAGCTTTCTGAAAGGAGAAGTTGCCTTGCTGATGAAAATGGTCTCCTAGAAACAAAATCTCCAAGAAAAGGAGGCTAGATCCCACTATGCTGCAGGTCTTGGTCAAGGATTCTTCAGAGCTAGAAGCAACAGCTGAACTGCAAGCATGGAAGAAACTCTCCCATGCCTCTTCAGTGCCAAAAGCCATAGCACTAGATGTTGTACCAGTATAAACCATCTGGCGCGACTGGGTACATTCAGTGCCTAAGCAACATGCAGTGCAGACACCATTCTTGGCCCAAATTTGGCACCAAAAATGTCCATTCTGATGATGCCTCACTTGCTTCTTCCTTGGTAGCCATCAATCAAATGAAAGAATTTCTATCATAGCATGGAATAGTTTTGACCTTTCATCAACAATTACTGTGTAACAAATTGTTCACACCTCTAATTAAGGAGCCAGTAAGACCAGCACTGGAGTTAGCATTACTTCAAAGTGATTTTGTTAGCCAGAGGCTCATCCTCTTAGTTCCAGGGAGCTTGAAGTCTTAGGACCATATTATTGCTATCCTCTATTCAGATAGGTTCTTCTCTACCTGATCCACATCAACAGTGGAGTGAGTCACCAAAACAGGAATATGAAATGCCCTTAAAGCTTCCACTGAAGGAACCTTCAGATTCATAGTGATTCATAGGAGTGGAGGAGTGGCCTAGTGGTTGGGGCAAGGTACTTCAGGTTGGGGCAAGGTACTTCAGGCCGGAAGGTCGGGGGTTCAAATCCCACTAGAGGACAGCAACCTTGGGCCGGAAGGACTGGGGTTTCTAGTCCCACAGGTGCTCCTTGTGGTCTTGGGCAAGCTACTTAACCCTCCATAGCCCATGTTCCCTGTAAAATAGTTATCTCCAAGTTATAATGCCCTGTTCAATGTAATTTCAGTTTGTTCAATGTAAACCGCACTGATGCAGAATAGCGCGGTATATAAGAGAATGTAAATAAATATAAATAAATAGTGCTTGAGATGCTCCTGGAGAAGTAACTTTAGTAGTCAGACTGGGAAACGTTAACAGGGTTGCCCTTGGACCCTTTGCCTACACTGCCTGTCTCATCTCCTGACCTTCAACGACAAGCAGAACTGCAAGTTCTCACTATAGATGATGTCATCTGATGCAGCCCAGCATGGAAAAAATCTTCTCTAGCTTCAGCTGACTTCTAGAAGCTTTTAGTGCCAGTGATGTACAGATCCATGTTGCCTCCACTGCCTCAGGGTTTTTTCCCACAGAACTGTGGAAAGGTCTATCTCAGAAATTTCCATGCTTTTAACCAGTCTTTGTTTGTGCATGCATGAGGGTCTCCTTTCCTTTTAGTTCTTTTAATTAGGTTTTGTGGCCTATTTGAAGTTTTCTTTTTGTTTCTGGATTTTGCTTTGGTCATTTTTTGATGCTTGGTATTGCCGCCAGGCCTTCCTTTATGAGTCATTTGATTTTGCTACAGCTATTTTTTGTGACATGTCCCATAAAACTGCCTCTAGTAGCTTCAAAAAAGTGGCATCAGAAAATGTGGGGAAATGCAGAAAGACCATTTCTGAAATAGATACTCATAATTGATGTTTGCAGTGCCTTGGATCTGATCACAGATTCTCTAAGTGTCATTTGTGCTACCAGATGACTAAGAGAGGGATGCATGGCCATGAAGAATAAAGGAGACTTGGGTTCCAAAGGGTCCAGGAGCTACAGTGGACACTGAGGGAACATTGAGGAATTATCAATCTCCCTCATTGTTAAGTATAGACAGAAACCATTGGTATCGGTCATTAATACTTGCCTGAAGGAGGAAGAGGATCTGCTTTTTTGTTGACACTGAAGATTGAGCTGAGGCAAAAAAGCATTAGTGCCGGTTCTTATCTGTGTACAGTGTAGAGCACAGAGATGTTGGCAGCCACTGTATGTTCAAAACCACCCATCTTCGTTAATGTCAAATAAGATGCAACAGCCTCCAAAGAGCCAAGTACAGACTACAAATCTTCCCTTACAGCTTCTTTACATCAATTTCCCCCAGTCCACTAATATCCAAAAGCCTACAAAAGATAAAGTAGGAAAAAGGCCCCCGTAATCCTGATAATTCCATCCTAGTCTTGACAGGTACGGTATGGTTTCCTCACCTATATCAACTATCGGTCAAGATGCTGATTAGTCTAGAAGACTTTCCTTTACTAATGACTCAGGATCATGGAAAGATCATCCACCCAAACATTCATTCCCTAGCACTAATAATGTGGATGTCAAATGTACATTAGAAGCATCTTGAACTTTCTCAAAGGACAGAAGCCACCTGAGTAACTTATAGAAAACAATTCAGTAGAACGTTTGACAACTTTGACTGGAAAAAATTCTTCATGTGGTATGTAAGGAAAGTCTAACCTGCTACCTATAAGTAGGGAAGGCACCTAGGCACTTATGTTGGGTCTATTTTAAACTATTATAAAATACTTTTAGTGGACCTCAAAATTAAGAATACAATGGCAGGGGGCAATATACAGTTCATAGGCCTCAAAAAATGTCACAGACCTTATAACCATTTTAAAAACCTGCTCTTTCCAACACAATATTGTGTTCTGGTATACCCATCTATGTCATGGAAGTACTCTTTGATTTGCTGTCCCTTTTCCTCAAAAGCTAAGAAGTCCACCTTAAAACTTCATATTTTGCTGAAACCATCCACTTTGGTCCCACTCCTCAGCATTGGTCCCACTCTCAGCATCTTCCTACTGTTAAAAAAATGGCATTGGTGATATTTAAAGCAACATATGAGGTGTGACAAAAAAAGAAACGAGACTGTCCCATAAATGTTTTATTACAAAAGCTACAGAGAAATTACGTATTGTCCCCTTCAAAGTAATCCCCCCCCCCCCCCGAGTTAATGCACTTCTACATTCGCTTCTGCCATGTATGGAAGCACTCTGTAAAGTCCTCCTCCTTGAGGTCCCTCAGCTCCCTTATCATAGTGGCCTTGATCTCTTTTACAGAGGCAAAATGAGTTCCTTTGAGCACAGTCTTCGGCCTGCGGAAGAGTCAGAAGTCACACGGTGTGAGATCTGGGGAATAAGGAGGGTGGTCGAGAGCTGTGATCTGTTTGTTGGCCAAGAGCTGCCTCACACTGAGCGCAGTATGTGTGGGTGCATTGTCGTGGTGGAGCAGCCACGATTTGTCTTTCCACAGAGCCAACCTGCTGGTAGAAGTGCTGGTTGACTGTCTGACCCTTGGGCACAAACTCATGATGGACCACTCCCTTCTGGTGTTGAAGAATGAGATCAGCATGACCTTCATCCTTGATGTGGACATGCGTGCCTTCGTGGGTCTGAGTGACAATCGAGTCTTCTACTGCAGGCTGTCTCTTGCTTTCAGGGTCGTACTGGAAGTCCCAAGTCTCGTCTCCTGTGATGACTCGACCAACGAACTCTGGAACCTCTCTGATCTTCCGTAGCAAGTCTCGACAAACATTGACCCTATGCTCCTTCTAGTCGTCTGGTAAAAGCTTGGGCACCATCTTGGCGCACATCTTCCGCATCCCCAGCACCTGCACCAAGAAGGTCCGCACTGACTCCCTGTTCAGGCTGAGCTCCTCAGCTATCATCCACACTGTCAGTCTGCGATCACGCCGCACCAGCTGGTTCAATCTTTTAGTGTTCTCAGCCGTCTTTGTCATGGAAGGCCATCCTGACTTAGGATCATCCTCCACCTCCTCGCGGCCAGTCTTGAAGCGTTTGTGCCACTCGAAACTTGCGGCCTTGACATTGCATCTTCTCCATAAGCCTTTTGGAGAAGTTGGAGACACTCAGTTGGGCCCTTCTCTGACTTAACTAGAAATTTCAAGTTGATTCTTTGCTCCATATTTCTGCCACCTCCAGTTGCATGACAAAGCGATGGAGCAGTGTGCTACAAAAAAACCTGAAAAAGAAAAACAGAGTGAGAGAGATGAAAAATATTATAGCAGAATAGTGGCGATGTTGCACAAGACAGTGACATAAGCGGTTAGCCAATTGCCATTGAGTCATGGGCGTGGCCGCCACAGTCTCGTTTCTTTTTTGTCACACCTCGTATGCTGTCAACATCCATTAACTGTCAGGTTAGTCATTCACTAACCTCCTGATTAAGCCTGCTTGGGCAAACGACGGGACTTTCTCACAGTGGTCAAGCATGCTCAGGATGTCTCCAAGTTTGTAAACCGTGCAGCCTTTGGCTGCTTTGAATGCATCAGCAGAACCTCTGCTATTGCCGTTGGTGCATGTCGGATTGCCTGGCTTCAGGCATCAGACTTGGAGATTTGGGTACAGGATAAATTGGGAAACATCCCTTGCACAGGAGAAAACCTCTTTGGCAAGAATTGGCAGGAGAAGGCTAATGAGATAGATACTGATAATCTCACTTTAGACAGATTGTCAGAATCTACAGCCACTCCAGCCAAAAAGAAGCCCTATAAAAAACCCTTTTTCAGCAAAAAGAGGAAGTTTTATCCATGCTATACCCAGCAAGGGCAAGCTCAGGGTCAAGTTGCCCAGAAGGGTCAATAACAACAATCCAGACAAAAGAAGCCAAAAGGCCTTAGAGCTCAACCAGATCCACAGGCCCAGCCCCCTCAAGGGCTTTGACTCCTTCATAGAGAACTTAGCTTTCCTGCCTCTGAAGGGGCCAGAACCCCTAAACATTCCAGGCAGATTGTGTCATTTTGCCAACAGATGGCACCAAATAACAACAGAAAACTGGACTCTGTCCATTGTGGGAGAGGGGTACAAGCTTCATTTTCACAGTATGCCCCCTCCTACAATCGTAAGGCAGTTCAATTCCCAAACCTCTACAGGCAATCTACTGGATCAAGAGGTCTCAACACTCCTTGCTCAAGGAGCAATAGAGGAGATGCCCATTCTTCAGCAGGGTGTTTCTCAGAGTGTAATAATCCAAAATGTAAAAAAAACACTCTGTGTACTCACAAAAACTACTTCTCAAAAAACTTCAATGTTCGTTGTGTTCTAATTTTAAACAAACACCACATGGAAGGTCTCAGCAACCATGGGCTTATAATCGGCATGGTGCAAAACACCTGCTACCACACACAAGCCCTTATAACATCAGTGACCCTCCATGCCACTACACACACTACACACCATACCCCTTAAATTAAGGGGTATGGTGTGTAGTGGCTATCCCAAAATCTGTGTTTTTTTTAAATTTTGCATTCTTCAGCCGGGTGCAGGGTTCTACTCCCCCTATTTTCTTATTCCAAAGAAAACAGGAGGACACAGACCCATTCTAGACCTCAGAGAATTGAACAAATATCTGTTCCGAGAAAAGTTCAAAATGTTTTCTCTTGGAACTCTTCTGCCATACCTTCAAAGTCAGGATTGGCTTTGTTCTCTAGATCTAAAGGATGCATATACTCACATTCTGATCCATCTAGATCACAGGAAATTCTTATGATTCCTTTTCAAGGGAAAACATTTCCAATACAGGGTTCTTCCCTTTGGTCTGGCTTTGGCACCAAAAGTATTCACGAAATGCATGGCAGTAGTAGCTGCATTTCTGCGAACCCTGGGGATATTGGTCTTCCCTTACTTTGACGACTGGCTCATTCGAGCCCCCACAGTTCCAGAAGCCAGATCTGCACTGTCTCACACAGTGCGAATCCTTCAATACTTGGGATTGGTCATAAACCTCCCAAAATCCCAACTTGCTCCATCTCAGTACCTAGAGTTCATAGGAGCTCGTCTAGATACCAGTCAAGGGCTTTTCTCCTACAACCCCGCTGTCTTCGTATAATGCAGCTAGCTTCTCAAGCAGCGGTGAAGTCCTCCTTAACTGCTCGAGAACTACTACAACTATTGGGACATATGGCTTCCACGGTTCATGTGGTTCCCTATGCTCACCTTCATATGCGAGCAGCCCAGTGGACCCTATCCACACAGTGGACACAGGCCACAGGACATCTGTCAGACAAGATATCAAACTCACAGCGACTGATCTTGTCCCTACAATGGTGGCAATCACTGGAAAATCTTCTAGTGGGGTCTCCTTTCCAGCAACCCCAGGTGGGATTGGGAGCACACCTGCATCATCTCTCTACCCAGGGTACCTGGACTCCACAGGAGGCTTGTCTTCACATAAACCTCCTGGAACTCAGAGCAATCTATCTAGCTCTTTGAGTATTCCATGCCCAGCTCAGCTACAAGACAGTCCTAGTCCAAACAGACAATCAAGTAGCTATGTTCTACGTGAACAAGCAGGGCGGAACAAGCTCTCTGTCGTTATGCAATGAAGCTTTACGACTATGGGCCCTCGCCAGAGAGCATCAAATTCACCTTCTCGTGGTATATCTTCCAGACATTCAAAACCTTTGGGCAGACAAACTCAGCCGAGTACTGCTGCCTCACGAATGGTCTCTCCACCTAGACCAGGTGGCCAAGATATTTCAGATCTGGGGAACCACAGACATAGACCTATTTTCAAGTCCACTGAATGCCAAACTTCCCCGGTTCTGTTCCAGGATTCCGGCTCAAAATTGCCAGGCAAGGGACGCCCTCCTTCTTCACTGGGGTCACGACTTCCTCTATGCCTTCCCACCCATTCCCCTCATCCCCAAAACACTCTTCAAGCTTCAGAGAGACAGAGGTCATATGATCCTCATAGCGCCACGGTGGCCACGCCAAACATGGTATCCCCTGCTTCTACATCTCAAGCTGCACCTCTGGAGTTAGGCTATGCTCCAGATCTCCTCTCCCAAGACAACGGGATGCTATGGCACCAGAATCCCCAGTCTCTGCATCTCAGGGCCTGGTTACTGAAAGCTTAGACCTTCAGGATTTTAACCTTTCCCAACAGGTAAAGGATATCCTTCAGGCTTCTAGGAAACCTTCCACAAGACGCTCTTACGCCTTCAAGTGGAAACGTTTTACTATACGGTGTTCACAGAAGAGGTTAAACCCCCTTATGATACCTTTGGAATCGATACTAGAGTATCTACTTCATTTATCAAATTCTGGTCTAAGGACCAATTCAGTAAGAGTCTATCTTAGTGCAATTGCAGCTTCCTATAGGCCTCTAAATGAACAACCAATTTCCTCTCATCCACTCATAACAAGATCTATGAGAGGTCTTCTATTAACAAAACCTCCTATCAGGCCACCACTGGTGGCATGGGATTTAAACCTAGTTCTTGGGCAACTCATGAAACCGCCTTTTGAACCTTTAGCCACTACAACCCTAAAGCCTTTGTCCTGGAAGGTCATCTTCCTAATTGCAATCACCTCTGCACATCGCATTAGTGAATTGCAAGCTTTAGTGGCTGATTCCTCCTTATACTAGGTTTCACCATGATAAGGTTGTTCTTAGAACTCATCCACACTTTATGCCAAAGGTGGTTTCGCCTTTTCATTTAAATCAGTCAATTTATTTTCCTGTATTCTTTCCGAGGCCTCATGCCTCTAATGCAGAAAGGAACCTTCATACTTCGGATGGTAAAAGAGCCTTGGCTTTTTACCTACAAAGAATACAGCAACATAGAAAGTCTTCTCAACTTTGTATTGCTTTTGATTCTAGTCATTTGGGACTTCCAGTCTCCAAGAGAGCTCTGTCCAAATGGATTGCACAATGCATATCCTTTGCTTATGAGAGTAAGAGTATTCCTCTTCAAGGCCATGTCACAGCTCATAATTTGAGAGCCATGGCAGCCTCTATGGCTAACCTTCACTCTGTGTCTATTGATGACATTTGTCGAGCAGCCACCTGAGCTTTGGTACACACCTTTACATCCCACTACTGCCTAGATAAAACCTCCCATCGGGATGCCTTCTTTGGCCAAGCTGTTCTTCAAAATCTCTTCCAGACCTAATTCAACTCCTACCCACCAACCCTGGTGGGATGCCAGAGATCCATGGGAGGTAGCATGGCCCACCTTACTTGGGTGGCAACTTTCTGGGGCTATCTCCCTGGCATCTTCAGCTAGGGAGTCCCCCCATATGTGAAGAATACATTTCTGCTTGTTCCTGGAGATAGCGTAGTTACTCAACTGTAACAGGTGATCTCCGGGAACAGCAGGAATTTAGTCTTCACAACCCACCCACCTCCCCTAGGAGTTGTCTCTCTAACTCTCTGTCTCTTTCCTCTCTCCCTCTATCCTTTCACACAGCTACAAACATAACTGAAGAGGGACAGTTGGAAAGGCGGGAAGGCCGCGCGCATGTGCTGAGAGATGCTCCCAAAAGCGTTCCTATTGGACGCTGGGGAGCGTTCCCGCGCAGGCTCCGTCGGTACCGACGATACCCATATGTGAAGACTCAATTCCTGCTGTTCCCGGAGATCACCTGTTACAGGTGAGTAACTACGCTTTCCTTTCCTCTTTAGGCCTTCTGTTAGTTAATCACCTTTCTGTCTTACCAGCCCCTTGTTCTGATCTTTTTGTTAGTCTCCTTCACCCTTAATGTCTCCACACCTTCTTTGCCTCTCATCCCTCCCCTAGACTTTCTAGGAACCTATCCTCCATTAATTTCGCATGGCTTGCACAGATCCTTCATGCCTCTCTATATTCCTAGGATGATCATCTCAACCTCCAGTTTTCTTCCTGCTCTTAAGTTTTGACTCTTACCCTTGACATGGTCTCTTCCCTGCATCCTGTAAAAGCCACCTCTACCCCTTGCAACTCCTGGTTTCACCCTGTCCTTCATCTGTTAAGGTACCAATTGCCATGCTGAGTGCCTTTGGGAAAACCATGCTCTCCAGAGTTCTGAGCACTCTGGCAAGCTTGCTTCCATTCTTATAAAACCACCAAACTGAACTCCAGAAACATTTCACTGCTTCCCCCACTGCAGATGCCTCTGCCTCATTCCAAGACTGCATCTCTTTAGCACTCTTGCTTGCATGACTCTCCCTTCTCTGCTCCACTCTCATCTTCTACTGCATCCCTGCCTCTTCAGGCAACAGACTTATCTCCCACTAGTTTAACTTCCCTACCCTTACTTCCTGTCGAGCCTACTGTCGGCTTGGTACATCCGCCCTCCTCCCTTTTCAGTCTTTGACCAGCATCTGTGATTACTAAGCTTTCTTCTGCTCTTATCCCAGGTTTCCTTCCTCTGCTACAGACCAGACTCTTCCAGGGTTATATTCCATCTGTCAGGAAGCATGCAGTTTTTTCCCCTCCCCTTAAAGAAACCTTCCCTGGATCCATCCATTGTGCCCAATTTCAGTCCTATCTTCAACCTTCCTTTTCTCTCAAAATTTCTTGAGAGGATTATTTTTTGACAAATTTCATGCTTCCTGGACCAGACTCTTGCCTTTTACTCTAGACAGGATGTCTTCTGGGCTGGCACAGCACTGAGACTCTACTAACTGTTCTGCTGAGTAAAATATTGGCTATTTTGGATCACGGACACTCTGTGATCTTAGCCACTCTCATTCTCTCTTCCACTTTTGATCTTGTTGACCACTCTCCCCTCCTTTACAGTCTGTGAACTTGGCTTGTGTTGCACTATTTTCCAATGTTCTCCTTGTATCTTCTCCAGCATTTTTTTTTCAGCTTTCTTCCAGCTCTATGCTGGTTCTCCAGGGTTACCTTTTGGCTCCAACCCTGTTCAACATTTTCTTGGCACCTCTTCCCCTGTTTATCCAGTCCTTAAACACAGTCCCTACATATACACAAACAATATCCAAATTCTCGTTATAGTCCACTCTTCTCGTGACATTTCCCCCTTAGAGTGTTGTTTTCAGTCTGTGACTAACTCAGGGATTATCTTATGTCCTTCAGTGTTTCTAAATGTGAATCCATCTGCTTCCCATGTCCTGGCACTACTCTGTCCCCCACACCCATCTTGCCCAACTCTCTGCTTCCCTTTCATGAGTCTGTCCATACCTTCAGTTTTTTATTTGCACCCTCCTCACTTTTGAAGCTCAGATTGATGTTCTGAAGGCTTCTTTCTTTGCCTTGTGCTGCATCCGTTCTACTAAATCTCTGTTTTCTGCCTTGCGGCTCAAACTTCTAGTTATTCCCAGATTAAATTACTGAAACTTGCTTTATAATGGTCCTTCTCTGTTTTCACTGAAATGGCTCCAGTTGGTTCAGTCCACCACAGTTGAACTTGTTTTTGGTGCACGTTGTTAAGATCATGTTACACCCCTCCCCCCAATCCTTATCCCTGCCACTGGCTCCATATAAGGGCCCATGTTAATTTGAAGAGTCTTACACCGACTCATTGCACTTATTACTCTCACACACCATATTAATTCAAACTGTGACCACCCCTTACACACCTTGTCATCCTTCCAGGCTCTGCTCCTTTTCCTTCCTCTCCCATCCCCCTTTTCTCTTCATCTAGAGATCTCATGTCACTCTGCCTTTCCTTATCTTGACCCATACCTCTGTAACTCTCTCCCCATCTACCTTCATTAAGAATCACGATATTCCAAATTTAAGAAGGGCCTTAAGGCCTAACTCCTTGTACTTTCCTATTCACAAGCTCCCTGGGTAAAAAGCTAGGGTCTCGGCATGCTGCTGCCCCTTCCTCTTTTCTTCCTCTCTCCTTTCTGTTTACTAATATTGTAGCTTTTCTCTTTCTCTTTGTGTTTTTATTTATTGGCAACCACATTGTCAGCATTTTGTACAAAGGGCAGTATAGCAAGTCAAATAAATAAATAAAGCTAAATTATGGTCCACCTCTTCCCTATCTCTTTTAAATATATAGTTGATGCTGTGTAAGGAAATGAAGAAGGGAGAGTAGTAATCAGTGTGAATCATTGCAGTCAGTACAGCCTGACCTGAAACATGCTCCTTTACTACCATTGAGTTCTACTTGGAAATAGATTTTTTTAAAAGGCTATGCTTCAGGTTATGTCGCTGAAGTATGCCAGTCCACACTAATGAAAATGGGTACAATAGATTCTGAACTGGAAGAGCAAGCCATGCTCACAGTAATCTGACATTAGTAAGAGTGTAAAGCTTTGCGTAGCAAGCTCATAATGTGAGGGACCTTAAATGAGCATATCATGTTTAGGATTTGGGGTATTTTTATAGTACGATACATGCTACAGTGGAGCACTGCAGTGTATATTACGTCATTACTGAGTACTGAAGGTTGGCATAGCAGATGCACTGCCATTAAGGATCACAGTGCAAGTTTTGTCTTAAATGTGTAACAATATTGTTACTTTCCTACCTGCTTGATATCTCCTTTGAAAGGATTTTAGGCGATTTATAGAATTCAGGGTTCTTAAACATAACTTAAGAAAAAGTTAAACATGGGACAGAGATGTGAAGCATGGTTACAAACTTGGTAGATACCACAGATTTTCTGAGGTGTAGAACATCATTATGGCCCACATTTCATGTTATGTTATTTATTCCTTTAGTGAGATAAAGGTCATCACTCTAGGTCAGAGCCTCAGTCTCCCATGATTCTTGAGCTGCAGTGCTTGTCATAGAATTAGTCTTTGCCTGCAGAATTGCAGGAGGCTGCCAAGTAAGCCATCTCTTTCCTCCCTCCCCGTGAGCTGCCACCATTCTGCTGATCCTGCCGTCTCTTTCTCTATGCATAGATACTGAAGGGAAAATGCCTGCCTACATCTTTCTGCTGGTGATGAATGATTAGTCAGCACATGACTATGTTTAGTCATTCTGCATGTTAGTAACTTTGTTCATGACAGCAGATTTTTAGTACTGGTCCTGCCTGATTCATTCTAAACAGTACCAAAGAAATATCAAAAAAGTCTCTTATGGAAATTTTATCCATAATCAATTGAAATTACTGAAAACCTCTCTTATGACAGATGGACAGTGTCCAGCCATTTATTGTAACAAACAAATTGCCATTTTAATGGACCATCATGTAAATACAGTCGTGGTCAGCATACCTAAAATGCAGCCTTGCATTTTAGGTATGCTGTGTACGGTATCTTGAGAAATAATTGGAAATATTTCAACTGTATGTCATCATATTTTAATACTATGTTCAAAAGGTATACAACAAAAAAAGGATGCCTGTGCAACTTAGACAAGTAATTTCTGAGAAAAAAACAAAATATGACCTGGACAGAATTAATGACACTCTTCACTAATATTTGGTTGCACAACCCTTGACAGTGATGACAGCCTCCAAATGTTTCTTGTAGCCATCTACAAGTTTTGTACATCTGTCTGCTGGTAGTTTCTCCCAGTCTTCAATTGTGATTTGTTCCAACTCATGAATGTTCCCAGGATTTCTTTTGCCAATGGCTGATTTCAGCTCTTGCCAAAGATTCTCAATTGAATTGAGATCAGGACTTATTGCTGGCCAGTTTAAAACAGCCCATTTTTTCTTTTTAACCATTATTTTGCACTTTTGGATGTATGTTTTGGGTCATTGTCCTGCCGGAGGACTCATGACTTTCAACATAGACCTAGCTTTCTGACGCTAGGTAGCACAATTAGTTCCAAAATACTTTGATAGTCCTCTGACTTCATGATTCTTTTAATACACTCCAGGCTTCCAGTTCTTCAGGCAGCAAAACAACCCAACAACATTATGGAACCTCCACCATATTTAAATGTAGGAAGGGTGTTTTTTCCATATAAGCTTAATTTCTTCACCTGTAAAAGTATCAGTGGAATTCATTGCTAAAGAGCTCAAATTTGGTTTCATCTGTCCATAGAACATTTTCCCAGAAGGATTGTGGTTTCTCAAGGTAGGTTTAGGCAAAGATCAGGAGTGGGTTCTTCCTTGGCCTTCACCCATGAAGTCCTTCTTTGTTTAGTATGCGGCATATGGTGTGGGTTGAAATCACCACTCCAAATTGCTCCATGTCAGTCTAAAGCTCTTTGGATATTGTACGTAGTGTTTTTCCAACAGTTTGCACTAACCTTCAAGAACAACTTGGATTAATCTTTCTTTTCCCACGATATCCTGGTTGGTTCTTCATAGTTCCACAAGCAGAAAACTTCTTAATAACATTGCAAACTGTAGACACAGGAATCCCGAGGTCTTTGGAGATGGTCTTGAACCTCTTTGAAGTTGATGTTTGATGATAATGGCTTTTCTGATGGTCTTAGGCAGCTCTCTTGTCTTCGCCATTGTGAAAATGGAACAGGGAGTGAATGTGGCCATTTTAAACATTAGAGCTATCATTGGTTGATTCAAGTCATGTGAGTACTGACAATTGATCGCAGGTGCATCTAATTTTACTACAATGGGAATATGGTTCTTTTATTCACTGATTTGAATTGTTTGTAAAGGTACCAATTATCATGTCCTGGCAAGGTCCCAGTTTTTATACTAATTTCCTTTTTTAATTGATCTTGTTTTATTTGATTCTTGTATGTATCAAATATGTGTGCAGATATAGTCCAAAGCCATTTCACTGGCCACTTTCTTTTTTGATATATTGGACATTTATGGGTTGAACTACAAGGGTGCTAATAATGTTGACCACAGCTGTATGTTAATGGGCATATATTGTTTTTTTCTGTGCCAAACTCTTACAAATACAATTATAGGTTCATAAAAATAGCGCTACTTAGATCTTAGTCGCAATCATTGTCCAATATTTAGCTCATAACATCTAAAACATATCCATTGTTTAGCCTAAAATGCTGGAAAACGTTTCTTGATCTGCTTAGCTCATAACATCTAGATGAATGCTGAAATCTCTCTCGATGTAACATTCCAACACAGAACCGTGTTTTGAGGTAGTTTCTGCCTCAGGAGTCCATAGAGCTCCTCCAAAATTGATGCTAACGTGGATTCGTCTACCTTTTAATACGCAAACGTAGAGTCAGTATGTGTCAAAGGTATCACATAATTGGACAAAAAAAAATTTAGACCAACCAATCTGAAAGAATTAACATACAGTAAGGTGTGCCACTCAGTATCCAGATTTAAGTTGTCAGGCTGCACACTCTAAAGAATGCAAATCCAGAACAAAATACCAGGCAAGCTAAAGTCACACCTTCATTATCTAAGGGATGTATTTTCAATATGCCATTGAAAGTCACTAAATAAATGATTAAAAGTTTTACAATAAAGTGTCATAGAGGTCAATATTCTGATCTCTCACGCAGTGTAGAGAACTCAGCATATACTCAGGGGGTGCGGCCGTGCGTTCTCACAAATTTTAGAACGCCTTAAGCCTTGTTAAACGCCTCATTGATTGTATTTCTGTTGTTCTAAATAGTTTTAATTAAACAGATATTTCTGCTTGAAATGTAGGGGTGGCAACGGGAGGTCGGGGTTGGTTACTGTTTCAGTGGATTGTGTTCCCCTTAGCGATACAATGTTTGCCAGTTATGCAGTTGTTTGTGTCAGTCCAGTCCAGTACAAAACCCTCCACATACACGCAAAATGCAAGTACGCGGCAGGCCTATCCATAGGATAGCTTTCACCTATAGGACAGCTTATTCCAACGTTGATGTCTAGTGATCTTTTAATGCTTTCGTTAAATGTAAAAGGTATTACTGGCCCTGTCAAGCGAAAGAAGATTTTAGCGTACTGCCAGCAAAAAAAAGCAGATATTGCCCTCTTACAAGAGACACATTTAACAGATACTGAATCGCAAAAAGTAACCTCTAAATATTTCCTGGTGGCGGCCTCGGCCTCTGCCACTCAACGCAAAGGGGGGGTAATAATATTAGTGCGCAAATTCCTGCAATCCGCCATTACCGACACACAGATTGATCCGCTAGGTCGATGGGCCAGAGTGACGATGAAAATAAATCAACAACTTTACACATTCTTCAATATTTACGCGCCCAACCTCGATGACCCTAACTTTTTCAAACTGATAGCTAAAGAAGTTACAGCCGCAGCTCACACCAATATCATATTAGGGGGCGATTTCAATGTCATCTTGGATCCACTGTTAGATCGCACGCCCTATCGGGCTGTAGACAAAGTCAAATCGCAGGCGATTCTTAAAGGCATCATAACAGAGCTACATTTGGTAGACCCATGGCGCCTACTTCATCCCCAAGAAAGAGACTACACATTTTATTCCATCCCACATAATACCCAAACAAGGATCGATTTCTTCCTACTGTCCACAGAGCTGATGCCCCAAGTGTTGTCCGCAGAGATCTATGCTACAACGGTATCGGATCACGCCGCTGTCTCCCTAGTGTTGAATACCAACGTTACACAGCATGTTCCGCCAAGATGGACATTTGATAAATCCCTACTAGCAGATGACTCCTTTGTACAGCTACTGTCAGGGGAAATTGAGACCTATTTTAAATATAATACACCCACTGATACCTCCATCTGGAGCTGGTGGGAAGGTTTTAAAGCGACCATACGAGCTCATATTACCACCTACACCATTAGACGGCGTAAAGCCAGGAAAAAAGAAAAAGATGAATTGGAACTCCAAATAAAAGCTGGGGAAAGGTTACTAGCCAAAAGAGCTGACTCAATGATATTGATTATACTCCAAAAATTGCGATACCAATATAATGCTCTCCTCAACAAAGAAGCACTGAGTAGTATCCAGCTACAACGTAGTATATACTACTATGAAAGCAACCGCTCTGGATCCCTTTTAGCTCGGCAGCTCAGACCAAAAACCAGCAAGACCGCTATAGCGGCGTTGCAGGACAATTCCGGGGGCCTTCTCCTGAGATCTGACAAAATACTAGACCGCTGCAAAGAATTCTATGAGGAACTATATCGCTCAGATACCCAATGTAGTGACAGAGCCTTTGAAGATTTTGTCTCCAAGATAGTAGGACCCACATTAACCAGTCATCAAAGTCGAACGCTGGAACAAGAGATCTCAGTAACTGAAATACAAGATGCGATCAAACAGATGGCTCGTGGCAAAGCCGCCGGTCCAGATGGTATCCCACTGGAATTCTATACTAAATATTGCATTCAATTGGCTCCCATGCTACAGATCTACTACAGTGGCCTGCAAGATGAATCTCCAGAGATTGGAGCCCTGGCAGAGGCTGTGGTGGTAATTCACCCGAAACCGGGCAGGGATACACAAAAGATAGAGAATTACAGACCCATCTCTCTCCTAAACTCTGATTATAAAATCTATGCTAAAGTGCTTGCTAACCGATTAGGACGGATCTTAAAAGATTTGATACATGAGGATCAATGTGGATTTATACAAAACAGATCCACTACAGATAATGGAAGATTATTGGCACATGTACTGGCATCTGCCAAGACCAAGGCCGAGCCCCTGATAGGGCTAGCATTGGATGCCGAAAAAGCCTTCGATCGACTGGAATGGTCCTTTCTATTTCGATCCCTACGGTGGTTTGGGATAGGAGAAAAGTTCCTAAAACGCGTTGAATTGTTATATACCAAACCCACAGCTCGAATAGCGGTCAACTCACATCTCTCAGCCCCTTTTCAGTTGCAAAGAGGGACCCGACAGGGTTGCCCCCTGTCACCGATGCTTTTTAATTTAGCCCTGGAACCCTTATTAATAGCGCTCCGACAGAAGGAAAACATAAAAGGAATTGAGTTAGCTGATGGTCCCTGTAAATTGTCAGCATATGCCGATGACCTGCTCATTTTTCTACAACCATCAGACCTTCCTGAAACAATGCAACTCATAGATGCATACTCAGCGATATCCGGATATAAAGTAAATCTGAATAAAACAACAATTATTCCTCTGAATGAACAGGTCAGCGAAGAAATGATGCGTGGATACCCCTTTCAATATGAGAAGTCATCCTTTAGATACCTGGGCGTGACCTATGGCACCACCTTGGAAGAGACTGTCACAATCAACATTAAGATGTGTCAAGAAATTGTACATGATAACATCTGCAAGTGGACCCCCCTTCATTTGAGCTGGTGGGGCAGGCTAGAAACGATAAAAATGATGTTGGTACCTAAACTCAGCTATATATTAAGCATGATACCCTTACGTTTCCCGTCAGCCTTCTATAAGAAAATGAATAGTCAACTGATAGCCTTTCTATGGAACAACCGAGTACCTCGAATAGCTGCCTGGAAACTGAAGTTACCTAATACACAAGGAGGTGTCCATTTCCCAGATCTCGGCTGGCTGCACACTGCCTCTCTTTTAAAGCAGGGTGCTCAATGGGTCGACTCTGACGACACGGATAAAGGACCTAGATGGCTGAGTGTGGAGCGGGCCCTTCATTCCCCCCTACCTACATGGCTACTGGTAGGCACAGTAGTAGACCAGACTGCACCACATAATGCTATTATCCGAGAAACACAGCATGCCTGTCGATTATTGGCATCATGTATCGATGGAGGGGATGACTTCACCGCAGATATGCCCATATGGCTGAACCCGCGCCTTATCATCGGAGGGAAGCCTGTCTTATGGAAAAAATGGGTGGAACATGATCTTATCACCATTGGACAACTGATCAATGGAAGTGCATTTAAAACCTTTGACAGATTAAGAACGGAATTCCGATTGCCTAATACTTGCTATTTCCAATGGTGTCAGCTCCGATACTGCATGAGCAAAGCGGGTGTGTCACCTGTCTTGATACGTACAGGATGGCCACTGCGACAGAAGCTTCAAGAATTACAAACAGATGCCAAAGCTGTCTCGAGATGTGTTGCGATTCTCCGATCCAAAAGTGACAAGACATGTTCTAAGATACAGTCGGTGTGGGCTACTGAAACCGGTCAAGATCTACCTCCGGAAAATTGGGACACTTTTTGGGGAACTCAAATATGTGCCACGAGAGCAGCGTCTCTCACACAATCTATGTACTTTATAGCACATCGAGCATATATTACACCGGCTAAGAAAATGAAATGGACACTACAGGAGGGAAATCGATGTTGGTCCTGTAACATGGAAATTGGGACACTGGCACATATGTTGTTCCATTGTAAATCCCTGGAAATATATTGGAACAGAGTTTGGGAACGCATATCACAGATCCTCAACTTACAAACTCCTATCACTTATCGGATAGTGATATATAAATCCATAGCTCTGGAACCTACTCTGATGAAATGGGATAGTAAACTGCTGGACTTAATGCTCGGGATAGCGCTTAAAATAGTTCTAATACACTGGAAGAATCTCGACAAAGCTTGTTTCGAGCATTGGTGGAGTCTCTTAATCCTACATAAGACCTACGAAGAGATCTATATAGCCAAGAACCCATGGTCTGGTAAACTAAGTAAGAAATGGTCAGCTTTACAAAATTATGTTTGATGAAAGTGATTGCTGGAGGCTGCCTTGTGGAATGGTCTCTGCTGTAACCACATTGAACGGAGAGAGGGAGGGTGGCGTGCTGGCATGGACTGATACTAGTTCTTGTTAACGTTATTGTACTGTCTTGTTCAAGTTATTATATTCTTTTGCTATTTTGATCACTAGCATCTGCTTGTATCCTGCTATATTGCGATCGTTTGTATTGTTATTTTATATGTTAAAACTGAATAAAAACTACTATTAAAAAAAAAAATAAAGTGTCATAGTTGCTGGTTGATTTTTAGTGCTTATATGTGATTGATATTCTGTCAATTACTCCATATAAACCAATGGGCAAAGGCAAACTGTATTATAAATTCTCCAGGAACAAGCAGGAAGTCAGCCCTCACATATGGGTGACGTCGGCGCCGACGGAGCCCTCGTGTGGAGCAATTCCCCAGCTTTCAAAGAAAGCCATTGGGATTGCATCGTGTATGCGCGGTCCCCTTCCCGCCCAAGGGTGCCATCTTGCTCAGTCTCCTTTTTTCCGTGGAGCCCAATGGACATTGTCCCTAATTCCTTGCGGAAAAACTTAGAAGAATTTTTCCTCTTCGACCAGTTCGACGCCGGTTCCCCTTCCCGCCTGCGGCTCGGTACACCGGTAACGAGTCCAGTCACTTTTTTGCGTTTTTCTCCTTAGAGACTAGCGTTCGCGCTCTCTTTTTTTTTTTTTCTTTTTTTCACTGGCAGCCCGGTCCTTCGACCTTGCAGGGGCCCTTTTTCCCCCGATGGCTGCCAGCAGGTTTAAAAAGTGTGATCGGTGTAAGACGTTAATGTCCCTCACTGACACACATGACTGCTGTCTCCGATGCCTTGGGCCCGACCATGACCAGAAGGTCTGTGGCCCATGTGGGAAGATGTCCTCTAAGGCACTCCGAACTAGGCAGGAGCAGCATGAAAGGATTTTCTCGGAGTCCGCATCCCCCTGGATCCGGACCTCTTCAGAAGCCTCGATGTCTCGGGAGCTGTCTGAACCCGAGCACCATTGTGGGTCTTCTGAACAGGGGTCTCCCTCCCGGGAACACCGGAGGAAGAAGAAGCCCGTGAGGGCATCATCGTTGGATGCCTCAGATCACCCTTGGCCCTTGAAGGGCAGGTCGCGGAGTCCTGACCGCCGCCCCGGGTCCTCGGAGTCAGAGTGACCTGCGAAGATACCTCGCACGGAGCCGGAGACGCTGAGGCGGGTAAGTGCTGTTGTCCTCGTGGATTCCCCTCTGTGGGAGCCGGCGTCAGGCACGACAACATCGGGGCCCGAGCCGGAGACTGCGGAGTCTTCTGAGCTTGGTGTCAGGATGACGGCCCTGGAGCGCAGCATGTTTGCCTTCATGGAGCAGCAGTGGGCCCTGATAGCCAGTCTCACCGGTCCATCCGCCCCGATCACCGGGACCTCGAAGTCCAAGTCAACCCCAGAGGCCAAGCCGATCCTCGAGACTATCCTCGGACAAGGTCTCCCTCGACCTCCCGCTCGGGATGGAGGTCGTCGACACTGGTGCTCTCGGCATCGGGGCAGTCGGGGCCGAATTCCTCGCGGCTGGAGCCCCTCAATTCCTCCTCGGAGGGATCAGCATGGGAGACGGAAGATGAGGAGTCCCCGGACACCCATCAGACCCGGAATGTCCCATCAGACTCACTGGGTTCGGAGCCTCAGAGAAGGTCCCCTCCGGAGGATACCTAGTTCTCGGACTTCGTCAGGGACATGGCCAAGGCTTTGGCATTCCCGGCGGATACCGAGGAGGAGCCTCGAGCTGAAGAGCTCGAGGCCTGCCAGTATGACTTTCCCCTGAGGGAAGCCCTTACTGTGCCGGTTCCTCCGATGCTGGAATGGCTGATGCTCCGCATGTGGGAGTCGCCGGCCTCGATGTCGGTTCTCAGCAAGCGGGTCGATTCCATCTATCGAGTCCCCAAGAGCCCTGGGTTCCAAAAGGCACAGCTGCCGCACAACTCCATGGTTGTGGAATCGGCCATGCATAGGCTCAAGAGCCAAAAAAACTCACTCCTTGGTGCCTTGTGGCCGGGAGGCCCAGAACCTGGACTCCCTCGGTAGAAAATGCTTCCAGTGCTCGATGCTGTCACGCCATGTCCAAAACCTACCAGTTGTACATGGGCATGTACTTGAGGGACCTGGCAAAGGAGATTTCCGGGTTCTCAGCTGGCCTCTCCAAGGCACCCTTGCAGCGCTTCAATGCCTTGTCCACCGGGATTCGGGAGTGCTCGAAGTTCATATCTCAAGCGGCCTATGATGGCTTTGAGGCTTCGGCCCGAGTAGCTGCGGCCGGCATCGGTGCATGCCACCAGGCCTGGCTAATGTCATCGGATCTGGAGCCATGGGTTCAGGACAAGTTGGTCGATGTCCCTTGCTGAGGTGACAACCTCTTTGGCAAACCCATGACTGAGAAGGCTGCTGAGCTCGAGTCTGAGTACTTGACCCAGACAAGACTCTCAAAGAAGACTTCTGCCCCTTCTAAGAAGAAGGGCTCGGGTAAAAAGCCCTTTTTCTCGAGGAAGGGTACTGTTTACCACAACTACCCCACTTACCAGGCCACCCCAGCTCCCCAATAGGGGCAGCAGGCCAAGGGACAGGGGCATGGCCCGCATAAGCAGAAGACCCCCAAGTCCCAGGCCCCGGCTCCTACCCAGCCAGGAGGGGGTTTTTGACTCCCAATGCATAGTCTCTCTTCTGCCAGTGGTAAGGCCGTGCATAGGAGGCAGGCTAGACCTGTACACTCACAGGTGGCCAGCCATCACCTCGGATATCTGGGTCCTGCAAATAGTCCAAAGGGGCTATTTGTTTCACTTCAGCCAGATACCACCCTCCTCCTTTCTAGGAGAGCCTCTCAGACCCCCTCTTCACAGGGATCTCCTCTTGCAGGAGTTGGCAAGTCTTCTAGACGATCAGGCGGTGGAACTGGTGCCCAACCACCTGCAGGGCAAGGGCTTTTACTCCAGGTATTTTCTCATACTAAAGAGAAAAGGAGGTCTCTGACTCATCCTCGACCTGAGAAACTAAAACATGTTCCTGGTGAGGGAAAAGTTCAAGATGCTTTCCTTTGGAATGTTACTGCCTTACCTCCACCAGGGAGATTGGCTATGCTCCTTAGACCTGAAGGATGCCTATACACACATCCTCATACATCCAGACCACAGACAATATCTGAGATTTGTAGTGGGAGGAAAGCATTTCCAATACAGGGTTCTATCCTTTGGCCTAGCCTCTGCTCCCAGAGTGTTTACAAAATGCCTGGCTGTAGTGGCGGCCTTCCTCAGAAGTCAAGGAATTTTTGTCTTCCCTTACCTGGATGACTGGCTCATCCAGAGGCCAGTCGCCTCAGGAGACCCAACAGGCCACTTCTCGCACTATCAACCTTTTGCAACATCTAGGCTTTGTCATAAACCATGCAAAGTCTACTTTGCTCTCCACTCAAAACTTAAAAGTTCATAGGAGCAAGATTGGACACCCTTCAGGCGAAGGCTTACCTGCCGGAGGACAGGACACAGAGGCTGCTAGCACTGACACAACAGTTCAGTCTCAGGTCTCAGCGAGACACTTCTTACGACTCCTGGGCCACATGGCCTCCATGGTGCATGTGACCCCAAATGCCCGTCTCCACATGAGAACAGCTCAGTGGTGCCTCAGTGATCAGTAGACACCAGCCACCGGCATCCTCAGAGACAGGATAACAGTATCCAGACGACTGGTGAAGTCATTGCAGTGGTGGAGTCAGCCACCCAGTCTGCTCGAAGGAGTGTCTTTTCAGATTCCCTCGCACACAAGAGTGCTAACGACAGATGCCTCCTGGCTGGGCTGGGGAACCCATTGCCAAGGATCATGCACTCAGGGGTTATGGTTTCCTCAGGAGTCTGCACACCAAATCAACCTCTTAGAGCTGCGGGCGATTCGCCTAGCTCGTCAAGCTTTTTGTCATGTCCTCTCGCATCAGTCTGTATTGATACAGATGGACAACCAGGTAGCAGTGTTCTACATGAACAAGCAGGGAGGTACGGGGTCTCATATCCTTTGTCAGGAGACACTGGACCTCTGCTCCTTTGCCATCAGGCAGGGTATGTCTCTCAAAGCAGTGTACCTGCCTGGTCAGGAGAACTGCCTAGCAGACAAACTAAGCAGGATTCTCCAACCTCACGAATGGCAACTGTATCCGGTGGTGGCCCAGCGGATTTTCCACTGCTGGGGACATCTGTCCATAGATCTATTTGCCAGTCCGCAAAATCACCAGCTGCCCAGATTTTGCTCCAGACAGCCACATCCCCTGAGGGTGGCTGCAGATGCTTTTCTGATCTGGTTAGGGGGCCTCATGTATGCATTTCCTCCCATGCCTCTGGTGGCCCAGACTGTTCAAAATCCTTCGGGACAAGGCCTCTGTCATTCTGGTAGCCTCCAGATGGCCAAGACAGCCTTGGTTTCCGCTTCTCCTCCAGTGGCAGTGGAAACACCACTTCCACTGGGGACGCAGCCCGACCTCCTTTCACAGGAGCAGGACTCTCTCTTGCACCCCAACCTCAGGGCCCTCAACCTGATGGCATGGCTGCTGAAAGAGTAGTGCTGGCTCCTCTCCTCCTACCTCGGAATGTAGAAGAGGTGTTACTGGCCTCCAGGAGGCAGTCCACTAGGAAGTCCTATGCTTTCAAGTGGCGTAGATTTGAGGTGTGGTGTAACCAGCACAATGAAAACCCTTTCTCTTGTCTTGTACCAGTGGTGCTGCAGTACCTGCTTCACCTCTCAGAATTAGGTCTCAAGTCTAACTCTGCCAGGGTCCACCTGAGTGCTTTGTCAGCAGACCACTCGCCAGTGGAGGGGCAACCTCTTTTGGCTCACCCCCTGGTGTCCAGATTCCTCAGAGGTCTGCTTCTGCTGAAACCCCCAGTTCGTCCTCCGGCAACTGAGTGGGATTTAAATGTGGTCTTGCAGCAGCTTACTCGTCCACCTTTTGAGCCGATGACCTCTTGCCATCTGCGCTTCCTCTCCTGGAAGGTGCTCTTCCTGGTGGCACTCACATCAGCCAGATGTGTGAGTGAGCTGCAAGCTCTCGTAACTGATAAACCATACACAAGGTTTTATAGGAATAGGGTGGTCCTCTGCACTCACCCGAAGTTCCTTCCAAAGGTGGTCTCTTCTTTCCACCTCAACCAGGAGGTGATTCTTCTGACCTTCTTTCCCAGGCCGCATTCCAGCCGGGCAGAGGCAGTCCTGCATACCCAGGATTGAAAGAGGGCATTGTCCTTCTACCTGGAGCGTACGAAGGGACATCGAAGGGCTACTCAGCTCTTCGTTTTGTATGACCCCAGTAAGCTGGGGTTACCTGTTTCCAAGCATACACTGTCCACCTGGGTGGCAGACTGCATTGCCTGGGCGTACAGGGCGGCCGACCACCTGTTGCAGGGTCGAGTCACAGCCCACCGTGTCAGGGCTAAGGCCGCATCAGTTGCTCACTTCCGCTCTGTTCCGTTGGCAGACATCTGCTGGGCCGCAACTTGGTCTTCAAGCCAGACCTTTGCAGCCCATTACTGCCTGGATAGGGAGTCCCGACGGGACAGCGCTTTCGGCCAGGTGGTTCTCTGTAACCTATTTGAGGTTTAGGCAACTCCAACCCTCCGACCCTTTGGTGTCAGGCTACCGGGGGGTGTTGCTTTCTCGGCTGAATTCCTATTGCAGCTGCTGCAGCTCTTCTAGAGGGAGACATTTTTCAGCTATGGGTTCTCGGTAGTCTATAGCTATGGAGTCCCATTTGTGAGGGCTGACTTCCTGCTTGTTCCTGGAGAAAGCGTAGTTACTCACCTTTAACAGGTGTTCTCAAGGGACAGCAGGAATCAGTCTTCACGACCCTCCTTTCTCCCCTGGAGTTGCAGTCCTATTAATGGTTTTTATTCACGTTGCCGTCTTTTTAGCTATGTCATTTGATTGAGCAAGATGGCACCCTTGGGCGGGAAGGGGACTGCGCATGCGCGATGCAATCCCAAAGGCTTTCTTTGAAAGCTGGGGAATTGCTCCGCACGAGGGCTCCGTCGGCGCCGACGTCACCCATATGTGAGGACTGATCCCTGCTGTCCCTGGAGAACACCTGTTACAGGTGAGTAACTACACTTTGCTTACTCAGGCTGGCAGATAATATTACTTCTTGATCTCACTCTATGCTGTAAGTGGATTCACCCAATTTCGCCTACAATAGATTGATAAAATGTGCCCTCCACATGGTAGGTGTCCAATAATGTAGTATATACACACACACAACCACCTAAAGGGTATAAATAATCATAAATTGTAGCACCACCCTTTAACACCACCTATCCTACTCTCTTACTTTCTTCCAAATAGTACTGAAAATTTATAATAAAAGGTAAAAAGGCCTCAGTTGTCGCTCGTACCAATCATCGGTGAACAGTATCACCCTAGGACAGAGCTGTAGAACTTCCACATCATGGTGTTACCTGACTGGTAGCCAGATTGCTAAAAGCGGCACACCAGGAAGCGTTGAGAAGTTACATGAAGAACAGATTGTTCAGATAAGTAATTTATTGCTACAAGGTTTAATGATTGTCTTCAGCCTTGTGATATGATTTTCCTTTTTGTTCAAATTTGCAGATACGCACTGGTTGCTGTAAGAGATACAATGTTATAAACAGGAGGAATTTCATCTCTAATCACGTTTGTTCAAAGCAAATGATACACTTTAGTTATTGAGAAATTTTACTATAAAAAAAACCGGTTGTCTAAAGAGAATCCTTTAAAAGTACTTTTTTAGGATGAAATTTGTTAATATATTGTGAATTAAAGGAAATGGTAGGTAGGGTGAGGCCCATGATGTGGAAGTTCTACAGCTCTGTCCTAGGGTGATACTGTTCACCGATGATTGGTACGAGCGACAACTGAGGCCTTTTTACCTTTTATTATAAATTTTGAGTACTATTTGGAAGAAAGTAAGAGAGTAGGATAGATGGTGTTAAAGGGTGGTGCTACAATTTATGAGGTGTCCAATAATGTCATCTTTATCTTCAGGAATAGATTCTGGTAACATGGCTTTTAACAACCGTGTCACATATATTAGGTCTTCTTTTATATGATACAGTAACTCACAATGAAAAAAATAGAATGCACAGATAACATAGGCCATGTGGTCTTTTTCTGCCATCATGCTTCTATCTAGTCTCCCTTTCCATATCAACCACTACAACGGTCCCCTTTTTTCATTAAAAGATCCTCTGTGTTTGTCCCATGCTTTTTTGAATTCAGATACTGCCCTCATCTCTACCACCTCCACCGGGAGACTATTCCACGCATCTACCACTCTTTCCATAAAGAAATATTTCTGCATATTACTCCTGAGTCAATCCCCTTTCATCCTCATCTTATGTCCCCTCGTAGCAGAGCTTGCTGTCAATCGAAAGAGGCTCTACTCCTGTGCATTTATGCCATGGAGGTATTTAAACGTCTCAGTCATATCACCTCTGTCCCGCTTTTCCTCGAAAGTATACATATTAAGCTCCTTAAGTCTGTCTTCATATGCTTTATAATGAAGACCACTAACCATTTTAGTAGCAACCCTCTGCACTGACTCCAACCTGTTTATGTCATTCTGAAAGTGCAGTCTCCAGAATTGCACACGATACTCCAAATGAGGTTGCACCAGACTCCAACCTGTTTATGTCATTCTGAAAGTGCAGTCTCCAGAATTGCACACGATACTCCAAATGAGGTTGCACCAAAGACTTATATAGAGGCACTATCACCTCCTCTCTTCTGCTGAACAATGCTTTCATATTAATTGTGCCACTCAAGAGGCTTCTACAGAATATGGCAGAATACATGCCAGTGGATCTCCACCTCCTTCCCTTTGCTTGTATTCCACCAACAGCTTGGGTGCAGAAATACAGAGGAATAGTATGCGATAAGGGGTGAGAGGGTGGTGTGCACAGACCAGGAGAACCTCGGAGTGATAGTATCTGAAGATTTCAAGTTGACAATACAATGTGACAAGGTGATAGCCAAAGCCAGAAGAATGCTGTGTTGCATATAGAGATGAATAACCAGCAGAAAGTAGGAGGTATTAATGCCCCTATACAAGTCATTGGTGAGGTCACTCTGGAGTATTGTAGAAACAGAATCATAACAACAGAAAAAAACCCCATATAGTCTATACAGTGTGCCCTTCCATACCAACTACTATAGTCCCTTTTTTCCTTTAGAGACTTCTGTGTTGGTCCCATGTTTTCTTCAATTCAGATACTGTCCTGATTTCTACTACCTCCACTGGGAGTCGTTTCCATCCATCTACCATTTTTTTGTAAAATAATCTTGCTGCATATTACTCCTATCCTCTTTTATCTTCATTCTATACACCCTCGTTGCAGAGCTTTCTTTCCATTGAAAGAGGCGCCCCTCCTGTGCATTTATGCCATTGAGGTATTTAAACGTCTCTATCATATCTCCTCTCTCCTCCAAAGTATACATATTGAGATTTTTAAGTCTGTCCCCATATGCCTTATGATGAAGCCCACTGACCATTTTGGTAGCCACCGTCTGCACAGACACCATCCTGTTTATATCCTTTTGAAGGTGTGGTCCAGAATTGCACACGATACTCAAAATGTGGTCTCATCAAAGACTGTGTTCAGTTTTGGAGACCATATCTCACAAAGGATATAAAAAGACTTGGAAGTGTTCAGAGGAAGGCAATCAAAATGATTTGGAGCCTGTGCCAGAAGATGTATGAGAAGAGACTTGAAGACCTAAATATGTATACCCTAGAGAAGAGGAGGGGCAGGGGAAATATGGTACAGACCTTTAAATATTTAAGAGTATTGATGAATGAACAAACAAACCTTTTTCAAAGAAGGAGAAGCTGTAAAACTAGATGTTATAAAATGAAGCTGCAAGGCGGTAAACTTAAGAGCAACATCAGGAAATACGTTTTCACTGAAAGGGTGGAGGTTGCTTGGAATGTCCTAGAGGTGGAGGTGGGGGGGAGGGGAACACAGTGACGGAAATCAAAGTGGCATGGGACAGACACAATGGATTGTTTATTGCAAGAGGATAAAATAGAAGTAAACTTAAATATCTTTTATACTGCAACAAATAGAGGGGGGTGACCTGCATGGAGTGGCGGGTACAGCCCTAAACGCAGGCATAGAGGGGTATGACCTGCATGGAGCAGTGAGTATAACTACTCTAGTCACCTTACTGGGCAGACTAGATGGACCATACTGGTCTTTATCTGCTGTCATATACTATGTTTCTATGTATATTAATTCATGGCAGGCATACAACGCATGCCTGTTAGCTTTCTTTATATTAGATAAAGGAGATCTTCTAGCCAAAAAATGGTGTGCTAAAATCATTGCTTGCTGTTTAAGGTCTTGCAAGGTGAAACATATGCCGTGTATTCTTAAAAACTGTCCAGTTGAAAAAACTTCCTTAAATCTACATGAATGATGGTTTCAAAACAATTGGCTGATATACAGAAGTTGACAAACCATATTCTGTCTCTGTTATCAAAATATCCAAAATCAAATCTCCACCTGTAATGGATCACAAGTCATTCTAAATGGTGCCATGTGACTACAGGACCAGCAGAAAGTTTAATAGTAAGGGAAGGAAGCAGAAGCCACTGTCTGAGGACAGAGATATGACCATGGGGAGGAAAGGGAGGAGTGGCGGCAACCTGGCAGAATGAAAATGTGGAACAACGTATGTTGGCAAGGTGAGAAAGCAGCTTGGTGGCAGAAGAAGGGTGTAAGAGGTATCAGTCTGAGAAGCTGAAGACGACAGCATAGGGATAGATAGGACACTGAAGAGAAAATGTGGAAGGAGATGAGAATCAGAGAGGAAAGACAGTAATAATCATATTTCTGCTATACAGTTGTGGTGGTCATTATTAGCACCCTTGCAGTTTAACCCCTTAATGTCCAATATCTCCTAAAAAGAAATGTGGCCAGTGAAATGACTTTGGACTATACATGCACACATATATGACACATAAAATAATCAAATAAAAGAAGACCAATTAAAAAAGTAAATAGTAAGAAATAGTATAAAAACTGGGACATTGCCAGGACATGAATAGTGCCTGTGGTCAGTCAGTACTCACATGACCTGAATCAACCAATGAATGATGGCTGTAATGTTTAAAATGGCCACATTCACTCCCTGTTCCCTTTTCACAATGGCAAAGACGAGAGCTACCTGAAACCATCTGAAATACCATTATCATCAAACAGGCCATCCCCAAAGACCTTGGTAGATTTGCAATATTGTTAAGATGTTTTCTGCTCATGGAACTGTCAAGAACCTCCCAGGACGTGATGGGAAGAGGAAAATTAATCAAAGAAGTATTTGAAAGTTAGTGCGACCTGTTGGAAAAACACCACATACAACATCCAAAGAACTTAAGGCTGAAATGGTGCAATCTGGAGAGGTGGTTTCAACCTGCACCATACACTGCGTATTAAACAAAGAAGGACTTCAGGGGCAAAGATCAAGGAGAACCCACTGTTCAAAGACAGACATAAAAAGGCATGCTTGATCTTTGCCGAAACCCACCTTGAGAAACTACAGTCCTTCTGGGAAAATGTTCTGTGGACAGATGAAACTAAACTTGAGCTATTTGGCAATGCAGACCGGCAATACATTTACAGGCAAAGAAATTAAGTTTATGAGGAAAAAAACACCCTTCCTACAGTTGAATATGATGGAGGTTCCATAATGTTTTAGGGCTGTTTTTCCTCCTCAGGAACTGGAGGCCTTGAACATATTAAAGGAATCATGAAGTCAGAGGGCTATCAAGATATTTTGGAATGAAATATGCTACCTAGTGTCAGAAAGCTAGGTCTGTGTCGAAGGTCATGGGTCCTCCAGCAGGACAATGACTCAAAACATACATCCAAAAGTACAAAAGAATGGTTGAAATGGAAAAAATGGATGGTTTTGAACTGGCCAGCAATGAGTCCTGATCTCAATCCAATCGAGAACTTTTGGAAAAAGCTGAAATCTGCTACTGGTAAAAGGAATCCTGGAAAGATTCATGAGCTGGAAGAAACTGCCAGCTGACAGATGTGTGAAACTTTTATAGATGAAGGCTGTCATCACTGCCAAGGGTTGTGCAACCAAATATTAGTGAAGGGTGCCATTAATCCTGTCCAGCTCATATTTTGTTTTTTTCTCAGAAATTATTAAGTCTAAGCTGCAGAGACATTTTCTGGTTTTGTTGTATACCTTTGAACATGGCAGTGGGGGTGTACTATCGAGCACCTGGCCAGAATGACCAAATGGATGATGAAATGCTCAAAGAAATCAAGGAAGCTAACAATAGTTACAGCGCAGTAATAATAATGGGTGATTTCAATTACCCCGGTATCGACTGGGTCAGTGTCACGTCAGGACATGCTAGGGAGATAAAGTTCCTAGATGAAATAAATGACTGCTTCTTGGAGCAGCTGGTTCATGAACCGACCAGAGGGGAAGCCATATTAGACCTAGTCCTTAGTGGAACACCAGATCTAGTGCAAGAGATAAGGGTGTTGGGGCCACTTGGCAATAGTGATCATAGCATGATTGCCTTTGATTTAATTAGTGGAGGAGGGATAGTAAGGAAATCCACAGTACTACCTTTTAACTTTCGAAAGGGAGACTATGATAAAATGAGGAAAACAGTTAAGAAAAAACTAAAAGGAGCAGTTGCGAAGGTTAGAGACATACATCAAGCTTGGGTGTTGTTGAAAAATACTATCTTGGAAGCCCAGACCAGCTGTATTCCACGCTTTAAGAAAAGTGGAAGGAAGTCCAAAAAACTGCCAGCATGGTTTAAAGGTGAGGTCAGAGAGGCTGTTGTTGCCAAAAAAGCATCTTTCAGGAAATGGAAAAAAAGAGCCAAACGACGAAACCTGGAAACAGCACAAGCACTGGCAAGTCAAATGCAAGGCATTGATAAGGCAGGCAAAGAGAGAATTTGAGAAGAAGCTTGCTGCGGAAGCAAAAACGCGAAATAAAGACCTTTTCAAGTACATTCGTAGCAAAAAAACCTGTGAGTGAGTCAGTTGATCCATTAGATGATAAAGGGGTTAAAGGAGCACTAAGAGGCGACAAGGCGATAGCGGAGAGACTGAATGAATCCTTTGCTTCGGTCTTTACTGAGGAAGATGTAGGGATGTTACCCATGACTGAAGTGGTATTTAAAGGTGCGGAAGAATTGAAGGAAATATCGATACCTCGGGAAGATGTCTTACAACTATTAGATAAACTGAAGAGTAGCAAATCACCTGGGCCGGATGGTATACATCCAAGGGTGTTGAAAGAACTGAAATATGAGATTGCAGACCTGCTATCAGTAATCTGTGAACTATCATTAAAATCATCTCTAATACCTGAAGATTGGAGGATCGCCAATGTAACACCAATTTTTAAAAAGGGTTCCAGGGGTGATCCGGGAAACTACAGACCGGTGAGCCTGACGTCAGTACCGGGAAAAATGGTAGAAACCATCATAAAGAATAAAATTACTCAGCATGTAGATAGTCACACAACCTAATGGGAGACAGCCAACATGGCTTTAGACAAGGAAGATCTTGTCTTACTAATCTGTTATGTTTTTTTGAAGGAGTGAATAAACAGGTGGACAAAGGTGAGTCGGTTGATATTGTGTATCTGGACTTTCAGAAAGTCTTTGACAAGGTCCCTCATCAGAGACTTTTGGCAAAACTAAAGAGTCATGGGATAGGAGGCAGTATACTATTGTGGATCAGGAACTGGTTAAAAGATAGAAAGCAGAGGGTAGGGCTAAATGGCCAATTTTCCCAATGGAGAAAGGTGAATAGTGGTGTACCCCAGGGGTCTGTGCTGGGTCCGCTGCTTTTTGACATATTCATAAATGACCTGGAAAGTGGAATAACGAGTGAGGTTATCAAATTTGCAGATGACACAAAACTATTTAAAGTTGTTAAAACCCAAGAGGATTGTGAAAAATTGCAAGAGGATCTTGATAAATTGGAAGACTGGGCATCAAAATGGCAGATGAAATTTAATGTGGACAAGTGCAAGGTTATGCACCTAGGGAAGAACAACCCAAACTATGGTTACACGATGCAAGGTTCCACATTAGGAACCACCACCCAGGAAAAAGATTTAGGCATCATTGTGGATACCATGTTAAAACCCTCAGCCCAGTGTGCAGCGGCGGCCAAGAGAGCAAATAGAATGCTAGGTATGATAAGGAAAGGAATGG
This sequence comes from Ichthyophis bannanicus, assembly GCA_033557465.1. Taxonomy (NCBI): domain Eukaryota; kingdom Metazoa; phylum Chordata; class Amphibia; order Gymnophiona; family Ichthyophiidae; genus Ichthyophis; species Ichthyophis bannanicus. The sequence continues at coordinate 1,335,179,195 of CM066032.1, read as the reverse complement.
AAAATAAAACAAAAGATTATTATAATGCCTCTATATCGTTCCATGGTGAGACCGCACCTTGAATATTGTGTGCAATTCTGGTCGCCGTATCTTAAAAAGGATATAGCGATTTTAGAAAAGGTACAGAGAAGAGCCACCAAAATGGTAAAGGGGATGGAAGTATACTCCTATGAAGAAAGGCTAAAAAGGTTAGGGCTCTTTAACCTGGAAAAGAGACGGCTGAGGGGAGATATGATAGAAGGCTATAAATTAATGAACGGAGTGGAACGGGTAAATGTAGATCGATTGTTTACCTTATCAGAATATAGAAAGACTAGGGGACATGCAATGAAGCTACAGGGTAAACTATTTAAGACTAATAAAAGAAAATATTTTTTCACTCAATGTGTAATCAAACTCTGGAATTTGTTACCGGAGGATGTAGTAAAGGCTGTTAGTGTAGCTGGGTTTAAAAAAGGTTTGGACAAGTTCCTGGAGGAAAGGTCCATAAACCATTATTAAGAAGTGAATGAAGATATCAATGCTTGACCCTGTACAAGCATTGTGGAACTTGTGTCTCTTGGGGAAACTGCTAGGTACATGTGACCTAGATTGGCCACTGTTGGAAACAGAATACTGGGCTTGATGGACCTTGGTCTGACCCAATATGGCATATCTTATGTTCTTATGTAACATACTATTAAAATATTATGATGGCATGCAGTTGGAATATTTCCAATTATTTCTCAAGATGTACACAACATACCAATAATGTTGACCACAAATGTACACATCTGAAAAAATCAAGCAGATCATTGTGTGACCAAAAATAATTTCTTGACGCATTCTAAGGCATGGAAAAATAAAGAAATACACAAAAAAAGAAGAAATGCATAAAAAAGTGACACATGTCTCAAAACATTTAGAAGATGCAAACTAACCAACCCGAAATTGTGTCTGTATCAGAAAATTATAATTAAGTGCAGACTATGCCAGCAACGTTTTGTGTCAAATATGTAATCCAAAATCCTGAAAAACCAAAAAATCATATATTACACATATCTATTCCAGAGAAGGGAAGAGGGAGAAAAAGAGATAAAGGGGGAAGGGGGAAAGAAAAGAGAGGGAAAGACAGGCATGGACTGTGGTGATGACTTCAAATGGAACTATTCACTCTTTGCCATCTAAATTGAAAACATTTCAAGAGTACTCAACTCCTGCAGCGAATGCATGTCCTTTTGAGGGAGCAATATTTGTTAAATGTTAATTGTGGGGAGGGAGGAGAAAAAAGGGAGGCTAAATGTCTCTTATTTGATGTGATAGCTGCAAATGGAACTAACCACTTGGTTTTCTAAATTGGAATTTCTACCCTATCACAGTAAAACGTTTATCTGTCTTAAAACCATTTTTAACAAAAAATTCTCGAGTTCCGAATATCCTAAAAACATCGAGTGCCTAATATTCTCAGGTGCCTAATATCCTGTTGTCATGATTTATTATATTTTTTTATTTATACAATATTTTAGGGTTTCTGTCCAGATTTATTCCTTTTATAAATTTTGCATGTTTGTTGTATTATATTTTTGCATTGTAACTTTGTGTGTTGATTTTATTGTCTGTATTTTTTACTGTTGATTTTGCAGAGCTCTGTTGCAGGTGTGATTTGGTGAGTTGGGACCTTGATAAAAAATTAAGGAACAATTGAGAGTCTCAGCCATGGTCATTCTGCGTTGGTTGCTTTCTAATACAGTATGATGCCATTTGCGATACTGTAATTAATACCAAACAGTCAAATTCAGTATCTGTCAAGTAATTTATGACACAGCTGATTCCAAGAATTCAGGGGAAATATATGGGCATCTCAATGGTTTCAAAAGTAAATCAATACATGCTATATCTTAGTACAGGATTTCTAAGACCTTTCCTGCAAACCCCACAACCCTTTGGGTTTTCAGCATATCCTTAATTCATTTGCATACGAGAAATGTACATATATCGGTGACCCAGTCTATGCAGATTTTTCTCATGCCTATTCCTTGTAAATATCCTGAAGACCTGACTGGCTGTGAAGTCATGGGTCAGGTTTGGGAAGACGGTGCTTTTACTAAAAATGCATGCATTGCTGTTTTTTTGTTTGAATTGTATTATTTTTATACAACTGGGTTGGTAAAGGCAAGGTATCAAATGTAATAAATTAAATCAAATCTTGGCCAAGTGTGGTTTTGAAATTGTGCACAATCATTGCTTTCATTCTAATAATAACAGCAACATAGCTTTTTTATACTTTAAATATCTACATATTTTGCATGTGTCAACTTCCTACCTTCGGCTCCCAGGAAATACCATTTATCTCTGCTATATACACTCTGAAATGCCTTTTTGTGATTATAGACAGATGGGCACTTTTATTTAAGGGCACTATGGCATTGCGCCTATCGTGTCAAAAGCACTGAAACGATGGCACTTTAGGTGCAACACTGCCACGTTAACTGTCAGGGGTGTAGGAAACATTTCCCTGCCAGTTAACGTGAAACCCTCTCCCATAGTGTGTGCGGTATTAGCGTGACGGGTGCACCTACTGCCTCCTATTGAGGTGATGTTAGGTGAGCTCATGCTGATACAGTTAGCACACAGTGTGAACACTGTGCTAACCTTGCAGAGCACACCAAGCCCACTCTCCACCCCAACCCAGCTTGCTTGTCTCCCAGGAGCAAGCAGGAAGTCAGTCCTCACATATGGGTGACGTCATCGCTGACGGAGCCTGTGCGGTGATCTCGCCCCAGCTTTCAAAGAAAGCCTTTAGGAGATGTACCACACATGGTCTCCTTCCCACTCAAGAGTGCCATCTTTCCTCAGTTTCCTTTTTTCCGTGGAGCCCATCAGACGTGTATCTGTTCCCCTAGAAAAAGTTGCTTCTCCAGTAGTATACCAATGCCTTTTCCTGCCCCTGAGCCCACTTGTCTCTGCTTCATGTCCTCTGGTTCTTTTTTTTCTTACTTTTACTTTTGGCATGGGTTTGCGCCTTTTTCCTGGCCAGACCCAATGAATTTGTTCTCCCGGGGGCTGTCTTCCCTGCCATGGCCTCAGCCAGTGGTTTCAAGCCATGCAACTGCTGCGCTCATAATATGTCGCGAACAGATCCGCATAACTCCTGCCTTCGATGCCTCAGGCTAGACCACGATGTCTTGGTCTGCAGTCTCTGTGAGCAAATGACCCCTAAGGCCCTCAGGAAATGTCAGCAGCAGTGTGAGTTGATTTTTCTCAGCCTCGGAGTCCTCTGCGAGAGCCTGCTCCGAGACTACTTCCACCGACCTCAAGCACCCATAGAGACCGTGCGGCCTCGGAGCCCCAGGATAATGGTACCTCCAGCCGGAGCTCCCACATCGAGGATTGCGCTAAGAAAGATCGGAAGACCTTGAGGACCCCATCAGGTGATGACTTGGGAAAAGTGGGGAAATCCTACAGGCTCCGGTCCTGCAGCTCTCGATGGGAGGCCGAGGGTGATGGCAGGAGCGGCTGTCCAAGTTGCCTCGCTGGGAACCATGCATGCCCCGGGATCGGTCTTGGACCCCCGAGGCCATCCTGGTCGAAGTCTCCTCATCAACAGAACTGGCAACGGGCCCGAAGTCCTCAGTGCCTGCGCCGAAGGCTGCAGAGCCATCTGGTCTCGAGGCCAGGATGTTGGCCTTGGAGCACGGTTTGTCTGCCTTCATGGCCCAGCAGCAGGCTCTGATCCCCAGTTCCTCCGGGTCATCACACCCAACCACTAGGTCCTCCACTGCGAGGGACTCCCTGGAGATCAAACCGATCCTCAAGCACCACCGGCCTCAAGAGACACCTTAGCTGCGGTCCCAGTCTTCAGGACTGCGGTCCTCATCATTCAGTGCCCTCGGCTCTGAGTGCCAGGATACGGCGGCCCGATGTATTCTGGGTCAGGCCAGCACCCTGGGCCGCTTGAGTCCCGGAGGACCCCCAACTCCTCCGAGCCAGAATCTGATTGGGAGACCAAGGACAACGAGTCCCTGGATACCTGCTGTCACTGCGAACTGCCTTTGGACCCATCCCCTCTGAAGTCGAGGCACTGGTCCACACCCAAGGACATGGCCGCCTTCTACTTCATTCGGGACATAGCCAAGGCTCTGGCCTTTGCCACCCAGTCGGAGGAAGATCCTCGCAAGGAGGACCTCAAGATACTCCAGTACAAGGTCCCTCCCAAAAGAGGCACTCGCGGTGCCTGTTCCTCCTCCGTCCTGGAACGGTTGCTCCTCCCTGCATTGGTGCCCCTAGAAAGCAGGCGGCTGGACTTGATATACCGGGTCTGCTGGAGTCCTGGCTTCCAAAAAGCCCTACTGCCTCACACCTTCTTGGTGGTGGAATTAGGTATGCGTAGGCTCAAGAGCTAGAAAGTGCACTCCGCGGTGCCCCTGGGCAGGAAGGCCCACACCATGGATGCCATGGGCAGAAAGTGCTTCCAGGGCTCATAAGAACATAAGATATGCCATACTGGGTCAGACCAAGGTCCATCAAGCCCAGTATTCTGTTTCCAACAGTGGCCAATCTAGGTCATATGTACCTAGCAGTTTCCCCAAGGGACACAGGTTCCACAATGCTTGTATTGGTTCAAGCATTGATATCCTGGGTCCCTTCTTAATAATGGCTTATGGACCTTTCCTCCAGGAACTTGTCCAAACCTTTTTTAAACCCAGCTACACTAACAGCCTTTATTACATCCTCCGGTAACAAATTCCAGAGTTTGATTACACGTCGATGCTTGTTGGCCAGATCCAGGCTTACCAGTCATACGTGGGCATGTACCTTCAAGACCTGGCAAAGGAACTCACCGAGTTCTCGGCTGGTCTCTGAGGAACCCCTCCAGTAGTTCCAGATCCTGGCCTCTGCAGTCAGGGAGTGCTCCAAGTTCATCACTCGAGCTACCTATGATGGTTTTGAGCCAGTGGCTAGAGTAGCTGTGGCGGGCATTAGTGTTCGACACCAGGCTTGGCTACAGTCCTCCAACCTGGAGCAATGAGTCCAGGACAAATTGGTTGACGTCCCTTTCCATGAAGAGAACCTCTTCGGCAAACCCATGACAGACAAGGCCACCGAGCAGGAGTCCAAGTTCCTGATTAGGACGAGGCTCTCCAAGAAGACTGCTGACCCTTCCCGGAGGAAGGCTTCGGGTAGAAAGCCCTCCTACCCAAAGAAGAGGAAGGCTTACGGAAACTGCCCTCAATACCAGGCCTTCCCAACTCCCCAACAGGGCCAGCAGGCCAAGGGACAAGAACATGGCCCACATAAGCCTAAGACCCTCAAACCCCAGCACAACTTGGAGGGGGTTTTTGACTCCTTGGGCATAGCCTCTCTGCCCCCAGGAGGCACAGCCCCGTAGCACACAGGTGGCCCTCCATTACCGCCGACACGTGGGCCCTTCAGGTGGTGAGGGAGGGTTATATCCTTCACCTCCACCAGACACCCCTCCATTCTTTCTGGTAGAGCCCCCCAGGACTCCCCTCCATCGGGACCTGCTCCAGAAGGACCTTGCAGGCCTTCTGGAAGACCAGGAGGTGGAACCTGTCCCAGCCCACCTCAGGAGCACAGGGTTCTACTCCCACTACTTCCTTATACCAAAAAGCATCGGGGGTTCCGCCGCATCATCGACCTGTGGGATCTCAACAGATTCCTGGTGAAAGAAAAGTTCAAAATGCTCTCCCTTGGAACATTGCTGCCATAGCTCCAGCAGGGAGACTGGCTATGCTCCTTGGACCTAAAGGATGCGTACACACAAATCCTCAACTATCCCCTACACAGGCAGTACCTCCACTTCATGGTTGGGGAGAACATTAAAAGTACAGAGTGCTACCCTTCGTCCTGGCCTCCACCCAAGGATATTCACAAGTGTCTGGTGGTAGACATAGCCCATCTCAGACTCCAGGGGTATTCATCTTCCCCTATCTGGACGACTGGCTTGCAAGAGGCAGCACAACCATCGAGGCCCGTCAGGCTATGGCACGTACCATCCTCCTGCTGGAGTGATTCTGCTTCATCATAAACTACCCAAAGTCACATCTCCAGCCAACCCAGGACCTGGCGTTCATAGGGGTTTGACTGGACACCATCCAAGCCAGGGCCTTACTCCCTTGGAACAGGGCCTTATGCCTCAAATTGCTTGTGGCAAGCACATAGCGCCATCGCTTGACGTCTGTCCATCTCATGCTCCACCTGCTGGGGCATATGGCATCCACGGTACATGTCACTCCAGACACTCGCCTGTGGATGAGGATGGCGCAGGGGGCCCTCCGCTCCCAGTGGTCTGAGGTCATGGGATGCTTGCAGGACAGGTGCTCATCACCCATCCCCTGACTGGCTCTCTCAACTGTTGGCAAAACCTCCAGTATCTACTGGCCAGAATGCCCTTCCAGCCCTCCACATCCCAAAGGACTCTCACTATGGATGCCTCCAAGCTGGGGTCGGGCGCACATTGCGACAAACTCTGCACCCAGGGCAGTTGGTCACCAATGGAGAGTCTCCAGCAAATCAATCTCCTGGAGCTCCAAGCTGTAGCCTTAGCCCTCCGGGTGTTTCACTTCAACTGCAGCACCAGGTGGCGGTGGTTCAGACAGACAACCAGGTGGCAATATTCTTCATAAAAAAAGCAGGGGGGCACGGGTTCAGCCCTGCTCTGTCAGGAAGCAGTGAGCTTATGCCAGTAGCAACGGGATTCTCCTGCAGGCAGTTTACCTCCTGGGCCAGCACCACACCTTGGCAGACCAGCTCAGCCGGGTCCTTCAGCCACACGAGTGGAGGCTGAATCCCAGGGTGACCAGCCAGCTCTTCCAGCACTGGGGGCTCCCAAGGCTGGACCTCTTTGCCAGTCTGGCCAGTGCACAGCTGCCCTGCTTCTGTTCCCAGCAGCCTCACCCCTCCCGGAAAGTGGTGGATGCATTTGTGATCTCATGGGTGGAGAGTCGTCTTTACACTTTCCCTCCCACACCACAGATAGTCAAGACCCTGTTCAAGGTCCAGCGCAACAGGGCCATAGTAATCCTGATGGCACCATGTTGGGCCAGGCAGCAATGATTTCCTTTGCTCCTCTGCCTGACCAGAGGGTGATGTGGCCAGGCAGAGGAGCGGAGGAAATCATTGCTGCCTGGCCATATCACCCCCGGTTCCCCTGGGGTGCAACCCAGGCCTACTGATTCAGGAGGAAGGCTCTCTCCTGCACCCCAACCTGGGGATTCTGACACTCATGGCCTGGCTGAAAGAGTAGCTCTAGCCCCTTTCAATCTCTCTGTTGAAGTGGAGGATGTCCCCCTTGCTTTCCGCAAAACCTCCATCCATCGGGCGTACGCCTTCAAGTGGCAGAGGTTCTCGGTCTGGTGTGCCGAGCATCGGGTCAACCCCTTCTCCTGCTCCGTCCAGTTTGTGCTGCAGTGCTACTTCACCTGTCCAGGGCAGGGCTGAAATTTAACTCTGTAAGAGTGTGCCTCAGTGCTCTCAAGGCGCGCCACCATCTCAATGAGGGCAGACCCCTCTCTGCTCAACCTCTCGTGTCTCGCTTCCTGAGGGGTGGGCTCCTGTTGAAGTCGCCCATCTGCAGCAGAGTGGGATCTTAATGTCATGCTCTCCAAGCTCACTGTGCCACCCTTTGAGCCTATTGACTCCTGCCACCTCAAGTATCTCTCTTGGAAGGTGGTGTTCCATGTGGCGCTCGCCTCTGCCCGCAGAGTCATTGAGCTTCAGGTGATGGTAGCAGAGCCACCATACACTAGGTTCTACAACAATAGGGTCATGCTCCACATGCACACCAAGTTTCTACTCAAGGTGGTATCTCCGCTCCTCCTCAACCAGCAGGTGGTGCTTCCCACCTTATTCCCGCAGTCTCACACCAGCAGGGCAGAGGCATAGGCATTTCTCCACGCACAGGAATGTAAGCGGGTGCTGGCCTTTTATCTCAGGCGCACCTATGAGAACCACCAAGCTTCTCAGCTCTTTGTTTCTTATGACCAGAGTTGGTTAGGAGCTGCAGTCTCTAAGCGGACCCTGTCCAACTGGGTCACTGACTGCATCACCTTCGCATATGAGCAGACTGGTCTCTCATTGGAGGCTGTGTCACGGCGCACAGCATCCGGGTCATGGTGGCATTTGTAGCAAACTTGTGTTCCATTCCCTTGTTGGAAATCTGCTGAGCCACCACTTGGTCCTCATTCCACAGTTTCGCAGCTCACTACTGCCTGGAGAGAGAGTCCCATTGGGACAGCGCCTTCGGCCAGCCAGCACTCTGTCATTTGTTTGGAGTATAGGCATCTCCTGCCCTCTGACCCTTTGGTATGTTAAGGCTACTGGAGCATTGGCTCTTTGCTGGGCACTTTGGCCACTTGGGAGTTTGTTATCTCTCAACTCATTGCTGCTGCTTACGATTCCCCCTTTTTATGGTCACCTGTGAGGTTTTTTTATAGGTTTTTCAGTAGCCTGTAGCTAGGGAGTCCCATAAGTGAGGACTGGCTTCCTGCTTGTTCCTGGAGAAAGCGTTAGTTACCTGTAACAGGTGTTCTCCGGGGACAGCAGGAATCAGTCCTCACAACCTTCCCTCCTCCCTGTGGAGTTGCTTTTTCTTTTTACCGTCTTGTGCTATGACATCATACTGAGGCTAGATGGCACCCTTGGGTGGGAAGGGGACCATACATGTGTAATACATCTCCCAAAGGCTGTCTTTGAAAGCTGGGGAGAGTGGGGACTCCGTCAGCACCGACATCATCCATATGTGAGGACTGATTTTTGCTGTCCCCAGAGAACACTGTTACATGTGAGTAACTACACTTTGCCTTAACACATGCTGGATGGTTAGAGTAGAAGAAGTCATGTGCTACCTGTCATGGCCTCAGGTTAGCATTGAATGCGTGTCGCAATGTGCATTCAGTGTGCACCAGAACAAACGTTGTCAGCTACCGCCCTTTAGTAAAAGTGCCCTAGAGTTATAATATAATTGCACAGTTTTCTGGATTTAATTTACATATATTTTTAAGTCCGAAAGTTGATATTGGGTGACATCTTGGTCAGCATATCACAGAACAGGCAGTCATTTTACCATTTTATAATTAATTGTAAGCAGTAGACTACAAATCTTTAATTTAACTAGGCGGTAGGATCACTTTGGTTCAGTTTTATGTCCTCGTAACTAATTTTAAAATAATGAAACCTAAATGTTGAGCTCAGCACGCACCAAGTGATATGAGATTGGATTGACAGAAGGTTTTCATTGATCAGTTCCCTACAGCTCTGCATTGGCAATTTTGTTTTGTTTGTGTTTTTTTACAATACGTAGAGCCAGCTAACCATGGGCAGCTCCCACGTGTCTTCCCTTCTGATCAGTAATATACTACTGATCAAGTCATAAAATATTGCAGATAGAAAATCAGCATCTCTCAATTTATTCAAACTGTACCGAAGAATTCTTAAATGATGCTGATTGCTTTTGTTTTCAAATCAAAGTGAGATATTTATATTGAAATAACAGGATTTTCTGTAAAGAACAAGGATGTTAAAAATCTTTGAATTGGATTTATGTCCAGAACTGGTGAGAGGAGAACTGTATATTTTAGGCATAAGTGCCTGACTCCTTATTGTAAGCAAGGTCATGGTTCAGTGTCCAGGAATATAGTTCATTCTCCAACAATTTATGGGTGTCTGTTCAGGATTCTCACAGTTGGGGGGGGGAGAAATGAGCACAAACAAATTCTGTTATAGACTAATACGATCATGTTTATCCCCCTCTAAGTAAATGGAACACACTTGTTTCTCTCATTTAATTTTCTTTTAAAATTTCATGTAGTTTCAGCCAGGGTCCACTGAAGGATGCACCGAACCTGATCTGTACTCCGCACGCAGCCTGGTACAGTGAACAAGCCTCAATCGAGATGCGAGAGGAGGCCGCACGGGAGATCCGAAGGGCAATCACAGGTATTCCCTCTGCCTATAGCTTCCTCTCTGGTGTATTTTCATCATTTACAAATTGCTTTACACTTGCCTTTATTCTTCATCTCTTTCAATTTGCTGTGACAGAGTCATGCAGTTTTTCTGTGTTTCCTGACACTTGCCTGTCTTGCATTTTCTTCATTTTTCTACACTCTTTGAATAATGATGAATCATTTATGGTAATGTTGTACTTTGTAAATTTTCATCATCAAAATTTAATTTTGTTGAAAACGTAGTTTGGCTAAAATCTAGATTGGTTAAATTGATTAGAAGTAGGGAGGTTACGTGTGTGTTTCTTCCAAAGTCCAGAAAGAAGGCTGTCAGAAGGGAAGCAGGATGATATAGAAGTTGATTGGCATAAGCCCCAGCCACTCCTTTCCAGGTATCTCATCAACTGGAGCACTCTGTTTTTATGTTTCTGTTTCATTCTTAAATGTTCTTTATAGTAGTGTTAGAACAGAGTACATTCCGAATGGTGATGCCACTCTGTGCCTTTGTGTGCATGTATGTGGACAGTTTGCCATATGTAAGATTCCTAGCACAGAAAGTTCCTTGCATAAAGCATTTGCATGCACACAGATGAAAAGAGACTCTGTTGAAAACAGCAGTAGGCGCAGTGACAAGATAAAGCATGGCTGTTGGGAATACTCAGGCCTTGGGAGGTAAAGCGAGAAAGAAAACTGGACTGGAGCAGCTTGGTTAGTGGGAATCTCCAGGCTCCACCAGCTGAAAGAGAGTGCTTGGAATAATATGACTGGTTGGAAGGGGGAAGAATAGGAGAAAATAGGGAAGAGGAGACGGGGAGGAATAAAAGGGAAAAGGAGGCGAGTTACACTATATGAGAATGAAGGTGTAGTGAGTGGGAGAGAGGAAGGTGAGAGTGCATTGAGAGTGTGGCTTGGTAAGAAAAGGAGAGAGCTGGGGGAACAGTGCATTGGGGAAAGTGAATGGGAAGAGAGAGGACTGTACCAAGATTGGAATGAGTACAGTGAGAGGGCTACTTGACAACAGAAGAGAAATGCAGTCATCAAATGATACTGTACTCTGCCGAGGACAAACTTGTTTTCTGGATTGGTCAAATATAAATTGACTTAAGTAAATAAATTCTGCTGCCCAACTATGCCCCTCAAAAAAACAATTATTGATTGGTGAGTGGAGGTATGAGTATATAGTGGGTGCATTCTCTCTCTCGTGAATATATGCTGCCAACATCTTTCCTTCTGTATGTATGTGTATATATATATATATATCCAGGAACAAGTAGGAAGTCAGTCCTCACTTATGGGTGACTGCACCGATGGAGCCCGCGCAGAGCAATTCCCCAGGTTTCAAAGAAAGCCTTTGGGATTGCTGCCATGCATGCGTGGTCCTCTTCCCGCCCAAAGGTGCCATCTTGCTCAGTCTCCCTTTTTCTGCGGAGCCCTTCGGACGCACATCCTCGTCCCTCGGAAAAAGTGTTTTCATTTTCGGCCTCTGGCGCTCTCTTTTCTGGTAGCACCGGTCCTCTTCCTTCCTTCCCTTTGCTCCTTTTTTCCTGAGTGAAGGGACGTCCTTATTCCAGCCTTTTTTTTGAAATTGTTTTTCTTTCTGGGCCTTTTCGCACCCTTTTCAACCGCTGGCCTCGAGGTCTTTGACCTAGCAGGGGCCCTTTTTGCCCCAATGGCCACCAGTTTTAAAAAATGTGACAGATGCTCCAAGAACATGTCACTCACAGACACCCATGAGTGCTGTGTCTGGGGACCAACCATAACCCAGAGCTCTGCTCTCTTTGTAAGAAAATGTCCACCAAGGCCCTGATAAGTCGTAAGCAGAAGTCCGACAACATTTTCCTTAAGGCAGCCCCGGAATCCCCGGGAGCATTCTTGGCCATCCCCCCGCTTGTGGTATCCTCTGCAATGGCTTTGCTTCCAAGGCGGCACTCCGATCAGGGGTCCCCTGAAGTGGAGAGACGCAAGAAAAAGAAGACCTGGAAGTCACTGTCGGGGGCTCCAGACAAGTGTGAATGTTCCCATGCTCGGTCGCTCAGTGCTCCCTGGCATTCCCGAGAGTCAGACAGGGAGCGGGCTCGAAAGGTACCTCATACAGACACGGAGGCCTTTGGCAAAGGTGCCCAGTCTCCTGAGGTTCGTCCCGGCGAGGACCCCCTCTCCTCTTTCACGCCAGACCCGGTAACCCTGGTGTCGGCGTTGCAGGGACCCACTTCCGCATGGGAGTCCCGAATGCTGGCACTAGAGCGCAGCATTTCTGCCTTCTTAGCTGCCCAGCTGGTGCTTCAGCCCAGCACTACTGGCTGGTGCCTCAAGACCGCGGTTCCCCCGAGAGGGACACCTAAACCCATCCTTGAAACCCCCAAGAGCCGTGGGCCTCGTGAGGGTCCTCGGTGCTGGTCTCGCTCGCTGTCCCGCTCCTCGGGGGCGAGGTCTTCCAAGGCATCCAGCTCCAAGCGGGCCTCGGCTTCTGGACAGGGTGACCAGCCTGACTCTGACACCTTTTCGGACCTCTCTGGTTGGGAATCAGATGGGGATACCTCCCCGGAGACACGCGCTCACAGGGACCTTCCCTAGGACCTGTCCACTTCCACCTCCTAGAGGCGTTCGCGATCGGCGATGTGGAAGCAAAAGAGTCCGAAGTCACATTCTTCGGTCCCACAGGGCAGGGAGTCCAGGGCCCTCGATGCCCTGGAGCGCAAGGCCTATCAAGGGGTCCATGCTGATATGCTGTATTCAGGCCTATCAACTGTACATAGGAATGTTCCTGCGCGACCTTGCCAAAGAGTTCGGTGGATTTTCCACAGGTCTTGGGTGGTGAACACCTTCGCAGGTTCCAGACCCTCCTAAGGTCGGTCGTGGACTGCTCGAAGTACCTCTCCCGTGCTGCATATGACAGGTTTGAATCTTCCGCCCAAGTAGTGGGCAGCCAGCATCAGGGCCGGGGAGTCTTCGGACCTGGAGCAATGGGTCCAGGAGAAACTCCTGGATGTCCCCTGCCTAGGTGAACAACTGTTCGGCAAGCCTATGGAGGATAAGGCCACCAAAATTGAAACGGAGTTTGTAACTCAAACCCGCCTCTCGCGTAAGATCTCTTCTCTCCCATGGAAGAAGCAGCCAGCGAAAAGGCCATCCTTCCAGAGAAAGGGGCTCCCCTACCTGGAATTTCTGCCCTATCTGCCCACCCTCGCACCGCCCATCGGCACGCAAGGTAAGGAGGGGGGCTCACGGCCTTTGCAAGCCTAAGCCTAAGCCCAACCACCGGCGCCTCCTCAACCTGCACAGGGGTTTTGACACCGATGGCATAGCCTCTCACCCTCCAGCGGGGCTTCCACCTGTGGGGGGACGCCTGTCCCTTTTCATGCCCCAATGAGCGTCGATCACATCGGACACCTGGGTCATCAGGGTGGTCCGGGATTGTTACTGTTTCATCTGGACAGGCTCTTTCCTCCCTTCTCCCCAGCAGAGCCTTCTTGGCTTCCCTCACAGCAGACTTGTTTGTAACAGGAGCTGACCAACCTCCTCGGTCAGCAGGTGGTCGAAAGGGTACTGCCACACCTCCGAGGTCGAGGGTTCTACTCCCGATAATTCCTCGTTCCGAAGAAGACAGGGGGCCTACGCCCCATCCTCGATCTCAGGAACCTAAACAAGTTTCTGGTGCGGGAGAAGTTCAAAATGCTATCGTTTGGTGTCCTGCTGCCCTTCCTCCAGCAGGACGATTGGCTCTGCTCCTTGGACCTCAGGGACGCTTACGCTCACATTCTGGTCCACCCCCAGCACAGGCAATACCTGCGTTTCAGGGTGCAGGAAGAGCACTACCAATACAGGGTGGTCCCCTTCGGGCTCGCATCTGCCCCGTGGGTCTTCACCAAGTGTCTTTCTGTGGCCGCATAACCCTCAAAGCGGTCTATCTCCCGGGCCAGGAGAATGTCCTTGTGGACACCCTCAGCAGAGTCCTCTGCCCACACGAGTGGCGCCTGGACCCGGAGGTGGCCAGCTTTTTATTCCATTGGTGGGGGACTCCGTCCATGGACCTGTTTGCCACTCCAGTGAATGCGCAGCTCCCCCGATTCTGTGTACCGGTTCCACATCCGAGCAGGGTGGCTCCGGATGCGTTCCTCCTGAGTTGGGCTTCCGGGCTCCTTTACGCCTTTCACCCCACCCCTCTTATTGCGAGGACCCTGTACAAGGTCCAGCGGGAGCGAGCTTCCATGAGTCTCATGATTCCTTCGTGGCCTCGACACTCTTGGTTCCCGCTTCTGCTCCGGCTCTCATCCAAGCCGCCAGTCCCCCTAGGCTGCGCCCCAAGCCTGCTGGTGCAGGAGGAGGGACGGGTGGCAGCCCCTGGTCTCTCGCTTCATGTGGGGCCTCTTACTTTACAAGCCTTCCATCTGTCCTCCCCCAGCGGAGTGGGACCTGAACATCGTGCTCATGCAACTTACGCAGCTGCCCTTGGAACCGATGGCGATGTGCTCACTTCGGCACCTCTCCTGGAAGGTAGTCTTCCTGGTGGCTCTGACCTCGGCTCGGCGAGTCAGCGAACTCCAGGCTCTCATGGCTGAGGCTCCCCTACACCAGGTTCTATGGGAACAGGGTGGTCCTCCGCACCCACCCCAAGTTCCTACTGAAGGTTGTCTCAGACTTCCATCTCAATCAGGAGATAGTCATGTCGACTGGGCATCGGCGGTCTTACATACACTCGACTGCAAGAGGGCTCTCGCCTTCTACCTGCAGCACACCCAGGTTCATCGCAAGTCCAATCGGCTCTTTGTTACCTACAATCCCAATCGCCTTGGGCAGGCAGTCACCAAGCACACCCTCTCCAGCTGGGTGGCGGACTGCATCGCCTTCACCCAAGCAAAAGCGGGCGCCCCGCTGGATTGACGAGTCACCGCACACGGTGTCCGGGCCAAGGCGGCTTCAGTGGCCTCGCTGTGCTCAGTGCCTCTAACGGACATCTGCCGGGCTGCGACCTTGTCTTCAGCAAACACTTTCGCTTCACACTACTGCCTGGAGAGGATGTCTCCATAATCTGTTCGGGGTATAAGCAACTCCTGCCCTCTGACCTTTCTTTGACGGCTAGTGAGCGCTTTGCCCCAGGGACCCGAAGACTCAGGCTCCTTCAGGCATCGACTTCTGCGATCGGCCTCACGGAGGCTTTTTTTGGTTACAGGTTCGGTAGCCTGTAGCTGGGGAGTCCTATAAGTGAGGACTGACTTCCTGCTTGTTCCTGGAGAAAACGTAGTTACTCACCTGTAACAGGTGTTCTCCAGGGACAGCAGGAATCAGTCCTCACTACCCTCTGACCTCTCCTGAAGAGTTGCTATTTTTGTCTTTCCCTTGCCATCTGCTTAGTGGGGCTCTAGCTATGGGACCTGACTGAGCAAGATGGCAGCACCTTTGGGCGGGAAGAGGACCACGCATGCGGGGCAGCAATCCCAAAGGCTTTCTTTAAAAGCTGGGGAATTGCTCCGCGCAGGCTCAGTCGGTGCTGACGCCACCCCCAAGTGAGGACTGATTACTGCTGTCCCTGGAGAACACCTGTTACAGTTGAGTAACTACGCTATACTTTACATCATCTTTCTGTTGGGCACTTTGTCCATCATGTTCAAAAACAAATATTTATGCATTTTCTTTTCGGGCTATTTTGGGGTGGGGCAATTGCTATCTCTTAGGCGTCATAATTAATGGTTTTATTTACTAACATCTTTTTCTTTAAACACAGAAAGTTGACACTCCTTAGTAAATCATGCGCTAAATGAGAACATAAGAAATGCTATACTGGGTCAGACCAAGGTCCATCAAGCCCAGTATTCTATTTCCAACAGTGGCCAATCCAGGTCACAAGTACCTGGCCGGTACCCAAGTCCACAGCTTCCACAATGCTTGTCCTGGGGTAAGCAGTGGATTTTCTGGGTCCTCTTTAATAATGGTTTATGGATCTTTCCTCCAGGAACTTGTCCAAACCTTTTTTAAAACTCTGCTACACTAACAGCTTTTACTACATCCTCTGGTAACGAATTCCAGAGTTTGATTACGCGTTGAGTGAAAAAATATTTTCTCTTATTAGTCTTAAATTGGTTCCATTGAAGCTTCATTGCGTGTCCTCTAGTCTTTCTACTTTTTGATGATGTAAAGAACCGATCTATGTTACCCATTCCACTCCGATCATTAATTTATAGACTTCTATCATATCTTCCCTCAGCCTTTTCTTTTCCAAGTTGAAAAGCCTTAACCTTTTAAGCCTTTCCTCATAGGGGTATCCTTCCATCCCCTTTACCATTTTAGTGGCTCTTCTCTGTACCTTTTCTAATTCCGCTATATCCTTTTTAAGATATGGTGACCAGAATTGCACACAGTATTCAAGGTGCGGTCGAACCATAGAACAATACAGAGGCATTATAATATCCTTGTACATGCTTCGCATTTGTTCATCCTTTAATGATTTTTGGGAAAAAGCTAAGGATCTTCAATGTCATCTGTTGACTTATCCTATATCAGCTATTCAGCATACTTTTAAGAAAGCTAAATACTCGCATATGGAGTGGATATTGTTACTTCAGAATTTGGGGCAATGGTGGATGAGCAGCTTGACTTGTGTCCTCCCTTAGTCAAATATGGCCCCCGCATAGCAAGGGTGATGAGACAGCGGTGGTGCAGCCTGCAGGCACTGAATGGTTTACCGGAACTGGCTCCCTATTTTGCATATAAATGTGGCAAAAATGTTCAAAATTATCTTCAGATGAGAGTTCTGAATCCTGCTGAAGGGATCCATATGAGCTGTGGTCACTGTCGGTGGTGTGCCAATACATTGGTATGACCTTGTTGAACTCACCCGATTACCTTGGAGCAGTTTAATTCATGCTTTACCACTTCTTGTGAATCTTGTAATGTTGTGTATCTCATGAAATGTTCGTGCCCTAAAGTTTACGTGGGCTGTACAATTCGCCCAATTCGCAAGCTTTTGAAAGAGCATTTCAGCAGGATCTCCAGTGGCACTATTTCTGCCCCGATGGTTTCTCACTTGATTGATCATAAACATCAGGCTTCTCAATTTATTTGGAGAGTGGTAGATCAGATAATTATAGATTGGCGGGTGGAGGGTGATTCTCTGAGTAGACTTTGTTATTTGGAGCCAAAATGGATATGTCGATTGGGTTTGTTAGAACCCTTTGGATTAAACAATGAGATTGAGTGGACCTCTCTAGCCACCATTTAATTGTATGTATGGTTTATTTTGTGTCATGACTTATTGTTTATTGGTGCTGTGATTGGACATTATTGAGTTATTGAGTCTTTGGTTGGGGAAGGGCTCTATATTCTGACGCCAGTTCCGGGTTCATCAAAACAACTTTTTGTAAGTTAGACTGCGATGGCTGGTCATTTGGTTAAAGCATTCCCCTGATGCAAGCTCCAGTTGGTCAGAATCATGATGTCATGTCTGATTTTGATGATATTCTGTATTCAGCTAAGTATTTGTATCTGTATTAGTTTTTGTCTTTGAACTTGTTTGAAGTGTTGATGCTTGTTATACTGGTTGTTTCCTCAGATTGATTGATTTGATTGATTGATTGATTTAGCTATGCTTATATACTGCTTTTCACCAGGTCAAAGCGGTTTACATTAAACAACAAGAGATACATCGAACAGGTCATAACATATTTACAGGGGGTTATGCATTCAACATGGTCTCAACTTATTTACAGTCCCAATTGGGTAAGCCTCAGGATTTCCTAACTTATTTGCATTTCTTCATATCTCGGCCACAAATTTATCTTGTGTACAACGTAATCCTGCATTCACTGGGTGTTGCTCAGGTCTGTGCCAAAGTAGTCTCTGAATAAGTGGGTCTTTATTTGTTTCCGAAAGGAGGAGAGGTCCTTGTTACGGATTTTGGTTGGGAGAGAGTTCCATAGGGATGGGGCATAGAGGTCAAATGCATGGGCACATGTTTGATGATTGTGTTTTGTCCTTGTATGAGGTATGGTCAGAACATTGTTAGTGATCTGCCTTGTGGATCTCCCAGAGTTTGGTTGTGGTAGGAGAGTATGTAGATGTGATGTTTGTTGTTGGTGTAGTACTTTGTGAATCAGTGGTAAGGATTTATACTTGATCTGAGAATCCAGTGGGAGGATGTGGGGTGCTTCAGTATTGGAGCGAAGTGGTCATACTTCTTTGCCCTTTGTATAATCCTGGCAGTTGTGTTATGGACTGTCCATAGCAGGTGGAGAGCGGGAGTCCTTTATATATTGCATTACAGTAGTCGAAGTGTCATTACTTGTAGTATTGATCTGAAGTCCTGGGGGTCTAGGAGTGGTCTGATTCGCTGTATCATTTTGGTTTTGAAAAATATTGTTGCGATATTTGCTATCAGTTGCTTGAGTGAGAGAGTTTGGTCGAATATGACTCCTAGGTACTTTATTTGTGCTTGAACTCTTATTTGGGTTGTTCTCAAGGTGAGGTGGGTTAGTGGAGTTAAGGTTTGATCCTTTGTGACAAATAATGCTTCTGTCTTCTTGAGGTTGATTGTGAGATTGTTTTCTTGGAGCTATTGGAGACGTCGTCAAAACAATGCAGTAACTGTGTGTGTGTTAGGTTTGCAGTGATTATTGGTCCATATAGAATAATGTATCTGCATATATGTGGAAGTTGATGTTGTGTGACCGTATTACGGACCAGAGTGGTTGTAGATAAATGTTAAAGAGCAGTGCCGACAGTGTGGAACCTTGAGGATTTCATCAAGTCTGGCGGTAAGGGGTGGAGGTGCCGGAGCTTGTTCGAATTAGCTGATACCTATCTGTCAGGTAGGACTGGAACCATTGAAGAACCTTAATCTGCATGCTGGCTTCTTGTAGACAGTGGAGGAGGATGCTGTGTGATATGGTGTCAAATGCAGCTGATATATTTAGAAAGATGAGTATGTATCCAGTTAGTTTGGTTTGTAATGATTAGTGTACTTATTAAGGAGGCCATGAGTGTTTCGACTTTGTGCGATGGCCGGAAGCCATGTTGTTGTGGGTCAAGTAAGTTGTTCTTGTCCATGTGGTCTTGTTGCTGCTGTACTGTCTTCTCAATGATTTTGGTGGCGAATGGGAGGCTTGCTACTGGTCTGAAGGAGGCAGGATCCAATAAGTCAAGTTCAGGCTTCTTAAGGGTGGGGCAGATGATGGACATTTTGAGGCTAGTGGGCAGATGATGGACATTTTGAGGCTAGTGGGCAGATGGACATTTTGAGGCTAGTAGGCATCTGGCCTTCTTTGAGAGATTCATGTGCAGGGGTGGCGAGTGCTGGGCTTAGCTCCTGCTTTGTCATCTTGATCCCCATGTGCTATTGGGGGCGGTGTTGTGCTGGTTCCGTGTTGGAATGGGCGGGACATTGGGGATTGGGTGAAGTTGTTTATCTTGTGCAGCAAGCTGTTGTGGGGGAATATTCGGAAGTTGCTTGATATGGTTAGGAATTTGGTCAGCTGTGGGCGGTTAAGAGATGTGTGGAAGATCTTTGCGTGGTAGTCTCTTTGTGTGTTGTCAATTTTGATGCAATAGGTTGTTTAGTGGATTCATATATCTTGTTCTGTCTGGTTCCAGTTTGGTTTCCTCCATCTTCTCTCAATTTTTCTAAGTTTTGTTTTTAGATTCCGTAAGGTGGGGGTGAACCAACGTGTTTTTGCTGGTTTCTCATTCTTTCCCTTGGGGGCTGTCATTGATTTTGTCTCATATCCCCGCGTGTTAAATGTATCCCCCAATTGTGTCATGACCGCTTTGATTGAAGGATAAGGCGGTATACAAAAACTGTCTAAATAAATAAAAATAAATAAATAAAATTGTGATGCTGTAGCTATTGCATTGTTCCAGTAGTTGGTTAACGTCTTGGGGTCAGAGTGCCTTGATTGTATGTTTTGTCCAATGACTTGTTTGAGAAAGTTGTCTTTGTTAAATGGTTTTCATTGTCTTTTTGGTTGTGTGTCATCTGTAGTGGTAATTGGTTGATTGGATGTGATGAAGTTAATGAGACTGTGGTCAAACCATGGCACAGGTGTGGTCTAGGGAATGTTGCCTGGGCTGGTGGTTTGGTTACCCTTCTCATGCGTTGGTGTGTGGATGATTTGTGACAATTCCATGGCTTCCATTGCTTTGAGGAAGGCAGTCACATGCCTCTCTTGCACAGAGGGAAGGTTGAAGTCCCCAAGGATTACCAGTTCTTTTATATTATTGGTGATTTCAGTTGTTTGCTTGAGAATATCCGATAGGTCAGAGGTTGTTGAAGGAGCTCTGTATAGCAGGCAGATTGTTAGATGCTTATTGGTGATTGTGAGTATGTCTGCTGCTTCTGTGCTTTCTGTTGCATGGTTTCATAGGTGGAGGCTTGTTCTTGCTATTATGGCCACACCTCCTCCTCTGCAGTGGGAGCTTGAACAGTGGAAGAGGCTGTAGCCATGTGGGGTGAGCTGATTCATGAGTATAGTGTCTGTTTCAGATAGCCATGTTTCGTTTACACAGAGGATATCAATCTTTTGGGATGTGATGAGATCTTGGATTATGGGGAGTTTATTTCTCACAGATTGTGCATTTATGAGTGAGAATCGGAGTGTTTGTGTAGCTGTTGGGGTTGTGGGAGGTGTGTTCTGGTATGATTGTGATGTCTGTGAGTCGTCTTTGTGGTTGTGTCCAGGTGAGAAAGGCTGATATTGATTTCTTCTGTGAGGTGTGATGTGGGAGAGATTGTGGCATGAAGAGATTGTTGGCATGGTTGTTGATGTAATATTGTGAAGATGGTATTGCGGATAGGAAGTATGCTGGCGGTTGGAATGGAGGCATGTGGTCCGCTGTATCTGGGTATCTTTGTTGACTCAGCTGGAGTGGTCCTGCTTGGTTGGATGTTATTCCTTCTCGGTTGCCTTAATCCATGTAATATTGTGTCTTGCCCAATATTGATATTGTTGCATCTCATCGAGGCTTTCTTGTCCTCCCCTGCGATCCTCGCCTAAGGGCCATGCCAAAGGGCACTCTGGTAAGGCCGCAGGCACGGGTACACCTGGAGGCGTGCTCTTTTTAAATCCTTTGTGCTGCTGCAGTGGACCCAATCAGCCTTGTGGAGGAGGACAGGGAGGGTTTGTCCTTCCAGCTCCCTTTCACAATGCTGATTGGGGGCCGGGGATGAATGTGGCTCTATGTTGTTCCCACACTTGGAGACGTGCTCTTTTTAAAGATGAGACCAATGAATGATAAGGCTGGATTTTACTATATGTGAGGTCTTACCCCTCGTTGTATTTCCTAGAGCGAACATCTGAAGGTCTCTCTGTGGTTATATTATTTGATTAGGTGGTTGTTTAGACTACTGATTAATTTTTAATTTGATTAGAGTGCGTATTGTTTTATGTGGCATATTGTGATGAGGAGAGTATGGCTGAGCCCATGGAATTGGGAGAAAATCAGACATTTACCTTTAAAGAAAGAGACAGGCAAGGAATCAGTAGCTCTCAAAGTGCAGGCAAGGAAAAAAAACATGCAGCTACTGAGGACAGGACACACCCAAGCTCTGCTAATCTAAGGGCAGGCTTGGAAAATAATGAGAGACACCTGGGGGAAGGGCAGTGCACGGTAGTTCAGAGACACTCTTATAAACCCAGGGAAACAGAAGGAAGTCAGACTCAGCCTGAGAAGGGCAGCACCACGGGAAGAGAGTCTCAGCCTGAGAAGGGCAGCACCACGGAAAGAGAGACTCAGCCTGAGAAGGGCAAAACCACGGGAAGAGAGTCTCAGTTTGAGAGAAGGCAGCACACAAAGCAACACCCTGGAAAGGGAGAGACAGGGAAGCAGCACGCTGGAGAATTCAGTGGTGAGAGAAGCACCAGAGAAAGGTCTAGAGAGTTCACTGTGGAGGAGAACGGTGGAGACTTCCAGGGGATTCTCAGAGGTGAAAGCCCTAGTCAGAAAGAAAGCCAGGATTGCAAGGAAACTGCAATTGGTTTTAAAACTAGGAGAGCTGTGTCAGAGAGAAGTGCTGACAAGGGTCAGGCTGCAGTGACAACTGTTCCTGAACCAGCTAAAGAGCTGCAACTTCCAAAAAGGTGCGTGAATAAAAGTGTAGCCAAAAGTGCTGTGAGCCAGTTAGAGGCATTGTGTTGTTTGATGCAAGAGAAGAATCTCCACGTTCCTCGTGGAAACCCTTTGCATAGGGAAAAGCCTCAGTGGAGAAAGGTTCTGGAACTTTTAGAGAATATTAAGCCTGAAGTTTCTCATGCTGGTTTAGAGCCAGATTTACCAGACACGGGTCCTGAGGAAATGCAGATAGACTATTATGAATCTGATGAAAGCTCTGAAGATTCAGTAATGGACTGTTCTCTATGCCAGAAGGCAGAATAAAAGTTCTTGGATAAGAGAGAAAGGTTTATAACCTGAATGTCCTAAAAGCAGGGCCGGATTTACCTATACGCCATGTACGCCATGGCGTAGGGCCCACAGCCGGCAGGGGCCCACAAAAAAAGAACAAGTTCATTTTTTTAAAATACAATTTAAAAAAAAACCTGGTGGCTGCCGCCGCGGGGCCCCCTCTGCTGCCGCGGCAGCACCGACTGACCCGCGGGGGCCCCGTCTACAAGCTGAAGCCGTCGGGTCGGGTCGGGTCGTCCCTCCCTCCCTCCCTCGCTGCAGGCTGTAGGCTGTGAGAGACGCGAAAGGAGAGTGTCTCCTCGCGTCTCTGTTAAGCCCGCAGGGGCTGATGGGAAATTTCCCATCAGCCCCTGCGGGCTTAACAGAGACGCGAGGCGTCGCTCTCCCCTCGCGTCTCTCACAGCCTGCAGCCTGCACGGAGGGAGGGAGAACCGACCCGCCCCGACCCGCCGGCTTCAGCTTGTAGACGGGGCCCCCGCGGGTCAGTCCGTGCTGCCGCGGCAGCAGAGGGGACCCCGCGGCGGCAGCCACCGGGTTTTTTTTTAAATTAAATTTTACTTTAGGCCGGGGGGGGGGGTAGGACTGGTAATGGGCTATGGGGGGGGGTAGGACTGGTAATGGGCTATTGGGGGGGCAGGGGCTGGAAATGGGCTTTGGGGGGGGTAGGGCTGGTAATGGGCTATGGGGGGGGGTAGGACTGGTAATGGGCTATTGGGGGGGCTGGGGCTGGAAATGGGCTGGGGGGGGTTAAGGCTAGAGGTGGGCTGATGGGGTTAGGACTGGTAATGGACTGTGGGCTGTTGGGGGGGCTTAGAACTGGCAATGGGCTTTGGGGGGGTTAAGACTGGTAATGGGCTGTGGGCTGATGGGGGCTGTCTGGTAATGGGCTATGGGGGGGGGCTAGGACTGGAAATGGGCTGGGGGGTTAAGACTGGAGGTGGGCTGATGGGGTTAGGACTGGTAATGGGCTGTTGGGGGGGGTTAGAACTGGTAATGGACTTTGGGGGGGTTAAGACTGGTAATGGGCTGTGGGCTGATGGGGGTTGTCTGGTAATGGGCTATGGGGGGCTAGGACTGGAAATGGGCTGGGGGGTTAAAACTGGAGGTGGGATGATGGGGTTAGGACTGGTAATGGGCTGTGGGCTGATGGGGGGGGGGTAGGACTGGCAATGGGCTATGGGGGGCTGACTGGAAATGGGTTGATGGGGTTAGGACTGGAAGTGGGCTGATGGGGGGTTAGGACTGGTAATGGGTTATAGGGGGGGCTTAAACTGAAAATGGGGTGATGGGGGGTTAAGGACTGAAAATGGGGTGATGGGGGGTTAAGGACTGTAAGTGGGGTGATGGGGGGGCTAGGACTGGTATTGGGTTGGGGGGTTGCTAGGACTGGAAATGGGCTGATGGATGGCTAGGACTGGAAATGGGCTGATGCAGGGACTAGAAGGGAATGGATGCTGGGTGAGGCTGGAACTAGAAGGGAGCTGATGTTGGGGGAGGATTAGAATGGGATGGGGCTGGAAGAGTAAAATGGAGAAGGGAAAAATATTTTGTGTGGGAGGGATAAAAAATCTACAATTGGCCGGGTATTGGGAGAGTAAGTGGGGATTGAGGATGGAGGGGTAAAATTTGAGTGGATGAAATAGGAATGAGGAAAGAGCAAAAGGAGAAAGATTAGTATGTTAAAGCAGATGTAGAGAGAGAATGGAAAAAAATCTAGAAGAGAGAAGAAAGGACAAATGGACAGCAGACGATGGAGAGTTAGCAGAAGACACGAAGAAACCAGAAGAAAGTGGCTGGAGCAATTGCAGCTGAAAAAAATGCACAAAAGGTAGAAAAATATCTCTTTATTTTGAATTTATTAATTGGAATATGTCAGCTCTGGTAAATGTGCATCATTAACGTCTGCGCTTTGTTTAGTACAAGAGCAAATTAATGTATAGTTTTATTTCTACAGTGTTGTACATTCCAAGTTTGGCTTTTGGGATTCCCAGTTTAATTATTGTCTTCCTGTTTCTAAATTGTGATTACTTGTTTGGTGATGGTCTATGTTCTGCATGTGTAACTGAGCTGAGGTGTTCTGTTTATATAATTCCTATTTGACATTGCCACTTGTTCTCTTTCCCCAGTAGGTCATGTATTGTTGTTCTCTGAAATGTATTGGTTTAATATTTGCAGTGTTGCCTTTTGATTGGTAGAGTATGGTGCTTTGTGAGTCCTGGTAGTGCTGTTAGGATACGGCGGGTTTGCTATGGGTTGGCACTGGATTATAGTAATGTAGAAATCTTTTAGTCTTTCTTTATCCATACACTCATTAAGAGGCACGTTTACTAAAAGTTAGTATATGGTAACATTATGCAAATATTTATGCAAATGAGGCCCCTTATGCAAATGAGGCCCGCACCCCCCTTGGGCCGCCCCTGCTGGGGGCCCACAATTTTTGTTGGCGTAGGGCCTCACTCAAGGTAAATCCGGCCCTGCCTAAAAGGCAGTGTGAAAACAGGGAGAACTGTGTTTAGCCAGGAATGCTAAGAACCCTGTTTGCTGAAGAGAGGATATTTCTTTTGGGTTTGAAGAAAGGAGAAAACCATGTTTGATTGCTGAATGGTTTGGAAACAGCGACCCATGTTAAAAAGCTACTAAAAGCAGTTACATTGGTTTTTTTGGTATAAATGCCTATGGATTATTGTTTGGAGAGAAAATCCTGTTTGTTTGCGTTGAGCCTTAATGCTCTTTTGGAAAAGAAATAAAATTTCTGTGTTTTGCCTTGTAAACCCTCGGTCTCCACACTACTTGTTTTTCTGAACCACACAACTACAAATCCTAGCAGCCCCGGCTCTGGGTAAGGAAAACTCCTTATTTAAAGGACTAACAAGTGCAGCCCTGTTGCCTGGGCAAGGGGCCCCCCACAGTATGTATTTGCTGCTACTCTATTTTTGAGATCATTTGGTGTAGACTTCCTGTTTGTGGCATTGTGCGTTGTTGGGAGCGGAAGCAAACAGTCCTGCAGTGCTGTAGTTTAAAGGTAAGTGGCGAGTAGTAGCAGTGGGCACCCCTGGAAAGCTGGCACTAGGCGACCACCTAGTTTGCCCAATGGTAGCACCATCCCTGAGCAAGTGTACCTTTAGCCACTGCAGAATTCATGCACATGCTATTAACGACTCATGTACTATTTTCTGCTGGGAAAGGTATGTGTATATTTATTGTTAACCTGAAAACAGTACAATGCTAGGAGCTGGAGGAGTTGGGGCAACAAGTCTGTATACCATTTGCCTACTTTTTTTTGAAACATTCTCTTTATTGAGCAGAACAAAATTAACATAGATCAGAGCTAACAATATGCTTTTATCTTCAGACTATGCAGATAGATACCCTCCGACTACTCAATATATGCCCAAGAAAAAAAGATATCATACAACAGTATCTACACCACAGAGTTAACAATTACTCAGCTCTGTTTAGTGCGCTTCAAGGGCAATACCTCCAGCACTCAGCCAGAAAAAGATATCCATATATAAGACCTATAGGCAAAAGAAAAAAAGAGAGAGACTATTAAGAAGAACAACCAGGCTGACCTTTGCTACCACTTCCATCATCCTACAACCACCAGCATCTATCAATTGAGAAGAGAAAGGAGGAGAAAAGGAAGGACAGCAGTAAAGACCCCCCCCCCCTCCATTGAGTTAACCATGACACTGTGGCAAACCACACTTTGAAGTATGAAGACAATCAGTACATTATTCCTAATACCATGATCCAGCGAGGAATATTTCAAAGAGATTCCCTGTTGCCACTTCTGTTGTCTATGGTGCATAATTTAAATGAGTACTCTCATCAACTCTTTGGGATACAGATATAGCCTGAATGCTAAAGAAGGTAACAACCCATTTGCTGTTTATAGACGATATGAAACTCTACAGTTCAGTGACCAACAATTAGCAGAGCAACTCTCTGTAGTGAAAAGCTTTTCTGATAACATCAGGATGATTTTTGACCTTGAAAATTGAGCAAAATAGAAAATATCTCCCTGGCTGAGGGCTATGACATCAAGGAATTTGAACAGGAAGGCATATATAAATATTTTAGAGTAGAGGAAGGAACGACACTCAAATAGAAATTACTGAAAGAAAAGATCAGTAAAGAATACTATAGAAGATTAAAATAGTCATTGAAAAGTGCTTTAACATCATGGAACAAGCCATCAATAAGCTGGCAACTCCTGGGCACTCATACAGCTCTGGGATCATAGACTAGCCTCTTAAAGATCTTGAAAAACTGGATGTGCAAACAAGAAAACTCAAACATGCCTATGAGGTAATTTACAAAAATCAGTGTATGGCAAGATTGTACTTCTTTAGAGCTGAAGAAAGGCTAGACTACTATCATAGTCCTTCAGGCCTACCTAAAAGCATCATTGGATCCAAATATGCAAAAAGTGCTGAAATATGAAACTAAACATCCAGAATCTATCTCCATCATCAAACTTGGACAAGTGTTCTGACAACTAGAAGGAATTAGTGAGACTCCTCAAGCACACACAGGGAAGGAAGCAACAGAATTTGCAAAACAAGAGAAAACACTCTTCAAAGAATTAGATCAGGCAAACAAAGAAAATAAGTGGTAAATACAGTGAGAAATACAATGTTACTCCAAGAACCCTTTGTCGATCAAGAAATGGGCACATGAATGGTTAAGGAGAGGTGAACTGAAACAGACGGATGAGAGATTGATAGCTGCAGCCCAAGACAGTGGATTACGGACAAGATGGTTTACAGCAAGCATTGACAATCTGGCAATGAATGTGTCCTACAATGTTTCATGTTATAGATACCATGTGAATAGATGAGTGTTTTTCTACATCGTTCTATGTAACTTGTTAATTTGATGTAAACTGCCCCTGATCTCTGGAAGGGGCGGTATATAAAAATTGTTCAAATAAATAAATAAAAATATAAATTCTGTAAGATAGAACTGGAAACAGTGACTCACCACATAGCTGACTGTGAAGTCCTGATGGCAGAAACTCTGTAAACTCTACAACATCATTGTGCCTGGAAAGCACTGGGATCATGACTCAACAAGAATTACAGAGAATAAAGATCACCTGGGATACTTCTGTTCCATCCAATAAAAAGCTTGGATGTAAGGAAGCCAGACATAGGGGCTTGTTTACAAAGCCGCGGTAGCGGTTCGCGGTCGTTATCGGAGCCGCGGCCCCATTGAAATCAATGGGGTCGCGGCTCCGATAACGATCGCGAACCGCTACCGCAGCTTTGTAAACAAGCCCCATAGTGTTAAAGGCAAAGAACACCAGAATGGCATTGATTATAGAGGTGTCAATCCCAAGCGACTATTATGTGAATTGCGTTGAGGAGAAGATCAAGTACCAAGAAATGCATTCAGAGACCAACAAAAAATGGGGAAAAATGGGTACCAAGTTATTTACCATCACGTTGGGTGCCACAGACTTGGTTAAGAAGAATTTCCAAGCACACCTTGATAAATACCTATACACATTACATCTTACAAACGCCAGAAGGAGGCTTTGTTTGGCACAAAGCAATTATGACCTCAAGCATTAGCAATAAATTTGAGAGACTGAGCTCATACTCCACATACCCTGGCTTAGGAGTGACTGTCCTGGTATGCGCAAAACTAAAAATATCCACACAAACCAAATACCCTTTATACCACTGAAAATACAAATACTGAAACATTCACATTGTGAATGTATTTGTATTTTCGGTGGTATTGTATTTTCGGTGGTATAAAGGGTATTTGGTTTGTGTGGATATTTTTAGAATTACCCTTTGGCAGTGAGATTGTATGCGCAAAACTAACCCATTTAGTGAAATTGCCTCTAGAGAGATTACAACAGCCCAGTGGTGACAAGGTTTGAAGAAAGAAATCCATCCTCCCTTTTAACATATATGTAAGCTTCTCCTAATCCATGATTTCCCCCCAACTTTGTCACCCACTTTTTCAAGCTAGGTCCCACCTCTGACTTCCATAGTTTGGCCAAAGTTAGACAAGTGGCCAAAAAGCCTTGCTCCACAAGTCTGGAGACCTGCTGAGGATGGTCAGCCAATGAGAGACAGCCCAGTAAAAAGAGGCTAGGGCCAGAAGGCCAAACCTATCTCAGGCTGCATCCAAAATTGTTGGATAATTCCACACTCCAACTACATATGAAAAAAAGGAACTTTCAACCTGAGGTCTCCTCCAGCAAAGAGGTGAGTCGATCACACCTGACTGAAAAAGTCAAATCAGTGTCAAATAAGTATGAGTCACTAATTGAAACTGGGTTTGCTGACAAGCAACCACAAAGTAGCATTAGTGACAATATTGGTATATCTTAGCTCACCCGTAGTCTCCCTATTGTATGCACCATCCAACGTTCCCAGGGTCATTCATGAAGAGGGGGGTTTCACACTGGTTGCAGCAATCGGACACCCATAAAGTTGAGACAATAGCCAATACTGTCTAAGATGTTTATACAACTGTGCCTCAAGATGAAGTGGTTCTCTACAGAGAGCCTCTCAGGAGAGCATAATAAAGTGTCTCAATGGAAAGTACTGATATAAAGTGACCTACCCCCTAATTTCTCCTCCATCTTTGACCAGAACATACAATAGCTATTACTCATTATATCTCTACTACTACTACTTTTCATTTGTATAGCTCTACAAGGCATATGCAGTGCTGTACAGACACATGTAAAAGACTGTCCCTGCTCATCAGAGCTTACAGTCTAGTCAAGACATGATAACACAACAGCTGAGGACAAAGATATATGTAGGGGAATGCTAAGGAAACAGACAGGAGACTAAGCAGATCAGGATCCAAAAGCAGCCTCTAAGAGGTGAGTTTTCAGCCTGGATTTGAAAAGGGCCATAGTAACATAGTAAATGACGGCAGATAAAGACCACTATGGTCCATCTAGTCTGCCCAGTAAGATGGCAAAAGTAGGTGCACCTGCCACTCCATGCAGGCCACCCCTCCCCATGTCTTTGTTTAGGGGTGTACCCACCGCTCTGTATAGGACACCCCTGTTTGTTGAGAAATTAGATAGTTAAGTTTATTTTGATTTTATCCTGTTGCTATCAAGTGATCCACTATGTCTGTCCCATGCCATTTTGAATTCTGTCACTGTATTTGCCCCCACCACTTCCATCAGGAGGGCATTCCAAGCATCCACCACCCTTTCATTGAAAAAGTATTTCCTGACATTGCCTTTCAATTTACCCCCTTGCAGCTTCATCTTATGTCCTCTAGTTTTACAGCTTCCCCCTCTTTGGAAGAGGTTTGATTGTTCATTATTTTTCTTTAAGTATTTAAAGGCCAGAGATAAAGCCTGATACATAGACTCAGGTAGTTTGTTCCAGGCATAAGGCATAGCAAGGTGGAAGGATTGAAGTCTGGAGTTGGCAGTAGAAGAGAAGGGCATATCTCAGTTTTACCAATCCCTCTGAGACGCACCTTTTCAGAAATGTTTTGTATTCCTCTATAGCAGGAATGGTGAATTCCAGTCCTGGAGTGCCACAATCCAGCCTGATTTTCAGGATGTTCCATTGTATGCAAATATATCTCATGAATATTCATTAGGGAAGAAAATCTGAGGATTGCGAGGAAAAGATTGATAAAACACTCATGAACAATTGCCTTGAGGGTGAGTCATTTGAGCATGATGTAGGAGGCTCCACTGTACTGCAGTCTTTTTGGTAGCCATAGTAGGAGGGAAAATTGGTTCAGCTCCACACTCTTATCATGATAAGAGTCTGTTGAGCCGTCACAAAATTGGAAGGATTTGAATGGAATCGGTAAGAGTGCAGCAGCCTCACACAACCTCGACACCCCCTCCCTCCTCCTCCATTCCCTCTTGCTTTCTCCCGAAGATTGCAGAAGGCTCAGAGGGATCTGCCTGCCAGCCATCTTAAACTCAGTGCTGCAAAAGCCAGTGAAACAGTATCATGGGAGTAGAGCTGAGCCTCAGCATAGATCCTCTGCCTGGGGCCCTCAGGGTATAAGTATCAGGACTTGACTTTATCATTGCGTTGTTGGGGGCTTCCGATTCCGTCTGTATGGGACGCAATTTGGGGTAGACCACTGACGACCGTCGGCACAGTGTGGGGGTTTCCTGCCGTTTTCTGCATGCATTGCTAACATTTTCTCCTATTGGGTGCGTGGCCATCACATGATCTGCATGCACTTTCCGCCCAAGTGGTTCCAACGTGCATTGCTACCCTAGCACTACTAATGCATATTGCAGTAAAAGAGAAGTCAATGCATGCCGCAGCAAAAGCACAGTTAACATGCACCTTCAGGCTGCCACAGCCTTAGAGCGCTGTCACCCGGTTGCCGGTGACACAAAGATTATACGCCACTAGGTAGCGCTGTTAAAGAACAAAGAGTCGAAGTGTAGGGTAATAAAGGCTTTTATTCCCCGTTTAAAGCAAGGTTCAACTAAGAGATATTTTAGATAACAGAAACAGTCCTTTGTTTCAAAAGGTACCAATATTCACTGGCTAGTTAACTGTTACTTCACAGTTTAAAGCAGGTTTTCTTCAAAGTAATATTCAGTATAATAAACATCAACTTATATTTCATTTATTCTTCTGTGGAGCATACACACTTTGGAGCATAGGCAGTGCACCAATCACATTCCATTTCCTCAGGCAAAGGTGAGGGAATAGTGCTGGGAGAATCCACTTCCATCAAATCCTCTCCCCTATACTGATTCAAAGGCCTTCCACTGTCCCTGTCTATTTCAGCATGGTAATCTCCAGCTGGGGAGTTTGGCTTCACATAACCAGGGACTCTTAAGGTTGGCGGTAGTTTAGTGAACCAGTCTGCACTCTTGTTTCCCTTAGGAGGAATCCTTCTTTTAGCATAGCTTTTAGCAGTACAATCATTACAGTTAATCTTCAATGCCTCATACCTGGGCTCACTGAGTAAAAACTTCCGTTGCTTATAAAACTGCTTTTCCCTCTGAATAGGTGAAACTGGGCAATGATCCTCTAGAGATAAGCTTCTGTCAGAACCTCCCTCTCTGGTTCTTAGCTTTCTTCTCTCTAGGTTACAAACAGGCAGAGTATAGGAACTAGGCGTGGCAGAGCCTCTCACCTTGGAGCAACTTCCACCAAACTCCCCTTGCACAACAGGTCCAGTTTGGGCTTTCTGGCTTCCCACCTTGTGAGGTCTGTTTCTCCTCCAGCTTCCAGCTTGGCTTCTTCCACAGCAATCAGGCTTATGTCCTTGATAGCCTCCAGGCTTCTCTGCTATTTCTCCTTCTAGTCCAGCTCCAGTTCCTTCTTCCTCTTTCTCCTCCTTCCTCAGCTCCTGCTGTGTCCACTGCTTCCTCTGCTTATGCCACTGCTTATGCCACTCCTCTCCAGAAGCATTCTGCTCTGGCTTATAAAGTGAACCGTTACTGCTGACTTCCTGGTTCCCTTTCAGCTGCAGGTGATCAGTGAGATTAGGTTCATTAAGACCAGTATGTCTGTTCCTGCTCCCTCTAGCTGTGCCTGGAGGTAACTGCACATCTAGTTCTTCTAAAACAGGATTTCTTTTCTTAAAACCAACTTTATTAGTGCCCGCATCATGACAGCGCACTGTTGTGAAACTTGTCTTAACTGTCTTCTTCCAGGAAATATTGTTTGACCTGTCACAAGTGAGGTGCCTCATCTCCAGATTCTGCTCTCTGCTCTTCTGGCATAGCAGTTTCTGAGTCATCCTTAGAGAGCCTGCTCTCTCTCAGCCAAGGAATGCAATTAGTCTGGCCTTGTCTGCCTCAGGGCAGGAGGTGACAGATGGCACTATGGGTAAGGATATTCAGCCAGCTGGAGGATCTGGCAACCGTACTGTGAGCCGCTCATCATCCTCTTGAGGGTCTGTGGTGACTGTGCCCCCTGGTGTTGGGAGGTCATTACCAAGAGGAGAACTTCCAGACTCTAGATTGTTGTCCTCAGAATTCATTCTTTTTTGCAGCAGGTCTGATCCTTCTGGCATGGAAATTCAGACCTTGCTGCCTCTGGGTGCCTCAGGTGCAGTCTTGTGCCAAGCAGGTGGAGAGTGGAAGCCCTGTTTGATTGTCTTTGGCTAAGCGTCCCCGGTATATGGGGCATCCCCCAAAGATGGGGAACAGCTGGGAGCCATCCAAGATTTTGACTATGACTTTGATTCAGATGGCTCGGTATTGCGCTCTGTTGTGGATGTAGAAGTACTCTTGCCTTCAGAAGATTGTGAGGAGGATGGTGTCATCAGCCTATTCCAGAAGGAGGAGCTGGCAGTGATGATGGCCAGGGTCTCATCCACCTTCAGTTTGATGAATGCTTCTGTCAAGGAGCAGGAGCCAAAGTTTCACCCGCTCCTTCAAGAGTTACGAAAATCCACTACTGTCTTCCTGTTCCCAGATGTGATCAAGGATATGATCAGGTCGGAGTGGGACTCTCCCGACTCCCTGCCTAAAGGATTAAGGTTGTATAAGAAGGTCTCTGTTCTTCCAGAAGAGGAGTGCGTTGAGTGATTTGGCATTCCCAAGGTGGATGTGCAGGTCACGGTGGTTACCAGACAGACCGTCATTCCTATGGAAGGTGGATCGGCCTTAAAGGATTTTCTGGACCATAAGGTGGATTCATTATTGAGGAGCCAGTTCACCATGGCGGCAGCTATTCTGCAGCTAGTGGATATATCAGCCTGATGTCTTAAGCCCTACTCCAGTGAATTCATTCTCTTGGAGTCTGCTACAGCCTTCCTTTCTGATGTGATGTATAGCCTGGTATGTTTGGTGACCAGGGATGGTGCTCTGATGACTGTGTCATGACTTTGGATTTGGCTCTGGCACTGGGCAGCAGACACATCTTTCACAGCCTGGTTGGCCCAACTGGCTTTTCAGTGCAAGCTTCTGTTTGGAGCTGATTTGAAGAAGCTGGTGAAGAACCTGGGTGAGACAAAATCTTACCACTTTCCAGAAGACAGGTCTCAGGGGCCTGTGAAGCTTGCTGGTGCCCCTGTTTGTCAGCTTCCACCCGTCCACTGAAGGTGCGCTGCCCGGATTCCTGGGGGTCTCGGGGCTCTCATTTTCAGTCCTTTCATGGAGCGCGTAGGCCCAGAGGCTGAGTAATGAAGGTTTAGGGGTCCATTCCCTGGTTCCTCCAGTTGGAGGTAAGCTTCGCCTTTTCTTTCAGGAATGAACCCAGGATTGCTGGGTTCTAGATCGCATTCAGTTTGGCTATGCCCTAGAATGTAAAGAGCCAATTCCGGATGCCT
Organism: Ichthyophis bannanicus; assembly: GCA_033557465.1. NCBI lineage: Eukaryota > Metazoa > Chordata > Amphibia > Gymnophiona > Ichthyophiidae > Ichthyophis > Ichthyophis bannanicus. The sequence goes on along the minus strand of CM066032.1, from coordinate 1,335,145,605 downwards.
TCGTCATCTCCCCTTGTGGGTCTGTGATCAAAAGTGCCACTCTGTGGATCACCTTGGACAAGTTGCTGTGCCTAAAGGTGGTAATGTCCTTCTCGCTGGACAGGTGGGGCAAGGGGAGATACTCCATCTATTTTGTCGTGCCCAAAAAAGAACAGTTCCGTCCAGCCCATTCTGGATCTCGAGGGTCAACAAGCACTTGCGCGTCCTGCGCTTCTGGATGGAAACCTTTCGCTGAGTGATTCAAGCAGTGCACCAAAGGGAGTGTTTGGCTTCTCTGGATCTGGCTGAGGTGTATTTTCTTAACCTGAACCGGGCAGATCAGAAAAGTATCTGCGTGTTGCCATGCTTGGCTGTATCAGTTTGCTGCCCTCCATTTTGGGCTATCTACCACCCCAAAGATGTTCTCTAAAGTCATGGTGTTGGCGGCTGCAGCACCAAGGGACTCTGTGCCCATCCTTATCTGGACAACTGGCTCATCCGGGCCCGTTCCCTTTCAGAAGCGTCTAGGGCAGGGGTCTCAAACACGCGGCCCGCGAGACAACTTTGTGCGGCCCGCGACGGCGGAAAACCAAAAATCCCCCAAAACCCTGGCTTCTGCTGCTGCCGTTGCCGCCGTGGCAGCAGCAGAATCAATTGTCAAATTTTAAAAAAAAACTGACTTCTGCTGCTCAAGCAGCTGTCCTGCGGCCCCTTTCCCTCTGCCCGGAGATCCGACTCTGCTCTCAGCGGCGTGCTTTTCAAGCCGCGAAGAGAGTATTCCCCTCTCGCGCAGCTTGAAAAACCGCGCGAGAGGGGAATACTCTCGTCGCGGCTTGAAAAGCACGCCGCTGATAGAGCAGAGTCGGATCTCCGGGCAGAGGGAAAGGGGCCGCAGGACAGCTGCTTGAGCAGCAGAAGTCAGTTTTTTTTTTTAAATTTGACAATTGATTCTGCTGCTGCCACGGCGGCAACGGCAGCAGCAGAAGCCAGGGTTTTGGGGGTTTTTTTGTTGGCCGGTAATGAGCTATGGAGGGGCTGACTGAACTGGAAGTGGGCTATTGGCAGAGAGGGGGGAGGGGGGGGGGGTTATGACTGGTAATGGGCTGGGGGGGGTTATAACTGGTAATGGGCTATGGTGGGGGCTAGGACTGGAAATGGGCAGATGGGGGTTAGGACTGGAAGTGGGCTATTGGCAGGGGGGCTGGGGGGGGTTATAACTAGTAATGGGCTATGGTGGGGGCTAGGACTGGAAATGGGCAGATGGGGGTTAGGACTGGAAGTGGGCTATTGGCAGGGGGGGTTATGACTGGTAATGGGCGATGGTGGGGGCTAGGACTGGAACTGGGCTGATGGGGGGTTGGACTGGGAGTGGGCAATTGGCCGGGGGGGGTCATGACTGGTAATGGGCTATGGTGGGGGCTAGGACTGGAAATGGGCAGATGGTGGTTAGGACTGGAAGTGGGCTATCGGCAGGGGGGGGGTTATGACTGGTAATGGGCTATGGTGGGGGCTAGGACTGGAAATGGGCAGATGGGGGTTAGGACTGGAAGTGGGCTATTGGCAGGGGGGGGTTATGACTGGTAATGGGCTATGGTGGGGGCTAGGACTGAAAATGGGGTGATGGGGGTTAGGACTGGAGGTGGGCTGATTGGGGGGTTAGGACTGGTAATGGCCTATGAGGGGAGTTAAGACTGAAAATGGGGTGATGGGGGATACGACTGCAAGTGGGCTATGGGGGGGACTAGGACTGGTGGGCTATGGGGGGGGTAAGACTGAAAATGGGGTGATGGGGGGGTAAGACTGGAAGTGCGCTATGGGGAGGTTAGGACTGGTTATGGGCTATGGGGGGTCTAGGACTGGTAATGGGCTGGGGGGGTTGCTAGGACTGGAAATGGGCTGAGTGGAAGGGGGGCTTGAACTGCAAATGGCTGATGGGGAGGGGGGCTTGGAATGGAAATGGGCTGTGAGGGGAGGGAGCTAGGATTGGAAATGGGCTGAGGGGGGCTAGGATTGGAAATGGGCTGATGGTGAGGCTAGGATAGGACTGGAAATGGACTGATGCAGGGACTAGAAAGGAGCAGATGCTGGGTGGGGCTGGAACTAGAAGGGAGGATTAGAATGGGATGGAGCTGGGAAAGTGAAATGGAGAGGGGAAAAATATTTTGTCTGGAAGAGAAGACAAATCTACAATTGGCCAGGTATTAGGAGAGTAAGTGGGGATTGAGGATGGAGGGGTAAAATTTGAGTGGATGAAATAGGAATGAGGAAAGAGCAAAAGGAGAAAGATTAGTATGTTAAAGCAGATGTAGAGAGAGAGAATGGAAAAAAACTAGAAGAGAGAAGAAAGGACAAATGGACAGCAGACGATGGAGATAGCAGAAGACACGAAGAAACCAGAAGTGGCTGGAGCAATTGCAACTGAAAAAAAATGCACAAAAGGTAGAAAAATATCTCTTTATTTTGAATTTATTAACTGGAATATGTCAGCTCTGGGAAATGTGCATCATTAATGTCTGTGCTTTGGTACAAGAAATTATTTATAGTTTTATTTCTACAGTGCTGAGGTATTCTGTGTAATTCCTATTTGACATTGCTACTTGTTCTCTTTTCCCAGTAGGTCATGTATTGTTCTCTGAAATGTATTGATTTAATATTTGCAGTGTTGCCTTTTGATAGGTAGGGTCTGGTGCTTTGTGAGTCCTGGTAGTGCTGTTATGATACGGGGGGTTTGCTATGGGTTCCAAATGGGCAGTGTTAGTAGTAGTTCCTAATGTGCCTGGCGGTTGGCACTGGATTATAGTAATATAGAAATTTTCTAGTCTTTCTTTATCCATGCACTCATTATGCAACATTATGCAAATATTTAGGCCCCTTATGCAAATGAGGCCCGTGTCTTATGCGGCCCCCGGGTTACTTTACAAGTCCTCATTCGGCCCTCAAAGCAATTTGAGTTTGAGACCCCTGGTCTAGGGTGATATCCCGCGTGGTGTTTGAACACCCAGCCAAGGCTTTCTATCACAATCAGGGAAAGAGCAAACTGTGGCCTTCCCAGTTCCTGGAGTTTATGGGAGCATATATTGACACTCGAGTGGCCAATTTCCTGCCAGAAGAGGTGGTCAGAAGACTGTTGGATTGCCTGGCACTGTTCTGTGTGCAGCAGGCTCACAGAGTCTGGGATTATCTTCAGCTCCTCGGATTGATGGAGGCAACCATAAAGATGGTGCCATGGGTGTGTGCTCACATGCAACCACTACAGTGGTCCTTGTTGACCCTGTGGTCCCTAAGGAGTTCGAGCACAGGCTCCCATTCCTGTGGATGGTGAAGTCCAGCCTGTGGTGATGGCAGTAGCCCAGTCATCTGAGGAAGAGATTGTTGCTCTATGATTTCTCCTAGATCCTCCTGACAGTGAATGCCAGTCTCTCGGGCTGGGAGCACCTCACCAAGACAATAGGGCCCAGTGCCATTGGACCATAAGGAAGCAGTGCCTCAAGGAAAGGGCTTTCAGATTGGCTCTTCCGCATTTCCAGCCCCCGATCAAGGGCCGAACGGCTAGAGTGTTTTCAGACAACGCCACGGCCTTGGCTTCTGTCAATCAGCAAGGCGGCACAAAGAGTTCCGGGGTAGCTCTGGAGATGGCTTTCCTGTTTGCTTGGGTAGAAAAGAACCTCTGAACCTTGCCAGCTCAGTACATTGCCAGGGTGGACAATGTGGAAGCGGGACTTCTGCAGCCAGCACTCTTTGGACCGTGGAGAATGGGAGTTGAGTTAGGAGGTGTTTCAGTTGATTCTGTGCCGCTGGGTTTGCCCCAAAATGGATATGATGGTGACCCACCCCAGTGCCAAAGTTTGCCGCTTCTTCAGTCGCCACACGGAGACTGGTCTGAGGGCGTCGTCACCCTGATCCAGCCTTAGCCAAGTCATATCCTCCTTGGCTCTTGGTGGGGCATGTGATTCGGCATATGGACTGCCAGCTAGACAGGACTGTTCTGTTGATGCCAGATTGGCTGAGGAGAGCATGGTTTGGAGACCTGAAGCAGCTCCTGCTGGTGCCTCCTTTTCAGTTATCTCCATCTCAGGGCCTCTTGTGGCAAGGACTGATTGTCCTTACAGACCCGGTTCCCGTCTCATTTATGTCTTGAAAGGAGATGGCTAGCATTTAAGGGCTACTCTCCAGCAGTGATCTCTACTCTGCTCAGAGCTCAGAAGAGGTCTATCAAGCTAGCATATGTGTGGATCAGTTACCTCTTTGAGCAATAGTGCAGCGCTCAGCAGTTGGCTCCTGAGGGTGGCCAAGGTGCCATCTCTGTTGGCCTATCTACAGGATGGTTTGGAGAAGGGCCTTTCCCTTAGCTCCCTGAAAGTTCTGGTGGCAGTTTTAGCCTGTTTCTGAGATCCGGTGGCTGGTAAGTCTCTAGCCTTGCTCCTGGATATCTCGTGCTTTCTTTAGGGGGTTTGGCATCTGTCCTCCCCTCCAGTCTGTGATCTTTCCTGGTATCTGTGTCTGGTGCTCAGGGCCCTGGTGCCCTTTGAACTGTTGAAGCGCGCTACTTGAAAGGACTTGACACGCAAGATAGTTTCCTTGCTAACGATTTGTTCCGCAAGGCAGATTTCCGAGCTACAGGCTCTGTCTTGCCGAGATCTTTATCAGTCTTTTCAAAAGAGGCCATTTCCATTTGGCCTGTGTCTTCATTTTTCCTTAAGGTGCCCTTCCCCTTTTCACATCAATCAGGTGGTCTGCCTGCCCTCCTTCTCAAAGGAGCAGTGTTTGGGCGTAGGATAAGAATCTCCACCTTGTGGATGTCCAGAGGGTACTTCTCCGGTAATTGAAGGTTACAAATTCCTTTTGTCAGTCCAACCATCTTTTTGTGCTGTTTTTGGCTGGCCTATGCAAGGATAGTACGACGGATGTCACTTTGATGTGCTGGACCAAGGAGGTCATGGCCTCGGCATATCTGTTACGGAACCAGCCAGTTCCAGAGGGTTTGCGCGCCCAGTCTGCCCAAGCACAAGCATCCTCGTGGCTGGAGCAGAGCTCGGTAGCCCTTACAAGCATTTGTCAGGCAGCAACATAGGCAGCATTTCCACATTCGTCAAGCATTACTGCTTGGCATGAGCAGAAATGGCCTTGGCTCAAGGTTTTGCGAGCTGCTGTCTTCTTCCCACCCAGTGGAGTTGTAGCTTTAGTACATCCCACTTGTCTGGACTAGTTTAGCAGGACAATTTGGAAGGTGACATTTTGCTTACCAGTTAATGTCCTTTCCTTGAGTCCTGCTAGACCAGTCCAGGGCCTGCCTGAGACTTATTTGATTTGTTCTTCTGCTGTGGTGCTCTTGGGTCCACTATGATTTTTATACTTGGCTTTGCAGGTTCATCTTCTACTGACAGCCTTCTATTTATTCTTTCCTGTACATAGTTCTTTACTGTTAATTACACATTGCTGCCCACAATTAACGTTGTGTGAGGCTTGCCATGTTTCCCCCATATGCTCTGGGATGAAAATTGAGGAGACCCCTGGTGTCTAGAGGCATAGAAGTGATGACATTGAATCCTGGGCTTTTCATTGGTTCTTTGTCTCCACCAATCTGTTGGTAGGGGAACACAACCCACTTGTCTGGATTGATCTAGCAGGACTCAAGGAAAGGACATTAACTGGTAAGTCAAATGTCACCTTAGACAAGTAATCCATTTTAGCTGACAGATGCACTTCTAAGTAATTTACTATCATTAAAATCATCTGTAATACCTGAAGATTGGATGATCGCCAGTGTAACACCATTTTTTAAAAAGGGTTCCAGGGGTGATACAGGAAACTACAGACTGGTGAGCCTGACGTCAGTACCGGGAAAAATGGTAGAAACCATCATAAAGAACAAAATTACTCAGCATGTAGATAGTCATGGCTTAATGGGAGACAGCCAACATGGCTTTAAACAAGGAAGATCTTGTCTTACCAATCTATTATGTTTTTTTGAAGGTGTGAATAAAGAGGTAGACAAAGGTGAGTCGGTTGATATGGTGTATCTGGACTTTCAGAAAGCCTTTGACAAGGTCCCTCATCAGAGACTTTTGGCAAAATTAAAAAGTCATGGGATAGGAGGTGATGTACTATTGTGGATCAGGAACTGGTTACAAGATAGAAAGCAGAGGGTAGGGCTAAATGGCCAATTTTCCCAATGGAAAAAGGTGAATAGTGGAGTACCCCAGGGATCTGTGCTGGGTCCGCTGCTTTTTGACATATTCATAAATGACCTGAAAAAGGGAATAACGAGTGAGGTTATCGAATTTGCAGATGAGACAAAACTATTTAAAGTTGTTAAAACCCAAGAGGATTGTGGAAAATTGCAACAGGATCTTGATAAATTGGAAGACTGGGCATCCAAATAGCAGATGAAATTTAATGTGGAGACGTGCAAAGTTATGCACCTAGGAAAGAACAACCCAAACTATGGTTACACGATGCAAGGTTCCACACTGGGAACCACCACCCAGGAAAAAGATTTAGGCGTCATCGTGGATAACATGTTAAAACTCCCCGCCCAGTGTGCAGTGGAGGCCAAGAGAGCAACTAGAATGCTAGGTATCATAAGGAAAGGAATGGAAAATAAAACAGAGGATAATATAATGCCTCTGTATCGTTCCATGGTGCGACCGCACCTTGAATATTGTGTACAGTTCTGGTCGCCATATCTTAAAAAGGATATAGCATTATTAGAAAAGGTACAGAGAAGAGCCACCAAAATGGTAAAGGGGATGGAAGAATACTTCTATGAAGAGAGGCTAAAAAGGTTAGGGCTCTTCAACCTGGAAAAGAGACGGCTGAGGGGAGATATGATAGAGGTCTATAAATTAATGAATGGAGTGGAACTGGTAAACGTAGATCGATTGTTTACGTCATCAGAATATAAAAAGACTAGGGGATATGCAATGAAGCTACAGGGTACGCTATTTAAAACTAATAAGAGAAAATATTTTTTCACTCAACATGTAATCAAACTCTGGAATTTGTTACCGGAGGATGTAGTAAGAGCTGTTAGTGTAGCTGGGTCTAAAAAAGGTTTGGACAAGTTCCTGAAGGAAAGGTCAATAAACTATTATTAAAAGGGACCTAGGATATCACTACTTGACCCAATACAAGCATTGAGGAACCTGTGGCTTTTGGGAACTGCTAGGTACTTATGACCTAGATTGGCCACTGTTGGAAACAGGATACTGGGCTTGAAGGACCCTGGTCTGACCCAGTATGGCATAATTTATGTTCTTATGTAATAAAAGTTTCCCACCTCAAGAGAAAATGGTCCTTATACTTCACATGACTAAAGCCCTGCAGCAAGCCTCAGTCTTGCCAAGGTTCATTTTAAACCCGACACGCCAAAACATCTCCCAGTTTGCTGCAAAAGTTGAGGCATGGAGGCTTCCAGGTCCCTCATATGTATCAATGTGTCATCTGCATAAAAGGAGATTCTTGTGTTCTCTCCCACTGACCACCACCGGGTGAATGTCTTTTGGCCCGAATTTAACAAGATGTAGTGTTCTATGCTGAGTGCAATTAATATAGGTCAAGAGAAGCATCCCTGCCTAGTCCCCTGGCTAACAAAAATTGCTCAGAATGGCAGCCATTCATCAATATTAAGGCTTTTGGCTGTTGGTAAAGGGCTAGGACCGCACGGACCATCCCATTGCCCAAATTCAGATATTCAAGTAAACTAAACAAATATTTCTATTCCACCTTATTGAATCCTTTTCGGCATTTAAGACAACACACAAGGCTCACTCTCTGTGCCTAGTCAAATCCCAGATAATATTAACTGCTTGGCAGACATTGTCTGGAGATACCATCCTTGGAGAAACCCAGCTTGTTCAGGGTGAATAAGCTTTAAAGCCACCTTCTCCAGCCTATGCACAAGAACCTTAGTGTAAATCTTCATATTGATATTCAGCAACATTATGGGATAGCTACCACAAAGATCAGGGACTTTCCCTTCATTATGAATAAGCACCATGTTTGTGTCATACAGTGTCTCTGGGAGCCATCCATTCTCCATTGCTACACTGAACACTGCTGCCAACAGAGGAGAACATCTGTCCTGAATCATTTTAAGATACTCAGCTGGGAATCCATCATTCCCAGCTGCTTTACCAGTAGGCTGGGACTGAATGGCTCATGTGGCCTCGAAAGGAATGATCAATCAACCATTCCTCCTCAGATATGCAGGGTATACCAGATTTCTCTACGTAGCTCCTTAACTCCAAGTCCTCAGCCCTGATCTCCGAGGAGTAGAACCTTTGGTAAAAATCATGCAAAGTAACACAAATATCCTGCACTTCCTGAACCAATCAAGCACTCTGTTATTTCTGGAGCTGACATGCAAGGAGCTTGCTCGCTCTGTCTTATAGAGCTTCAGAAGAGCCTCCATCTCAGAAAAGTTCAGTGTGCCACAGATTTTTTGCTTCTTGACCCTGGCTGCAAGTTCAATGAACATTCCTCTTAGATATGCCTTAGTAGATTCTCACAACATCCCAGCAGAAACCTCACTGGTGTCAGTCTCATAAAATCATCCCACAGCATGAAAATTTCCACTTTGGTATATGATCTGCACAACAAGGAAACATTAGCCCGCCAACTCTTCTCCTGCAGTGTTCTCCAACCACCTCCTGAGTCATTTCTAGGATCACCATGACGTGATCAGAAAGTATCACTGGAGTAATCTTAACCTGGTGAACCCACTGTGCTTTAGATGATTTAATGAGGAAGAAGTCCAAACATGAATAGGAGCAGTATGTTGGGAAAAAAACAAGTATAGTCCTGAACATTATCAGATCTCTCCCTCCAAATATCCACCAACCAAAATCACTGAAGAGCTCTCCATAGTTCCCTACCTTCACCTACCTGGCTGCTCTGACCCCCCCCCCCCCCAATCTATGTGTACAATTGATATCTCCCCCCCACCTCCCCCATAAACACACTATTTGGAACCCCTTTGCAACCTTCTCAAAATCCAGAAGATGGATAGCAAAAAAATCTCCTTTTGGGCCATTAGGAGCATACAAGTTGAGAATGAAGAGCTCTGTTAATTCAGCCCTACCTACAGTCCCCAGCATTGTTACCTGCATATCTTTAATCTCCAAGTACTAAACAATGGACACACTCTCTCTGATCAAAATAGCCACCTCCCATGTCTTAGAGTTCTAGGCTTAATAAAAATATGACTTCATTGCCCACTCTTCAGTTTGTCATGCTCCCTAACTGTAAGGTGGATCTCCTGGAGCAATATAATGTCCACATTTGATTTATTTAAATAGCTAATAACCTACTTCCTCTTTACTGGGCTTTTAATGCCCCCACGTTCATGGTATGAGCATGTTAAGCCTGCCCCCCCCCCCATCTCCCAACAGCAACCATCCATCTTCTCGTAGCTGTCAGCCAGCTAAACCTGAACACCAACACAACAACAAGCAAATCAACCAACCTCCACCATTCTACTGCTCATTTTGCCATGAAAGTACTCTTCAGGGCTTCCCCAGACTTCATAGCAGCTAATTTGCCTCATCACTGCACAAACTCAACCACTCAGCACCCCACCCAGCCATGCTCCAGACTACAGATACATCAATCCAAAGCTTCTTCCCCATTGAACATTCCCCCCCCTACCACTCAGCCTCAGAAACCATCACTATACACCCCAATCCCCTATCTCACCAATCACATTTTCTCAACATTTACCCCCATCCAAGAATACTGGCCAGGGGTGTTGCAAAGATGAGATGGCAAGCCTACCATACTGATGCCCTTCTTCAGGGCTTGTAGCGGCAGCAGTAGGTTTAAAATCACAACACAGAGCTTACCTAATCTCTCCAGCACACTGTTATGGTTCCTCAGCTTGTATGAGCTGCTCCTTCCACCCCTCTCTGATGCAGACTTGTTCTGCTCATGAGCCTCTGAATCTGCTGAGTTAGAATCTACCCTGCTAAGAGCAAAGCATGCCATGCTGTGTTCAGAGTATTGTGAGGGAAGATTACTAACTGAGACATACCTCTTGTCCATCACCTCCAGCCTTGATGAGTCCATCACCATCCAGTTCCAACTTTTCCATCCTTGGGCTCCTTTGCGGTCTCCCCTGCTGCCACATAGAAATTGACACCACAAATGTGTCCAAAAGAATTCATCTGTGGCTATTCTCAAAAACAACAAGTTTAGCTGAATACCACAGGGTGACTGAAATCCCCTTGTCCATCAGCAGTATTTAAGCAAGCCTCTTCTTTTATGTATGGTTTCAGTGCTCATGTTGGGGTACATCTGTACGTTACAATTACGAAAAACCACCTAACCCATTTTCCTTGCCTCCAAATAATATTCTCTGTACCTTGAAACTGGAGCAGACGCACTATGAAGGCATGTGGGGTATTCCCTTCCCAGGGCACAGTTCAAAGCTCCCAGTGAGCCTGCTCCAGTTCATAGCAACCACTCTCCACATTTCAGGGGAAGTAGGATTCCAGCAGTTGTTGAACAAAGACCAGCATATCTCCTAACTCCATACTCTGATATGCCAAAAATGTGCACATTTGATGGGCTATCCCAATTATCCTGGTCTTCTGCTTTCGCCCTTAGATCACCACCTTTTTCATATGAGTGGTCTCCTTATATGCAGCAGTCTACCAGTCTTTTAGAAAACCAGTTGTCCCCCCTGCTACTACACTGCACCCAGCATAGATTGAAAACACAGGTCTGCAAAAGTTGTTTTGGTTATTCCACGTAATCTTTATGTTTTTTGGTGCGCTGAATCCGAAAATGACCTCCATTTTGTCATAGGACATCACGTTTCCTGACAATATAGGTAACTATGTTAAATAAGGCAATACCTCAAAATAAATGGAAATAGACTTATAAAATTAAAGTTTTATTACAATATTTTCATGAATATCCTTTTTTGAACTGAAACGAGCTCACCTACACACACTAAACTCGATTCTTCTTCCTTGTGAGGCTCCTCTTGGTGCATTTACACTTGTGAGTAGCATCTGGAATGTCTCTCTGAAGCATCCAACAGTAGTCTGCCATCATTGTAATGCTCCATTTTCCCTGGTATCTCCTTTCCATCTCTTTAATGTCTTGGTGGAATTGTTCACCTTGTTCCTCACTCACAGCTTCCAAATTTTCAGGAAAGTAGTCAAGGTGGGACTGGAGGAAATGCACTTTCAAACTCATCAGGCAACCTAAAGCTTGAAATGCTTTCAGCATTCGTCTGACGATCTTTTTGTAGTGAGGATCTTTGTTATTGCCTAAAACTTTCTGTGCGACTTCTTTAAATGCAATCCACCCTTCTTTCTGAGGATCTGTCATGGTATTGACAAACTCTTGATCAACTATAAGCTTTCTAATGTCTGGTCCGACGAACACACCTTCCTTCAATTTTGCCTCCGACAGGCCTGGAAACTTGGTGACCAAGTATTTGAAGCATTCTCCATCTCTTGGAAGTGATTTTACGAATTGCTTCATCAATCCCAATTTTATGTGGAGAGGTGGTAGAAGAACTTTATGGGAAGGTACCAAAGTTTCTCAGAGGACATTTTTTTCACCGACTGTTAGCACCCTCGGCTGCCAACTCTTCTTGGTCCAGTGATTTTGTCGGTCTCGACTGTCCCATAGACACAGAAAACAAGGATATTTGGTATACCCAGCTTGTTGCCCGAGCAGCATGCACAAGACCTTCAAGTCCCCACACACTTGCCAACCATGGTCTTCATATTTAAGTTTACGAAGAACCAATTCCAAGTTCTCGTAGGTTTCCTTCAAGTGTACGGAATGACCTACAGGTATGGAAGCTGCGACACCCACCGGCTGGGCCAAGAGGCTGACAGCTGGTAGGCGGCCTTGATGTCCTTTAGAATAAAGTTCCTTTACTCCTCAGGCAATAAATTTGTAGTTGAGTCGGTGGTAAGCTTTGCAAGATTTTTATTTTCTTTTATGGGGATTTCCAAAAGCACGCTGGGGTTCAATTACAACCAAGGCAGAAGGATAACATCTCCTAACAGAAAAGATGAACTCAGGAAAACCAGGAGAAACAAATCAAATAAACTTTTCTTTTCTCAGCCTTACTGCTGCTCTGTGTCCTCACACTCTGCACTGCTCTGTGTGGTCACACAATGAACTGCAGCAGAACTCTATCACAGCTGTTCTCACTTTGTAATGCAACGTTCCCTCACAGCTCCGTTGCTCTCAGTCAGTGAACAAACAAACATTGAATGCTTCTTACAACTCTCGTGGTAAGCACTACCCTTACTATAGGGTTTTTACATTTCTTCCTTTCTTATATCACAACTGTAACTTTCCTTTGAGCCAGAGAACAATCCATAGGAACTGGGCAACAGACTTCATTAGGCACACATGTCTCTATTTGCATTTCTTCAAAATCATTTCTACCAACAGAGTCTCTCTCATATTGTGGAGTTTCTTTAAGTTTCCCCTCTCTTAGAAACTGCTGAAACTGGTCCCACAGCAAGTCAGCCCTCGTAGGTATTTTTGCATTGGAGATAGAATTCCTCTCATTAGAGTGTATCCTTTGCAAAGCCCCTAATTTAGAGGATTCAAAAGTTTCTCTGTTATTTGCACTGGGGATTCCAACACTGGCTAAGCTTTCAATCCACTGATCAACGGTGGAAGGTGAAGGTTTCAGTTCCTGCCCTTTTAAACCAGCCCTTAGCCCTCTTGCCACATTGTCAGGAAAGAAATTATCGGCTTTACCTTGAGGCTGTTTCTGTATGTCAGCACTGATACCTTTTCCACCTCTCCAGCTATCACCGTTGTCCCGGTTGCTGGCCTGACGTGCACTTCTCCTCCAGTTACTTGTACTTCTGCTTTTAAATGCTGGCACAATATCTCTTTCTTCCTGGTCTGAAACAGTAGACGGGCTTTGGCCTGAGACTGCCCCTGCCTCTCGGTGAGCTGCTGCTGCCTGAGTTTGAGCCTTCTCTCTGGCTCCTTCTCTCACCCAGACTTCTCTCTCTCTGTCTGGCTTCAGCCACTCTCCTCTGGCATTCACTCCAGCAGGTCTCTCGCTGACTCTCACTCCCTGGAGTCTCCCTTCGTCTCTCCGTCTCTGTGCTTGTCTCTTTCCTTGGCTCTCTCCTTGGCTCCTTCCTTGTCCGCCTCCTTGTCTGCTACACGTGGTTTTTAACCACTACTTCCTGCTGGGCCTTCCCTGTGCTCCGCCCTCCTCTGACCAATCAGGAGGGTGGCTTTCTCCACCCCTGAGCTAGGGCGTGTTCCACCCCTTGCAGGGAGCTGAGCTTTCCTCTGACGTAGGCTGAAATTCCCTTTCACATGTGCACTGTCATTGACTTCAATGGGGCTTTCAAGATTTTCATCCCTATCCATGCTTTCTACTATGCTTTCACCATCACAAAGCGTAAAAACCGTTGTGGAGTAAAACTGCTTTGAGACTTCTTTTTGAAGAATCTATAAAAAGACGCCATTGCTCTGAATCATATTGGATTTTAAATTGACCCATCAGACCTTCGACATCGATGCAATAAACCAACTTGTCTTCCTGGGCGAAGTAAGGAACGAACTCTTTTTCACGATGTCTGAACCATGAAGATGACATTCTACTATTCATGCCATTCTCCATTCTACTATTCATGCCATTCTCCATCAATCACCCCGATTATACATCATTGATAACATGCCTCGAAGCAGTAGAAGATTGGCTCATCTCCCAAAATCTAAGAATCAACCACAGCAAGACTGATGTGATGTTTATAACAAGAAACCAAAACTTCACACCTCCTACCTCCGTGAAGATAAAGGACAAGGAATTAACAGTAAAACCTACATTACGCTACCTAGGTATAACCCTTGACCAGCGCCTCAATATGAAAGCCCACATAAAAAACATAACAAAACTAATATATCACAAGATACGTACATTACGCCACCTGCGACCTCTACTGGAACCCTCAGATTTCAGAACCGTCTACCAAGCCCTGATAATGCCTCACATTGACTTTGCAAATGCAATTCTATACGGACTCCCTCAAGCAACATTAAATCCGCTCCAACTAGCGATGAACACTGCTGCCAGAGTACTTGAAGGAATATCAAAGACAGATCACATAACCCCAGTTCTAAAAAGACTCCACTGGCTACCAACCAACGCAAGAATCCACTACAAGATACTGATCACTACATTCAAAGCCATAAACAACCAAGCACCATCAACCATTACCAACCTTGTACACTCACAGACCCCTAATAGATCCAGAAGGTCAATTGCAATGAATACATTAATAATCCCGAAACAAACAGTCAGATACACTAAGGAAACAACCAAAAGAGCCTTCAGTATCCACGCCCCAATAACCTGGAATGCCCTCCCACTAGAACTGAGAGCTATAACCAGCCTAACACAATTCAGAAAGAGTCTCAAACACCACCTCTTCCTAAGCTATTTCCCAATCTAACCTTTGCACATGAAAATATTACAGACACTTTTCTGACCAGGACATTTCCCAACTGATATCCAAATGTGACTAATGTATTTCAATCTTCTGTAAATAGTTAGCTAGCTTATGTAGTTGTACCTTGTTATTCCCAAGTTTTCAAAAACCCTGTTACTTGTAAAATGCATTACAGTTCCTTGTATGTATATGTTTGTTCCATGTAAACCGCGCTGGTGACAATAGTGCGGTATATAAAAGATGTTAAATAAATAAATAAATAAATTCCTGGCAACAATAAATTCCTGCTTTTCAGCCTTGATCCGAGTAACTCAGCGGCATCTTTGGGAAGATTCAAGTCTCTTACCAAATCATTCAACTCCTCCTGAGAAAACAATTTTGGTCTTGTATCATCTTCAAAGTCAGAACTTGATTCGTCATCTGGTTCAGATATGACTTCACCTTCATCGGAGCTAGGTATCTCTTCCAAGGTAGCAGGGGGCTTGGGTACTGGTATATCTGTGCCATGGGGGATGGGACGAATTGCTGAGTGAAGATTGGGGTATGAAATGGAATGCTTCCATTTGGAATTAAACCCTTTCACATCGCATGAACAAAAGTAACAGTCGTCACTATGGTTCTTTTGCTCTCGCCATACCATAGAATCCCATAACGGAAAGATTTTTTTCTTACCCTTGAACCAGTTTCGGAGGTCCTCAACACACCGTTTGCACACTTTATGAGGCACCCAGACTTTATCTTGATCTCCAATTTTTAGTCCAAAGTATGCAAAGTATACTTTTTTCACAAAGTCTGTAATATTCTGCTGTTGCTTCAATTTGTATATTCACCACAGATGAAACAGAAACTGTCTGGCGAATTAATACACTTTCGCGGAGCTATAACATAACGGTTGAAGAATGACGAGCTAACACGAATTGCGATGAAAAAGTGTGAACAGCCAAGAACCTGATGATGATTCATGCACAAGTGTGGCATGCAGGAGAGAGCAACTCTGTGTCTGTACACGAGACGTCACAGTGCTGGCCACACCCCCCTTCACTGACCGGAGCTGCTGCTATCTGCCCTGTGTCTCCCTCCCACTGAATTCTTCAGGAAAGATAACCCCTTCTACCATTAGAAGCACGGACTTAAAACTTGCTTAGCTTATGTATATATTGCTGACCATCAGATTTACAGTGCTATATTTTTTTTTACATAACTCGGACAACCCCTTTAAGGTTTTTCTGGCATTTTATATCTTAAATGCACTTATGTGAATTAATTAATAGTAATTTGAATTAATTAATAGTTATTTGAAAAAAATTGATAAATTTGAAGACAATTTTGCATGTTGTGGCAAATCATGACGTCTAGGAGTTTTTTCAATATTTTATTTGTTTTCAGCACACCAAAATACATGGAAATTAGATGAAGATAATCAAACAGCTTTTTAGTCACAGATCTGTGAAATTCTCATTGATCTTACCCTAGTAGGTATGACACAGTTTCAGTCTTTAAATCATTTATAGCATGCGGGAGCACTTGCATTCTGTCCTCCACGAAGGCCAATGAGAACTCCTGATCACTGCCATCCGCCGATCCTGGGTCTGTGGGGAGCTTGAATTGGCCTGTGGCTTCAGTCCCACTACAGCCTTACTTGCATACATCTCTTTAATCATTTTCACCATTTTGTCCTTTGGGGCTTTTGGCATGGTTACTCTACAGGTGCACAAAACTACTGATGCACAAGTCTAGGAGGTGACCAAGTGTGGAGTCTCTTTCTTCCATGTCTGTTCACAGTGCCATCTTACCAGAAGTCCCACTACCTGCTTTTTTGACCACCATTTTTGATGGCCCCTTCACTAGTCTTGCTAACATTTAGACAAACGCTTAGAAAGAGCATCACTACCTACTGACAAAGGGGACTAGAATATTTTATTTATTTATTTATTTGATTTCTCTTTTATACTGCGCTATTCAAATCAGTGCGGTTTACATATAACAGAACATATACAATGCAGGTGGGCTGTATTGTATTTACAATGAATAAAAAGGGTTTTCTGTTAGATACTGTAAAATAATTTAAAATCAAATATCCTTATTGCTGTAGTCACAATGGATATTTGGAACAATCTGTAGGTAGTGGATTGGAATGAAATGGAGATTTGTAAGCAAGTCTCTCTTGTGTTCATTTGAATTTATTTTTATTACAGGAAAATCAAGATTTTTGACAAGAATGGAATGGTACAAACCTTTTTTTCCCATGTTCACCTTTCTAAAGATTTATTTTTGGCATCAAGTCAATCCTATTGGCCTGTTCATCTTTTTCCTTTATATATGTAGCCCTTCTGCTCTGAGGAGGGGGATGCACATATGCCATTAAGCTATATAATCGGATCCATAAATATTTGAGCTCCTTGTCCTATGTCTTATTTCAAAGTGTTCTAATATGTAGTTTTAGTGAAACCAAAGTTTTAATCTTCCCCACCTGGCTCATTAGAACACTTTACAATATAATATGACAGAGTGAGAACTTATAGATGTATAATAAAAATGTCATTGTATGAGAGAATCTTGTATTCCAATAAAAAAAGAAATATGATTTCATAAAGAAATAGTAATAAGTGTTATTACAGTACCTGTATTACACCAAGTGAAATTACATTTTGAAGTTGTGCAGCTTTGGCCTGAGCCCAGATCAATAGTATGGCCATATCTCCAGACGTTGATGCATTTGAGTGTGTTTTAGCAACTTTTTAAAATATGGTGCAGGGTAATACCTGAGCTCAACATGTACTATTGAACATCGGATTAGTTTTGTAAGGTGTTATAAAAATGTTTTCATTGGTTAATGCCTGAACCGCTCTACAGATTAGTGGATCATTAGATGATCAAATTCTACGAAGCATATTAATTCAGTCCTTCCATCTGTTTTCTGTAAGATGCACCCTAGGTCCTCACTGTATATCCTTTTGTTTAACTTTATTCTGTTGACAATATTCAATAACTAAACTGGCTGAAAATGTAATGATGCTTTTGTTACATACAGTCACAGGGTAAACACTTTTCAGCATGATTTGCACTGGTATTGACACTTTGAGATTTGGCATAAAGCTATCAAGTAACAAGTGGAGAAAATATGCAGATCATGGCTAATAGAATTCCTTCCAACCCCTCTGTGTGTGTGTGTGTGTGTGTGTGTACACACATACTTGTCTGTATGTGCATTGCCTATGTATATGTGTAAATCTGTTTTGTTTCTGTATGTCTGTGCATGTTTAAATGTCTTTGTGTGTCTGTGCATGCATGATTATGTGTGTGTGTGGATGTTTACAAGTGTGTGTCTGCAAGCATGGATGTGTTTGCATCTGTGTGTGCATATTGAGTGTCTGTGATGGGGAGAGGAGGGATGTTTGAAAGATGCAGTTCCATAATTGCTGTATTATTGTGAATCAGTGTTTGTATACTGCAGCTGGTGGAAATGCTTTTCTCGTAGAAATGCATTGGAGCATTTTTTTAGGGGTGGGGATGAATTTTTCATGTCTACAGCATAGATGTTTCCTCCAGCTTTGCCTTATGTGACTAGAGCAGTCTTCTACTATTCTGCCCTGACACCATTCCCATTGGCTGGATTCTACCCACAGTTCCTGCTGATAGTTACATTGGAAGCAGGCAGGGCAGGCTCGCACAGAAGGAAGGACTGCAAATCTGCGGATAGAGATTTTAAACTCTGAAAAATGTCCAGAAATTTTAGCCATCCAATGTCATTAATAGAATCTTGAAAAAAGCCAGACAATTGTGCTCAGAACTCAGACAGTTAAAGTTGACATCTGACAATCCCCTCCCCCCCCCCC
Source organism: Ichthyophis bannanicus (assembly GCA_033557465.1). Classification (NCBI taxonomy): domain Eukaryota; kingdom Metazoa; phylum Chordata; class Amphibia; order Gymnophiona; family Ichthyophiidae; genus Ichthyophis; species Ichthyophis bannanicus. The sequence goes on along the minus strand of CM066032.1, from coordinate 1,335,127,337 downwards.
CCCCAAACTTTAGACCCTAGCTATGTTCTCAGCTTGCCAGTATCTTAATGTAACCTTGCCTATGGCAACAGATATTAGTTGCCAGTATGCACAGTAACCAATAAGAAAGCAATATGATTCAGATAGTAGATTTTACAGTAGAAATAACAGAGAAAATGAAATATGTATGTGACAAAACGCAGTGGCTACATAGTACAGATGGAGTACTGACTTCATCATAGGCTTTCAAGGAAGCCCTTTAAGGAGGAGTTTTTGTGTGCAGCTGGGGAGGGAGGGGGCGGCAGGTTCACGAGTCAGGCAGGTTCTAGTTCTAGCTTGGTATGGTCTTGAATCTGTGTGCAGTGTGCATCTGTTTGTGTGTGTGCATATGCTTGTGACCTTGTGATGTGCATGAGCTTGTGTCTGTGTGGTGCAATGGTGGCAGCAGGGTAGTTGTGGAGTTGGGTCGTTTTTAGGGATGGGGCATTTTGCAGGATGCTGGGACAGTTGTGGGAAAGGTAGTATTTGGAGGTGGAGGCACTTGGTAGGATGAAGGGCATTTGGGGGGATTTTATGGGAGTTGGGGAAGTTTTTGGGATTGTGGGCATTTGCGGGAGATTAATTTTTTAGGGTGGAGTAATTTTTCAGGGCGTTGGAGCAATTGTGAGGGTCAGCTTTTGGAAGTGAGTCAGTTTGTGGGTTGGTAGGGTAGTTTTTGAAGCAGGGATGGCAAGGGGAGCATTCCTGTTCAAAGTAAAACTGAAGTAGTTTTCACATGGCAAAAAGGGAAGAGCAGCTACAACAGAGCAGGGGTAGCCGTCACAAAGCGGCACTTACAAACCAAAGTAAAAGGCATAGAGCAGGGGTAGCCTGCATTAGAGTGGCAATTTCAACCCTAAATACCTTGCTGGGCAGACTAGACAGGCCATGCTGCTCTTTATCTGCTGTTCTTTACTGTGTTACTATCAATTGCCATATTGGGTCAGATCAAATGTCTGTCAAGGCCAGTATCTTGTTTTCATCAGTGACCAATGCAGGTTGAAAGTACCTGGCAAAATACCAAAAAATACATAGATTATATGCTGTCTACCATTATGGATAAACAGTGGCATTCCCCAAATATACCTTGTTAATAGTTTATCGACTTTTTATTCAGGAACTTGTCCAACCCTTTTTTAATCCTAGCTACATTAACTGCCTTTACCACATCCTCCAGCAACAAATTCTACAGCTTAGTTGTATATTGATTAAAAAATATTTCCTCCTATTTGTTTTAAATGTGCTGTTCTAGTATCTTCATTGTGTGGCCCTAGTCTTTGTTCTTGCTGCAGGAGTAAATTGATTTGTGTTTACCTGTTCCACTCCACTCAAGATTGTATAAACTCTAAATTGTCTGTATCACACCCTGCAATACACAATCTTGTGAGGTTCAATATGAGCTCCAGTTCTTTCTAATATCCTTGTCAGTCCTTTGGCATTAGTCCTTTTCAGCTTGCTGATGATATTTATTTTATTTATTTATATTCTCTTATATACCGTGCTATTCTGCATCAGTGCGGTTTACATTGAACAAACTGAAATTACATTGAACAGGGCATTATAACTTGGAGATAACTATTTTACAGGGAACATGGGCTATGGAGGGTTAAGTGGCTTGCCCAAGACCACAAGGAGCACCTACATTCAGCTACACTATTTTGCTGAGTCCTGCACACTCAACTTAGATGCTCTAAACCTTTGCTTAGCTAAAGTCTCCAACTAGCTGCGTTCAAATCTCAAACTCAACTCTCAGAAATGCTGGACCATGTGGTTCATAGGATGTAACTTTGTTTCTTCCCATGTTCCTCCTCTTTATGACCACTGCTTCTAGTGGGACACTGCATTATTCACCTTTCTCTATTGAGAAAATTGACCTTTTAGTCCTACTTTCTGTTTATCTTTTAACCAGTTTACAATCCAGAGTAGGCTATTGCCTCATATCCTGTGATTATTTAATTGCCTCAGGAGTTTCTCATGAAGGACTTGTCTAACGCCTTCTGAAAATCCAGATGCACTATACCAATCAGCTCACATTTATTCATATGTTTATTCATGCCTTCAAAAAACAGAAGCAGATTATTGAGGCATGATTCTCTTGGTCAAATCTATGTTAAAATATTTTTTTTATTTATAGTAGTTTCTACCATGTTGCCCAACACTGATGTCTGGATTAATAGTCTGTCTGGATCATTCTTGAAATCCTTTTTAAAAACTGGTGTTACATTGGCCACTCTTCAATTGTGAGGTACCGTAGATGATTTTAATGATAGGTTGCAGGCCTACTATTAATTTGAAATTTCATTTTTGAGTTTTTCTTTACTACTCTGGGGTGTAAATCATCTGCTCCTGGTGATTTAGTATTCTTTAGTTTATTGATTTGCCTTATTAATTCCTCTAGGGTCACTGCAGCTACCCGAGCCACTGACTTGAAGCTGTCGAAGGCTGCTCGAGTTTGAAACTTGGAGCACTCTTGGTCCCTCCGACTTGGAGCAGTGGGTCCAGCAGGACAAGTTAGCCGATGTCCTGTGCTGAGGGGAAAATCTCTTTGGCAAGCCCATGATGGAGAAAGCTGACGAGCTGCATCTCCTGGGCAGGGAGTTCTACTCCCACTTTTTCCTTGTCCCCAAAAAGACTGGGAGCTTCTGGCCCATTCTGGATCTATGAGACCTCAACCACTTCCTGGTCAAGGAAAAGTTCAAGATGGTATCCCTTGGAACCTTGTTGTTCTACCTCCTGCAGGCTATGCTCCTTGTATCTCAAAGATGCCTACACCCACATCCTGATCCACCCAAGGCACCATCAGTACCTCCAGTTTGTTGTCGATGGATGGCATTTTCAATACCAGGTACTTTCCTTCAGCCTTGCCTCGGCTCCCAGAGTATTCACAAAATGCATGGCAGTCGTGGCCACCTGCCTCCACCTCCTTGGGGTATTCGTATTCCCTTATTTGGATGATTGGCTCATTCGAGCCACAACACCAGGGGAAGCCCGCAGTGCCGCACACCATTCCATCAGGCTGCTCCAAACTCTGGGCTTTGTGGTGAACTTCCCGAAGGTCCCACCTTTGACCATCTCAGCAACTGGAGTTCATCGGCACCCTGCTCGATTCAACTCAAGTGAGGGCATTCCTACCTCTCGATTAAGCTCAGTGGCTGTCAGTCTTGGCCCAGGCCACTCAGGACAGTCCAAGTGGTGACAGCCAGGCAAATGCTCCATCTCCTGGGGCACATGGCCTCCAAATTCCATGTCACCCCATTTGCCCATCTCTGCATGTGGCAGGTGCAGTGGACGCTCAGCGTCCAGTCGTCTGGAGGACTGTATCTGGGTAATGCTGGCCCTGAAGGCCTCCCTCACTTGGTGGCAGGAATCCCTTGATCTTGGAGCCGGCCTGCCATTTTAGCCTTCCCCAGTGTGATGCACCCTCACAACGGATGCATCCAAGCTGAGATGGGGAGCCCACTGTGACCACCTGAAATCATAGGGGCCTTGGTCCGCAGAGAAGAGTGCCTCACAGATCAACCTGCTCGAACTCAGGGCAGTTCATCTGGCACTAGGTGGTTCAAGTCCAGATGGGCAATCAAGTAGCGATGTAACAACAGGCAGGGTGGCACGGGATCATACCACCTATGTCGAGAAGCGGTATGATTCTGGAATTTTGCAGTGGGGAAAGGCATTTCCCTCAAAGCGATCTACTTACCGGGCCAAGACAACATCCTGGCCGACCGCTTGAGCCGTAGCCTGCAGCCCAACGTGCTGAGGGAGATTTTCCAGTGTTGGGGGACCCCGGAGATAAACCTCTTTGCAGGTCCGGACAATGCACAGCTCCCACGCTTCTGCTGATGGAAACCGGCCCTAGGCCAGGAGGCGGTGGATGCCTTCCTCCTCCCCTGGGTCAGAGGCTTCCTATATGTGTTCCCGCCCATGTCCCTAGTGCCATGGACCCACCTCAAGATTCAAGCGGAAGCGGCCTCAGTGATTCTCATTGCGCCCTGGTTCCTTCTACTTCTGCAGTTGTCCCAGAGGGACCCGCTACTGCAAGGGAATGCCCCAGACCTGCTATCGCAGGAGAATGGGACCCTGCTGCATCCTAACCTCGCTTCACTAATGCTGATGGCCTGAATGCTGAGAGGCTAGCTATAACGCATCATGGCTTCTCCAGGTCGGTCAAGGACATTCTCCTGGCTTAATGTAAAAAGACGCCATATGACGGGCGTATGCCTTCAAGTGGCGCAGGTTTTCGCCATGGCACCTTTGGGTGGTAAGGTGACCGTGCATGCGTGGTGTAGGTCCCAAAGGCTTTCTTTGAAAGCTGGAAATTGGATCCACATGGGCTCTGTCAGTGCTGATGTCACCCATATGTGAGGACTTATTCCTGCTGTCCCCGGAGAACACCTCTTACAGGTGAGTAACTATGCTTTATCCAGGTATTGACGATAAATGTTATCTCAGGACATGCTAGTGAGGTAAACTTCCTAGATAAAATAAATGACTCTTTCAAAGAGCAGTTGGTTCAGGAACCAATAAGAGGGGGAATTATTTTAGACCTAGTCCTAGTAAAACACATGATTTGGTGTGAGGGGTAACTGTGTTGAGGTAACATCAACACTATCAAAATATACTGTGCTGTACAAAAGGGAGGCATAAAATGAGGAAAATGGTTTCAAAAAAGGCCCTAAAAGGACCAGCTGCAAAGGTTAAGAATTTACATCAGGTATGAGTGTTTAAAAATATTATTTTGGAAGTCCAGATCCAGATGTATCTCACATATTTAAAAAGGCAGAAGGAAGGCCAATTAAAAGGTGTAGTGAAAGAGGCTATTATAGCCAAGCATTAGGAAAAGATCCCAATTCAGAAACTAGGAAAAAGCATAAGCACTGGCAAGTTAGATGCAAAGACTTGATAAGGGAGGTAAAAGGAGAATGTGCTAGTGTGGAGGCTACAGATGGGCACCATCTTATCCTGGGTGACATGTAGCCAGTATATATTTTACTTTTTCTTTCCTACCATACCCTTTATGAGGGTAATTTTATAACTGGGCACCTAGTTCAAGCCAGCCAAAATGTACCTATTCTAAGGTTATTCTATAAAGACAAGTAGGAACCTGCTTGTTTTTACAATATACCAACATAAGTGGCAAAAATCACACTTTAAATTCAGGTGCAGATGTTTACACTAGCTCTATAGCAGGGTTAAATAAATGCACATATAAAGGCACGCTTTACAATGGGATGTCCAAGTGCAGTCTGGGACATCAAAGCTAGAATGTCTAGAAAAAAAAGCAGGAACGATTTCAGAAATCTGGAAGCGCCTAAATGGACATCTATAGAGATGTCTACTTAGACCTCCCCAGAATAGCATCTTAGAACGTGGACATCTAACAGCATAATGGTTAAAGAGGTGTGTTGGGAGCAGGGTGGTCAGGGTTCAAATCCCAGTGTGGGTCTTTGCAATCTTAGACTGGACACTTAACTCTTCATCTTCTCTACACTCTCTGGATGTTTTAAGGCCAAAACAAGCACTTTCCTGGTGTGTATTCATGCCTGCAGCAGATCTAAACATGGACGTGCCTGCAGGTATCCCTGATGTTCCTGAAATTGAACGGGGACATGTACAGTAAGTCAATTGCACCTCCCCAGACATGCCTCCAACACGCTCTCTTGCCTACTTGGACGTCCCTGCACTGGAGATTATTGTAAGCATCATTTGTGGAATGGCTTTGGAGACGTCTCCATGATTTTGACGACCACATGCACATCTTCGGGCACCCAAATCACAACTAAGACTTTTAAAATGACCCCCACAGTTCACAAGTATGTGTGTAGATTAAGATATTTTATAACCAACACGTGTACTTGCTAATTCCACACAGACTGTGCTCCTGGCTGTGTCTACCGGCAAAGTACACACCGTCATGCCAACTTGCACACTTTTGTAAAATAGTAAAATAATGGCAGATAAAGACCAGCATGGTCCATCTGGTCTGCCCATTAAGATGGCTACAGTTGTAGAGTTGCACCCGCCGCTCTGTGCAAGTTACCTCTCTTTGTTCAAAATGTTATATACGTTTGCTTCAATTCCATCCTCTGTGTCTGATATAGTGATCTTTTGTGCTGGTCAGTATTTTGTAATCGGGCATTCACACATGTAAACTGCCAGATATGAGCATTCATGACTTTTTAAAATACCTTCTTTATGTGCAAAAATAGGCAGAGTTAGGACTTCACATGTGTGTGTTAAAATACAGTATATGCAGTGCACATAGAATTTCCTTGCATATTTGCATGAGCTCCAGAACAGCTATTTTCCATAGCTATTCTGAGGGATAATTTCATAAAGTCACTTTTAGAGGATATGCTTAATATATGTACATGTCGACCGTAAAGTTTGGCAGCCTGTTATAAAATTACTTTTTAGATGGCAACATTAAATATGCATGACTACATTAAATGTTTGCCTATCAAAGCCTGAAATCAGTGCTGCAGCCAGCTGCAAGACCTAATAACTGTGATCGACTATATGCAGAATTAGATTCTTGTCTTACTAGCCTTCCTTTGTGTTATCTTTTTTAATTACTTTTTTGAAATGAGCAAAGTAGGGAAGCCTGTGCAGGCAGCATCGACAGGGAGCAGAGGCATGAAATTAAGATACAGAACTTAAATGGTGAAATCGTGTTGTCTTTAAAATGACTCAATACGAATTCCCAGATAGTCCATTGTGGACAGGCAGAGGCAGAGAAAATACTGATAAAAATGTATATGTTATATACATGGGCACTTCCTGTGCAGTGTTTCAAGTCTGTTTTTGAAGTACGAGGGTTAATTGTCCTTTTTTGACAGCGATCATAACATCATGTACCCAGTAGTGTCTGGTGGCAAAGTGCTAACCCCCTTTTACATATATCTGGCCAAGAAGGGGCTTTCCTTAGCTCATAGCTCAGTCACTACACTTTGATCTTAGTCAAAATGAACAGTGCTTCGTTCTTGTGGTTCTTTCTCAAGGGAAGAGAAGTGTTTCAACATAATTATATTGAAAAACATTGTATAGAATTTGCTTTTGCTGTTCATATCAGTGAAGTTACCCAAAGAACATCAGAGTTTTTCTCCTTTGAGAAAAGCCAAGAGGTCAAAATGCCACATATGAGGAAGGCGCGTATACAAATAAGCTTAGATTTTTTTGTTAGATGTTCTTCTGCTCATTAATACCCCATGCTGAAAAGTCTGGGTTGCCCCATTCAGTAGAAGATAGAGATGATCTGATGGAATTGGAATAATCAGTAACTGAGTCACCAGCACAATTGGGGATTGAATATTTATTCCCTGATTTTCATACGTAAGCTTTATCTGATCTTAAATGAGGATTCATTTAGCTTCACTCAACAGGAAATAAATATCCTGAAAGGCATTATGATCGATATTACTAATCATGATCCAAGTTTGCTGTTTTGTGACTCATTTCTAGTTTTGATAAGACTACTGTTGGAAAGTTGACTATTTTCTGTTTTATTGCATATCATGTAATGCTTTTTTCTTCTGCCAGGCCGCATTCCCGACAGCCTGAAAAACTGTGTTAATAAAGATCACTTGACTGCAGCGACACATTGGGCCAGCATGGACCCAGCAGTTGTGCATCCAGAGCTTAATGGTGCTACATACAGGTAAAGATATCATTGCAGAAAGCTGAAATAACTCCTAATTCTCAGATGACTGCTCTTCCCCTGCTCATAGAGAAAATATAAACACAGCAGGTTTCTGAATTAATTTTGTTACAGTACGCACTGAACTGAGATTGTACAGAGGGAAAAATCATTGTTTTTGTTTCACAAATGTGATTTCCCAGTAGCCGCAAAATTAAACATTGTGTAGTTCTCATGTGTGTTACTGAAATTATTTTTCTGAAGTTTTTTCTTACAATTACTTTTTGGATATGTATGATGCCGTAAGAAAGTAGTATCTTTTCAACTAAGGGTCCTAGAACACACATGGGTCTTTAAATTATAACTGCTGATTTAATAAAAGCACGGAAGCTACATTGGGGCTGTAGGCAAAGCTGAAAAGTGGCTTTTTGACAAATGCTTCTTTTTATCCATGACACTGTAGTATTTTGTCTTTCGATCATGCTAACTAGGCAGGGCTGGCACTACCATTAGACAAACTAGGTGATTGCCTAGAGCGCCTGCTCTCCGTGGACACCACTGCTGCTGCTGGCGCCTCTCTCCAAGGCCGACAGCAGCACCAATTGCCCCTGAAATTGTGAGGCAGCCCTTACCCTCCATCTCCAGGGCTGCCTCACATTTCATTCTGCTCTATTTGCTGCTTGTGGGGAATTTGCTGCTGCTGTCAGCACCGGAGAGGGGTATCAGTGGATGCAATGAGCGTGGGGAGGGGCATTGGGAGCAGCAGGATGGAGCGCCTGCCTAGGGCGCTTGCAGTCCTTGCATTGGCCCTGTACAGAGGATAACTTGGGTAGGTAAGACTATGCCCTTAGTATGAGGAATGGGGATGATTTCTGAGTTGGCCTGATTTGAGCAGTAGGCACATTCCTACTAAAATATCAACCAAAAAATCAATTCTTAGAGGCTGAATAGAAACAAAACTAGGTAATATGCAACACACTGAGGCTAGTATGGATCCCACGTGACTTTAGACTGCTTTGCACCGCAAAGCTTAAAAATGCACGATACCAGCAAGAAATGCAGATAATTCAGTTAGCAGATAAAGAATTTTTTAAATCTTCCTCTCTTCTTCAAATGTTGTTGCTCTCAAAACAATTAGCAAAGCTCCTCCTCTTTGGCAACGCTTCCATTTTTAGAAATCTTGTTTGAACTCGCCACTATCTGCTGCTGTTCTCATTCTTGGCTCATCCCTGTGCAGGCTTCACATTGTTACGTTTGTAGCATGAATAAGCCAAATACAGGTGTGGGGTCAAAGGGAAATAGAAAATGATTTTATATCAGGACAAAATTAAAATCAAGATGCGCATAAAATAAGCTCTCAAGAGGAAGCGAAGAGGCTTACTGACATTTTGAAGAACTGAGTTAATAGTGCTACATTACTTTTGAAGGAATAATTCTGAAACTACAAAATGATACTATCTATTAATACAGAGCATGAAATCAGTCTAACTTTAAATCTAAACAATACCCATTCCTGTGCAGCACAAAACTGATCTAGCATGATTTTACATTTGTCTAGATTAAATCTAATTGTTTAAAACAGCGCATGATGGCGGTGTATCAAATTAAATGAACTATAAACAGCCACATTAAGCTTTGTTAACTGTTAACTTGGAAGGGGTTGTGGAGTGGGCAAGTATTATGCCTTATGGTTAACACAGGTAGTTAGCATAAATTAACTATGAATGCGGCAGATAATGCTGTGCCGTTAAAGAAGCCTCTGTAGATATAACAAACTGCATCGTGTTATCTGCAATGCAACTAACAAGCACCAATAATAATATCTCCTCTGTGTTAACTAGATGGAGAGGCCCCCAACAGTTAATGCAGGGGGCTTCTCACGTGAATGGTTTGTAGTATATATCATTACCTTTGCTAAAGCCCAGCAGATTATCATTCAGCCATTTCAGCCGCATTCTTTCATGTGAATATAGTGTGTCAGAAGGGACGAGTCTTGCCATTCACAGACTAAAGGGAACCAGAAAGGTACAGGCAGGAGAAAATGAAAGCTGCAAGAGATGATGAATGTAATGCAGCACACAATTAAATGAGCTGTGATGTACACCTGAAGAGGATCTTGAATTTAGCCTTTTCAGGAGTGATTCAAGGTAACATTCAGGTACAGTAGATATTTCCCTGTCACCGGAGGGCTTGCATGCCAACTATACTGTATACCTGAGACAATAGAGGTTTAAGTGACTTGCCCAAGATCAAATTCAAAGCAACTCATTAGTATTTAAGGCAGCAGTTTTCAAATTATCCACAGGAATTTTTTACGTGTGGACATTGTACCAGTTTCAAAGCAAAAGTGCACACATCACTTCTGCTTTAAAACTTGGTTAGTCATAAAAAAGCCCTTATTATGGTGATTCAGCTGCTAATTGTCAAATAAAGATGATCAACCAAATAATGGACAGGGAATCCCCCACCTATATAATTGAGAACAACTTTTTTTGTTGGAAGCACCACAAAGAGAGAAAGAGAACTTATCCCCAAGGGATTCGCCTACATCGAATATGCTCGATACTACCTGAGTTTCACAAACATGCTCAGGAGCTGAGCATTCGCTTGGCAGATTGGGGTTATCCCCATTGAATTGTCCGTCAAGCCTACAAAAGGGCCATTCATATACATAGAGAATGGTTGCTTGACTCTGCATTTAATTCAACAAATCAACAATCTGACAGAGTAGTTGGGGCTTTACCGTTCATGCAACGTAATCCACAGGTTACTCAAATTTTACATCAGCACTGGCACATTTTCGGTCTACATGATTGCCTCAATAAACCTTTGATGTTGGCATATTCAAGAGGTGCAAATTTAAGGGATAAACTTGTTCACTCAACATCTGTCATTGATTGCCCCCTAAGTGTCACTCTTCTCCAGGCCATTACCCCTGTGGCACCACCTGTCAGTACTGTGCCTCTACATTATCAGGGGAGTTATGGCATGATCCACATCTCAAACTGGACTTAAAATCTTGTTGGCATACTACATGTGTATCCATGTTTTTGTTTATTTAATAATATGCCCTTGCCAGTTGTATTATATTGGCAGAACTACTCAGTCGATCACGATACGATTGCAGGAACATGCTTCAAGACTTTGTACAGCAACACAATCATCTCATATGGTTGAACATTGTAGCTCACTGGGTCATAGTTTTGATCAACTAAAGTGGAGAGTGATCAATCACATTGCAGAGGACCCGTGGGGGGAGGGGGCGATCGTGTTTTCTGTTTACAAAAGAGAGAGCAGTTTGGGATTTTTAAATTGTAAACCGTTGCCCTCGGGGTTTGAACTTGGAATTGGACCGGCCTAGTTTAATCTGATTCACAATAACAGTTACCGATCGGTGAAGGGTTTTTCCTTTTGGAGGTGGAATTTCTCCTCTATATTGATTGGAAGGGTACTGGCTCTGTCATAATGACGTCAGATGCCGTTTTATTGGTGGGGTTTTCACCCTTTGTGCATATGCACTGAATACTTGTGTACAGGAATACTGCCAAATACCTGAAGCAGAGCTCTGGTGTGGGCTCAAAACGTGGCACATCATGTGAAGATTCCTGTTTCCTTTGTTTGGCTTGGTTCAGCGACATTGGCGCCTCATTTTTGAGCTAAGTACCGGCTTTATATAATTAAAAAGGACTTACTTCCTTGGGGGATAGGTTCTCTCTCTCCCTTGGTGGTGCTTCCGATAAAAAATGCTGTTCTCAATTATATAGGTGTAGAATTCCCTGTTCGTTATTTGGTTAAAACTTGGTTAAGCAGCAAAGTACCCAAAGACATTTGCATTTGTTTGTTGTGCAGGTACTTCCTCATTGAAAAAGGAGTCCTAATGCTTAGTGCACACAATCTGCCACACAACCCATAAGAATAAAATAGGCTATGCAGCAGATAGCGCATGCAGGGGCATGTTTACTAAATCACACCATCCGGTAGTGCAGGGTTTAGTGTGCAGTTTGGGCGCTGTGCCAAAAGGTAGCGCAGGCCCTAGCTCCAGAAACCCACACTACCCTTGTAGCGCATCAGGGTGGAGACACGGCAGGACACAGGTGCTGCTGGCTTGCATGATGCTGCATTTTGGGCCCATACAAGCAATCTTAACAATCAACCCACCTCGATCAACCAAGAAACACCCCAAAACCCCATGGTACACCCACAACTTCTGGGAGCTGAAAACTCAGCCATGAAGACTCGAACGGAAATGGTGCAAGACAGCCCTCAAAGAAGACCATAGCAACTATTTGAAACTGCTAAACAACTACCATACTGCAACAGACAAAGCCAAGTGTGAATACCACTCCAAACTAATCAACAATTCCATCAAATGCCCAAGGAAACTCTTCAACCTTGTCAAACAACTCAGAGGACCTCCCACCAACCCCAACACAGATCTCACCATCACCCCTCAACAACTAGCTGCACATTACAAACAACTCCACCCCAACCTTAATCCCACTCCAACCCCCACCCCCCTACTCAATCCCCACACCTCACCCTATGGTCCTCTTTTGACACCATCACCAGAAAAAACATTGAGTCCATCATATCGATGCTCAATACGACCACCTCCCCTTTCGATCCATGCCCAGTCAGCTGGATCAAAGCAGCAAAAGTAGAACTCTGCTCCTTACTCACTAAAATCACCCAATCTGCACTCCAGCCAGGACAAATGCCTGAATGCCTCAAATGGTCATCCATACACCCCACCCTAAAGAAGACTGATCTCAACCCCTTAGATACTGCCTCCTACAGACCTATCGCCAGCCTCCCCTTCCTAGCAAAAATCATTGAGAAGGCCGTCCAGCAGCAACTTCAAAACCACATTGACAGAAACACTCTCCTCGATCCCCCCAGCAACATGGATTCTACCCTCTAAATGGAGTAGAAACACTGATGATCTCCCTCATCAATACCCTAATAAAGGGCATACAAGACTCAACCCAAGGCTTTCTACTAATCTTCCTAGACATCTCGGCTGCATTTGACCGGTTAACCACAACATCCTCCTCCAGCATCTTCAATCCACTGGGATCCAGAACACAGTGCTGCAGTGGTTCCATTCCAACCTATCAAACAGATGCCAACAGATGAAACTTGGTACAATTACCTCCAACTCCCTACCACCAAATGCAAGGCATTTCCCAAAGATCCACCCTATCCGTGTTTCTCTTCAAACCTATACCTTCAATCGCTCTGCTCTTATTAAATCACACAACATCAACTTCCATATCTGTGCTGACCACATCATGCTCTATGGACCATTCCACACCAAAAATATACACAGTATCAAGAATGTTTCAAAGATGTTTCCCTATGGCATCTCTTGTAAAAAATAAAGCTTCAGTTTTTGATTGTAAGGTTGTTAGTACATGTTGGCTAGCAACCAACATGCACTAAACAACCTTAAAATCAAAACCTGAAGCTTTATTTATTACAAGAGATGCCATATTCTCCCCCCCCACCCAAACCTACATAACCTTAAACACCGAAATAAAAGTACAGTCAGAACTGAAATACATTAGCATCACCCTAGACCAACACTTCGCCTTCAAATCGCAAATAACTAAAACAGTCAAAGTAATTTACTACAAGTCCAAAACCCTGCAATGTCTCTGCTCTCTCCTCGAACATTTACATTTCCACTCGGCACTCTAAGCTCTAATCCTACCACACCTCGACTACTCCAACTCCATCTACCAAGGCTTACCACAAGCAACTGTTCTCCCACTACGAACTGCTCTCCACACCACTGCACATATCCTCCAAGAAGCATCAAATTTATGATAACATCACTCCAATTCTCAAGTAGCTACATTAGCTTCCATTACCCAGCAAAATCAAATACAAAACCCTCCTGTTAACCCACAATGCCATCCATTGCTTGACTACTACTCATCTAGACTACTTCTCCATACATCTAATCCGGACAGGCCTAGAAGATTATCCACAACAAACAAACTTACTATACAAAGTATAATCAATATGCATGCAGAAGAGCCTGGAAATGAGAATTATGAATGAGGTAATCACATTTTCAGATGATACAAAATTATTCAAAGTTGTTAAAACCCAAAAGGACTGTAAAAGATTGCAAGAGAATCTTGATAAATTGGAAGACTGGATGTTCAACTGGCAGATGAAATTTAAATCAGACAACATCAACAGTGTGGACAAATGCAAAGTTATGCACCTAGGAAAGAACAACCCAAACTATGGTTACACAATGCAAGGTTCCATATTAGGAACTACCACCCAGGAAAAAAAACTAGACGTCATCGTGGATAACATGTTGAAACCCTTCGCCCAGTGTGCAGTGGTAACCAAGAAAGCAAATGAAATGCTAGGAATCATAAGGAAAGGAATGGAGAATAAAACAAAGGATATTATAATGCCTCTGTGTCATTCCATGGTGCGATCTCACCTTGAATATTGTGTGCAATTCTGGACGCCATATCTTAAAAAGGATATAGCATTATTAGAAAAGGTACATAGAAAAGCCACCAAAATGGTAAAGAGGATGGAAGGATACGCCTAGGAGGAGAGGCTAAAAAGGTTAGGGCTCTTCAACCTGGAAAAGAGATAGCTGAGGGGAGATATGATAGAGGTCTATAAATTAATGAATGGACTTGAACAGGTAAACATAGATCAATTGTTTATGCCATCAAAATATAGAAAGACCAGAGGTCATGCAATAAAGCTATAGTGTAACCTCTTTAAGACTATTAATAGAAAATATTTTTTCATTCAACACGTAATCAAACTCTGGAATTTCTTACCGGAACATGTAGTAAAAGCTGTTAGTGTAGCTGGGCTTAAAAAAGGTTTGGACAAGTTCCTGGAGGAAAGGTCCATAAACCATTATTCAAGGCGACCCAGAAATCCACAGTTTGCCCCAGTACAAGCATTGTGGAACCTATGTCCTTTGGGGAAACTGCTAGGTACTTGTGACCTAGATTGGCCATGGTTGGAAACAGGATACTGGGCTTGATGGACCTTGTTCTGACCCAGATTGGCATATCTTATGTTCTTATATTCCTAACTATATGTACCGTCCCTCTGAAACACACTCCCAGACTCCCTAAGAAATAATCACGGACCGCCACTCCTTCCACAAACACCTAAAGACCTTACTATTTTCAGAGCATTTTAATCCTACCACCTACCCCCCCCATTACATAGCCTCCGCCCAGCATGCCCCCCCATCCTGCTTTTATGAATTCTCTGTCCCAATACACTGTCGCATTCTGTCATTCCCCAAGCAATACCTGCCTCCTGTACATATGTTAACCACTCTTTAATCTGTTTGCTGTATGAGTTAATGGTTATATGTAACAGGTATTCTTTGTTCAATGTACACTGCTTTGACCTGATAAAAAGCGGTATATAAGCCTTGTTAAATAAATAAATACTAACAGCAGGGGATGAAAGCACGCAGGTCCCTGACGTTAGCACTGACCCCTCCTCCCCCTTACTAATAGCACGGCCAACACATGCATTTCTGATGTGGGGCTTGGTAAACATGCCTGCATTAGTAAAAATACCCATAGACTTCAAAATGTATTTTTCTCTTTTTAAAACATTTATTTTCCACTCATCTATAAATTCTGAACAAATTAACATCTCAACATAGGACAGTTTGCAAAAATAACCAGATAATACAAAACTGATCAGAAAGAACAGGGTTCAAATCCCACTGCTACTTAGATTGTAAGTTCTCTGGGGATAGGGAAATGCCTACTCTACCTGAATGTAACTCACATTGAACTAAAAATACTAATTAAATAATGGAATAAAAATAACTAAGAACCTAAGAAAACAAAAAAGCTTTCACCTATACAGAATTTCAGATAATCTGTTTCAAACTGTAAAGCAATGTGGAGACTATTCTATAATTTTGACCAGTAGCCATAATGGTGCACTTTCTTATTCTTATATAATCTTACGTTATTGTTTTAAAGTAGGAACAATTAATAAACCTTGCTGGTCATATACAGTACAACCTGGAATCATACTGGAAATGAACTAGAGCATTTCCATGCAGAGCTTCGAGAAGTAACATTAAAATCTTAGACTATGGGCCGATATTCTTCTGGGACGGCTATGTGCTGTTATAGCCCCGGCATTAAATATTCGGGGTCACCGCACAGCCCACAATCCTGCAGAAGCTAACCGGGCAGTGGCGATACTGAGCTGCTGCCCGGTTGGCTTCCATGGGTAAAGATAGGCTGGCTTTTGCTGCACCTATCTTTTATCCGCGGGGGCTAACTGGGCTGCGATGCAATATTGCCGCTGCCTGATTAACGACTGGTGATGCCCACAACACGGCCCGATGCTAAGCGCTTACCATTGGGGTGTGTAGCGGACATAATCAGGGATATTCAGCGGCACTAACCGTGTTCATGCCGCTGAATATTCCTCTAAGCGGGATCTTCAGAATTTTGAACTGACAACATTGTTATAGGTAATGCTGGCGACCCCAGATACAACACTGAGACACTCAATGCATGGAGACATAATGATTGCATATATTTAGACATTTTTTGTTTCATCTGGCTTTTGCAGGCTAACACACTTGCCAGTGTCTTCCTGCGTCCCCATCCCAACTGCTGCCACTTATCATATAGATTTTGTGTAATCGGGCAGCTGCATGTATTCATGTTGGCACTTACGCGCATCTTCATATCACAAACACGAGGATCTTCTGTTGTAATATATGGCTAACCTCTTGTAGAGTGCGTACTTCTACGATAATGAAAGTGCCTTTTCCATATTCTTAGGGTTTAAGGATCTCCTTGCATGAATGCAATCATATCATTAATACTAAGTGCTTAGAACAATAAAATATTGGTCATTATGTTTCTTTGAATGATTACATTACTCCCTTGTGTGCTACACCCTGAGCAAATGAAACAAGTTGATGTGCAAAGGAATAAATATATCTGTTTAACTGGTGCCTTTGTATGTCCAAACTGAAAATAAACCTGGATAGAATAAGACTTCTATTAAATATAAAATAGATTACTTGGCCATTGAAGATAGTCAAACACTTGTGGTAATATCATTCTGTTTTTTCCCCCACAGCAGGTATCCTCCAGGCGTTGTTAGTGTGAGTTCAGCAGTCCTGCCCACAGCAGAAGGAATCCCCAGCGCCATATCCTTATCGCATGGCCTCCCCGCTGTGGTCCACCCTCCACATGCCCCTTCCCCTGGCCAAACTGTCAAACCAGAAGCTGACAGAGACCATCCAAGTGACCAATTGTAGCCTAAAGAAAAACAGCATTCCCAGCATTGGAGATATCGACTTCGGAGAGTGCGTGGAAAAAAATCTGGATTTTGAATAGCAGCAAAACCATGAACTTACACAAAGACCATAATTGATTTTAGAAACTGGTCCAAATATACAGTATAAACGGAAGAGTTATGGGAAATGAAAAAGAAGATTCAGAAACTTTTTTCCTCCGTATAAAAATTGTAGTTTGTCCCTGTCCAGTGGACTGATTCACTGTTTCTGTGTCCTATGGGTTCTTTGTTAAGCAAGATAAGTTAGTAGTTAATTATATCATGAATGTACTTGTCTGTGTACAGTTTTTAGAACATTAAAAGGGGTTTGTTTGCTTAGCTGTCAACAGGGAAAAACCCATAGGGGAGGCATTTAACCAGCCAGTTTTGAGATGAGATAAAATATTCTTTCTTTTATATGTTAAAATATGCCCAGAATGAGGCAGCTGGCAGACTTCTCAGGACAATGAATTTTTCCCCATTTTTTTCTTTTTATGCCACACAGTGCATTGTTTTTTCTACCTGCTTATTTTTTTAGAATAATTTAGTAAACACAAGGAAAAATGTTTCTCCTAATTTTTTGGCATGAATTCCCTTATTTCAAACAAAGGAAGACAACATTGCAAAAAGAATTTGAAGAATAAAAATTAAAAAAAAATTTTGTATAAATAAGCTTTATGCTTTTTTTTGTCACCAGTTAAAAGTGTACATTATTGGTGGTATGCAAAATTAAAAAGGCACTAGACTACTGAAAAAGTAGCATCATTTCATTGCCTACATAGATTCCTTTCTGGTAATGTGGTAGGCTAGCAATATTTTTGGTTAAAATCATGTTTGTGACTGTAACCATTTGTATGAATTATTTTAAAGAAATAAAAATCCCCGACACATAGTTCGTGTATTTTTCTTTCCTATCGCTAATTAATCATTCTTTTTGTATAAAGGTTTAGTTTGTAGGTGTTTTGCTTTTATCATTATTTCCTTTGTTGTCCGTGTTTAGTTTCGCAGTTAGCAATTGCTAAAGAGTGTGTTGCAGGCAGGGGTGTCAGGTCTGTTGTTGTTAATGATCAGTAAAGCCCACAGTCGGTAGAAATATTTTAAGTACATGAAATAAGAAAAGCTCAGTATTGTAAAATCAGTAATGATTGTTTCCTGGAAGATTAACAGACATAAAAGCAGATCAGAGACTGCATGCAGTTTACACAAATGCCGTTCTTCCAATGATTTTTTTTCTTCAAATTTTAACTATATGGGAGTTCTCTGAATCAGTAAATAATATGTACCAAGCTATGGGACGTGTTATCTGGTTGTACTTTCTGCACTCTGCATCTGTTTATATGTAGGTGAATTTTTCAATAAAGTAACCTCTCTTCATTTGGTAAGAATGTGGCAATTTCTTTTGTGTGCACAAACAAATATTTCTGCCGACATTAGAAATCAAAAAGGTAACAAGGAGGGGAGGGGGAATTAACCATTGATAATGAAAGTAATTGTATGAAGATTTTACCTACTACTGCATGTGCATAAATTAATAACTGCATTTGGACTCTGTTTCAAAACATTCTGCAATCATTGTCCCTCTACTGCTCTGAAAAATGCAGGTATGATGGTGGCTTTTGCCACTTCTAGTGTGTCTTAATGAGGAGACTTTTGGAGCCCTTGATCTTATACTTACAAATCAAGAAAGTGTTTCTAGTTCCATAGTAGATTGTCACCTGAAGTTCAGTGATCAACAGTATGTGTGTTTAGTATAATAAAAAAGGCAGAGAAGAGTCACACACAGGCCAGGGTCCTGGACTTTAAAATGTATCTAGAAAGGCTGAGAGAAACAGAGTAAGTAGTCAGGATATAAATAGGCAAATTAAAAAGAAAACAAATCAAAACAATGTTTTTTAGATATGCTATTAGAAAGAGATGTAAAGGTTGAACTTTAAAACTAAGGAATTAAAAAAAGAGAATTTTGCAGGTTACAAGATCCAGGGCAGTATTGTTTTTATTTATTTATTTATTTAACTGTATTTATACCCCGCTTTTCACCTGGTCAAAGCGGTTTAACAACAAAGGGGGGGGACAGTAATCAATTCTTAGGGTGGAGGGGCTGTCACCGGGGAGGCCAATATTAATGATCTGAACAGACAGTAAGGACTTAAACAATAGACATAGGTCTCTTAGTAGGTAGACCTGTGGGTATGTTAGAAGGTCCGGAGGGGGGGGCGGAGCCTGATGTCCAGCGGGTAGGACGCTTTGCGTTGAAGCTCCCGAGAGGCCTACTTAGAATCCTGACTTAATACCTATACAAATTTACTATTTCGCTCCGAGCTGACCGGGGCACCTCGGGGGGGATGGCGGCCCATAAACCAGCGCGCTTGGACTTCGGGTCTCCTTCTTCTTCTCACGGAAAACGCTCCAAAACAGAGGTGTCCTCCCCACAGAAGATGGTTCCATTTCGTGAAAACTCCGAAATGCACCTGGAGATTTTGGAGGAAATCCGCGGCGTGAAGGAATTGGTGCAGTCCAATGGAGAAGTGCTTCGAGCCATGCGAGAAGACTTTGGAGTGCTCCAGGACCGACTTGAAAGTCTTTCATTACGGCAGGACAACATGGCGGGGGTCCTCGACTCGCACGAGGTGCGCTTGGGCAAACTGGACAAGGCTGAGCGCCAGATACAGAATCTTCAAAAGGAGTTAGAAGATAGCAATAATCGAGCCCGTCGCAACAATGTGAGGCTCCTCGGAATACCGGAGGGGGTGGAAGCAGGAGATATAAGAGAATTCTTGCTCAAAACTCTTCCCTCCTTGCTGAAGATCACTTTTCACAGAGAACTGGAAATCGATCGAGCACACCGTGTTCCTGCCCACATGGCGCTCAACCGCACGACCCCCCGGCCTATTATTTTTAGCTTGTTACGATATCAACAAGTGGAACAAATTTTACATACTGCCCGAGCGAATCATCATTTGGAATTTGAAGGCCGTAAGGTCTCCTTCTTTCCTGATTTGGCAAAGCCTACCGTTGACCGTCGGAAGAAACTCCTTGCTTTTCGCCCTCGACTTCAACAGCTACAGGCTCGCTTTGGCCTGTTGTATCCAGCGAAGCTTCGAGTGACTCTCCACAACCAAACCAGGACGTTCGAAGATCCTGATCTACTATCAGCATTTTTAGACTCCAAAGAAGCAGAGCAGATGCGCTAATCCCAAATCTTGGACTCTTATCTGCCGGCTCTATCCGCCATTTTGAAGGGCCCGATGCGGCGGTCATAGCCAAGCACAGAAATAGCCTGGACTTTCTTTCTTCCTCTATATGACTTTTGTTTTTTGGTCTCCTATCCCTTCATGATGTGTGCCTCGGTCGGATTCGGAGCACGCACAGTCCTACAGGTTATGTGTTTTTTCAATTTCGGCCTTCTCTGGGGTTTCTCCCCGCAGACACATGGTCGCCAGTAATTTTGGGGTTTTGCTTCTCCTCTACTGTACTGCGGTTTTCTTTGTTAATGTGGGGCGCTTCATTGTATTATATTAGCTTATTTTTCCTATGTCATGTGTACAGCCAGATACAGTCAGTTTGAGGGACATAGTGCAATTATGTGTGCTATCACGCTCAGAATTTTTAACTTTTCTGAATGGCCTTATGTAAAATCTTATCATTCACCATCAAAGGCATTAATGGTCCACTCAAAGGAAAGAAAATCCTCAGCTATCTTAGCCATGAGCATGTTGATTTAGTGTTTCTTCAGGAAACGTATTTAAACTCTGCTGAAACACTGAAACTCAATGCTAAGCCTCACATGGTAGCTGCCTATTCTCCCACCGTTTCCAAATGGTACGGGATAGCCATTCTGGTTAAGAAGTCTTTGCACGTTACTGTACCTGATATTAGCGCTGACAAGGAGGGTAGATGGGCCCGTGTGCTCCTTGAGGTTGGAGATAGTGAATTCACGTGTATTTGCATTATGCCCCGAATGTGGACAACCCTGCTTACTATGCAAGTATTGCGCAGTTGGCCTTGGCCTCTGCCAATGCTCCATTAATACTTGGTGGCGATTTTACTCAAGGGTTCCCTCAATCTTTTCTTCTCAAACAAGGTGCTCGTTGGTTGGAAGATCCAGTACCGAGTAGACCTGTGTGGCTAGATATAGAAGCGGGCCTTTACAAACCGATTCCTCTTATCTTTCTCCCTGGTATGACTCTCCCATCAGACTCCCACTATCCACTAATGCTTTTAGACACTTTAGGTGCCTTCATACTCTTATGCAATCTTTAGACTCCCGACTCTGGTCAGTGCGACTTCAGCATCGCCTTCAGAGCACTAGAGTACTCCCGCCATCGGCATTCTCTACATAAGGTTGATTGGAGACTCTCCGATCTCTCGGTAGTTCACCGGGTGTAGCATCCAATTTTACTAAACCTTATGTAATGCTATAACTAGAGATACCCCTATAGCGCAGAAAGTATGGGAGAGAGAATTGCATGTGACTTTGACCTCGGAGCAATGGAGCCTTATCTGGAGTAGAGGGACACGGGTTTCCGATCCGCCTCACTCACTCCGACCCTCTTCTTTCTAGCCCACCGGTGTTTTTTACACTTCTCACAGATTAGACAAACGGAACACTACTCAGGGCAATGGTTGCTGGACACGTCCTGCGGCCATTGGTTCATTGTCTCATGTTATGCATGAATATCCCGCACCACAGTATCACTGGCGTCGGGTCTGGGGTCGTATTTAGTCTATCTCGCACTCTCAGGAGCCCCTTTCTTGGAGGATAGTGGGACTTCGCCCTGTTGCGGGGATCCCCTCTCTCCCAAAAATGGCTTATCTCCTTTCGAACTTTATGCTTGGCATTGCTATTTCCCTAATTAAGTATACTGGAAAATTAGCTCCCATCTGAGCCCCAATGAATGGTGGAATCATGCCTGTCTTTACAGTAAATATGAACAAATACCTCGTCTGTTCGCTTCCTCTGTTCAGACTCCTTCTCATTGGTCTCAATGGAAGATGCTCAATGACTATGTACGTTTTGCTAAATGCTCTCATCTGACTGTCTAACTTTGTATATATCTCTGTCCCATGATCATGCTGTATTGTAGATACTCTTTTGATCGTTTGATGTATAATCACTGTTAATTGGAAGCGCTCACACGCTGATATAATCGGGTAGAGAAGAAGCATCGGGGTGGGGGGTAATGGGTTTACTTTTCCTTATTGTATACTTGTTTTGTCTCTTTTGGTGTGTTTCTTTTGTTTGTTGCAAAATGAAAATAAAAGTTTAAAAAAAAAAAAAGAAGGTCCGGAGGGGTAGTCAGTGATGGATGTTTGTTTCTGGCCTGAGGTATTCCTGGAACAGGATGGTTTTTAGTTATTTCCTGAATGTTGAAGGATCTCCGTTGTTTCTGATTTGACTTGGTAGGGCGTTCCAGAGGGATGGTGCTTATAGTTCGAAGGCTCTGTTGCAAGTCCATTGATTGTATTTAGTTCTTTCGGGGGGGGGGGATGGTGAGAGTATTGCTGGTGGTTTGTCTGGTGGTTCTGTTGTGGGTGGGTTGGAGCAGTAGAGTGCAGAGCTGGGAAGTCTGCATTTGATAGAGGGCTTTGTGGATAAGTAGGGCAGATTTGTATTTGATTCTTGCTTCAAAAGGGAGAATGTGCAGTTCTCTCAGGACTGGGGTGATGTGATCTTGTTTTTTTGCTTTCTGGATAATTCTTGCTGTGGTATTTAAGGCAGTTCATAGTGGGTTGGTGTGGGTGGCGGTTTGTCCGTGATAGATTATATCGCAGTAGTCCAGGTGAGGGAGCATCATAGCTTGCATGACTGTCCTGTGGATCAATGAGAGGCCTGAGGCATTGTACTGTTTTAGCCTTGTGGAATATTATTCCAGTAGTCTTTTTGATTTGTTGTTGAGTGTGAGCGATTGGTCTATGGTGATTCCCAAGTATTTTATGTGTGTTTGTATTTGTATTTATGTGGTTCCTAAGTTGAGGTGTGGTGGTGGTGTGAAGTTTGGGTCCTTGGTTACTATGAGGACTTCTGTTCTTTTTATGTTGATGGATAGGTTGTTCTTTTGTAGCCAGCTGGAGACTTCTATGAAGCAGTCTGATAGGTGATTGTTTGTTGGGTTGGTGGTTGTGATCGGTCCATAGAGCATTGTGTCATCTGCGTAGATGTGGTAGTTGATGTTATGTGCACGTATGATTGAGCAGAGTGGTTGCAGGTAGATGTTGAGGAGCATGGCGGATAGTGTGGATCCTTGGGGTACTCCTTGGTGGTGTTGAAAAGGGGGGAGGTTGCTATGCTTGTGCGGATCAGTTGTTGTCTATTGGTCAGGTAGGAGTGGAACCATTGAAGTACAATGTTTTTGATGCCAATTTCTTGGAGTCTGTGTAGGAGGATGTTGTGGGAGATGGTGTCAAAGGCTGCGGATATGTCCAGGAAGAGCATAGCATATCCAGAGTGCTTGGTCTGTGTGCCCTTGATTAGGGTGTTCATTAGTGATGTCATGAGGGTCTCGACTCTGTGGAATGGACGGAAACCATGTTGTTGCGGGACCAGTATGTTGTTGGTATCTAGGTGGTCTTGAAGTTATTGTTGAACTATCTTCTCAATGATTTTGGCGATGAATGGAAGACTTGCTATAGGCCTGAAGGAGGCGGGGTCAAGGGGGTCCAAGGTTTTTTGTTTTTTTGTTTGTTTTGTTTTCTAGAGTTGGGCGTATGATGGAGGTTTTGAGGATGTCTTAACAGAAGATCATATTAAGCAAGAAGTATGTGTGCAGTTTCGTAGCTGCACGACCTAGCATGAGTTATAATAGGCTGCCTATATGTGAAGGCCAGGCAGCACCTATTTTATAAAGATTCATAGGTGCCTATGTTTCTTTATAAAATACTAGGACAAAAACTTTCATCATCCGTACTCTGAAAGCAAAGAGCAAACAAACCACATCCAAACGTGCCTTAACCTTCTATGCACCGACCATTTGGAATTCGCTTCCAGAGAGCATCTGTGCTATTGCCAACCTAACAGAGTTTCATAGGAAGCTGAAAACTCATCTCTTCTTCAAGTACTTGGTTAAAGAAAGCTAGGCACGCCACGGATGCATCTTAGCACAAATTGATACCTTACCCAATTCCTAGTTGATATTCCTTATTCCATGTTATAAATTAACAGTTTATTGTTATTATATCTTATACTTTGTACATTGCAGTTGTGTTACCATGTAATGTTAGAGTTCGTTAATTTGTAAATCGCTTTGACTAAAAGTAGTTAAATACAAAAAAGCGATAGAAAGCACCTCTAGATTGAAGCTGCAGACATTTTACTTCTGCACAAGGGCAGGTGTAAAATGTTCATGTGTTAACATATACGCATGCACATTTTTTTTTTAAATGATAAATAACTCATGCTATGCGACTCTACCCACACTCTTCCCCCTAACATGCCTATACATGGGCCATGTAAAAATGTGTCACCTTTTATTTATTTTTATTTATTTTGTAGCAATTAGCTCACACAGTTCAAGATAGTTGTTCAAGGCATATTACAATCAGGTACTTTTACACATACTTTTACGCACATCATGCCGGGAATAGTTTTATAAAAGCCCTTTAAAAATACCTTTGCACATGAAAAATCCTTTATAAAATTACTCTCAAAACGCTTAATTTCTATGCTTTTAATGCTATATGTTTTACAGACAGCTTGGACACAGAAGAGTTACTGTTTTGATATCAAAGACTGATCTCTTAACTTTTTTGTACTATATGTAGGATACAAATTTTCTCTGTAAATATAACACAAAATCAGCAGAAATTTTTCAGGTTTTACCATCAAAAATAACGCTGTCATTGCAGTATTACTCATTAGGGGGGTAATGTTAAAAATGCATGTCCTCTGGTAAAACTGAAATATATGGGGGTAAGTTTCTAGCAGGACCTGTATTTTAAAGACAGACACCTATGTGTCTTTCTATACAGTTAGCACAAATCACACCGAGATTGAAGGCATAGACATTATACTTGCTCTCAAGCAGGCATATATTTGAGCATGTATTGTCCATGTGGATGATGTATTTTACAAAAAAACCTTGTAAATTGTGATCCCACCCAAACTTCGCACCTGTGCTGGCTTGCACTGTTCTTTCCTTTAAACGTGAAGTAGTTTTATAAGAATCCAGTTACATATGAAAATGTTTTACTTAGGAGCATACCGCCTGTATGCACATTCATCCAAGCTGAACAGAAGTGTTCCAGGGCCAGGGAGGGAGATGAGCATTTACAGGCATATTCTGTAAATGTCCATGTACGGTAACCCACAAGGTTGCAGGTGTAAATCTGTGCCTGTACTTTCCTTGGGGTAATGTTCAAAAGCAAAATAAGGTGGCTATTAGAAACTACCCTCTTTGTAAGCAAGTGGTGATCATTAAGTAAGTTCCTTTTAGTTAACTCCCAGTCTTAAGGGGCTGCAAGCCACTTGAGTATTCAAAATATCCATGCTGAATATGCATGAGGACACCTTTGCATGTACTGTCTTCATTGCATGCAAGTGCATCTCACGCATATTCATTGAAATCCCAACTAGCTTGTGGCATGCGAGGACCACGCCCTACCCTTATGTTTATTTTCTCTTTAGTGGTTAAAGGTATTGTATCTTCACAAAAGAGAGGTTATAAACCCAGAAATGATGATACATAAGGAAATGTCTTTGTTCCTTATTGTCCCTCCAGTCCAGTCCCTCACCGCTGGGTATTGCACCTCCTCTCGCAACATGGAGACTGGGCATGTCAGAACTCTTGACACCTCTGGCACACATACCGGTGACACCTCCCACCAGCTTCCAGTGTGCTCAGTCTCCATGCAGCGGAAGGAAGTGAGCCTCGGTGCTGGGCTCACCAGAGGGACAAAATAAGTAGCATTAGTTAGGTTTCTTAGTGAATTTGGGGTTTGTTTATCTCTCTATATCTTTCTTTGCTTTGGGAGCATTAATTAAAGCTTGTTTTAAAAAAAAACGAAAAGAAGGTCAGAGCTGATCAGGGCTAGTGAAGGGGGCAGTTGAAGAGGATTCCTGCTCTATCTTCACTGAGATCTTAATTTATCTCCAGGAACAAGCAGGGAATAAGTCTTCACATATGGGTACGTCGGCGCCGACGGAGCCCGCACGGAAATGCTCCCCAGCATCCAATCAGAAAGCCTTTGGGAGCATCCCTCGCGCCTGCGCGGTGACTTCCCGCCTTTCCCACTGCCTCTCCCCAGTTTTAGTTTTTCCGCGGAGCCAACAGGACGTACCTCCTGTCACCGCAGAAACTTTTTTCTTTAAAATCCTTAATTTCTTGTTTTCCTGTGGTCGCGGCTGTCTCTCCCGCCGATACCAGTACCGCAGGTGCCTTATTCTTTTCCAACTTAGAGAAATAACTTCTCCTCAGTTTTTTCTTTTATCTTTTTGAGGCCTAACAGGCCTTTCCAACATGGAGCCTTCTTCCCCTAAGAAGTGCCTTCACTGCGGAAACTTAGTTTTCTTTTTAGACTCCAGTGCCTGTTGTCTAACCTGTTTGGGTCCTGACCCCTTTTCCCCTGGTCCATCGGGCTTTAGTATCGGGAGAAGACCTTCCCTTTTTCGGGTATCTCTCTATGCCGTTTTTCCTCCTGAGGTGAGGAGGCGGGTTTATTCTTCTCTCCAGGATCAGGTAACCCACAAACAGTCTGTTAAGACTAGCCAATTCTTGGTGGGTAGGTCTCATGCCCAGCATGATGACGGCTCCGGCCTTGCCCTCAAGACCCCATTGGCAGTAAGACCCCGGCGGGAGTCTTCGGGCTCCAAAGCATTTACGGGGTTTCAGGTTGTTCCTGGGGTTCACTCCTCACAGAACATACCTGAGCCATGTTCGGGGTGGTATCCGCTTCGAGCGGTACCGATCCCCCGGCATCGGCACCGGTGTCGAGTGCTCCACTCTTCACTGAGGATCGTCAGCTGGTGTCCTCGGTACCTTCGGGGCCGATCGACACGACCCAGCCTGGCTTTCCTGCGTCCCCCGCCATGCGCGGGGTTGGTACCGGCTTTGAGCGGTACCGCTCCCCCGGCATCGGCACCGGTGTCGAGTGCTCCACTCTTCACCAGGGATCGTCGTCTGGTGTCCTCGGTACCTTCGGGACCGATCGACCTGACCCAGACTGGTTTTCCTGCTTCCTAGTCATGCGCGGGGTTGGTGCCAGCTTCGAGCGGTGCTGATCCCCCGGCATCGGCACCGGTGTCGAGTGCTCTGCTCTTCACCAGGGATCGTCGTCGGGAGTCCTTGGTGCCTTCGGGGCCGATCAATATGACCCGGTCTAGATTTCCTGTATCCCAGCCAACCGCGGGGTTGATACTGGCGTCAAGCAGTACCGATGTTGGCATCGGTGTCGAGTGTTCCACTCTTCACTGGGGATCGTCATCTGGTGCCCTGGGTACCTTCGGGGCCGACCGATGCGCCCCGGATGGGCTTTCCTCTATCTACGCCATGCTTGGGGGGGGTACCGGCTTCGAGCGGTACCGATACCCCGACATCGGCGCCGGTGTCGAGTGTTCCTCTCTTCCCCGGGCGTCGTCCTCGGTACCTTCGGTACCGATCGATATGATTCCGATTGACCTTCAGGTAGCGGCATCGCCGATTCCACCACCGACGCTCGGTTCGATGCCCAGTCTGGAATCCATATCCAGTCTAGATGACTTGGTCCCGACACGTTTCAGGGCCGATCCATGTCGCCTCCAACTACGCAGTACCGGGGATAATCACCAAAGCTCTCTGGTTACCTCGGTACCGCTTCGGCAACCTCCGATGCCTGCTACGATGGCATTACCGTCCCCGATGCCTACGTCGTTTCCTGCAGTTCCATCGGTGCCATCGATCCTTTCTATGCCTAGCTTGGAATCGATACCGGGAACCGACGACGCAGTACTAACTGCCTCGAATCAGAACTGTCAGTATCGTTCTCCATCTAGCAGGATTCTTTTTATGCACCAGTCCAGTAGGTCTTCGGGTGTTCACGCTGCTCATTCAACCTCAGCCTACCCAGGAATAGTTCCTCTGGGAGATCCTTCTTTTCAGAAATTTCTCCTTGACATGGCAGCCTTTCTTGCCATTCCTATTCCTGGTCCTACTCTTGACCAAGATCCTGCAGAAAAGGAAACCATAATGCTTCCTTTGCATCAGTCTTTGCAGGACCTTCTTCTGAGGATTTGGGAATCACCTTTAAAGGTTCCTGCGCCTTCTACAGCCATGAATGTTCTGTATCAGGTGCCTCCCTCTCCGGGGTTTCAGAAAAGCCAACTTCCGCATCATTCCATTGTAGTGGAATCAGCAATGAGGAAGGTCAGAAGCAAGAAGAAGCATTCTTCTTTCCCACCAGGTCGTGCATCTAAAGCACTTGATGCCTTTGGACGTCAAACCTTCCAAACTTCTATGTTGGCTTCAAGAATTATTTCATATATTTTTTATATGAGTCTCACACTTCAGGAGGTCACAGAGAAGTTATCTCTTTTGTCTCCTTTTTTGTCAGAACCCAAGGCCTATGACTATTCCTTGCTTCTTAATCATAGCAGGAATATCTCTTGGTTCCTTTCTCGTGCTTCTCTAGACTCTTTTGAGTCTGTTAGCAGATCCTCTGCTATTGCCATTGGAGCGCGTCGTACAGCCTGGCTGCAGGCTTCAGACTTGAACAGATGGGCAAAACATACACTGGGTAATTCTCCTTGTACTGGAGACAATCTTTTCAATAGAGAAGCTTTACGTCAGGTTGCTCATTGCTCCACTGACCTTCCTAGTTCTGGAAACCATCCTAAGCCTTCTTTTTCCCCAGGACGTGGGAAATATCCTAACAAACCTTCTTTCCCGAAGAAGAGAAAGTTTAATCCTTCTTCTGCCCATCCTCCCGGTGTACCCAAGCAAGGGACGTCTCGTCCTAGTCTGAAGTCTCCAGACTCTACCCAGTCTGCTCATAACCAGCAACCATAGGTTCCTGTGTATTGCAATCTACAGTTAACTTCCCCTTAGCAGAAGTTTATTCTTCAAACTCTACACTGGTTTCTTTTCCAGTATGCTATGCTCTCGGATACTTTTGTCCATGGGTTGCAGAATTCTCCCCTTCTTACTACCACTAAGGGAGGTCACAACTATCCCATGATCGTTTCTGTCCCCATATGGACATCTTTTCCTTCAGCTGCCTTACCCTATGGTAAGTCACTTTCCAACACCCTCTCTTCCAGGGTTTCCCCTGCTTGAGTTGGTGCCATACTGAAACACTTTTTCTCTTCCAGTGTAGCCTGTTTGTTTTTCCTTCACTGAACAACTCATCGGACAGGGACGGAGATTCTCCCCACTGCCTTTGTCTGTTTTCTCTCTGTTTTCTACAGGAGAATCCCCTCTGTTGTTTTGTTCAGTTGCTGTATATGCAGGAGTTCCAGTGATTGCTTTCATGCTCATTGCAAGCTGCTTGCAACTATCTTGCATAATTCTATTCACTGCAGCTTATCTTCTTCTAGCCATATCCTTTCCTCGGATGTGGCAGCACGCCTGACTTCTGTCAGTTTTATCTTATAATTCTCCTGCACAATGCTCTCTTTCCCCTTCAGAGAAGCTTCTACTCTGGGCCCTTACTACAGAGCATTGACCTTTGTCTCTGAGGGTCTTTCATATACAGCAGACAAGCTTTTCTGCGTGAATGTCCACGGAGTTCCCAATCTGACCGGAATATGCTCCTGTTCCTTACAGCTTGGCATTATGTTTTCTACTCCACTTGGACAACGCATATTCCTTAATCGTACATGATACCCCTGAACCCCTTGGCTGGGTCACTCTGGTATCTTCGTCTATGCGTTCTTCTTGTCCTTTGGGACGTATCAGAGTCCTAAAGTACTGCTGACGTACTCTTGCCAGACTGCTGTTATCCTCTGTTTTTCACGCAACCATACTGGTTCATCCACTGACCTACATTCCTGCTCCACAGAAATCGATTCTCTATATTTCTTCAGGTGGGTTTCACCCCCTATTATTGGATCACGTTCCCCATGTGAATGTTTTTTTCTGTGGCTCAGTTGCAGGCATGTATTCTGAAAAATTATTTTTCTGTATGTGGGCATACATGTTTTTGTACCCTGGGTGGGCGTCAGCCATCCCACCTCTATCTCTACATATATCTATCTACATGTCTATATGTAGATATATATGTATAAAAAAACTACTTGTCTACACACTTATATTCTCATAGGTATAGATATGTATGTCTTCCAGATATATATATATATATATATATATATATATAGGTATATAGGCATACGCATATTGGGAGATGTCCATAGCACCCTATGTCTACCTATCTCCCTGACTGTCGGTGCTTAGGTTTTATTTTCTTATGGGGTCCGGACAGTCAACTTGCCTATTATCATACGGCTCAGTGACTGGGACGGGTTATACTAACCATTACTGCTGTGACGTCAACAGCTTCTATTTTTGTTATACATCTCCCTATCTGTGCAGTCTCAGACTTCAATGTCTTCCTATCGCTTAACAGCTAGGAAGGACAGTGTACATCTTCAGTGTTCCTGAGTACACTTCTGTTCTCCTTGGGAATAGGGGCTTTTTTACATACCCTCTCTTCCCTTCCGGACAGGGCTAATTTTCCAGATCGGTCAGTCTTCTTCTTTTAGTCCTCAATGTTTATGACTCTGTACCTAAATGAGTTCTCATATTTTCCCATAAAGCTTTTCATTGGAGATCTGCCGATCTTCTCCTGCCCCGGTTGACACCTGGGTCACCTGCCCATTCCAGATTGGAACTTCTTCCTCACTGCTGTGGAGTCACCTTGAAGATTCCGCTACTGCATCTACAGTCTACTTCCTACAATCCAGTAGGTAAGCTCTATATTGTGCTAGTTCATTAAATATTTTGATGATACTTGACATACCTTCTAAAGACTTTTTTCCCTGTAGTCTTTAGATTCGCTGTTCCTCTACAGCTCTGCTCTATTCAACTCCTACCCTCCATCCCCCAGGGGATGCCGGAGATCCAGGTTTGGGAAATGCCGTCCTGTTCCAGGGATTCACATTTTATGGGATCTCCCCTGGCACCCACAGCTAGGGAGTCCCCATATGTGAAGACTCATTCCTGCTTGTTCCTGGAGATAGCACAGTTACTTACCTGTAACAGGTGATCTCCGGAACAGCAGGAATTAGTCTTCACAACCCACCCACCTCCCCTAGGAGTTGTATCTATCTATTTCCTTTCCTCTTCTCTCCTTCTGTCTCAGCTATGAAACTCAACTGGGGAGAGGCAGTGGGAAAGGCAGGAAGTCACCGCGCAGGCGCGAGGGATGCTCCCAAAGGCTTTCTGTTTGGATGCTGGGGAGCATTTCCGTGCAGGCTCCGTCGGCGCCGACGTACCCATATGTGAAGACTAATTCCTGCTGTTCCGGAGATCACCTGTTACAGGTAAGTAACTGTGCTATTTCTGCCCTGTTACACTCCCTTCCTTGTCTGTATGGAGGGGAGTTGTTGCTGTTTGTCTGCTCTGTCTGCCAGTTGACTCAGGATCGGGGGGGGGGGGGGGGAGCCGTCGGCATGATTTCTGCTTGCTTACAGCCTTCCTGTGTGATGTGAGAAGGTTTCTGTCAGTGGTGCAGTTTTCAACTCTTCAGAAGTCTCTGAATCGCTGAAGGGCTCTGTTTTGAAGCAGGTGAGTTCCCAATCACGTGTTCAGCTATCTGTGGCCTGTTCCCTCGTGTGGAGCCTGGCTGCTTGATTTTCAGCACGTCTGATTCAGTGATGCTGGTTTTTCCCGTGTTTTTTTTCTTCAGCTCTGTTTTCCGTTGCAGAAGATCCCTTGTCGGTAGTTTGGGACAGGGGAGTGCCGTGCTGTACTTTTTTAAATATTTGGGACCCTGTTTATACTCTCACTAAGCACAACTGAGAATTTTGACAAAAAAATAAATAAAGAGGGAAAGGAGAAGCACTGTGACTGCTCTCCTTTCTTTCTGGCATTGGTTTTTGGGAGATTTCTGTAGAAGAGCTTGAGGAAGGTGAGATTCAAGAGCCTGAGGACCAGGCCAGAATTATCTGAGTTTTTCAGAGAGAAGAGCTTACAGCGCTTATCACGGAATCTCTTCAGGTCCTTAACCTCTCGATGGTCGTGCCAGCGGAGGAGGAGAGTGTTGAGGATCCTCTGATTCAGGCGGTACGGAAATCCAAAGCAGTCTTTCCTGTTCACAAAGTGGTTAGACAGATGATTCAGGATGAGTGGGATTTGCCAGAGGCAGGCCTTAGGGGCGTAAGGTCTATGTCTCGTCTATATCCCTTACGAGACCAGGAACGAGAGATGTTTCATTCTCGAGTGGATGCTGCAGTTTCGGCAGTAACAAAAAAGACTACCAAGGTAGTGCGGCCTTGAAGGATGGTCAAGACAGGAGAGTGGATTCTTTAATAAAACAGTGCTCTCATTACAGACCTCTATTTGTGGAGCATGGGTAGCGAGAGCTTGTCTTCGCCGGTCTCAGCGGTTGCAACAGATGGGAGAGCTTTCACAGGCTCAGGTGGCGGACATGACCAGATTGGAGTCTGGAACTGCTTATTTAGTGGATGTTCATTATGATCTGGTCAGGAGTTTGGCCAATAGTATGTCTTCCTTGGTGGCACGTCACTATGTTTGGCTGAGAAATTGGGCAGCGGATAGCTTCTCCAAGTCTAGGCTCAGCAAACTTCCTTTTAAAGGAAAACTCTTGTTCGGGGAGGATCTGGACAAACTGGTCAAGGATTTGGGGGAGTCAAAAGGAGGTAATTTACCGGCAGACAAGCCAAGGCCGGGATGGTCTGGAGCGGTGCTGCGGGGCTAGACTCGGGATTTTAGACGTTTTCGGACATCGCGTCTAGGGACTTTTCAAAGGGGAAGGTATCCCTTTCGAGGTCAAGCGTTTAGAGGTTTCTGTGGAGCGGGAAGAGGATTCGCCGGTCCTTCTCCCGCCGGTTTCAAGAAGCCACAATGAAGCGAGGGGGACTCAGGCAGGGATTCTATCTGTAGGAGGTTGACTTCAGGAATTTCTTCCTGCCTGGGTCCAGATAACATCCTATCAGTGGGTGTTGGAGGTCGAGAGGGCTATGCTCTTGAGTTGGTGCGGCCAGTTCGCGACTCTTTTGTTCTCTCCCCTTGCCGAGGGCGGGACAAGGAATTGGCAGTTCAAGCGACCTTGTCATGCTTGAGGCAGCTAGGGGCAGTCGTTCCAATACCGTTAAATCAATGCAGTTGCGGACGATACTCCATTTATTTATTTGTTTATTTAATGCTTTTATATACCGCACTCTTTAAAATCAGTGCGGTTTACAAATAACATTTTGTACAGAGTAGGAAGAGCCTGCTCTGCACTTACTTCGAACGGGTAGAACAACTTGGATTTAGAGCAAGGGTAACTATATACAGGCTATTTACAGTCTAGACAGGGAGTCATACAGGCTATTAACAGTCAAGACAGGAAATTACTATGCAGTTGTAACGACATGGCTTGCCCTTGGAGCTATGTACAGGGATGTGATTTATTTACTGGGTTGTCTGTTTTTTTACGGTTAGATTGTAGGGTCGTGTCAGATGGGGACGTGCTGTTGGCCTGGACGTAGTGTAGGAGAAAAAGGTGGTGCTTTAGTGCCTTTCTGAATTGGGCAAGGTCAGTTATTGCGCGGATAGTCACTGGGAGCTCGTTCCAGCAGGTAGGTGCGTAGAACATGAAGGCTCTGTTTTTTGTTGCCTGAGTGCATTTTGTTACTTCACTGGGGGTTATTAGTGTGTTGGTGGCAAAGGATCTTTTTGCTCTAGTTGTAGGTGTGGGGTGAATAAGATTCGTCAAGGAGCTAGCGGTTGTTTTGTTGATGGCCTTGAATGTTA
This sequence comes from Ichthyophis bannanicus, assembly GCA_033557465.1. Classification (NCBI taxonomy): domain Eukaryota; kingdom Metazoa; phylum Chordata; class Amphibia; order Gymnophiona; family Ichthyophiidae; genus Ichthyophis; species Ichthyophis bannanicus. The sequence goes on along the minus strand of CM066032.1, from coordinate 1,335,093,479 downwards.
ACAGAGCTAAAACAAAACCAAAGGAGCGGCAGGTTCAACACCCAACACCTTTATTATTACAAATTAAGTGGCCTAAACCCAACACAGGACCGTGTTTCGTATATCACTTCATCAGGGGTTATCAGGGCACACTGAAAAAAACATATAAATCATAAAATTACATTAGGGAATAAATACAATTAAAACAATAACTTCGAGAAAGGGCTAAAACAATAAATATAGACATAAAAAAATAATATTTAAAAATATTTAAACACAGAAAAGACTACATCTGACTACACCATAAACGTCTTAGGTCTCAAATGAAACCCGAAAGGTCACTAAAAACTTTTTATATCACAGCAACTAATATAGAATTCAAAAAATCGCAAGGCTGCGGGCAGGGTCCCGGCGGCCGATTTTAACTGGGCGCGCAGCCCGGCACGGGGACCCTGAACGCGGCCCGGGTCGTGCGCGCGAGTGCATTATTTGAATTGATTGGCTCCCGGCGTTCGCGGCCGGGCGGGAGCCAATCAAGGAGGTGATTCCTGGGGGGTGGGGGGGGGTGTATAGCGGCCAGCAGCCTCCGCATGTTCAGTGCGTGCGGAGGCTGCGTTCTGGGTGCCGGTGTCTTCGGGAGGCTCGGGCAGTCTGGAAGGCTGAGGAGCGTCGGCTTCGCGACTGCGTGGCAGCGAATCCCTACGGTGGTCAGCTCAGGCGGCCTGGCAAGTGCTGGGCTGTGTGGGGGTCTGTTTTTGCTGCAGGCTGAGGAGCGTCGGCTTCGCAACCGCGTGGCAGCGGATCCCTGCGGTGGTCAGCTCGGGCAGTCTGGCAAGTGCTGTGCTGTGTGGGGGTCTGTTTTTGCTGCGGGTGTGCTGTCTGTCTCTCGGCCCCTTTTCTTTTTCTCTTTGGGGGGTTGGTTCTCTGCACGGGCTCTATTTTCTATAAATAAAGTGCTACCTGTGTTTAGGGGTTTGTTCGGTGCTACCGGTATTTTGAAAAAAAAAAAAAAAAAGTAATACACAACAAACATAATAATTAAAATCACCGCTTATTTAGGCGGCTTCTGATCTTGGTGGGGATGCCTGGGCCTCGTGGTCGGGCAAAATCAAGGTGCTTGGCCCCAACAGGTGCTTCTGGGTCTGGGGTGAGGGGGCGGGGCGGGTCACGGTCTCGGGGGGAGGCTGGGTTTCCTGGCCCTGTGCGTGATAGGGGGCTGAGGGGTCGGGGGGTGCTGTGCAGGGGCGGAAGGGGGCTAAAGGGGTTCGTAAGCCTGGGGGTGTTGGCGGGGGTGGCAGAGGAGTCCAGCCCCCCCTTGGAACCCTGGGGGTGCCTGATGGGCTGAGGGGAGTGCTTGGAGAGGCGGGGGTGCTAATCCTGGTGTGGGAAGTGATGCGTGTGCGTCGGGGGGGTGCTTCGGGGGGCATTTTGGGGGTGCAGGGGCTCGGGGGGAGGCTTGCAACCGGATGGGGCCCAGTGGGGTTCGGGCTATGGCGTTCCTGCTGGTTGGCTCCCGGGTACCGGTGGCTTTGCAGCAGGGGGGCCGTCACCTTGGAACCAGTGGTTGAGCGGGGGGCAGGGTACGTCTCGGGCTGATTGGGGTGGTCCTTGGTCTTCGGCCTGGCCTATGGCAGCTCCCCCCCCCCCTGTTTTTCCTTTCATTTCTCCGCAGGGGCATATTATGGCGCAGCCAACTTGGTCTTCGAATGCTGCTGGATGTGAGAGCTGGTTGAATCCACTGGTGGGAGCGGTGTCACAACATGGAGCGGCGGAGTCTGCGCAGAGTCATCCCCCGGAGGTGGCGAGTGCGGGTGGCGAGAGCAGTCCTGTGGCAGCTGGGACGGACGCGGCGTCGGCGGCTGCTAGCGGCGGTCCTGGTAAGTTGCTTGGGGATGTGGGGGTTGGGGGTATCTGGTCGCCAGAAGGGAAGACGGGCGGGGGTTCGCGTAAGAAGCGCAGGTGGTCTTGTTGGCGGCGTTGTAGCTCGGACTCGTCCTCGTCTTCTTCCTCTTTGACTAGTTCATTTGTTGGGTCGTGTAAGTACCTGGGTCGGTGAGACGGGGAAGCTGCGGGAGGGTTGGCCCCCGGTGGGGGTGGGGGGGCCGCCTCGGTGGTGGTTTTTCCGGAATTGTGGGAAGGGGTGCCTCGTAAGCTGCGGCGCAAGATCAGGAAGCGGCGATATATCGATATCTTCCGCTTGCTTGAAGGGAGGAAGCGCTCGGGGGAGAGCCGCAAGAAGAGGAAGGAGGATGAGAAAGTCGGTAGGGTCAAGCGGGTTGCGCGTAATGTGGTGAATTTGATGCGTTCCTTTCTGAGGTTGGCCAGCGTGTGGGGTCATCACGAACCGGGGCAATATGGTATGTTGTTAGCCTACGCCAATTCCATTCTCGAGGTGTCTCAGACGCATGACGGGTGGGCTTGGCTGAACTATGATGAAAAGTTCAGAGATAAGATGGAGGCGTGCAGATCGCTTTCGTGGGGCACGCAAGACATTAACCTGTAGCTGACCCAGATGTCGGCTAGGTCAGGTGCCGGTGGGGGGGGCAGAGAAAAGGGTAGTGGCGGTGTTGCGGGGGGGGCTGTGCATTCCTTTCGCGTGGGGGCGCGGTGGGGAGCAGTTATGTGTGCTGGCGGTTCAACCGGGCCACTTGCCCCTTTCCAGACTGCAAATTTCGGCACTCCTGCTCTTTGTGCGGGGGTCCTCATTCCGCCACCAAGTGTCTCAAGCAGGGCGCCACCGGCGCTGCCGGTTCTGCTCCTAAGGGGCAATGAGTGGCGTGGGCGGGTGCCTTCCCTGATTCGGGTGGAGGCCTTTTTGGGGTGGCTGAGTCGATATCCTCGGAGGCGGGAGGCGGCGATTGTGTCTTTTGGTTTTCGGTTCGGTTTTGTCATACCGGTGCGGGGTGTTGTGTCGGCGCCGAGTGCGCGGAACTCTCCCTCAGTTTGTCGTTGGGCCGAGATTGTACAGGACAAGTTATTAGGGGAATTGCGGTTGGGGAGGGTGGCGGGTCCCTTCGCGGAGCCCCCTTTTCCTGGCATGGTGATTTTTCCGTTGGGTATAGTTCCCAAGAAGGAACCAGGGAAGTTCCGGCTAATTCATAATTTGTCCTGTCCGATGGGTGCCTCCGTTAATGATAGCATTCCTCGTGAGTTTTGTACGGTACGGTATGCGTCTTTTGATAAGGCGGCGCTGATGGTGAGGAGGGCCGGTCAGTCTGCCCTCATGGCGAAGGTTGACGTTGAATCAGCGTTTCGCTTGCTCCCTGTCCATCCATCTGCTTTCCATTTATTGGGTTTTTGTTTTCAAGGGGGTTATTATCTTGACAAGTGCATGCGGATGGGCTGTTCGGTCTCGTGTGCTTATTTTGAGATGTTTAGTACCTTCCTGCAGTGGGTGCTAGTTCAGGTGACTGGCTTGTCAAATGTTGTGCATTACCTCAATGATTTTTTCTTTGTTGGGGCGGCGCAGTCGGGGGCTTGCCAAGAGTTGCTATCCGCGTTTGTGTGGCTGGCGCGGGAGTTCGGTGTTCTGCTGGCTGACGCTAAGACTGAGGGTCCGACGACGCGTTTGACCTTTTTGGGGGTGGAGTTGGATTCGGTGGAGATGGTGGCGCGTTTGCCGCCAGACAAGGTTGCTCGTTTGCGGATTTTGGTAGCTAATGTGTTGTCGTCCCACAAGATTTCCTTGAGGGAGTTGCAGGCGCTGTTGGGGTCTTTGAACTTCGCATGTAGGGCGATTCCAATGGGGAGGGTGTTTTCGCGCCAGCTGGCGTGTGCCACGGCTGGGGTGCGGAAACCGCACCACCGGATTACGGTTACGGGAGCGATGAGGGTGGATTTGATGGTGTGGAGTCGTTTTATGGAAGACTTCAATGGGACTTCTGTTTTGATGGAGTCCGAGGTGTCCAGTGATGCCTTGCAGTTGTACACCAATGTGGCGGGGGGATCGGGATTGGGTGTTTATTTCCATGGGGCTTGGTGTGCTGATCGTTGGCCGGAGTCATGGCATGCCGCGGGATTGACCAGGAACATCACCTTCTTGGAGCTCTTTCCAATTCGTGTGGTTTTGGAGCTCTGGCCGGAGCAGCTTCGGAACCGAAGGGTGCTCTGGTGGTGCGATAATGAGGCGTGGTCAGTGTGGTTAATCGCTACTCCCCCAAGTGCTTGAAGGTGGCGGGCTTGATGCGGGAAGTCGTCTTGGCTTGTTTGCGGTTGAATGTTTCGGTGAAGGCACGGCATATCCCAGGGTGCACTAACGAGATTGCTGATGCTCTTTCTCGTTTTCAGTGGGAACGGTTCTGGGCTCTGGCCCCCGAAGAGGACACGGACGGATCGGTGGTCCCAGAGAGCTTGTGGAGCATAGGCCTCGAGAGATGCTAGACCTGCTGAAGAACTCGGTGTCTGCGGGGACTTGGTCTAAGTATCAGCGGGGCTGTGACCGGGTTGTCGCCTTTTTGGTGGCTCACGGGTGGCAGATGGGTGGGGTTCCGGAGGGCCTGATTGGTCAATATATTGTGGAGGCTAAGGGCGCCGGTTTCTCTCGGTCGGCGGTGCGTGGGAACTTGGCCGGGTTTAACTTTTTTGCGAGCGCGGTGGGTTGGGGTTCGCCTGCGGGGGGGGTTTTGATGCGTCGGCTCTTGCAAGGCTGGGAACACGTTCAGCCTACACCACGGGACTCGCGGTTGCCCATTACATATGGGCTCCTGGTGAGGTTCTGCGGGGCCTTAACGCGGGTGGCCTCGTCCGCGTACGAAGCTACTTTGTTCAGGGCAGTGTTTTGCATTGCCTTTTTTGGGGCTTTTCGAATCGGTGAATTGGTCGCGGGCTCTGGTCGGGGGGGAGGTGTTGGGGGGCTGCAAGCGCAGCATGTTCGGGTGGACGGGGGGCGGTTGCGTATCCTGTTGGCGAGATCCAAGACGGATCCGCTGGGGAAAGGTTTGTGGGTGTTGCTGGGCGAGGTTGGGGACCCGCGGGCTTGCCCGGTGCAGGCAGTGCGGCAGTATTTTTCGGTGCATCCGGGAACAGCGGATAGTTTTTTCGTGCATTCGGACGTGCGGGTTTTAACCCGATTCCAGGTATCGGCGGTACTGCGCCTGGCTTTGCGTGCGGTAGGGGAGGACCCAGTGCAGTTTGCGCCGCACTCCTTTCATATTGGGGCTGCCACTAGCGCGGCGGCGGCCGGGTTGCCGGGGCAGGTGATTCGGGACATAGGTAGGTGGTGCTCTCAGGCTTTTAAGGGCTATGTGCGGCTGTAGGAGCTGAGGTGGTGGGACGGGTCTTTAACTGTTTATTTCTTTTGCAAATGGGGGTGTCGGGCCTGGTGTCTGTTGGGTGGCTGGCCACTCTTTTGTACATTGGGCTGGTCGGTGTGCGGCTGCCCGGCCTATCGGACTGAATTTGGGACTGGACCCGGCGTTGGTTGCTGTGACATGGCTGGGCGTATGAGGACTTTGCTGGTTGCAATTGCTGCCTTTGCTACAGTGTCACGGGAGGACGTCGCGGGGGCCGGCCGCCCTGCTTGTGCATCTGGGAGGCAATGACCTGGTGTCCTGGTCCTGCCGGCAGCTGATCCGGGCAGTGCAGGACGATCTGGGAGTGGTTCTTCGGATGTTTTCTGGTGTTATTTTGCTGTGGTCGGACATTATTCCAAGGCCGGCTTGCTGGGACCAGCGTCGCTGGTCTCGGGGATTGACCAAGATCAATCGCCAGATTGGCCAATGGGTCTGTGAGAGAGGGGGTTACCAGATTTTGCATGATTGGGTGGATGTCGGGTGTTCGGGGCTCTATCGGGCCGATGGGGTTCACTTGTCTCCAGTTGGTATGGACTTGCTCCTTAACGACTGGCAGGAGGCCTTGGAATATGTGTCTGTCCATGATGTGCGCTGGTCGCAGCTTGTGCTGGGGGGGGGGCGGCACTTAAACGGTGTTATGTGCCGGTGGCGGGATCCCGGAGGTTTCCGGGGTCCGGAGCAGCAGGCTACATTTGGGTGGCGGCGGGGTGCCCCTGACCCGGTCAAACCTCAGACGACTTTTGCTATGGCATGGCGAAGTCGGGGGAGGGGCAATGCAACTTGCCGGGTGGCAAGTTGTGGCATTAGCGGTGGCAGGCACTTTGCTAAGGTATGGCTGGTGCAGCCGGGTGCCGCTAATGGGGATAGGGAGTTTGATGTTATTTTGTTCTAATTGCTGTTGGTTAATAAAGCTGTGACCAGTTGTGTTCCATGAAGTTATGGTGTTATGTCTTGTGTTGGGGGGGGGAGGGGGCGGGCTTGGGGTTGGTTTGGAGGGGGGGGGAAGGGTGGGGGCCCGAAGCGCCGGGTCCGCCTGCCTCGGTTATCGAGATACAATAAAAATTAAAATTAAAAACATAATTAAAAAATGCAAAATCTATACATATCTATATCTAAAATCTATTGTGTCACATCAAACAAATATGGAACACAAAAATAAATAAGATTACAATGAAAATACAATTAAAAATACAATGAGGATTAAATAGTAGGGTCAAAGAAATAAACCAAATGTGTATACCTAAAAAACACTTATAAAAAGATCCCATATAAAAGAGAGAACTGAAGGGATGAGGAGACCAAGTATAAGAAGAGAAGTGAGTATAAAATTAACAATAAAATAATAGAGAACACATAGTAAAATATAGAATCGGGCATTACCTGATTGGTGTGTGGTGCTCATTGACTCCACAATGCTTATAGAGTTAAATTGAAGTCACAAATATCATAAAAAAACTTCTGTGAAAAAGGAACATAAATTTGGAAATTTGTACAAGAATTTAATGCTACCCCAACCAGTTAAATTATCCATTATGAAGAGAGGGAGTGATGCTAGGAAGATGAGACTCTCGTCAATTAATTCTATAAAGTTTTATGTGATGGAGATGGCAAACGGGAGACCCTGTAAAAAGTTTAATTGAAGTCATAAAAAACTTCTGTGAAAAAGAAACAAAAATCTGGGAATTTGTACAAAAATTTTTATGCTACCCCAAACATTTATATTATCCATTATAAAAAGAAAAAGTGAATACTAAGATGGTGAGACTCTCGTCTAATAACTCTATAAACACACTTTAATTAAAAGTTTAATATAGTGGAGACGGCAAACGAGAGACTGTAATAATTTATAAAACTCAACACCCCCACAAGAGATTTATTAGTTAGACGTGCCATCGGTTTCAAAATTGATAATCCACTTATGAGGGATAAGGGAGGTTCTTACTCTCAAAAGACCGATGTATATAACATTTGAGCAACATTTTTCTTGAAACGATTCGGGGCATCGAATCAAATGGATGCCTAAAAGGAAAAACACCCGGCACGGTTGTGCGAAATTCTCAATAAATAAGAAGAAAGAAAAACACTTTTTAATACAGAGGAATGTAACGCTGTATGTAGACCACCGAGGGACTTCATATAAACTCTATAAAGATTCAAAAAACACTGACTAGTGTCTATTTAAGAACTAACTCAAACCGTTAAGGAACATCAATGTTAAGCCATATAAAAGTATTGAAAATCATTCCTAGGTAGAGACCAGGGAACTGCTGCCAATGTGTCATATATTCCACTTTGAACCAGTATGCCCATACCGCTAATTCGGCTAACCGTAAAACAGCAGATGTTTAAAATGAAAGCGTCCCTTAAAGAGTCAAAGTTTCATTATGGACAAAAAATAAGTAATATTAATATGAACCTGAGTATTTTACCTGTTTAGGGAATACCAAAGACACGACTGCAACCGTGTATTGTTCCTTCAAGTGCTCAAAAAACGCCAACGCATGCGTATTAAAGAAAAGCCAAACCGGAAGTGTTTAAAGCATGTAACGATCCGTCGTGTAAAATGTATATACATAAAAGCTTAAAGTATAAAACATATTAAAACGGAAAAAACTTTCCACTAATCTAAAAAATATTTATTCTATTCTAAAACTTCGAAGCCAACTGGGGCACATGGTTGAAAATCAATAGGTTGAAAAAAACCTCTGTGCGTGGACAGCCATGGAAAAGGAGCAATCACTATCTAAAAGTTAAATGATTTTCCGAACAGGTAAAATGAGTGAATTAATGCCAACATAGTTGAATTTGTAGCTTACACTATAAGTTAAAGTCAAGACCCTAAAAATTGTTACCAAAAGGATAAAACTATAATAAATATGCGCCGACATAGTCACATGATATAAAATGGAAATAAAATGTTAAAAGAAGAACCATGATAATAAATATGAATAATAGAGAGTCAATCGTTGGTTGTAAAAAGACTGAATAAATAATGTAAAAAGTCAGAGATTGATCTAAAACTTATGACATAAAAACATATCAGTTCAAAGTACAAAGGGGACTTGAGGACACCTAGCTTGTGCATGCCTCAAACTTTTGTCTTAGATATATAAACTGATAAAAAGTATAAACTAAATAAATAAATAGAAAGACGGTTATGATAACAAAATCCTGTTGCTGTGATGTTCAATAAACGAACCTAATATACACATCAAAAATGGGAAGGGAAAGTGTTGCTAAATGCAAACCAACGAATAAGATTTGTTGGAAAGGAGAAACTGACAACCACTAAAAATATGTCAATATACGTCTAAAGTAAATGTAGATATATAAGCTAGTTTGGAAGAGGGGACTTTTAAAGAAATACGGACAAATCTCTTTCTAAATTCAATCCACGAGGGAATAAAGTATCCATCAAAAAAATGTACTTTTGTTCAAGTCTTAACAGCGTTTTGTCATTGTCTCCACCTCTCCAATTGGGTGTCACCTTCTTAATCACAAAAAAACGTAAATCAGATATTTTGTGGTCCTTCTCAAGCCAATGTTGGACTAACGGTTTGTCTTCTAATTTTCTCCTAATACTGCTCTTGTGTTCAACTATTCTAATGCGTATGTTGCGTTTGGTCTTTCCAACATATAACATCTTGCATGGACACATAATGATATAAATCACATTTGTTGTCTCACAATTGGAGAAATCATGGATATAGTACTTCTTATATGTAATGGGATGTGTGAAAAACTTCCGAATTGGAAGAGTATGTATACACACGGAACAGTGTCCACATTGATATTGGCCTTTATACACAGAGAGAGGTTTTCTCTCTGTGAGAGCTGAGGAAACAAGAAGGTCTCTGAGATTAACATTCCTTTTATGTGCTATCATTAACCCCATCTTTTCAAAACCTGGAATGGCTTGTATCAAATGCCACTCTTTTTTCAAGATGTCAATAATTCTATGAGATTCCAAGGAATACTTTAAAACACAAACAAATTTATCCTGGCCATTTTTCTTAACACATGGTTTAAGTAGATCAGCCCTTGACGAATCACGTGCTCTAATGTAGGCTTTATTTATATCACAGGACGGATATTTACGCACCCGAAATCTCTCTTGTAGAACAGTGGATTGAACTTCAAAATCTTCATCTGAGGTACAGATCCTCCTAGCGTGAAGAAATTGTCCTACTGGTAAATTTTGTTTAAAAGAGGGGTTGTGAAAACTTGAGTGATGGAGTAAAGCGTTACGATCTGTTGGTTTCCTGTATAATGTAGTAATGAAACCTAAACCTTCTCTCTTTATAAGTAAATCCAGATATGAAATCTTTACCCTATCATAAGTGACTTGAAACCGTAGATTGTCGTCCAAGCTATTAATCCATACATTAAAATCTGCCAATAATTCTACTGAACCGTCCCATATAACCAATATATCATGTATGTATCGTATCCACAACCAGATGTTCTCTTTGTATAGATGATCCTTCAAGAATAGTTCTTCAAAACTATACATATAAAGGTTTGCAATATCAGGCGCAAACGAAGACCCCATAGCTACCCCTTTGATCTGTTGGTAAAACAACTCTCTGAAACAGAAGAAGTTTTTGCAAAGTGCAATTTCTGCCAGTGCAAACAAAAAAGCAGTGGGAATGTGCTGGTGAGTTTTCCTATTCAAAAAACATTCTTCAACAATACGTAAGGCCGCCTCCTGTGGCACATTGGTGTACAGTGATTCTACATCTAAAGTCACCATGATGGTATTGGGGTTCAAATCTTTAAAAGAGGAGAGAATCTCAATCACGTGAGCCGAGTCTCTAACATATGACCACATTTTAAACACGAAGGGTCTGAGAATGACATCAAGAAACTTTGAAACTGGTTCTAACAAAGATCCTATGGCAGATACTATGGGTCTCCCAGGAGGGTTGTCCAAAGATTTATGGATTTTCGGTATCACATATATAGTGGGCATAATAGGATTTTTAACCATAAGGAAATCTTTCTCCTTTTTTGTTAGGTGACCTGTTTCGTAGGCGATAAGAACTAAATTGTCTATGTTACTTTTGAGGGCATTGGTGGGATCTTCATTTAATCTAAAATAAAACTCTTTATCATGTAATTGTCTATTAATTTCTGCAATGTATTTATCCTTATCGAGAACAACAACTGCACCCCCCTTATCTGCTGGTTTAATGATGATGTTGGAATTGGATTGTAAAGATTTAATGGCTCTCCTTTCACCCAATGTCAAATTATTAAATGGTAAACGAGTACTAATCTTTAAGTCATGTACTTGTTTAAGTACAAGTCTCTCAAAAGACTCTATCAAGGGGTCTGTTTGTGGGGGAGGCAGCCAGGTTGAAGCCTTGCTAATAATAGATAAAGTATCTATTGAGGCAGCATGATCCTTAAAAAAACTTCGTACCCTAATCCTAAGAAAAAATGTGTATAGGTCAATTTCAGTTTCAAATATATCAAAATTATGTGCTGGTACAAAGGATAAACCCTTGGCAAGAACTGAGACTTCATCAGATGTGAGAGCATAATTTGAAATGTTAATTACATTGTTTAAATCTAGTTTCTCCTCTTGTAGGAGCTGTCCCTCCCCCATCCTCCCCTCCCTCGACCACGACCCCGTCCCCTCGCGGGGAAGTGGTTGTAATGCGTCTGGTCGTTCTCCATTCGTGAATTCCGTGTGGTGTCTCGGAAAGGATGGGGTTGTTGTTGCTGTGGGCGGGTTCTGGAGGAACTCCGTCCGCCTCCTTTCCAAAGGCTGTCCATACTTAAAAAAATTTTCTTCTTGTTAACCTGCTGCTTACCAAATTCTGTATTGTCTTTTTGTGTTTGAAAAATCGGGGCTGAGCCTTCATTATGTTCTATGGACTCACTTCTGCTGCTTTTCTTTTTTTGCTCAATGTTTGAATGATCAGATACTGGTTCTTCTGTATTACTATCCCGACGGTCAAAGAAGGCAGACCTTCTTTTGACCCATAGTCTATCACTATCCATCTTTTTAGACCAATGATAAACATAACCTACTCTATAGTCCTCCTCATCCCTTACAAATTTCTCTCTTTTCTTAACTTTAATCTCTTTTTTGAACTGTATCATATTATCATTGTATTCCATATGCATCTTATCAAAGTTCTTATCACTTTTCTTAAGATCTTTCAGTTTCTCATCTAGTTCAATCTTATGTATCTCTGATTTTTTGTGAGCTGTCGATATAAGTAAAATCATTAGATCAAGTGAACATTTGTTTAAAATTGCATTACAGCAAGATACAAAGCCTTGTTTGTTTTGGTATAGTCCAGGAGCCTTAAATTGGGGTAGCATTAAATTCTTGTACAAATTTCCAAATTTATGTTCCCTTTTCACAGAAGTTTTTTTATGATATTTGTGACTTCAATTTAACTCTATGAGCATTGTGGAGTCAATGAGCACCACACACCAATCAGGTAATGCCTGATTCTATATTTTACTATGTGTTCTCTATTATTTTATTGTTAATTTTATACTCACTTCTCTTCTTATACTTGGTCTCCTCATCCCTTCAGTTCGCTCTTTTATATGGGATCTTTTTATAAGTGTTTTTTAGGTATACACATTTGGTTTATTTCTTTGATCCTCCTATTTAATCCTCATTGTATTTTTAATTGTATTTTCATTGTAATCTTATTTATTTTTGTGTTCCATATTTGTTTGATGTGACACAATAGATTTTAGATATAGATATGTATAGATTTTGCATTTTTTAAATTATGTTTTTAATTTTAATTTTTATTGTATCTCGATTTTTTGAATTCTATATTAGTTGCTGTGATATAAAACGTTTTTAGTGACCTTTCAGGTTTCATTTGAGACCTAAGACGTTTATGGTGTAGTCAGATGTAGTCTTTTCTGTGTTTAAATATTTTTAAATATTATTTTTTTATGTCTATATTTATTGTTTTAGCCCTTTCTCGAAGTTATTGTTTTAATTGTATTTATTCCCTAATGTAATTTTATGATTTATATGTTTTTTCAGTGTGCCCTGATAACCCCTGATGAAGTGATATACGAAACACGGTCCTGTGTTGGGTTTAGGCCACTTAATTTGTAATAATAAAGGTGTTGGGTGTTGAACCTGCCGCTCCTTTGGTTTTGTTTTAGCTCAGTTACGAGTGGCTAGTGCTGTTCTCTTGAATGTTAACAGTACTGCTTTATAGATGAGTCGGCAGTAGATTGGTAGCCAGTGCAGCTCTTTCAGGATTGGAGTAATGTGGTCCCTTCTAGAGGCCCCATGTAGGAAGTGGGCAGCAGCGTTCATTGCTAACTGTAGTGGGTTTAGTGTGTTCTTAGGGAGTCCATGAAGGATCACATTGGCGTAGTCGATGTGGGGGTTACTAGTGCCTGGAAAACTGTTCGGAAGTTGTCTGGTTGTAGCAGGGGTCGAAGATGTCGAATTGTCCTCATCTTGTGGTAGATTTTCTTGATGGTGTTGCCTATGTACGCTTTCAAGTCAAGCTGCTGGTCGAGCGTGACTCCTAGGTAGCGGATGGTGGATCGACTCGGGAGCTCGACGTCTCTCGTCTTTAATATTGCCAGTGGGGAGAAGGTATGGTTTCTCGTGATGAACAGTACTTCTGTCTTGCTGAAGTTTATCTTGAGACTCTGTGAGTGGAGCCAGTCAGTGACGGCATCAAAGCATTTTACTAGTGATGAGAAGTCTGGTTGGTCGATAGTGAATGGGGTGAAGAGTAGAACGTCATCTGCATAGATCAGGCAGGAGACGTTGAAGGAGCGTATGATTTCATATATGGGCTGCATATATATATTGAATAATAGGGCTGATAGCGAGGAACCCTGGGGAACTCCATATTTTTGTTGAAAAGGCTCGGAGGTCATGGAGCCTGTATGCACCTGCTGCCATCTATCTGTTAGGTACGATTTGCACCAGCTCCAAGCTGAGCCATGAATTCCCTTTTCCTGGAGACATATCAGGAGCTGCTCATGGTTGACAAGAGTCGAAAGCCGTGGAGATGTCCAAGAAGATCAGGGCATATCCTTGTCTGTTGTTGTTAATTCCAGTGAGTAATGTGTTGAGAAGCGTGTCAAGGAGCGTTTCGATGCCATGTGATTCCCTGAAGCCATGTTGGCAAGGATCGAGAGGGGCAGTGGAGTCAATGTGTTCTTGGATTTCCCGTTGTACGGTCTTCTCAATAATCTTGGCTAGAAGCGGGATGCTTGAGATTGGTCGATAGGATTCAACCTTCTGGGGGTTCAGCTTGTTGCTCTTCAGAAGAGGCCTTATTGACGTCTGTTTGAGGCATGCTGGGAATGTTCCTATGGAGAAGGACCGCTCCATGATCTTGGCTAGAGTTGGACTGAGTTCATTGCGCAAAAGATCTTATCCAATATTCTGGACAGGGGTCGTTTGGTGCAGTGGTGGAGTTAATGGTTGCAATGATGTCCTCGATGCCTCTGGCTGATGCTGTTGTAAGCAAGTTGAGCGGTAGTGGTTGGTATGGGTTGTTACTAGGAGTGGATTTCGTGGTTATGCTGATATTGCTGGATTTGGATAGTATGTAGTCAGCGTATTCCTGTGGATGTAACATTGTAGTTTGGGTGGGCGAAGATTCTTTCGTCAGGGTCTTCACTAAGTTGAAGAGGTTGTGAGGTTTATTCAGTGAGCAGCGTAGGAGTTCAGAGTGGTGTTCTTTCATTTTCACTGATATAGAGTCTCGGTATGCGTTTAGGTGGGCGGTGTAGGCTGTTTGGTCTTCTTTCTAGTTTCCTAAGGAGAAGTAGTGAGGACCGTAACTCCGTGGAGTACCATTGTGCAGATTTCCTACCTCTTGGTGTCTTGTCTGGTGCAGGTGGCTTGTTTGAGGCAGGTAGGCATGCAAGGGATTTCAGGCTGTTATTCCATGTGTCCATCATTTCATCCAAGTTAGGTGAATCTAGCTTGAGGTTTGGGAGGACTTCGTTGAGGATCGCCTCTTTGTCGAATGGTCTGAAACGTTCTGTGGGTGATGAGTTTTCGGCTACTTTCCTAGGCCGGTTGCTGTCCTGATGCATGGGCATCTGGAATTTGATTAGGTTGTAGTCAGACCATGGGACTGGGGTGATATCTAGGTCAAAGTTGTAGTTTGGATTTATGTCTGGTCATGGGATGAATACGAGGTCTAGTGTATTTCGTTTCTGGTGGGTGGGTGTCTCAACTATTTGCTCGTAGCCAAGTTCATTGAGTGTTTCAAGGAAGGCTCTAGAGTGGGTATTTTGGAGAGCTGGAAGGTTAAAGTCTCCCAGTATCCAGTTTGGCCTGTGAGCGTTCTTGGGGTTGCAGGCAAGGTTGATTATGGTTGCGAGGTCCTCAGGGGAGGAGGATGCAGATCTGTAGATTAGGTTGATGGTGCTGTGGCTGTTGGTTATGGTGATTGTATCAAGGTGTGTTGTGCTGCTGGAGTTGGTCAGTTGATATTGAAGCTCTGATTTTGATAGAATGAATGCGCCACCTCCTCTGCGGATAGGTGTGGATTGAAAAGTTGGGGGGGATGAGTTGGTTGATGAGGACTGAATCTAAGTCGGTGAGCCATGATTCAGTGACCAGTAGGATGTCTAGCTTAAGGTGTGTTATAAGGTCAGTGATGGCTGGCCATTTCCTGCGTACTGATCGTGCGTTTCTGAGGGCAAATTTCAGGTTTTGTGGACTTTGGAACTGCGCTACTTTGGATTTTGTGGCGTGTTGGAGTGGTATGTGGATTATGTGTGGGTGAGAGTCTTGATAGAGGTCTGATGGTTTACAGCGTGTGCTGCCGTGATGTCTCTTCCCTCTGCCTTGTAGGATTGGAATAGGGTTGTAGTTGGAGGCCGAAGTGAGGGAGCCAATGATTGCATTGCTGAGGAGGTACAAACTGGCTAGAGTTAGGATGGATATGGCCATGATGAGTTGTGGGCAGGGAATTTTGTGTGTGGCAGTGACTATCTAGTACAGCAAGGGTCAGAAGTGGCTAAAGCAACAGTGAGTGCTTGTATAGGAGATAGCAAGGATTAACAATAGTGGCTGACTTGTACAGCAGAGGATACTTCACACTTCAATGAGAGCGTTCAAGTGGCTAGAGTACTCTATGCAGAACTAACTAGGTTAGCAGTGGTGGCTAACTTGTGCAGCAATGGACAAGAACTTTTAGAAACAACAATGGCTACTTTTATAAAAGAGTGGCTAGCTACCCATCAGTGAATTTACCCATTCAGCAGTTACAACATCGTAAGGCAGTGACTACAGCTTGTAACGAGGATTAATTCTTGCAGCGTTAATATCACCTAGTGATAGTATAACATTTTATCAGGACACTTCTGAATAATATTGTTCACATGAGTATGCCAATAGGTGGTGTATGCGGTGTAGTATTGACGCTATTAGGTCTTTGTCTACATACGTTTGCTGAGAAGGCAGCGTCCCTTGCAGTGTTGCCCGCTACAGTAATTCCGGTGGTCTTCGATGTGTGGAATGTTTGCAGTTGTTTCGGTTGGTTTGTTCGCAACGTTGGCTGTTTTAGATGGCTCTCCGTGAAGGTGCTGGTGTTCTCATCGCAGGACCCCGCCTAAGGGCCTTGCCAAAGGGCCACGCCTAAGGGCCTTCTGGCGAGGCCCTCAGGCGTGGGCCCATCCGTCAGCGACAGCGCACTTATGCTGCCCTTGCTGTTCCTCCCACTGCCCCGATTGGGCAGGAGCCTCCGAGCGGGAGAATGTGGCTGCTTCTCTCGTTCGGGCGCTCTACCCCGATCAGGGGAGCTGCTGGACAATGGAACTACAAAATAAATGACTACATTTATTTTGTACTTCCAAAGAAAGACTGTGCTTTTCGCCCGATCCTCGACCTCAAGGGCATAAACCGCTGTCTTTGAGTGTCGCATTTCTGCATGGAAACGCTGCAGTCAGTAATAGTAGCTGTTCGTCAGGGAGAGTTCTTGACGTCACTAGACCTCACGGAAGCTTATCTTCACATTCCGATCAGACCGGATCATCAAATATTTTTGCGGTTTGCAGTGCCGTGGGGTCATTTTCAGTTCCAAGCCTTGCCATTCGGGTTGGCAACGGTTCCGCGGACATTCACCAAGGTAATGGTGGTGGTGGTGGTGGCAGCATTCCTTCGCAGAGAGGGCATTCTCGTTCACCCTTACCTCGACGATTGGTTGATTTGAGCGAAGTCCCAGGCTGAGAGTGTAAAGACCACAGCCAGAGTAGTACAGTTCCTACAAAGTCTAGGTTGGGTGGTCAATGCCACCAAGAGCCGGTTGATACCTTCTCAGAACCTGGACTATCTAGGGGTTTGGTTCGACACGTTCGTCAGAGCGGTATTCCTTCCGGAAACTCATGCTCAAAGACTGCAGATCTTGGTGTGCTCCTTCCTGAGGCAGCCGTTGCCATCGGCGTGGCAGTACCTTCGCGTTCTGGGAATGATGGCGGCAATGTTAGAGGTCATACCTTGGGCCGGGGTGCACATGCGGCCCTTCAGAGATCCCTGTTCTGTCACTGGTCTCATCAAAGAGATTTTCTAAGCAAGCGTCTGACTTGTTCCATCAGGATCCAGGCATTTCTTCAGTGGTAGCTATGGCTGGAGAAGTTGGTGGTGGGCATGCCTCTTGAGTAGCTGCAGTGGGGTCCCGTGTTGACAGACGCCAGTCTAGCGGGGTGGGGAGTTCATTGTGAGAGACTTTTCATGCAAGGAGAATGGAGTGTACAGGAAGCGCAATGGTCAATCAATCGCCTGGAGTTGCGGGCAGTTGCTCTGGCGCTGCGGGTGTTCGAATCAGTGTTGCAGGGTCGCGCAGTTCGAGTGTTATCAGACAACGCTGCTGCGGTGGTGTACCTCAATCGCCAAGGGGGTACAGGCAGTGCAGCACTAGAGAAGGAGGCGGAAGCTCTGCTCAAATGGGTAGAGCTACACCTTCAAGCTCTGTCAGCAGTGCACATAGCGGGAACAGGCAATGTGATGGCAGATTACCTGAGCTGGGTGCGGATGGATCTCGGGGAGTGGGAACTACATCTGGAAGTGTTTGCACAGTTGGTTGCCAGATGGGGGATGCCCATAATGGATCTCATGGCAACTTTTCAAATGTCCAAGGTAATTCGCTTCTTCAGCAGAAGAAGAGAAAGGATGTCCGAGGAGCTCGATGCCTTGCTTCAACAGTGGCCATCGCAGGGGCTCCTATATGCATTTCGCCGTGGGCTCTCATAGGCCAGGTGATTCAGAGCATCGAAGTACATCAGGGGTGCGTGATTCTGATAGCTCCAGATTGGCCGCGTCGCCCATGCTATGCAGACCTGGTGAGACTTCTCTATGGGCAGCCATGGCAATTATTGATTCGGGAGGATCTCCTGTTGCAGGGTCCTCTTCAAATGCCTCAGGTAGTTTGGTTCTCGCTTACAGCTTGGCCATTGAAAGGGCTCGGTTAAGGAAAAAGGGTTACTCTTCAGCAGTAATTTCTACTTTGCTCTTGGCCAGGAAAAGATTGACTTCCTTGGCTTATGTTCGTGTCTGGTGTATTTTTGAGGAGTGGTGTGCAGTCAGGCAGGTGCGGCCTTCTGCAGTTTCACTCCCAGTAGTTTTGAATTTCCTTCAGATTGGTTTCGACAAAGGGCTGGAAACCAGTTCGTTGAGGGTACAGTTGGTGGCTATTTCTTGTTATCACGAAAAGATTCAGTGTTCCTCGTTGGAATCCCATCCGGACGTGCTGCATTTCTTGAAAGCGGTGTATCTCGCTTGAGGCCTCCACGCAAGGTGCTGATTCCTCCGTGGGATCTCAATTTGGTGTTGGGGGCATTGACAAGGCAGCCCTTTAAACCTTTGAAGCGGGCCTCGCTTAAGGATTTAACTTTAAAAACGGTTTTCCTGGTGGCGATCTGTTCAGCGCTTAGCGTTTCTGAATTACAGGCGCTGTCTTGTAGAGAGCCTCCTTTGACTTTTTTTTGGGAGAAGGTGGTGTTGTGTCCAGTACCTTCCTTTCTTCCGAAGGCGGTCTTGCCATTTCATGTGAATCAGTCGGTGTTCTTGCCAGTACTGAGGTCTGTAGATGGTAGTGTGGCTGACCATAGTTTGTGTTTGTTGGACGTAAAGAGAGTTCTCCATCATTATTTGGAATTTTTTCATAAATTTGAGCGTTTGTTCATTCTGTTTGGTGGTCCACATAAAGGAGAAGCGGCGGCTAAGGCTTTTATTTCTAGGCAAGTCGGAGAGATCATTGCGTCTGCTTATATTTTGCAAGGTAGACCAGTGCCTATGGGCCTAAGGGCGCATTCTACAAGGGCACAAGCAGCATCATGGGTGGAGCAGGGTTTGGTTCTGCCTATTGAAATCTGCAAGGCTGCCACGTGGTCCTCACTGCATACTTTCATTAGACTTTATCAGCTAGATGTTCATGTGACGGGGGATGCCTGTTTCGGGTCGGCGGTTTTGCGGTCCGGTTTGGCAGGTCCCTCCCATTAATGTACTGCTCTTTTACAGCCCAGCAGTGAGGGACTGGACTGGAGGGACGATAAGGAAAGAGAAATTAGACTTACCTGCTAATTGTTGTTGCTTGAGGAACTCCAGTCCAGTCCCGATTCCCACCCGGGTTGGTTTTTGATAGGTGTTTTACAGTTTTTAGTGAAAGTTTGTCCGGATGAGAAGACAGATTACATTGAGTATGTACCTTCCACTAGTAATAAAGTTTTTTTCTGTCTGTTTGCTCTGTTGCTCATCCTTTGTGCTGTTTCTTCTTCCATTCATTTTCCCTTGGGAGGTGGAGAAGTTATCCTCTTCTTTCAAGGGGTTCAGTTAAGTTGCTACAGGGCTTTAGTCTTATATTTGATTACTAGTATTGCTACTTATGTGTTGCTCCTTGGAGTCTGCTTTGCCAATAGGTCACTGGAAGCTGGTGGGAGGTGTCACTGCTATGTGTGCCAGAGTTCTGACATGCTCAGTCTCCATGCTGCGAGAGGAGATGTACTACCCAGCGGTGAGGGACTGGACTGGAGTTCCTCAAGGAACAGCAATTAGCAGGTAAGTCTAATTTCTGTTTCCTTTATTCTTTATGGTCAGAACATGGTTTCAGGATACTAAACGTTTGCTGAGAGTAGTGATGGTGGCTTCTCTGATGGCTACCCTGCACCAAAGAAGCCTTCTGGTTATGTGGAGAATTAACGAGACTAATGGCTATTTTAAAAGATAACACAATGCTCGTGCAAAATACTCTCAAGAGGATACCATAGTAAATATCAGCAGAAAAAACAATGTCCCTATCTAAAGTGCCCAGTTGACCGTCTTCCATTTTGGTTAGAGAGGGAATACCATGGCGTGGAAACGCTCCTTACCACCCTCATCAACACTAATTACCGGGATTGACAACATCAAACAGGGGTATGCTCTAATCTTCTTAGATATCGCTGCTGCATTTGATTCTGTGAACCATGAGCAACTCCTAATTCGACTCAAAGATAAAGGGATATGTGAATCAGCATGGCTATGGTGCAAATCTTATCTTACCGACAGGTGGCAGCAAGTTAGAACTGGTACTGCAACCTCGCAGCCATTCCTACAACAGCACGGTGTCCCCCAAGGCTCGTCTCTCTCCGCTCTCCTATTTAATATCTACATGCAACCTATATGTGACATAATCCGTTCATTCAACATTTCATGCCTACTCTACGCTGACAATGTTCTGTTCTATACGCCATTCATGACTGAAAACCCCGACCTCACTCAACTGACTAAATGCTTTGATGCCATAACCGACTGGCTTCATTCACAAGGCCTCAAGATCAACTTTAGCAAAACCGACATACAATTTGTTTCTAGAGACCAATCATTCACTCCTCCGCCAACCCTGAAGACAAGAGATGCAGAACTCTCAAGTAGATCCAGCATCCGTTACCTAGGCGTTACCCTGGACCAACAGCTCAATTTTAAAGCACACATCAACAATACCATCAAACAAATATACCACAAGATACAAACTCTACGACACCTTCGACCATTGTTGCAACCTGAGGACTTCAGATCAGTGTTCCAGGCCCTGATTCTGCCTCACCTCGACTATGCCAACGTGATCTTACATGGCCTACCCAAGAGCACCTTAAACCCCCTACAGCTAGCCATGAATGCGGCCGCCCGTGTCCTAAGTGGAGCTTCTAGAGGGGATCACATTACCCCCGTCCTCAAGAGCCTACATTTGCTCCCAGTATACTGTAGGTTAGCCTATAAAGTAAACATCATAACATTCAAGGTAATCAACAAATTAGCCCCTATATCCTTAATGGACCTTGTTCACCCCATTTCAGCAAACAGGGATAGGAGATCCTGCACTGCCAATACCCTACAGATCCCCAAAGAGATAATGAAATGCAATAAATCAACAAAAAACAGAGCCTTCAAACTATATGCACCCAGCTGCTGGAATGCTCTCCCAGCATCCATCAGAGCCATAACGAACCTGACACAATTCAGAAAGGCGTTAAAACATCACCTATTTCTCCTACACTACTCTCAATACACCAACCCAACACCACCTATTATGTAGACAACAGCAACCAACTCAAAACCTGCCTAAGAATGTACATACTGTAGATACATATTGTAGTTATTTCTCTTAATATTGTATATAGCTCCCCTGTTCAAGTCCAAGTTTCATTCCCCTGTTTCATTGTAAGTGTCGAACAGCACAATATTCGTTTTATGTAAACCGCGCTGATTTTTAAGAGTGCGGTATATAAGAACAATAAAATAAATAAATAAATAAATAATACCAAATGCATTTCAACACCACTTCCCCCTACCCACTCTTCATGTTTTTTTTTTTTACCTGATCCTTCAAACCTTTTCTTACCATTTCCCTTCATGTCAGTGCTAAGCATGCCAAGAATCTGTTATGCATTGACCTCCACTTGTAGGCCATGTCAGGCCATATTTTACGCTTGGATTCCTTTAGATTACCCCAATTCCAATTTTGACCACCTTCCTTAGCGATTTCATATATGACAAAGTTAAAGTCATTCCCTAAAATGGCTCTTTCTTTACTCTTCAAAACAAATGCAACTGTTCAGAATCAAGATGATCTCTCTCATGTCTTTTGCATGGAAGATAAAATTAAGCTCCCAGGACTATTGTAGTTGAAGAAAATTGGAAGATCAGCAGTGGGGACACCGTGGCCCATCTTTACTTCAGCTTCCTTGACCCCACACTCTTTCCATCAGCAGAGAACCAGAAGGCTCATCTGCAGACTTCTCCCAGCAGCCTGAGCAGAGGATTTCAGAGAACTTAGGCTTCAGCTTACAAAGTCCTGCACTCTTTCCAATAGTAGAGGGCCAGAAGGTAGGTGTTGCATACACCCACTTGTAAATTTGCAAAATCAGATTTGAGAGATTAGTGAGGACATTTTTCAAGACAAAATTCAGTGAGGTATTTGCATCTGCAAGTGAATAACCAAGACACTCTAAATTAATCATACTTAAGAACATAAGATATCCAGGGTGCTGCTCATCCAATCCCTTCTTCAGAAGTTTACTATAAACAGACCAAGAAGACCTGCTACAACTAACAAGCTCAAAATACCACATTCCAAAACAAAATTTAATCAACAACTTGCCGAAGAGCTTTGAACTTTCCGCATCATCCCTTTGGAACTCCTTGCCTGGTACAATAGGGAACATCACCGACCTTCCCTGATTCGACAAACACTTGAAAACCCACTTACTCTCCAACCACTTTGGACCCACCTCCTCACTCACCCTCTGACATGACTTCAACGAGACAATCACACATATAACAGAACCCAAACCTGTATATAGTTAAAGCAGATACCGCAAGGTATAGCTATCCTAATTGTATATAGCTCTGATGAAAATAGCTAGCTATTACACATATTATGTAATTAGTGAGTTAGTTGTTGTAGAAGCCTGTTATCTGTTAACTAAGATATTTATACTGTTTTATGTACTAAGATGTTTATCTGTTCCATGTAACAAATAGTTTATTTGATATAAACCGCTTTGACCGGTGAAAAACGGTATATAAGTCTAATAAATAAAATGCTATGCTGGATCAAACCAAGGGTGTTTCGATCCTACTATCCTGTTTCCAACAGAGGTCAATCGGTACACAGATTCCATGCTGCTTGTCCCAGGTTAAGCATTGGATTTCCCTAGTCCTCTTTAATAATGGTTTATGGACCTTTCCTCCAGGAACTTGTCCAACTCTTAAACCCTGCTATGCTAACAGCTTTTGCTACATCCTGAGGCAACAAATTCCAGGGTTTGATTACGCATTAAGTGGAAAAATATTTTCTCCAATTAGTCTTAATACTTTGCACTCAGCTGTCCCAGCCCGTGGGACATTTAAATTTTCCAATTCCAATCATCAGTCCCACCTTGTGGGACATTTGAATAACATGCTAATTTATGGCTAGTAATAAAACATGACTGGTTACTGCAGAATGTGTATATCATAGTAGGTGCAATTTGGCCAGTTTCTAATTAAAACTTATTCTGATCTGGCATGAGCAACAAGAAAATTAATCCACATGGAAAGAGTTAAATGTGCTACACTGTAGCTTCATTGAGCGTCCCTTGATCTTTCTAAGTTTTGAAGAAGTAAACAACCAAGCTATGTTTACCCATTCAACTCCACTCATTATTTTATAGACATCAATCATATTGCCCCTCAGCTATCTTTTTTCCAAGTTGAAGAGCCCTAACCTTTTAAGCCTTTCATCAGAGAGGTATCCTTCTATCCCCTTTTCATTTTGGTGGCTCTTCTCTCTACCTTTTCTAATTATGCTAAATCTTTTTTAAGATATTGTGGCTATAATTGCACCATTCTCCGGGAACAAGCAGGAAGTCAGTCCTCACATATGGGTGACATCAGCGTCAACGGAGCCCGCAAGGAGCAAATCCCCAGCTTTCAAAGAAAGCCTTTGGGCTTGCTACCACACATGCGTGGTCCCCTTCCCACCAAAGGGTGCCATCTTGCTCAGTCTCCTTTTTTCTGTGGGGCCCACCAGACGTCATCTGTTTTCGTCCTGGAAAAAGTTGATTTTTTTGAGCATTTTTGCTTGTCTCCGGTCTTGTGCTGGTACCTTTCCCACTCTGACCTCAGTGCCTCGGTATCGGGTCGATTCCTTTTTACTTAAGTTTTCATTTTTCTTTGGGTGTCTTTGCACCCTTTTTTCTTCGCTGGCAGCCCGAAGGGTTTTCGACCTTGCTGGGGTTATTTTTACCCCCATGGCCACCAGCGGGTTCAAGAAGCGCGATCAGTGTGGGAAGATTATGTCCCTAACCGATACTCATGACTGCTGCCTCCGGTGCCTCGGCCCGGACCACGATCTGGCGGTCTGTGGCCTGTGTAAGAAAATGTCTTCGAAGGCCTTGAGAAGCTGCCAGCAGCAGCATGACAAAATATTCCCTGTCTCCCCCATGCCTCCAAGAGCCAGGACCTTGTCTGAGGCCTCGACGCCTCAGGAGGAACCCTCCGAACCCGAGCATCATCGTGGGTCCTCAGAGAGGGAGTCCCTCGAGGGAATTGAAGAAGAAGAAGAAACCTTTGAAGGTGGCATCTCTGGATGGCTCTGATCGGCCAAGCTCCTCCTGGGGCCGGTCGCGGAGCCCCAAGTGTCAGCTTGAGACGTCGGAGAGGGAGCATCCAGTCAAGATTCCTCAAAAGGACCCGGTCGCAGATTGGCCTAGGGAAGTTTTTGGAGAGAGAATTCAAGGCTCATTGATGAATTCAAGGCTCACGTGCTGAAATCAAGTTCATTTATTTCTTGGAGTCCAGTTGTTTGGGACCGCAGCACAAAGCAGGTGACGCAATACCCAAAGAAAGTGAGCTAGCACCTAGAAAGGCTGTAATGCCTAAAATACCCCCAAATTACCAGCACAGCAGCAAGATTGGCTGGAAGGCCCTAAACACAAAGAGGATCTTCTCTAGGCAAAGAAAACGTCTGTCATTGACAACACCAGGTGTCTCTTCTTGAGGCACTTTTAAAGGACCGAGAAATCCAAGGCTCCCACAGTGGAGGAAAGCTGCACCAGTGGTGGCAAGAAGAACTTCTTGGGCAGTGCAAAAAGTGTTAAAGCAGCAATAACAATGGAATTAAGACTCAAGGTGCCAAGAAAGTGAAAATGGGAAAAAGAAGTCTGTATTAATCTGCTAAGACATTGATCAGCTGCTAAGACATTGATTAAACTGCTAAGACAGCTTTTCAGAGTAAAGCCAGCATTTATGATGTGGTTGGATCAAAGCCCTCTGGACGTCTGACTGCTGATATAGCTGCGCATGAAATGAGTCAGAAGCTGCAAAGATGTCTTATACATTGGAACATGGAACGTACAAAGCATGAACCAAGGAAAGTTGGAGGTGGTCAAGAATGAAATGGACCGTGTACAACTTGATCTGTTGGGTGTCAGCGAACTGAAATGGACTGGCATCGGGCACTTTGGATCAGATGATCACATGGTCTACTGTGCTGGAAAAGAGACAAAGAAGAAATGCTGTTGCATTTATAATAAAGAAGAAACTTGCAAGAACTGTAATGAAATACAATGCAGTCAGCGAACGCTTAATCTCTTTTCGTCTACGAGGAATGCCTATCAACACAACTATAATTCAAGTATATGCCCCAACAACAGCTGCAGAAGAGAATGAAATTGAAGAGTTCTATGAACAAGTACAAGCTGAAATTGACAGACCATGCAAACAGGATATCCTGATAGTCATGGGTGACTGGAACGCAAAAGTTGGCAACAAAGAAGAAGGCAAAGTAGTTGGAAAATATGGACTTGGTAACAGAAATGAAGCTGGAGAAAGACTGATAGAATTCTGCAAGACCAATGATCTATTATAAGAACATAAGAACATAAGATATGCCATACTGGGTCAGACCAAGGTCCATCAAGCCCAGTATTCTGTTTCCAACAGTGGCCAATCTAGGTCATATGTACCTAGCAGTTTCCCCAAGGGACACAGGTTCCACAATGCTTGTATTGGTTCAAGCATTGATATCCTGGGTCCCTTCTTAATAATGGCTTATGGACCTTTCCTCCAGGAACTTGTCCAAACCTTTTTTAAACCCAGCTACACTAACAGCCTTTACTACATCCTCCGGTAACAAATTCCAGAGTTTGATTACACGTTGAGTGAAAAAATATTTTCTCTTATTAGTCTTAAATAGTTTACCCTGTAGCTTCATTGCATGTCCCGTAGTCTTTCTATATTCTGATAAGGTAAACAATCGATCTACGTTTACCCGTTCCACTCCGCTCATTAATTTATAGACTTCTATCATATCTCCCCTCAGCCGTCTCTTTTCCAGGTTAAAGAGCCCTAACCTTTTTAGCCTTTCTTCATAGGAGTATCCTTCCATCCCCTTTACCATTTTGGTGGCTCTTCTCTGAACCTTTTCTAATAACTCTATATCCTTTTTAAGATACGGCGACCAGAATTGCACACAATATTCAAGGTGCGGTCTCACCATGGAACGATATAGAGGCATTATAATATCCTTTGTTTTATTTTCCATTCCTTTCCTTATCATACCTAGTATTCTATTTGCTCTCTTGGCCGCCGCTGCACACTGGGCCGAGGGTTTTAACATGGTATCCACAATGACGCCTAAATCTTTTTCCTGGGTGGTGGTTCCTAATGTGGAACCTTGCATCGTGTAACCATAGTTTGGGTTGTTCTTCCCTAGGTGCATAACCTTGCACTTGTCCACATTAAATTTCATCTGCCATTTTGATGCCCAGTCTTCCAATTTATCAAGATCCTCTTGCAATTTTCCACAATCCTCTTGGTTTTTAACAACTTTAAATAGTTTTGTGTCATCTGCAAATTTGATAACCTCACTCGTTATTCCACTTTCCAGGTCATTTATGAATATGTCAAAAAGAAGCGGACCCAGCACAGATCCCTGGGGTACACCACTATTCACCTTTCTCCATTGGGAAAATTGGCCATTTAGCCCTACCCTCTGCTTTCTATCTTTTAACCAGTTCCTGATCCACAATAGTACACTGCCTCCTATCCCATGACTCTTTAGTTTTGCCAAAAGTCTCTCATGAGGGACCTTGTCAAAGGCTTTCTGAAAGTCCAGATACACAATATCAACCGACTCATCTTTGTCCACCTGATTATTCACTCCTTCAAAAAAACATAACAGATTAGTAAGACAAGATCTTCCTTGTCTAAAGCCATGTTGGCTGTCTCTCATTAGTTCATGACTATCTACATGCTGAGTAATTTTATTCTTTATGATGGTTTCTATCATTTTTCCCGGTATTGACGTCAGGCTCACCGGTCTGTAGTTTCCCGGATCACCCCTGGAACCCTTTTTAAAAATTGGTGTTACATTGGCGATCCTCCAATCTTCAGGTATTAGAGATGATTTTAATGATAGTTCACAGATTACTAATAGCAGGTCTGCAATCTCATATTTCAGTTTTTTCAATACCCTTGGATGTATACCATCCGGCCCAGGTGATTTGCTACTCTTCAGCTTATCTAATAGTTGTAATACATCTTCTCGATGTATCGATATTTCCTTCAATTCTTCTGCACCTTTAAATACCACTTCAGTCATGGGTAACATCCCTACATCTTCCTCAGTAAAGACTGAAGCAAAGAATTCATTCAGTCTCTGATAGCATTCCCATAGAAGTATTACAGCAATCTGATGCAGGTGTTACTGTACTTACAAGGCTCTGCCTAGAAATATGGAAGACAACATCATGGCCAACTGACTGGAAAAGATCTGTATTTATACCAATACTAAAGAAAGGTGATCCAACTGACTGTAGAAATTATCGCACAATCGCTCTGATCCCACATACCAGCAAGATTCTACTGAAGATTATTCAAAAGAGACTACAACCATACCTGGAACAAGAACTACCTGAAGTGCAAGCAGGGTTCAGGAAAGGGCGAGGAACGAGAGAAATCATTGCGGATGTGAGATGGATCCTTGAAAATACTAAAGAATACCAAAAGGATATCTATTTGTGCTTTATCGACTATAGCAAGGCTTTTGACTGTGTAAACCATGAGAAACTCTGGGCCCCATTAAGAAGCATGGGCATACCAGAACACCTGATCGTACTCTTGCACAATCTGTACATTGATCAAGAAGCAACAGTTCGAATGGAAGAAGGAGAAACAGAATGGTTTAAAATAAGCAAAGGTGTAAGACAAGGCTGCATACTTTCCCCCTACCTGTTTAATTTATATGCAGAACAAATCATCAGAGAAGCAGGATTGTATGAACACAACAGAGGTGTGAAGATTGGTGGAAGACTCATCAACAACCTTCGCTATGCTGATGATACCACATTACTGGCTGAAAGTGAAGATGATCTAAAACATTTGCTTCTCACAATCAAAGAACATAGTCTCAAAATGGGCCTGCACCTTAATGTAAAGAAGACAAAGATCATGACAACTGGCATAATCAACAGGTTCATCGTTGAAGGAGAAGAAATTGAAATCGTGAACAACTTTAACCTACTTGGATCAACAATCAATAAAGAAGCAACAAGCAGTCAAGAAATCTGACAACGCATTGCTCTTGGCAGAATGGCTATGAAAGACCTAGACAAGATTCTTAAGAGCAGAGATGTATCTCTCCATACAAAGATTTGACTCGTTCAAGCAATGGTATTTTCAATAACATCATATGGATGTGAAAGCTGGACAGTGAAAAAGATAGACAAGAAGAAAATTGATGCCTTTGAATTATGGTGCTGGCGGCGAATACTGTGGGGCTGTGAGAAGGTCCAGCAGTATTGGCGATGGCTCACAGGGTGGATTCAGGAGAAACTAGGGATTGGGGTGGAAATGGAGCCCACTATATTCTTGCTGTCTTTCTGGGGGGAGGGGGGTAGAGGGCGGGGGGGGGGGTAAGATGGTCCTGGCCTGTTTGAGTGCAGCTCGGTGTGAGATCGCTGCCGCCTGGAAACAACGGGAGATGCCCTCGGTGGCGCAGTTTGAGGGATGCCTTAGGACTATAGTTCTTATGGAAAAGTTAACGGCAGCACGTAGGCAACGATTGGGTGGGTTTGCAGAACGGTGGGGTGCATTGCAACGTGTTCTGGGGGGGGAAGGGGGGAGGGGAAGGGCTCGGGGTGATTAAATTGGGGGGGAGCATGGCGGGTGGGGGGGGGGGTAAAAATGGGGGAGGGGGGGCTGGGTCGGGGCTCGGGTGGGTTTGGGGAATTTGGAGGGGAGGAGGGATGCGGGGTGGGTGGAGGCGTCCGGATGGGGAGGGGTGGGGGGGTAAGGTGGGTAGGTTAACGGTACCCTCACTGGGGGGGTATCTGTGTACAATAAAATTGACAAATCCGTTGGAGGAGGGGGCAAAGAACCTGAGGGTGCCTAAGGTATATATAGCATGGTGGGGGAATGGGGTTAAGGGAGGGACGGTGATAAGGGTACAGTGCTTGTATTAGGCTGTTTTTGCATACTTAATTGTGGGCAGAAGCTGGGGGTTTGCTCCTGTTGTTCTTAGTTGTTCTATGTTTAGCAGCTCTTTGGATTTGCTATCACTGTTTGGTTGTGTGCTGGATTTGTTGTCAATAAAAAGTTAAAAATTAAAAAAAAAAAAAAAAAAAGAACACACTCCACAATGCAGCAATAGCCCCAACAAAGCAGTTCAAGACAGAAGAAAACACAATGCGCCATGGTTCTCGAATGAAATCAACGAACAGAAGAAATAACTAAGGAAACTTGAGACAATGGCGTCGAACCAAAGACCAAGACCATCTAACAAGATACAATGAAATGCAAGCCATATACCACAACATGATAAACAATTGTAAGAAGGAATACCATACAAACCTGATAATGAAATCTCTCAACAAACCGAGAGAACTATTTGATATAGTAAACAGGCTAACTAAAGAACCAAGAGAACAAGATGACGCAAACTCAATAACTCCACAAGATCTGGCAGACTTCCCACAGAAAAAGTACACAAACCATCCTCTAAACCAGAGGTTCCCAACTCCAGTCCTGGAGGGCCAAACACCATTCAGGTTTTCAGGCTGTCCCTAATAAATATGCATGAGATTAATTTGCATGCACTGCCCCCATTGTATTCAAATGTATCTCATGCATATTCATTAGGGGCAGCCTGAAATCCTGAATGGTGTTTGGCCCTCCAGGACTGGAGTTGGGAACCTCTGCAAGTCTAAACTGACCCAATCGGACATACCCCATGCTCATCATAACAAAAAAACATGGGACTCATTCCACATCCCCTCCGAAAAGCAACTTGACTCAATAATAATCAATATTAATACAACTACATCACTCATCGACCCATGTCCAGTCAGTTGGATTAAACAAATAAGAGAATATATATATATATATTTTTTTTTTTTTTTAATTTATAACAATATATGAACTATTACATCCAGGTAAACACTTGAATGAAAAGAAAACAATAGGTCTAAAGATATCAATAAAAAACATCAAGAAACTTAACAAAATTAACAAAGATAATATCACACCCATATCATTTAGACCTCAAGAAAGAAGAAATATAAGGGGGAGTATTAGGAAATTAATACCAGGCAAAAGGTTAAATAACCAACACCAAGACCTAAACAAATATACCAAGCAAACAGGTAAAGACTTAAGTGTCAGCCAGATGGGACTCTTTAGACACTTCAACAACAACTTCCTCCCTTGCTATCAAGAACTCAATAAGCTGCCTGGATTCAAAGAAAACATAACCTTTTTGCTTATACACCACACAACATTTGGCAGGAAATTTCAGTTGAAAAGTCGCTCCTAGGGCCAATACCCTAGGGTGAAGAGCCAAAAGACTTTTCCTTCTCAACTGCGTACTACGCGAAACATCAGGAAAGACTCGTACTTTTGAGCCCAGGAAGTCTACATTGATATTCTTAAAATACATTCGAAGAATAAAAAACTTATCTGATTCCAGCGCCATAGTGACCAGTAGAGTAGACTTATCAGTGATGACCTCCAGGGAAGACTCTAAAAACCCTGTTGGGTCACCCTTTCCAGCAAGAATGATAGAAGTGTTGGGATCACCATCCCTAAACCCAGAGGGAAGGTACTGTGCCCGAACCAGTGGTGGAAATTGGTCCTGGGGAAGTTTAAGAACCTCTCCAAAATACCTTCTAACCATCTCTAATGGAGACAGTAAGGAAGACTGTGGAAAATTTAGAAAACGAAGGTTACAGCGTCTAACCTGGTTTTCCAAATATTCAATTTTTCTAGCTGACACAGTCCTGTCCAAAGCCTGGGCATTCACTAGGTCTTGCAAATGCACAACTTCTTCTTCAAGCTTAAATAGTCTCTCCTCCTGACCAGACAAAGCGCTAGTCAGAGTTCCACAAGTAGTCTTAACCCCAACTAAATCTTCATTCACAGTACCAAACATAGTCTTAAGGGATAAGCTGAGCAAAGCCAAGCCATCCCACAGTGTCTCCAAAGTTATAACCGCGGGTTTTACCAGCATAAATTTCCCCGGAAGGTCTCCTCCTTGGATAGCTTCCACAGCCCTCTCTCCTTCTACTGCTGTCCCAGCTTCAGTTGTTCTCCGCCGCTGAACCGACGCCTCAAGGGAAGAACCATCAGCCGACACTCCTCCCGAAGACCCCTCCTTCGGCGTGCTCATCGGCCTGCCGGCAAGGGATCCAGCTTCGAACTGTGTTACACTTCCGGGTCGCGATGGGGGAGTTCGCATCTCAGACGATAACCAAACCCCCAACGCACTCAGCACCAATGCTCCATCTACCGGCACTGCCGAAGACACAGCTTCTCCTCCGAATCAGAAGCCACAATCACCCAAGGTTTGCTGTGCCGATGGAGGCGGAATGCTCACCCCTGGAGGATCTGCAACCTGCTTTCGCTTCCTCCTCCCCATCCTAACAAGGAAGGAAAAAAGGCGACCCTGCTCCAGTACAACCAAGTATTGCAGCTTCACAGTTCAGAGAGTCCTGACGCTAACTCCCCCGTCAAATAAGAGAATATTTAACGCCATACCTACTAAAGATCACCCAGTCATCGCTCACACAAGGATACCTTCTCTCATAACTCAAACAAGCATCCATAAGACCTATTCTGAAAGGCAAGAATCTTGATACCAAGGACCTTAGCTCTTATCAACCAATTTTAAACCTATCTTTTATAACCAAGGTAATTGAAAAAATAGTCCAGCAACAACTACAGGAACACATAGACAACCATGCCCTGTTAGACCTACACTAGTATGGATTTAAAAAGAATCACAGTGTGGAAACACTAATTACATCACTTATGGACACCTTTATAATGGGTATAGACAACATGCAAAAAGGCTTTGTCCTATTATTCATCAACCTCACTACAGCCTTTGACTCCATCAACCATAATAACCTACTACAAAGGCTTCAAGAAATAGGGATCTGTGATAAAGTGATGAAATGGTTTGTATCATATCTATTCCACTGGAAGCAACAAGTGAGATCTGGAGGCCAACAATCAAGACCTTTCATTCAACATACAGGGCTCAGCTCTCTCAGTACTGCTTTTCAATATATACTTACAACCCACTCTGCAACATCATAAAACAGCACAACATACAATACAGGATATATGCAGATGACATAATAGTATTTACCCCTATAAACATCGAACACCCGGATTATTCACAGATCACCATGTGACTCGAAGCAATGACAGGATGGCTCGATAAACAAAACCTCTCTATAATGCCAAGCCACATGCTGGTGGCTGCCCCAATGTTTGCCTATCAGGCCTTCTCGACCTTCTCTGATTTCTGTCCTCTTCTGTCCTGTCAAAACTCTGGTGTTCCTTTCAGTCTTCTTTTTAAATATATAAATATTGTAAACCACTCTGAGGCATTGTCCACTAGGGCGGTATATCAAGTGCTTGATAAAGATAAACTTCAAAAAATCAGAAGTGCTACACATCATCAGGACGCTATATTCTCCCCACCAAATTCAATAAATATCTAACAACCAAGCAAGAACTACTACTACTACTACTATTACTGAACATTTTTATAATGCTACAATATGTATGCCGCGCAATATCTCAGATTTACATTTGACCAATAGCTCAGCTTCCAACCACATATAAAGAGAACAACCAAGACAGCCTACCACAAATTAAGAATTGTGCACAAACTCAAGTCTCTACTCGGTGATAGTGATTTCAGAACAGTATGTCAAGCCATAGTAACACCTATATTAGACTATTGTAACATAATCTACCAGGGCCTTCCCAAGAAAACAATACTCCCTCTCCAACTGGTGCAAAACACTGCAGCCCGAATAATTACTGGAACAGCAAGATATAGCCACATAACCCCCCACACTACAACAGCTGCACTGGCTCCCAGTCACTATACGATCCAAATACAAGACTTTAAAAATAATCTTCAGGATAATCCACAACCTATCACCTCACATCCTTCAACCAATGATCAGGAAAGCACTACAGAACAGAACAAGAAGAACATCTAATAACACCTTGGACATCCCTACAAGCAAGATGAAAGCCAAAAAATCAACTTGTAAAAGAGTTTTCTCCATATACACTCTCCCACTATGGAATGAACTACCCACCTCAATACAAGCCATCAAGGACCTATCAGACTACAGGAAAGCAATAAAGACCTATCTCTTTATGGAATATTATAGACCCACCCTATGAGCACATTGCATAAACATAGCAACGTGATGGCAGAAAAAGACCACATGGCCTATCTAGACTGCCCTTCCATATCAACCACTACAACAGTCACGTTTTTGCCT
Source organism: Ichthyophis bannanicus (assembly GCA_033557465.1). Lineage (NCBI taxonomy): Eukaryota > Metazoa > Chordata > Amphibia > Gymnophiona > Ichthyophiidae > Ichthyophis > Ichthyophis bannanicus. The sequence continues at coordinate 1,335,060,411 of CM066032.1, read as the reverse complement.
TTAGAGATCCTCTGTGTTTGTACCATGCTTTTTTGAATCAGATACTGTCCTTATCTCTACCACCTCCACTGGGAGACTATTCCATGCATCTACCACTCTTTCCGTAAAGAAATATTTCCGCATATTACTCCTGAGTTTATCTTCTTTCACCCTTATCATATGTCCCCTCGTAGCACAGCTTGCTTTCAATTGAAAGGGGCTCTCCTTCTGTGCATTTATGCCATGGAGGTATTTAAACGTCTTAGTCATATCACCTCTATCCTGCCTTTCCTCTAAAGTATAAATATTAAGGTCATTAAGTCTGTCCACGTATGCTTTATAACAAAGACCATTAACCATTTTAGCAGCCACTTTCTGTACCGATTCCAATCTTTTTATATCCTTTTGAAGGTGCGGTCTCCAGAATTGCACACAATACTCCAAATGAGGTCGCACTTATACAGAGGCACTATCACTTCCTTTCTTCTGCTGACCATTCCTCTCCCTATGCACCCAAGCATCCTTCCAGTTTTTGCCGTCACCTTTTCTACCTGTTTAGCTACCTTATGATCATCAGTCACAATCACACCTAGGGCCCACTCTTCTTTTGTGAACAGAAGTACTTCACCCCTTATACTATATTGTTCCTTTGGATTGCTGCAGCCCAAATGCATGACCTTGAATTTTTTAACATTAAATCTCAGCTGCCAAATTCTAGACCATTTTTCAAGCTTAGGTAGATCCCTCCTCTTGTTATCTACACCTTCCTCGGTGTCTACTCTATTGCAGATTTTAGTATCATCCACAAAGAGGCAAATCTTACCAGACAGCCCTTCCGCAATATCACTAAAAAAGATGTTAAAAAGAATTGGACCAAGGACAGATCCCTAGGGCATCCCACTGGTAACATCCTTCTCCTCAGAGTGAACTCCATTTACCTGTACCCTTTGTCGCCTCCCACTCAACCAATTTCTAACCCAAGCAGTAACTTTAGGGTCCATCCCTAGGGTGCTCGGTTTGTTTGTAAGTCGCCTGTGTGGAACAGTGTCAAAGGCTTTACTGAAATCTAAATACACCACATCTAGGGCTCTCCCTTGGTCCAACTCCCTGGTCACCCAGTCAAAGAAATCAATCAGATTTGTCTGACAAGACCTGCCTCTGGTGGATCCATGCTGCCTCGGATCCAGTAATCTGTTGGACTCCAGAAACCTCACTATTTTCTCTTTCAAAAGCACTTCCAATAATTTGCTCACCACCGAGGTTAAACTAACCAACCTGTAGTTTTCAATCGCATCCTTACTTCCACTTTTGTGTAAAGGGACCACATGTGCCTCTCTCCAGTCCTCTGGCACCACTCCCAACTCCAACGAGGCATTGAAAAGGTCAGTCAGTGGAGCTGCTAGAACATCCCCAATTCCCTCAGTATTCTCGGGTGTATTCCATCTGGTCCTATTGCTTTGTCTACTTTAAGTTTAACTAGTTCCTCACAAACACAGTCTTCTGAAAATTGTTCAAGATGCCCCTTGCTTCTGTTCCTGTTTGTGTGTGTTTTCTGAGGTCCTGCTCTTGGTTCATCACCTGTGAACACAGAACAGAAATATTTCTTAAGCAATTCCGCTTTATCCTCATCAGCTTCTACATATTCCTTTCCTTCATCCTTGAGTCTGACAATACCACGTTTGCCCTTCCTCCTCTCACTAACATATATGAAAAATGTCTTATCCCCGCATTTTATTACATTGCCTATTTCTTCTATTTTTGTACCTTTGCTTTCCTGACTACTCTGCTAACTTCTCTGAGTATTTCCAAATATAGATGCCTGTCTTCCTATCTCTGTGATCTCTTGTATTTCATGAAGGTCTCCCTCTTTTTTTTCACCTTTTCAGCTACTTCTTTCAAAAAACATAGTTGTCGTCTTTTCCTTATATATAGTCCAGTTTGCATCAGCATTCATTTACCATTAGTATTTATGTCTAGTGTGCATCAGCAAAATGCTGTCAGTGAGAACAACAGCTTAGGAGACGTTTTAACTGAGAAGGCATGGCCATCAGAGCAGTCTACGGGTATATCCCAGAAATGGGGATGATCAGAAATGTGAAACTATCCTTGTCCCATAATATTAGCGGGGATGGGTTTCTCAGCTTCACTCTGTGACCCATGCGTGGCTCTCGCTCTGAATACGTGCACGGGATGGCTGAACAGCATGTTAGCCGTACCGTGCTGGACATGTCCACGTGCCAATTCCATAAACACAGGCGCTTCTATATCCATGGATGTGTAATTAGGACTGAATCACACCCATGCCTGATTTAAATGTGTCCACTGGAGATAGCCTACCTGTATGGAATCTGCCTCTTAATCAATGCTGGAATAGAAAGTAGCTGAGTGGTTTTCTATATTCCTCTTTAGAATTAGTGACGGCTTGGCAGCTTCATTCACATACACATCTGAATTGAGAATTCTAGTATAATCCACTTTGTGGAGGTGATTTTATAATGACCGTGTAAAGTTACATAAGAACATAAGATATGCCATACTGGGTCAGACCAAGGTCCATCAAGCCCAGTACCCTGTTTCCAACAGTGGCCAATCTAGGTCATACATACCTAGCAGTTTCCCCAAAAGACACAGGTTCCACAATGCTTGTATTGGGTCAAGTATTGATATCCTGGGTCCCTTCTTAATAATGGTTTATGGACCTTTCCTCCAGGAACTTGTCCAAACCTTTTTGAAACCCAGCTACACTAACAGCCTTTACTACATTCTCCGGTAACAAATTCCAGAGTTTGATTACACGTTGAGTGAAAAAATATTTTCTTTTATTAGTCCTAAATAGTTTACCCTGTAGCTTTATTGCATGTCCCCTAGTCTTTCTATATTCTGATAACTTAAACAATCGATCTATGTTTACCTGTTCCACTCTGTTCATTAATTTATAGACTTCTATCATATCTCTCTTCAGCCATTTCTTTTCCAGGTTAAAATGCCCTAACCTTTTTAGCCTTTCTTCATAGGGGTATCCTTCCATCCCCTTTACCATTTTGGTGACTCTTCTCTGAACCTTTTCTAATAACGCTAAATCCTTTTTAAGATATGGCGACTAGAATTGCACACAATATTCAAGGTGCGGTCTCACCATGGAACGATATAGAGGCATTATAATAATCTTTTGTTTTATTTTCCATTCCTTTCCTTATGATACCTAGCATTCTATTTGCTCTCTTGGCCGCCGCTGCACACTGGGCCGAGGGTTTTAAGATGTTATCCACAATGATGCCTAAATCTTTTTCCTGGGTGGTGGTTCCTAATGTGGAACCTTGCATCGTGTAACCATAGTTTGGGTTGTTCTTCCCTAGGTGCTTAACTTTGCACTTGTCCACATTAAATTTCATCTGCCATAAGAGATTAGTAAGACAAGATCTTCCTTGTCTAAAGCCATGTTGGCTGTCTCCCATTAAGCCATGACTATCTACATGTTCAGTAATTTTATTCTTTTTGATGGTTTCTACCATTTTTCCTGGTACTGTCGTCAGGCTCACCGGTCTGTAGTTTCCCGGTGACCCCTGGAACCCTTTTTAAAAATTGGTGTTACATTCGCCATCCTCCAATCTTCAGGTATTACAGATGATTTTAATGATAGTTCACAGATTACTAATAGCAGGTCTGCAATCTCATATTTCAGTTCTTTCAACTCCCTTGGATGTATATCATCTGGTCCAGGTGATTTGCTACTCTTCAGTTTATCAAATAGCTGTAATACATCCTCCCAATGTATCGATATTTCCTTCAATTCTTCCGCACCTTTAAATACCACTTCAGTCATGGGTAACATCCCTACATCTTCCTCAGAAAAGACCGAAGCAAAGAATTCATTCAGTCTCTCCGCTATCGCCTTGTCGCCTCTTAGTGCCCCTTTAACCCCTCCATCATCTAATGGACCAACTGACTCACAGGTTTTTTGCTACAAATGTACTTTAAAAAGTCTTTCTTACGTGTTTTTGCTTCTGCAGCAAGCTTCTTCTCAAATTCTCCCTTTGCCTGCCTTATCAATGCCTTGCATTTAACTTGCCAGTGCTTGTGCTGTTTCCAGGTTTCCTCGTTTGATTCTTTTTTCCATTTCCTGAAAGATGCTTTTTTGGCAACAACAGCTTCTCTGACCTCACCTTTAAACCATGCTTGCAGTTTTTTGGACTTCCTTCCACTTTTCTTAAAGCGTGGAATACATCTGGTCTGGGCTTCCAAGATAGTATTTTTCAAAAACATCCAAGCTTGATGTAAGTGGGTTCAAATCCCACTATAGGACAGCAACCTTGGGCCAGAAGGACTGGGGTTTCTAGTCCCACAGGTGCTCTTTGTGGTCTTGGGCAAGCCACTTAACCCTCCATAGCCCATGTTCCCTGTAAAATAGTTATCTCCAAGTTATAATGCCCTGTTCAATGTAATTTCAGTTTGTTCAATGTAAACCGCACTGATGCAGAATAGCGTGGTATATAAGAGAATGTAAATAAATAAATAAAAATAAAAATTAACCTTTGCAACTGCTCCTTTTAGTTTTTTCTTAACTATTTTCCTCATTTTATCCTAGTCTCCCTTTCGAAAGTTAAAAGGTAGTACTGTGGATTTCCTTACCATCCCTCCTCCATTAATTAGATCAAACGCGATCATGCTATGATTGCTATTGCCAAGTGGCCCCAACAACCTTATCTCTTGCACCAGATCTGGTGTTCCACTAAGGACTAGGTCCAATATGGCTTCTCCTCTGGTCAGTTCATGAACCAGCTGCTCCAAGAAGCAGTCATTTATTTCATCTAGGAACTTTATCTCCCTAGCATGTCCTGTCATGACACTGACCCAGTCGATACTGGGGTAACTGAAATCACCCATTATTATTACTGTGCTGTAACGTTTGTTAGCTTCCTTGATTTCTTTGAGCATTTCATCATCCGTTTGTTGATTCTAGCCAGGCGGTCGATAGTACACCCCCACTGCCATCGCCTTCCCCTTTTTACATGAAATTTCAATCCATAGAGTTACATACCATCAACATGTGTATGTCAACTATTTTGAATGACTTATATGTGGGAATGGGCACTTAAGTGCCTAGTTCAGGGAGCTGCTATTCTGTAAGTATGGGCATCAGGGCGATGACATGTACTTTCAGAATGGTGAAGCACAGGGGAGACGTTTAGGTGGCACATGGGGGAAGCTAAATTTATACACATAAGGTATAAAATATGACATGTTTTCTACAAATCTAAGTGCGGGCATTTACACTGAGTTTAGGGTTGGTGTAAGTGGATGTGATGTGTATATCTTACCATGTACTTTATTTTATAAAACAGATGCAAAATAGACGAGTGGCAATGCCCATTAAACTAAGCGACTTCACAAAGAATATCCCAAGTTTCTCTGTTGTGCTTAAAGAGGGTAAGTTAACAAATCACAATAAGAAATCATTTTTGAATGTAAACAAAACGGTTGGATTCGAGCCAATACCAGGCAGAAAACCTGAACTCTGAAGAAACAACTTCTTGATAAAGTAGCAAAACTTCAATATTACAAGCCCTTTTTCCCTTCTCTCTTCAGATTTGTTATTTTTGTGCTTTCCAGAACACTAATCATGCTGTTCTGGGTAAAATGTATACTTAATTTTTTTTTTAAAGTGCACTGCTATAATTCTGTTTACCTGTTTCCACTCCCATGTTGTGCAACCCTCATGCAAGCACCATGTTAATATTTGATCTAAAGAGCTGTACATCATTCACCTAAATCGAGCCAATACCAGGCACTCGAATATGCAGTGGTACGGCTTTTCTCTCCCTTAGTTTACTGAAAGGAAACTAATTTTATGGTATAAACTTTTTATTAATTCTAAATACAATCATGGGAAAACAGAAAGGGAGGAGGAGTCTGCATAATAGCGAGAACAGATTTGAAATATCATGTGATATCTACCAATGCCACAAACCACACAAATACTCTATCCATCTCCAATAATAGCAACACCATAAACCTCATCTACAGAGCCCCAAATGCTCCAGCTGATGATCTCTCAACCATAACTGATATTGCCATCAACCCATCAGATATCAACAAACCTAACTGGATCCTTGGAGATTTTAACCTTGCCTCCACACCACCTTCAGTGTCCAACTCCTTCCTTGATGCCATGAACAACTTACACTACGAACAAATTGTAAAAACATCCACTCATAAACAAGGAAATCTCCTTGACCTCATCTTTGCACCATCAGCACACCCGGATCTGATAAACCAACCTGAGCCCCTATCAACCCCCGTCCCATGGTCTGATCACAAACTTATCTCATTCATCATTCCATCTATCGAATCTCCAAATAAGTCACCAGATCCTTACCCACCACCAAAACCAGCACGATTCCAACCTCTCAACATGGATACAATCACCTCCCTTACCTTGCCTAAACTCTCCACTATACCTAACAACATCGACGACACTGTTTCAAACTGGAACAACGCTCTTCGACTATCAGCACAGCCTACCACTACACATGATAAAACCTCTACCAACTCTTCTATCACCAAGAAAAAGAACGCACCATGGTTCTCCTCAGAGTTACGAACCTCCCTTCAACAACTGAGGAGACTAGAGAAGAAATGGAGACACTCCCTAAACCCTCACGACCAGTCCATTTACCTAGCCAACTTGAAATCCCATCGCCAGCTAACCTGGGATAAGAGAAGAGAACACCATACAAAGCTACTTAGCCGCTCCCTCAACAAACCAAGAGATCTCTTCCAAATAGTAAAATCCCTAACTACTGAACCCCCCTCACCACAACAGGAATATATACACCCACAACTATATGCTGATTACATCCAATCCAAGGCAATCAAGATCACTAAAGCAACCACAAGTGTAACCAAGCAACCCTCCAACGTCCAATTCATACTCAATAATTTCTCATCTCCAACTCCAAAGACTATTGAAGAAATTATTACATCTATCAACGCCACTACCGCTCCAAATGATCCATGCCCAGCCTTCTGGATCAAATCACTGAAAACAGAACTTAGCCCATACATATCAGCCTTAGCTGACCAGTCCCTTAGATCCGGGATATTTCCAACAGCTCTCAAGCACACTTCCATCCGTCCCCTACTGAAAAACAACAAACTGGATCCGAAAAAGGAAGACTCCTATCGCCCAATTTCAAGCATTCCTTTATTAGCCAAGATCCTAGAAAAAGTCATACTTAGACAAATCCAACAACACATTGATTCCGAGGCCCCACTAGATCCAAACCAACATGGCTTCAGGGAAGCCCACGGAGTCGAAACCCTCCTAACTTCCCTATTGAACACACTCATTAATACAACAGACAATATCAGAAATGGAGTTGCTATGATCTTCCTAGACATAGCAGCAGCTTTTGATTCTGTTGACCACAACCAACTACTCACCAGGCTCCACGAAAATGGAATTCAAGGAACTGCATTGAATTGGTGCAGATCTTACCTAGAAGATCGCTGGCAACAAGTAAGGACTGGTGATACCACATCTCAACCTTTTCATCAGAAGCAAGGAGTTCCGCAAGGTTCCTCTCTCTCAGCCCTTCTATTTAACATCTATATGCAACCTCTCTGCAACATCTCCCGCTCTTTCGGAATATCATGTCTTATCTACGCAGATGACGTGCTCTTATTCACTCCAATTAATGTATTAAATCCTGACTACACTGCACTAATCACCTGCTTCAACTCTATATCAGATTGGCTACTCTCACAAAATCTCAGAATCAATTTTAAAAAAACTGAAGTCCTGATTGTCACTAGGAACAAAGACTTCTCTCCTCCACCAACTCTAAAAACACGAGATGCTGATCTACCACTCAAAACATCAATACGTTATCTGGGTGTTATACTCGACCAACGACTTGAATTCAAAGATCACATAAAAAATACTGTAAAAGTCATTTACTACAAAATCAGAACTCTTCGACAACTCAGACCTATGCTTGAACCATCTGATTTCCGTACAACCTTCCAGGCATTAGTCATTCCTCATTTTGACTATGCAAATATCGTTCTTCATGGCCTACCCAAGAGTACTCTAAACCCCCTTCAATTGGCCATGAATACAGCGGCCAGAGTTCTTCATGGATCCCCAAAGAACCAACATATTACTCCCATCCTGTTTGACCTCCACTGGCTCCCACTAGCATGCAGGATTTTATACAAAGCTCTCATCCTGACCTTCAAAGCATTCCACCATATCTCATCATCCTCCTTATCTGATCTCCTCCAACACACACAGAACACCAGATCTAGACGTTCTGTAACAGAGAACATGCTAACAGTCCCAAAAGACAGCAAAAAACTCACTCAAACAACCACTTTAAGATCATTCTCTTCCTTCGCCCCTAAATGTTGGAACACTCTACCACCTAGTATTAGATCACAAAAAGACCTATCCCAGTTCAGAAAATCCCTGAAAACACATCTCTTTCTACAACACTTTTCACAATACACTGACTCCCCACCCACTCAGACCATCGATCATGGCTAGTCAAATAAGCTCCCGAAATCTTATCACTTGATATAGACCATTTATCACAAACCCTACCTTTAGAGCTAGAGCATTTAAGAATCTATTGTAAATAATTGAATATATCTGTTAGTTGTTTATCCCTGTTATCCATGTTTTTATTCCCTGTTCTCTGTAAACTTAACATTTGTTTTATGTTTAAGTACAAAATTTGTTGAAATGTAAACCGCGCTGATGTCAAAAGTGCGGTATATAAAAGCTGTTAAATAAATAAATAAAATAAATACAAACACAATTGTAATAGAAGATATACATCTCAGTGTGTTGTACAACCAAGTTAGAGTATAAACAAACAATTTTTTCTCACACTTCTCCAGCTCTAGGATATTATATCTCTCAATTCCAATTCAGATAGTTCTATTACGGGAATGGGGTGACACACATTCTGAGGCTCCCACGAGAGGATCCTTGAGTTTTAGCCAAGTTGACATTATTCTCTATCGCCTCCCCAATCCCCCTCCTCCCACCGATATATAAAGGAGAAGTGCAACATACAGTAGTAAAAGGAAAACATTTTGATCAGAACTGCCTTAAAATAAATAAGTAAGGGAGTACCTTGAAAAATTAGTTAAGGGAAATCAGAAGACTGGACTCTCAATGCATAGTAAAGTCACGTAGCTCTCAATTCACATATTGCCCCACAAGGTTCCATGACATGGTATTCTACCAGACTACCACTATCACACACACACAATACCCTGATCTTGGTGATCTATCCAGTGCCTTCTCTCTCTCACTAATTACTCCCCCCTCCCAGGACAAAAATAGCTAAGCTAAGTCATCTAAGTTTTGGACTGGTGCGTACCCCAGATCTTGTGATTTTATTGTTGATTCACCACATGGTTCCTAGCTCCTGGTGAGATGGTCTGTATATATAGTCTCATGTGGCCATGAAATATTAATATTCCCACCTAGCCGCATGACCCCTCGCCCCTTCATGTTCAAGCAGCATGAACTGATGCAATGCATTCTGCCATTGCCAAAATGATCGCCCCTCCTCGGACAGCCAAAACACCAGAATGCTTTTCCTTGCCAATAATAACGCTTGTCGGATCCAAAGCTTCAGCACTGCAACTACAGTACAAATGTCTAAAAGAGCAACCTGGGGTTTCACATGCAGCACAATTCCCAAAATCTGACCCACTGATAGAGTTGCTTGGTAATTGGATTCCAAGATATTTACAAAACCCATCAGCCCACTTCAAAGGGAACTCACCCTCCCATCTTTCCCTGAGATCCTTTTGCATGGGCAAGGCTTAAGATTTATTTAAATTGAGCTTAAGTCCTGAAAATTTGACAAAATCTCCAAATTCCTGAATTAGGATTGCTAGCAAACCTATGCAGGTTACATAAATGAATCAACATGTCTGCAAAGGCCGCTATATGAAACGCCTCCTTCCCTAGATGAGCTCTCTCCAATCCAGAGTGTGTTTGAATCCTTTTCAACAAGGGCTCTAAGGTAAGACTGAAAAGTTACGGGACACCCTTGCTTCGTTCCAAGCCTCAATCTTCCGTGATTACTCTATTTACTAGAACCATTCCTCTCATATCTGAATACAGAAGTCTACATAAGAACATAAGATATGCCATACTGGGTCAGACCAAGGTCCATCAAGCCCAGTATTCTGTTTCCAACAGTTGCCAATCTAGGTCATATGTACTTAGCAGTTTCCCCAAGAGACACAAGTTCCACAATGCTTGTACTGGGTCAAGCATTGATATCTTCAGTCACTTCTTAATAATGGTTTATGGACCTTTCCTCCAGGAACTTGTCCAAACCTTTTTGAAACCCAGCTACACTAACAGCCTTTACTACATCCTCCGGTAACAAATTCCAGAGTTTGATTACACGTTGAGTGAAAAAATATTTTCTTTTATTAGTCTTAAATCGTTTACCCTGTAGCTTCATTGCATATCCCCTAGTCTTTCTATATTCTGATAACGTAAACAATCGATCTACGTTTACCCGTTCCACTCCGTTCATTAATTTATAGGCTTCTATCATATCTCCCCTCAGCCATCTCTTTTCCAGGTTAAAGAGCCCTAACCTTTTTAGCCTTTCTTCATAGGAGTATCCTTCCATCCCCTTTACCATTTTGGTGGCTCTTCTCTGAACCTTTTCTAAAATCGCTATATCCTTTTTAAGATACAGCGACCAGAATTGCACACAATATTCAAGGTGCGGTCTCACCATGGAATGATACAGAGGCATTATAATATCTTTTGTTTTATTTTCCATTCCTTTCCTTATCATACCTAGCATTCTATTTGCTCTCTTGGCCGCTGCTGCACACTGGGCCGAGGGTTTTAACATGGTATCCACAATGACGCCTAAATCTTTTTCCTGGGTGGTGGTTCCTAATGTGGAACCTTGCATCGTGTAACCATAGTTTGGGTTGTTCTTCCCTAGGTGCATAACCTTGCACTTGTCCACATTAAATTTCATCTGCCATTTTGATGCCCAGTCTTCCAATTTATCAAGATCCTCTTGCAATTTTTCACAATCCTCTTGGGTTTTAACAACTTTAAATAGTTTTGTGTCATCTGCAAATTTGATCACCTCACTCGTTATTCCACTTTCCAGGTCATTTATGAATATGTCAAAAAGCAGCGGACCCAGCACAGATCCCTGGGGTACACCACTATTCACCTAACTACATCCAAGAAGGGTCCTGCAATTCTACAGCTTCCAGGACCACATACATATACTCCCAATTGATGCAATCAAATGCTTCTCTGCATCAAAGCTTATTAGCTTAAATGACATCTGCCTCTTTACAGTACTGCATAGATGCTAATATCTTACGCATATTCACTACAATATACCTCCCTTCCGTGGATCCCACTTGGGAATTCTGGACCAAACATTGCATAAATATTGACAGCCTGTCCGCCATAATCTTAGCTGGTAGTTTCATATCGGCATTCAGTAGAGATATGGGTCTATATGACCCCAGCTGCAAAGGATCCCCTGTCCAGTTTTATCAATACAGTTATAATCACTTTATTTACTTCATAAGGAAACCGCTGGAGCTTAATAAGTTCTATATAATGCTCTGCCAACGGAGGAGTGATTTTATCCTGCAAAATCTTATAAATTTCACTTCTATATCCATCTGACCTTGGTTCCCTACAATTTCAGAGGTCTTTTATGTCGTGATAGGCCCATTTAAAATATTCAACCTGAGGTAGATTCACTTCAAATTCTCCCTGGCACTAATAATGTTTCCTGGCTCCTCTGCATATATCTGATAAAAATCCTGAAATGCATTCTGAATATCCATCTTGATAGAGTAGTTCTTATCCTTCCATTCTTATCTTTAAATTGCCCAAACCTAACGGTTCTCATCTTGCAAGCAAATTAAGGATGATAAAAGCTTCTCTACCTTGTTATCAAAGCGGTGCAACTTATATCAGTAATACATAGAGGGTTTACGTGCCCTCTCATGATTCCTGTATTTAGCTCTGCTTGCAATGCTAAAACACTTGCGCATCCCCCTCAGCAAAACCAGTAGCCTGTCTTTTCTGCTCCCAACATAAACTTTTTTCCAATAATACTATTCTTTTTGCTGTATCCTTCTTTTCAACAGTCTTCTTCTCAGCCTTCTCCTCCTTCTTGTCCCCCTCTCCTTCGCCCAACCAAACCCCTCTCATTTCAACCCGGTCCTCTTTTCCCACCATCTCTTTATCTTTCCTAGACCATGCTTTTCAAGCCACCTGCCCATCCTGTTCCTCTCTGGACCCTTGGCCAGCACACATAGTCTCTAGACTTGCCCCCACCCTTTCCCATAGCATCCTTCCTTTATTTCACACTAATCTTTCTACAGGATATGTCCCTCCTCCCTGGAGACATGCCATTATTCGTCCCTTCCTCAAAAATTCCTCTCTCAACCCTTTGTCTCTCACAAATTTATGCCCCATCTCAAATCTGACATTCCTCTTTAAACTTCTCAAACTGTGCTCTCCTTGCACCTTCCATTTCTGAAAAAATCTCTCACTCTTCATCCTCGACAGCCTGGCTGTCATTCTGGACACTCAACTGAATCTCTGTTGTGTGCCCTAATGAATGAAATCTGGTCCTCTTTAGATCATGGTAACTCAGTTATTCTCATCACTCTAGATCTCTCTTCAGCTTTTGATATTGTAGATCACGCCCTCCTGCTTCAACAGCTCTGTTCTATCAGGATCTGCGATTCTGTGCTTAGTTGATTCTCTTCTTACCTGTTGGACTATTCTTTCCAATTTTCTTCTAACTCTAAGCTGTCCATTTCTTTTCCTTTTCTTTCTGGAGTCCCTCAGGGTTCTTTCTCACTCCCACTCTGTTTAACATTTTTATGGCCCCTCTCCCCCTCTTGATTTAGTCCCTTGACTGCACACGCTCTCTACGCAGACAATTTTCAGATTCTCTTCTCTGTTCTTCCTCCTCTTCGGATTTCTCTCCTCTCCAAGCGTGTCTCGCAGCTGTTCACCAATGGATCTGCACCAACCACTTTATCCTCAATACCAGCAAATGTGAAATTATTTTATTCCCCTCTCAATCTGCTTCCTTACTACCTTCCCCGGTCATAGCTTCCTCACAGCTCCACTTCCATGACTCTATTAAAACTTTGGGTGTTATCCTTGACTCTTGGACTCCTTATCCAAATCTTCCCATTTTGTCCTTTGTCTGCCTTCGTTCAGCTACTTCTGGTTCTTGTTATTCCACATTTAGATTTCTGCAATTCCATGTTCCTTGGTCTTCCCTCAATATTCTCTTTGCTGTTTACAACTGATATAGTCCACTGCTCCAGACTCATTCATAAGGGCCATCGGTTCGATGATGTTTCTCCTCATCTCTTTGCACTGGCTTCCTATTTCTTTTCGCATTCATTATAAAATTCTTGATCTAACCCACTGAGCCCTTTTCGCATCATATCCTCCTTACCTGGCCACTCTTATATCCCCTTATCTCCCAGGTTACCCCCTTCATTCATCTAATACCGCTTTCCTCCCCCTTCCTCCTCCTGCTCTGCACTTGTTTCTAGAAACCCTTCCTTCACCTAGGCTGGCCCATCCCTGTGGTGCTCTCTCCTTTTCTCCTTGCCACATTAAGGCATAGTACAAGACCATTATAGGCCCAATGGTCCAGCCTATCAACCTTTCTCAAGAGATTAACAAAGATCTACTATACAGTATATTCCATGTCGTGGGGATTTTTTCACCTTGCTCTTGATACTATTCCTGTTGGTTTGTGAGTATGCCTGCCTTTGTTTGGAAAGTACCCCCAGTGTCTGATGTTGAGCTGTCTATCTCCTCATCAAGAACACAATTGAAGTCCCCACCGAATATCAAGCGTGGCATCTCAAATGCTGAAAAAGCACAGTACCAGCCCCGCATAAAACCTCAGGTAGTACGTATTGTGAGCCTATATAGTCCCCAATACTATAGACCTTCCCTGCAATTTCCACACTACAAATACATACAGACCATTTTGGTCTGTTACCTTTTCTTTGACAAAGTCAATTGCTTTATCAGTTAATATGACCACTCCCACTTTCCATTCTCCCTGAAAAAGAGCTGTAGATCTCTCCCACCCACCAATGCGTCAATTTTGCATGTTCTCCCTCAATTTGATGGGTTTTCTGTAAGAAGGCAATGCCAGTTTGTTTATCCTTAGAGCTTTCAGCACCTTATGCTGCTTGATAGATGAGCGAATAACTCATACATTCCAATAAATTATCAATACACCTTTAGCCATACTCAAAATGGGAGATACAGATACTTAACACTTATTGCCTGAGAGACCCTCGCAGCCTAGAGTCTCCTTTGACACCTGCTATCATCTTAACTACTCTACACCGAACAAGGAATAGTGGCGCACCAATCCAGCACCCCCTACCTCCCCTTGCCCCTTCCCACCCATCCCTCCCCTCCCCCATTTGAGTTAATACACATTTCCTACCCTCTCGGAGGTTAAATGACATGTATGGGCCCCACGACCATTCACACCAATATCTGCATCACCCCTACGCAGCCCCATCACCATCCTCTCATTGTGCCCCCCTCCAGACTAGATTTTACTCTACTCACCCAAACCATTCCAAAAAAGAAAAACCTACCCCCCCATAATTCCATACTAGGTGACCGTCCTCATTGGACACCCAAGCAATCTCACTCCTGTCACATTGGTTTCATATCCCTATGCCCTCCTACACTGTTCCCTAGAGCCTCAATCAAACAGATCATTAAGGATATAACTCGTGTCTAGAGAAAGGGTGTACAAAGAAGCCCAATGATATTCAGCATGGATCAGATTCTTGAAAACTTGACATCATCTTAACATTTTCATATTGCAAAATAAATATCCTGAACATTAATAACCATTTTAATAGCAAGGACATATTCCGCAGACCATGCCATTCATTAGCAGGTCTCTCATTTATGGCAATAGCATGTAAATATTTAGCCCTCTCTATAACAGAACTAAGGCAGCCTTACAAATGGGGTGCATATGTGCACAGTATAATAATATATTAAACATTCAATAATAATATTAAACCTTCACCAGGCTCTGGACTAATGTTCCCAAGTCACGTTAATGTTGACCAAAGTCAAAATGCTCAGAAAAGAAATGCCTCTCCTCTGAGTATAATCTCATCATTCAGTGACCGTTGACAAGCACACCATTTTCTTTCACTTCACCAACCTCCTCTACCTCCCCCCTGGATTTGTTCCTCCCTCCCAATTGTTCACACTTATCTTCTACAGCTAAACTCCAAACATTCCATTGAAACTACTACTGATAGGCATCCCATCCACAGGCTGGGAAAATCCAGAAGCCTGAGGCTAAACTGGTCCTTCAGAGTTGCAAATAATCAGCCTTGTAGATATTGGATGTACTCTTGAAGCAACTACCAGAATCCAACCATCTGTCCATTCAGTAATTGGAAGTTGCAGAAAGGCTGAAGACCTCTCTTGTCCCATAGACTGGAAGATTCCCTGGTGAGTTTAAAGATGTTTTCTCTGTAGAGTTTCTTCAAATGTTCTCTTAGGCTTCTGCAGCTACTATGATGATCTTTGCAGTTTTCTGGACCATGCTGCTTTCTCACCAAAATTCAAATTCAAATTTCCCACCTCAATCTCATCAATCTTGAACAAACATCCACTGCTTAACCACTTCGCCTTGAAGAGTGCCACAGTATATGGTGGCAGAAATGTCTGTTCCAGTTACTAAGACGCAGCATGACCTGGAAAACGGCAAATATCATCATCATAACTGCAGAAGCCCAAGAGAACAGCACTTAAGGTGGTCCAATTGGATGAAGATCAGGAACTATTTATAGCATATTAGCCCAGGGAGCTCGAGAACAGTGAAGCAACATGTCCTTCCTAGCTCATCATGTCACGTGGAACAAAAAATCTTTGCTATTAAAAGCAATGTTTATTAGTTAATTTCCTATTCTATCAATTGCCTATTCCTACTCTTAAGAACCACTGCTTATATAAATGGGAAAAAACAAAACCTGATTTTTTTCCCAGGAACAAGCAGAAAGTCAGTCCTCACATATGGGTGACTTCAGTGCCGATAGAGCCTGCACGGTAACCTCTCCACAGCTTTCAAAGAAAGCCTTTGGGAGATTCACCACACGTGCGTGATCCCCTTCTGCCTAAGGGTGACATCTTGCCTCAATCTCCTTTTTTCCACAGAGCCCATTGGACGTGTCTCTGTTCCCCCAAGATAAAGTTGATTTTTTTCTTGCCTTTTACTTCGGCTTTTGGATCGATTCCTTTCTCTGGTTGCGTATCGGTGCCCTTCTCGCCTCCTGAGTCCGCTTGCCTTGGGCATCCCCTTTTTTCCCTCAGAGTTTTTTTCTTGGTGCGTGGGTTTTCGTGTCTTTTATAGATGGGTCAAAGGAGTTTGACCTCATGAGGGTGGTATTCTCCACAATGGCCTTGGTCAGTGGCGTCAAGCGACCGCTGTGCACATAATATGCCATGCAAGGATTCCCATGATTGTTGCCTTTGGTGCCTTTGGCCGGATCATGATGCCTTGGCATGTGGTCTCTGCCAGCAGATGACCCCCAAGGCCCCCCGAGGCCATAAGAAGCAGCACAAGTCGATTTTTCACAAGACCGGCTCAGTCCTGGAGTCATCTGCAGGATCAGTGCCCTCAAGGGCCACTGCAGAGGCCTTGGCCTCGTTTGATGACCATGTTGCCTCGGAGCCTCAAGGTCACAGGGCATCGAGCTGGGGATCCTTTGGGGAGGGAGGGATGCTCCTTGAAGAGCCAGATGTCATTGGTGGCCTCATTGGGTGATGAGTCTGGGGCTGTGGGGCAGTCCCATGGCCCCCAGCCTTGGAGCACTCAATGTAATGCTGATGGCAATGTCAAAATTGAAGTAAAACCAGGGAGGAAGAAGGTATCCGCAGAAAACAGGAGAAGGAAAACCAAGAGCGGAACCTAAAGACCAGGCCTACACGTAGGTGTATTGTTGCAATTAAAAGTTTATTGAGGACCCAACTAAAAGGTTTCGGCCGGAGGCCTTCTTCAGGGGTCTAAAAATAAATACAAAGCATACATTAAAACGTACATATGAAATTATAACTGATTACTCTACATACAATGTTAAAAAGAATCTAAACAACTTAAAAGACAGAAAAAACATCCATATAAGGACTTTACATAAAAAGTACGAATATAACTAAGATGTAAGATACACCATCACAAAATATGATACCATGCAAAATAACATCAAAAAATCACAGGTCATCAAATATGAAGAAAAATATATATATTACTACAAAATGTAACATCATATAATATGGTATTAAAAGCGAAAGGTCTTGCAAAGGGAAAAAACCAAACAAAAAGAAACATTGATAAAAGACATAATATGAAAACGCATGAGTATACTTATATACTTCTTACATGTTAGTTTTAATACGAATCCTTTGTTGCAGAAGTTTTTTAGGGAGAGTGTTTTTTAAAAGCTTTGTATGTATTGGCATAATATTAATACTATGTTTTTAATTATTATTTATACTTACTATCAATGTTTTTTACCCCCCTTCCTCTGTCTTTGATTTGTTTCACCTACGTTGTATCATGAACTGTTTGATGTGTTTGTCTTTTAACAACAGTTTTATTTTTCCTTTTCTCATTTTTTGATTAGTTTGGCTTATACCTTTATTTATGCCCGAGTGGACTGCCACCTCCTTTATTTTGAGTCAGCTTCTTTTAGTGCCGTTTCTTTTTTAGCTAATGCTAATGTTTTCCCTTTCAAGGGTATACTAGTTTTATGAACAATTTTCTATTTTTATGCCCTATATTCACCCTAATTTATTTGAGTAGTTTTGTTTTGTACCCTTATTTATTGCCGAATGCACTGCCATCCCCTTTTATTTGGCAGTATACTCGTCCATTGTACCTTCCCCATTATTTATCTATCTCAAATATCTAATATATGCCCCTGCCGGCTGTTTTTAAAAAAATTTTAATCCTTTTATGTCTAATCATTGCTAAGGACAGTGGTTCTTTTTGTAGCAGTACGGTTGTTATGTTCGGGTGATTTACTAATCCATCGTTTACGACGTGTAGTGTTTTTTATATATTAATCATTTCACTTCACAATTTTAATTTCTATTTATTGCTGGACCATCCTTTTATTATTTTTATGAGACACAGTTGTATCTATTTGGTTTTACTTAGTTTCTGCTTTATTACGGCTTCTCTCTTCTATCAAGCAGTTAGCGATTTGTTTTGCGTGCTTTAGCACATTACTTAGATTAACGTCGTCGTTTTATTTTTACAATTAATATATTTTCAATATAGTTTCCTTTTGTCTATTTTGCTAATGGAACCTATATTTGCATTTATGACGTCCTTAGTCTCATTATAATAGCCTTTTAAGCAGCAAAATTTTAAAGCACCACCTCAGAATCATTTAAATATCCCTTCTGCACTTGCGCAGCGTTTCCCACGCACAGCAACGACCTTGGTAATGTTTGCAGTTTCTTCTGAGTTACTTCTCTTCCTTAGTCGTAAAGTTTTTGTGCTGTTTCGCACAGTTTCTTTTAACCTTGGCTTCTTTTTATCATGTTTATGGCATTTGCAATACTTCCTCGTCATGATCTGGGTATTCAATACACCTCTTCGGTAGTATTATACCTTGGTTGTTTATCAAATGTGCTCCCACTCAAATCACTCTCCTTTGTATGTTTACGTGCCCATACACTGCCATTACTATATGTGTTGGTCTCTTTACAGTAGGGCACTTTTAATCTGCTCCCTATGCGATCTCAACTTTATTAATTTACATGTTTGTAGTGGTTGCAGTTTTACTTTCTTGTTATAGTTCGTCACTTTGTGGTGCCCTACAATTTTTGAAATATTACGTGGACGTTTTGTATAGATTCTTTGTAGTTTTGCATATACAACAATATCCTCTTGATATGCATTTGATACTACCTTTTCCCCCTAAACATTAAGTCATAATATGCTTTCTTTTATATGTTATGTTTTTACGTTAGCATTGCCAGTTTGCCTTTTATTCATTAATATACTCTCTTGCCGCAATGCCTTTGGTATATTGTTCCATAACACAATTTTGATTGTATCTCTTCGTTATATACCCTTGTGGTTTGTTTAATCTTCAAGCTACCTAATTTATTCACTATAAGTGTATCTAGCAAAAAAATGTTTTAGTATTGTCTGTTTTTATCTATTGTTTATCCTTCTGTTTCTCTGTATTCTACATTTGTCTTCTTATAAGTCTTCCGTGCATTTAGATCCCGCTGAAGTCTATATTTATTAGAGTAGAATCCTAGAAGAATGAAATGGTTAAACAATTAACTTTTAGCTTTTAATTTTTCACACAATACTTGTTTATTGATGATTGTGCTTTTTTGTGATTTCGTCACAACATGAGGTTTTATGTTCTCAATTTCTCTTTAATCCACACAGATTGAGGAAAGCATTCTGCTCCTTTACTACTTGTTGCTATCTCTTGTGGTAATGTATTTTATAACCTTATTGTATACACCTTTACTACTCATGCGTTTTCATATTATGTCTTTTATCAATGTTTCTTTTTGTTTGTTTTTTTCCCTTTGCAAGACCTTTCGCTTTTAATACCATATTATATGATGTTACATTTTGTAGTAATATATATATTTTTCTTCATATTTGATGACCTGTGATTTTTTGATGTTATTTTGCATGGTATCATATTTTGTGATGGTGTATCTTACATCTTAGTTATATTCGTACTTTTTATGTAAAGTCCTTATATGGATGTTTTTTCTGTCTTTTAAGTTGTTTAGATTCTTTTTAACATTGTATGTAGAGTAATCAGTTATAATTTCATGTGTACGTTTTAATGTATGCTTTGTATTTATTTTTAGACCCCTGAAGAAGGCCTCCGGCCGAAACCTTTTAGTTGGGTCCTCAAAAAACTTTTAATTGCAACAATACACCTACGTGTAGGCCTGGTCTTTAGGTTCCGCTCTTGGTTTTCCTTATGCTGATGGCAATGGCCAAGAGTGGCCCTTGAAGCTGCCCCAGTGGAAGAAAATGCCATTGGCATCCAGGGATTGATCTTGGTCCTCCAAGGCCATCCTTGTCAAGGACACCCCCTTGACAGCGATGGTGCTGGGCCTGAGGTTCTCAGTGCCCGTGTCAGTGGCTGCAGAGCGTTCTGGCCTCAAGGCCAGGATGGTGTCTTTGGAATGCAGCTTGTCTTGCCCTCATGGCCCAACAGCGGGCTCTGATACCTGGAACCTCTGGGTCATCACTCCTGACCACTGGCCTCTCCACTGCGAGGGAGTCCCCAGATGTAAAGCCAGTCCTTGAGCGCCACCAGCCTCGAGAAACACCTCGGCACCGGTCCCAGTCCCGCTCGATGCTGAGGACTTCCACTCAGAGCACAGGGACATCGGGGCCCCCAGGCCATTCAGGCTGGGGTGTGAGCCTAAGGCCTGGAGGACCGTCGAGATCTCCTCCAACTCTGGGTTGGACTGGGAGACCGAAGACGATGAGTCCCCAGATATTCGATTCCACAGAGATGTGCCATTGGACCCTTCCCCTCCCAAAGCCCAGCGCCAGTCCCCACCCAAGGATCTGGTCTTGCTGGACTTTGTTTGAGATATTGCAAAGGCTCTTGTCTCTTGGGTGAAGGAACTCAAAATCCTCCAGTACAAGATTTCCCCAAAGAAGGCCCTTATGATGCCCATTCCCCCCATCCTGGAATGGCAGTTCTTTTGTATGTGGGAGCCTCAGTTTCCATTGTGAGCATGCAGCTGGACTCAATGTACTAGGTACGCCAGAGCCACGGCTTCCAAAAAGCTCAACTGCCTCACAACTCCATGGTGGTGGAGTTGGCTATGCATAGGCTCAAAAGCCAGAAAATGCACTCCTCGGTGATCCCGGGCAGGGAATCCCACTCCATGGATGCCCTGGGAAGGAAGTGCTTCCAGGGCTTGATGCTCATCAGCCGGATCCATGTTTACCCAGCTGTACATGGGCACGCTCTTGTGGGCCCTTGCGAGGGAAGTCGCTGGGTTCTCGACTGGTCTCTCTGAGGAACCTCTTCGGCGGTTCCGAACGCTGACCTCCATGGTCAGAGTGCTTCAAATTTATGACTCAGGTGGCCTATGATAGCTTCAAGGTGGCAGGTAGAGTAGCCGTGGTGGGCATTAGTCCCAGCCATCATGCCTGGCTACAGTCTTCCAATTTGGAGCAATGGGTGTAGGACAAGTTGGTCGATGTCCCTTGCTGGGGAGAGAACCTCTTTAGCAAGTCCATGACAGACAAGGCCGCCAAGCTGTAGTCCAAGTTCATGACCAGGACCAGGCTCTCCAAAAAGACTTCTGACTGTTCCCGAAGGAAGGCTTCAGGTAAAAAGCCTATATCTGAAGAAGAGAAAAGCTTATGGAAACTATCCTCAGTACTCAGCTTTCCCAGCTCCCCAATAGGGCCAGCCGGCCAAGGGACCATGGCACGGCCCTCATAAGCCTAAGACCCCCAAGCCCCAGACTGCACTTCCAGCACAACTTGGAGGGGACTTTTGACTCCTTGGGCATAGTCTCTCTTCCCCCAGGAGGTCCTGACCCGCAGCTTACGGGGGGGGAGGGGGCCATCTGGTAGTCCACCATCATTACCGATGCATGGGCCCTATAGGTGGTGAATGAGGGTTACCTCCCCCACTTCAAACAGATTTCCCCCCCCCACGCCATTTTTCCTGTGAGAACCTCTATGACTCCCCTTCACCAGAGCCTGCTTCAGCAAGAACTCACAGATCTTTGGCAGACAGGCCGGCGGAACCTGTCACCCTCCACCTCAGGGGCAGGGAGTTCTATTCCCTCTACTTTCTGGTTCCAAAAAGGACTGGAGGGTTTTGACTCATTCTAGACCTGCGAGACCTCAACCAGTTCCTGGTGAGGGAGAAGTTCAAAATGCTCTCTCTTGGAACATTGCTTTCATACCTTCACCAGGGGACTGGCTATGCACCTTAGATTTGAAGAATGCGTGTACACACACATCCTCAATCATCCCCTTCACAGGCAGTACCTCCATTTTATGGTAGGAGGCTGCCACTACCAGTACAGGGTTCCACCCTTCGGTCTGGGCTCCACCCCAAGAGTATTCACCAAGTGCCTAGCTGTGGTTGCCGCTGCCTTGCGTCTTCAAGGGGTGTTCATCTTCCCCTACCTGGATGACTAGCTCATCAAGGGCAGCACTACCGCTGAAGCGCATCAGGTGATGGGCTACACCATCCTCATTCTGGAGCACTTGGGGTTCATCATAAATTACCCCAAGAAATGGAGTTCATAGGGGCACTGCTGGACACCGTCCAGGCCAGGGCCTTCCTCCCTCGGATAGGGCCCAGTGCTTCAAGGCACTTGAGGGGCACATCCAGGGTTGCCCGTCAACCTCTGCCCGCCTTCTGCTTCACCTGCTGTGTCAGACGGCATCCACGGTACATGACACCCTGGATGCAAATCTGCATATACTTCCAGTGGTCTCAAGCGGCAGGGCACCTGCAGGACAGGGTGGTCATAACCCATCCTCTGGCCGACTCCCTCGACTGGTGGTGACACCTCCAGCACCTACAGGCTGGGATGCCCTTCCAGGCCCTCACTCCCCAGAGAATCCTCATCACAGACACCTCGAAACTGGGCTGGGGAGCCCATTGTGACCACCTCCGCACTCAGAGCAGCTGGTTACAGGCAGAGATCCTCCAGCAGATCAACCTCCTGGAGCTCTGAGTCGCTACCCCCTTTGGCATGAAGTGGTGCTGATCCAGACTGACAACCAGGTGGCAATGTTCTACATCAACAAACAGGGAGGTACGGGATCGTCCCTCCTGTTCCAGGAGGCGGTGAGCCTCTGCTCTTTTTCCAGTGACAAGAGGATGCTCCTGCGTGTGGTCTATCTACTGGGCCAGGACAATGTCCTGGCGGACTGGCTTAATCAGGTCTTCCAACTGCACAAGTGCCAGTTGGACCCCTGGGTGGCCTATCGGCTGTTCCACCTCTGGGGGCTCCCACAGATGGACCTACTTGCCAGCCCAGTCAATGCTTAGCTGCACCGCTTCTGCTTCAGGAAGCCACACCCCTTGTGGGTGGCAGCAGATGTGTTCCTCATCCTGTGAATGGGATGGCCTCCTTTATGTCTTCCCACCAATGCCGCTAATTGCCAAGACCCTCTTCAAGGTCCTGCTCAACAGAGCTATTGTGATACTGATGGACCCATTGTAAGCCTGGCAGCTGTGGTTCCTCCTACTCCTCTGCATGTCCCAGGCACTCCCGTTTCTGCTGGGATGTGCCCTGGGCCTGCTGTTGCAATAGGACGGCTTGCTCCTGCACTCCAATCTGAGGACCCTGACTCTGAAGGCCTGGCTGCTGAAAAGGTAGTATTGGCCCACTTCAATCTCTCAAGTCAGGTGAACATAAGAACATAAGATATGCCATACTGGGTCAGACCAAGGTCCATCAAGCCCAGTATTCTGTTTCCAACAGTGGCCAATCTAGGTAATATGTACCTAGCAGTTTCCCCAAGAGACACAAGTTCCACAATGCTTGTACTGGGTCAAGCATTGATATCTTCGGTCACTTCTTAATAATGGTTTATGGACATTTCCTCCAGGAACTTGTCCAAACCTTTTTTAAACCCAGCTACAACAGCCTTTACTACATCAAATTCCAGAGTTTGATTACACGTTGAGTGAAAAAATATTTTCTTTTATGAGTCTTAAATAGTTTACCCTGTAGCTTCATTGCATGTCCCCTAGTCTTTCTATATTCTGATAAGGTAAACAATCGATCTACGTTTACCCGTTCCACTCCGTTCATTAATTTATAGACTTCTATCATATCTCCCCTCAGCCGTCTCTTTTCCAGGTTAAAGAGCCCTAACCTTTTTAGCCTTTCTTCATAGGAGTATCCTTCCATCCCCTTTACCATTTTGGTGGCTCTTCTCTGTACCTTTTCTAAAATCGCTATATCCTTTTTAAGATACGGCGACCAGAATTGCACACAGTATTCAAGGTGCGGTCTCACCATGGAACGATATAGAGGCATTATAATATCTTTTGTTTTATTTTCCATTCCTTTCCTTATCATACCTAGCATTCTATTTGCTCTCTTGGCCGCCGCTGCACACTGGGCCGAGGGTTTTAACATGGTATCCACAATGACGCCTAAATCTTTTTCCTGGGTGGTGGTTCCTAATGTGGAACCTTGCTTCGTGTAACCATAGTTTGGGTTGTTCTTCCCTAGGTGCATAACCTTGCACTTGTCCACATTAAATTTCATCTGCCATTTTGATGCCCAGTCTTCCAATTCATCAAGATCCTCTTTCAATTTTTCACAATCTTCTTGGGTTTTAGCAACTTTAAATAGTTTTGTGTCATCTGCAAATTTGATAACCTCACTCGTTATTCCACTTTCCAGGTCATTTATGAATATGTCAAAAAGCAGCGGACCCAGCACAGATCCCTGGGGTACACCACTATTCACCTTTCTCCATTGGGAAAATTGGCCATTTAGCCCTACCCTCTGCTTTCTATCTTTTAACCAGTTCCTGATCCACAATAGTACACTGCCTCCTATCCCATGACTCTTTAGTTTTGCCAAAAGTCTCTGATGAGGGACCTTGTCAAAGGCTTTCTGAAAGTCCAGATACACAATATCAACCGACTCACCTTAGTCCACCTGTTTATTCACTCCTTCAAAAAAACATAACAGATTAGTAAGACAAGATCTTCCTTGTCTAAAGTCATGTTGGCTGTCTCCCATTGGGTTGTGACTATCTACATGCTGAGTAATTTTATTCTTTATGATGGTTTCTACCATTTTTCCTGGTACTGACGTCAGGCTCACCGGTCTGTAGTTTCCCGGATCACTCCTGGAACCCTTTTTAAAAATTGGTATTACATTGGCGATCCTCCAATCTTCAGGTATTAGAGATGATTTTAATGATAGTTCACAGATTACTAATAGCAGGTCTGCAATCTCATATTTCAGTTCTTTCAACACCCTTGGATGTATACCATCCGGCCCAGGTGACTTGCTACTCTTCAGTTTATCTAATAGTTGTAAGACATCTTCCCGATGTATCGATATTTCCTTCAATTCTTCCGCACCTTTAAATACCACTTCAGTCATGGGTAACATCCCTACATCTTCCTCAGTAAAGACCGAAGCAAAGAATTCATTCAGTCTCTCCGCTATAGCCTTGTCGCCTCTTAGTGCTCCTTTAACCCCTTTATCATCTAATGGACCAACTGACTCTCTCACAGGTTTTTTGCTACGAATGTTCTTGAAAAGGTCTTTATTTCGCGTTTTTGCTTCCGCAGCAAGCTTCTTCTCAAATTCTCTCTTTGCCTGCCTTATCAATGCCTTGCATTTGACTTGCCAGTGCTTGTGCTGTTTCCAGGTTTCGTCGTTTGGCTCTTTTTTCCATTTCCTGAAAGATGCTTTTTTGGCAACAACAGCCTCTCTGACCTCACCTTTAAACCATGCTGGCAGTTTTTTGGACTTCCTTCCACTTTTCTTAAAGCGTGGAATACAGCTGGTCTGGGCTTCCAAGATAGTATTTTTCAACAACACCCAAGCTTGATGTACGTCTTTAACCTTCGCAACTGCTCCTTTTAGTTTTTTCTTAACTGTTTTCCTCATTTTATCATAGTCTCCCTTTCGAAAGTTAAAAGGTAGTACTGTGGATTTCCTTACTATCCCTCCTCCACTAATTAAATCAAAGGCGATCATGCTATGATCGCTATTGCCAAGTGGCCCCAACACCCTTATCTCTTGCACTAGAACTGGTGTTCCACTAAGGACTAGGTCTAATATGGCTTCCCCTCTGGTCGGTTCATGAACCAGCTGCTCCAAGAAGCAGTCATTTATTTCATCTAGGAACTTTATCTCCCTAGCATGTCCTGACGTGACACTGACCCAGTCGATACCGGGGTAATTGAAATCACCCATTATTATTACTGCGCTGTATCTTTTGTTAGCTTCCTTGATTTCTTTGAGCATTTCATCATCCATTTGGTCATTCTGGCCAGGTGCTCGATAGTACACCCCCACTGCCATTGCCTTCCCCTTTTATATGGAATTTCAATCCATATAGATTCTACAGTAGATTTTGTTTCCTGCAAAACTTTAATCCTTTCTGAGTCAATGCCCTCTCTAACATAGAGTGCAACCCCTCCACCAATTTGATCAGCTCTATCATTACGATATAGTTTGTACCCAGGTATCACAGTGTCCCACTGGTTGTCCTCCTTCCACCATGTCTCTGATATTTCAATCATATCTAGCCTTTCATTTAGTGCTATATATTCTAACTCTCCCATCTTATTCTTTAGACTTCTATCATTTGCATACAAGCATTTTAGAGAATGTATTTTATTCATGTTAATTTGGCTATTGTTAGACATGGGTAAATTGGGATCTTTAAGTTCTGTCTGCTCCATACTTGAGGGCATTTGGGCTACTTTACTCTTTTGTGGAACCTCTCTGGTTTTGGTAGTATCCTTCAAGGATACATTCTTCTGAACCATCCGCTCTTGGGTGACTCATCCAGATGAGTGGAGACTATTCATCGATTCATCAAAAATGTGTCTTAAAGCTGTTTTGCTGCATAATGGCAATGTTTTGCCAATGATAACAATTGGTCACACAGTCCATATGGAGGAAACCTATGACAATATAAACCAGCTGTTGAGATGCATAAACTATGACCAACATCAGTGGCAGCTTTATGGTGATGTGAAAGTCATTGCTCGGTCTGCAGACTGGATACACAAAATACTGTTGTTTTCTCTGTGTGATGGGATAGTTGTGTGAAAAATTCCCACTACATTAAGACAGATTGGCCACTCTGACAGTCATTGGAGCCTGTAAAGAAAATTGTGCAGCATCCACCACTTCTTGAATCACGGAAGAGTTTGTTACCACCCTTACACATTAAGCTTGGTGTAATGAAAAAAGTGTCAAGTCCATGGACAAAACAAAACCAAGTGAAGCTAAGATAAAGGAAGATGAACTTCTTCAAGATAATGCATTTAACCATGCATCATGTGGCAAAGAAAGGACGGCATGGAAATCCAAGGGAATTGTATGCAATAGGGGCCAAGAAGTTGGTGTGCACAGACCAGGAGAAGGACCTCAGAGTGATTGTTTCTGAGGATCTCAAGGTGGCAAAAGCCAGCAGGATGCTGGGTTGCATACAATGAGGAATTATCAGCAGAAAGGAAGAGATAATAATGCCACTGTACAAATGACTTGTGAGGCTTCACTTGGAATATCGTGTTTAGTTTTGGAGACCGTATCTCGCAAAGGATATAAAAAGACTGGAAATGGTTCAGAGGAAGGCAACCAAAATGATTTGGAGCATGCGTCAGAAGACTTATGAGAAGAGATTTGAAGACCTAAATATGTACAATCTGGAGGAGAGAAGGAACAGGGGAGATATGATTCAGACCTTTAAATACTTAAAGAGTATTAATGAACAAACAAACCTCTTCCAAAGAAGGGGAAGCTGTAAAACTAGAGGGCATAACATGAAGCTGCAAGGGGGTAAACTGAAAGACAATGTTAGGAAATACTTTTCACTGAAAGGGTGGTGGATGCTTGGAATGCCCTCCCAATGGAAGTGGTGGGGCAAATACAGTGACAGAATTCAACATGGCATGGGACAGACACAGTGGATCCCTTTATAGCAACAGGATAAAATCAAAATAAACATAGCTGTCTCTTATATCTCAGCAAAAAGGGGTGACCTACATGGAGCGGTGGATACACCCCTAAACAAAGGCCTTTGGAGGGGTGATCTGCACGGAGCGGCAGGTGTACCTGCTCTTGATGCCTTGCTGGACAGAATAGATGGACCATATCTGCCATTATATTCTCTGTTACTATACTATGTAATGGCAAAGCGTTTTCTTGGGGACAAGAAGGCAAATGACTACAAGGAGGGAGTTGGTGGAAAAGCTCCTCAATGCATACAAAAATCTTGGCTGCAACATGTCACTAAAGATACATTTTTTGCACTCTCATCTTGATTTTTTCCCACCGAAATGCGGAGCAGTGAGTGATGAGCATGACAAGTGATTTCATCAGGACATTGCAGCAATGGAGAAAAGATATCAAGGCAAATGAAGCCCAACAATGCTTGCAGACTATTGCTGGACAGTGACAAGAGATACTCCATTTACAGAATACAAGCCAAGAAACTCCGAGTAGACACTAAATAAGGTCTGAAATGAATACTAATGCATACATACAGTAATCATGTCTTGCTTTCTATTTCATACTAACTTTTTAAATTGTATTTAAATAACCCTTTGGCTGATTTTTAAACTTTTAAACAAAGACGACAGGTGAAATATTATTGTCATATATATGGCAACCATAAACACAAGAAAATACCTAGGTTTATAAAAATTTGTGATTAAAACTCTTACTACCAACATGCTATATAAACAAGTAAAATGAAAAAGCTCAGATATCTTGGAAACAGTAGCCACAAGGGTTTTAAATGTCATTTTTTAATTCAGTGCATCAAAATCCATAAGAATTGGCATATTTTGTCTCTGAAGCAGACAACTTTTAAAAAATTGTAGACCAGTGTAATGAACAAAACCCCCAAATGGAAATAAGACAATAACAGGAGTCAATCCCACTAGGAGGCCATATCTAGAGTGGAATGAAGAAGGCATCAAATGCTGGGCAGAGCACAACAAAATGAAGGGGCATGAAAAGTTCAAGAAGATAAAGAAAACATTTTTTTTATTCTTACTTTGTTTTTGGGGAAAAGGGGGTGGATTTTTGGGACAGGAAAAAAATGAAACAGTAGCTCACACCAGGGAGTAGCATCTAAAATTGCACTAAAAGCAATATAGTAGGGTATCAAACCAAGAGAATAGTGTACACAGTGGCAGCATCTAGAGCAACAAATCATGAAAGCAGGGCAGACAGTGACAGGCAGCAGCGGCATAGGGAAACATGGAGAAAGGAGGGTTTTCTCTTTTTTATGTATTTCCTTTTTTAGATTTTTGTATGTGAGGCTCAAGTATGTGAGGAAAGTAGACAGTAGGAACTTACCCGGCTTAAAGGGTGAGCCAGGGAGGCAATGACTTGGGGTGCTCAAGTGTAAAGGCACCAAAAGCCTGCCTCACTAGCGCACTCCCATCATTCCTAGCTAGTCGTCTCTTCGACACCCCTCCCTTGCATTAATGTTTGACACAGCTATGGAAGCATTTTCCTTTGCTCTTCTGGCTGTGCTATGGTGAAGCTGCTGGCACTATGGCATTTTTAAAGAGCCAAAACAAACCTTAAGAGAGATAGGAAGTGCTTGTTTTTGCCTGTTAAAAATGCTCTGGTGCTGGTGTCTTCAGCCCAGCACAGTTGTGGAAGCGAAGGAAAATGCTCCTGTGGCTGTGTTAAATATTAATGTGGCGGAAGGGAAGAGAGGAGGTGGCTTGTTGTGAGTGAGGTTGGGGGAGGAGGAATGGCTGCTGGGCTGATACTGGTGAGGAAAGCGGGACTGGGAAATGAATGATGCTAGGGTGTCAGACTGGGATTGGAAGATGGCTGAGGCTGGTGGGGGGGAGGGGGGAGGTGGTGTTGGGATTGTAAAGGAGCTGAGACTAGAAGGAGGAGTGATGCTGGCAGTAGGAGTTTGGGACTTGAGACTGGTTCTGGGAGTGGAAGGGGGACTGATGCTAGGGCTGCAGTCCATGGGACTGATAAGGGACTGATGGGAAAAGAGGGAGTGAGAAGAAAAGAGGAGGATAGATGTATTCAGGAGGAAGAAGTAATGTCATATGCAGGGGAAGTTTAAGAAGGAAAGGCATAAGAGAGGATTTGAGGGGTAAGGAGAAAGGAATATTGGAAAAGGATGTAGATGGGCGCGTGCTGGGGAAAGAATAGAGTGGGAACGCAGAAGACAGATTCTAAGATTGGCTGTGTATTGGGTGTGTAAGTAGGGACACAAGGCTTAGGTTGGAAGAGTGGGGACCTGGGAATTAACTGGAAGGATAGTGGAGGCTAAGAAACTTAGGAGAACAATGAGAGCTAGATGAATTGAATGTATTTTAATGAATTTTTATACCTCTCTTTATAAGGAAGAGATGGGAGATGCTGGTCAAACTCAGATTTACTTACAATAGTGAGATCTGCTAAGACTGAAGAGCAATCAAATGCACTGAATGCTCTCATTATGGCACAAGAAGGCTTAGATGGAAATTAAAGGGTTAAGATCTTCCCATGCCCCAGGACCTAGAACATAAGATATGCCATACTGGGTCAGACCAAGGTCCATCAAGCCCAGTATTCTATTTCCAACAGTGGCCAATCTAGGTCATATGTACCTAGCAGTTTCCCCAAGGGACACAGGTTCCACAATGCTTGTATTAGTTCAAGCATTGATATCCTGGGTCCCTTCTTAATAATGGTTTATGGACCTTTCCTCCAGGAACTTGTCCAAACCTTTTTTAAACCCAGCTACACTAACAGCCTTTACTACATCCTCCGGTAACAAATTCCTGAGTTTGATTACACGTTGAGTGAAAAAATATTTTCTTTTATTAGTCTTAAATAGTTTACCCTGTAGCTTCATTGCATGTGCCCTAGTCTTTCTATATTCTGATAAGGTAAACAATCGATCTACGTTTACCCGTTCCACTCCGTTCATCAATTTATAGACTTCTATCATATCTCCCCTCAGCCGTCTCTTTTCCAGGTTAAAGAGCTCTAACCTTCTTAGCCTTTCTTCATAGGAGTATCCTTCCATCCCCTTTACCATTTTGGTGGCTCTTCTCTGAACCTTTTCTAAAATCGCTATATCCTTTTTAAGATACGGCGACCAGAATTGCACACAGTATTCAAGGTGCGGTCTCACCATGGAACGATATAGAGGCATTATAATATCTTTTGTATTATTTTCCATTCCTTTCCTTATCATACCTAGCATTCTATTTGCTCTCTTGGCTGCTGCTGCACACTGAGCCGAGGGTTTTAACATGGTATCCACAATGACGCCTAAATCTTTTTCCTGGGTGGTAGTTCCTAATGTGGAACCTTGCATCGTATAACCATAGTTTGGGTTGTTCTTCCCTAGGTGCATAACCTTGCACTTGTCCACATTAAATTTCATCTGCCATTTTGATGCCCAGTCTTCCAATTTATCAAAATCCTCTTGCAATTTTCCACAATCCTCTTGGGTTTAAACAACTTTAAATAGTTTTGTGTCATCTGCAAATTTGATAACCTCACTCGTTATTCCACTTTCCAGGTCATTTATGAATATGTCAAAAAGCAGCGGACCCAGCACAGATCCCTGGGGTACACCACTATTCACCTTTCTCCATTGGGAAAATTGGCCATTTAGCCCTATCCTCTGCTTTCTATCTTTTAACCAGTTCCTGATCTACAATAGTACACTGCCTCCTATCCCATGACTCTTTAGTTTTGCCAAAGGTCTCTCATGAGGGACCTTGTCAAAGGCTTTCTGAAAGTCCAGATACACTATATCAACCGACTCACCTTTGTCCACCTGATTATTCACGCCTTCAAAAAAACATAACAGATTAGTAAGACAAGATCTTCCTTGTCTAAAGCCATGTTGGCTGTCTCCCATTAGGTCATGACTATCTACATGCTGAGTAATTTTATTCTTTATGATGGTTTCTACCATTTTTCCTGGTACTGATGTCAGGCTCACCGGTCTGTAGTTTCCCGGATCACCCCTGGAACCCTTTTTAAAAACTGGTGTGACATTGGCGATCCTCCAATCTTCAGGTATTAGAGATGATTTTAATGATAGTTCACAGATTACTAATAGCAGGTCTGCAATCTCATATTTCAGTTCTTTCAACACCCTTGGATGTATACCATCCGGCCCAGGTGATTTGCTACTCTTCAGTTTATCTAATAGTTGTAATACATCTTCCCGATGTATCAATATTTCCTTCAATTCTTCCGCACCTTTAAATACCACTTCAGTCATGGGTAACATCCCTACATCTTCCTCAGTACAGACTGAAGCAAAGAATTAATTCAGTCTCTCCGCTATCGCCTTGTCGCCTCTTAGTGCTCCTTTAACCCCTTTATCATCTAATGGACCAACTGACCTGATGGGTTTAGAAGTGAATTCTATAAATTTTTTCAGGATAAAGTTTGTGTGCCTCCAGCGCGGCTTTATTCAACATGGATAGATCTTCAGTGGTCTCCTTTGAGCTAAATAAGGCTGTAATCAAGGTGATACCTAAACATGGGAAAGATCCTCTGTACCCTGGTTCTTATTGCCAAATTTCTTTACTCAACATGGTTATGAAATTGTTGGCTAAAATTATGGCCGATTGTTTGGCCTGTTTCATGTCTGGTTTGGTTTATGAATCTCAGGTAAGATTCGTTAAGGATAGACATACTGTGGTAAATATGCGGCAAATTTTGGCTTCTATTCATGTTTGAAAACAGAAAGTTATTCCATCTTTACTTAATAGTTCTGGCCCTGAAAAAGGCATTTGACCTGGTTAACTGGGCCTACGTATATGTGGTGCTGGAGCATTTTGGTATGCATAGTATGCTTTTTAATATAATTTGGCTACTTTACTTGGATCCCAGAAACAGGGTGCTGATAAATGGCAGTCACAGAGGAATTTCCCTTTCAAAAGGACAAATGTCAAGGATGTCCCCTTTCTCCCCTGCTTTTTTCTTGACATTGGAACTATTGCCCATCAGGATTCGGACTCTTCCCTCCTTGAAAGGCGTGCATATGGGAGCTGCAAATTTTTGGTTAGCTGCGTTTGCTGATGACATTCTGGACCATGTAATGAACCTGCAATGTTCATTGGGGGGTTTAACTTTGGGAATCTGAGACTTTTGGGGCTTTTTGGGACTTAAGTTAAACTTAGAAAAGTAAGAGGCCCCCACACAGAGAGTAATTGGGGATCATTGGGAGGGAAGGTTTACTTTGCAGTGGGCCAAATACCAAGTGACCCAAGTTATCTCTATGAATGTAATGTTCCCTCAATATTGAGAGAGATGGCAACTTGACTACAGCATTGAAGGGAACTTTCTTTATCCTTTACAAAATGGTCCTGATAAGGGGCTCTTTACAAAATGGTCCTCTTTCCTAAGTGGTTATACATGTTGCAGTTGCTTACTGGGAAAGATCTGCTAACCTTGACGCACCATAGGTTTTGTGGAGGGGTTGTCAGGCTTGTCTGCACATGGCTCTTCAACGGCTATGACACTGGGGAGTTATGGGCCTCCCAGATTTGGAGAGTTGTAACGTTGCATGTATTATGCAGCATCTTAAAAATTGACTTTTTAGTATGATTGACTACACTCTGCTGATATACAAGAAGGAGTTGGCCTCGTCTTTGGCACTTAAATATATTCTGTCCATGAAGGCACTTTGATATATTAAAAACCTGAAGAAAATTCCATGTTTGCCACAATTTATTTATTTATTTATTTTATTTATTTAGATGTTTTTATATACTGCCCCTTCCATCAACCAGGGGCGGTTTACATTGAACAAAATTTTAAAACAATGCAAAGGGTGTGGAAACAGGCATGTAAACGATTCCATTGGTCAGCTGAATGCACCATCTATCTGTTCCTATGTGGCATCATGAGCTTCAAACTAAGGAAGGGTGGTGCAACATATCAGAGATGGAAAGAGTTTGGGGCTCATCACATGGTGACAAGAGGATAGTATTTTCCTCTCATTTACCAAGTGGAAAACTTGATATGAGTTTATGGCTAGAGATGCCTTTGCTTATCTACAGGTTCACAGCTATATTCAAGGATTGAGGAGGGAGGATCTATTGCACACATTGTGCTTGGAGTTGGAGGATTTAATATTAGCAGGGGGATATAGGTCAGGTCTGCAGTGGGTGCTGCTGGAGACTCTGATTCTGAGTGACTGTGAAACACTGACCATGGTCTGGAATACAGAACTTGGGTGATGGAATGATTTTTAAAATGTTTTGGTGCAGATACCCCAGTTAATGAATAAGGTGACATTTTACTTACCAGATAATGTCCTTTCCTTAAGTCCTGCTAGACCTTTCCAGACAAGTGTTTTGTGTTCCCCTACCAGCTGATGTGGAAATGGAGAAAGGTTTCAGAGGCTTCTTATGACATCTTTGTGCCATTAACAGCCCATGCCCCTAGGGGCATAATCCAGTATTTGTACCCAAGCATATGGTCAGAAATCTCTAACTTCTCACAACCTCAGTGAAGGCTTGTCAGAAGAGTATGAGGCCACAGGACAAACTACATATAGTACAGCAGACCAAAACAGGTTCTAGGGGCAAATTCTGGACTGGTCTAACAGGACTCAAGGTAAGGACATTATCTGGTAAGCAAAATGTCACCTTCCATATCGTCCTCCTAGATTAGTCCAGAGAAGTAGGATGTCCCAAAGCTACAACTCCACTGGGCAGGAAGAAGAAATGGCAGCTTTTAAGACCTCTGAGCCAAAGACTGTATCTGCCTGAGCATGGACATCCAGGAAGCAGTGCTTGACAAAAGTGGAAAGTGATGCTCATTTTGCTGCCCAACATATGTTTGAGGGACCAAAAGAGATGTGCTCCACCCACAAAGAAGCTTACACCTGAGTGGAATGTGCACGCAAACCCTCCAGAACCAGCTGGGTCCGCATGAGATATGCTGAGGCAATAACCTCCTTGATCCAGCATCCTAGAGTAGACTTGGCAGCTGCATCACCTTTATGTGGTCCCATAAACAGCACAAACAGATGGTCTGACTTGCGAAAGGAGTTAGTAACCTTTAAGTACTGGAGAAGCACTTGATTCACATAGGAGGAGGATACCACTTTGGGTAAGGAGGAAGGGACTGGCTGAATGCACATGGTCTCCTCTGAGAATGATAAGTAAGAGTCCCTGTATGCTAACGTCTATAGCTTTGGAGATTGCGACCAGGAAGGCTATCTTAAAGGTCAGATCTTTAAGCATAACTTGCTTCAAAGGCTCCAACATCATAGCCCATAGCACCAGGCAGAGATTTCACAAGGGAAAAACAACCACAGAGAAGGATGCAGGTGTCATACCCCATGAAGGAAACGGGACACATCTTGGGATGAAGCAATGGATCCACCTCATGATGGTCCTCTAAAGCAGGATAATGCAGCAGCTGAACCTTCAGGGAACTAAGAGAAAGACCCTTGTCTAAGCTATCCTTAAGAAAGGCAAGCAAGGATAGCAAGTCTGGCATATTCAGTCTAGCCTGATGCTCATGGCATCAGTGCTCATAAAGTCACCAGATGCACATGTAGGCCAGGCTGATAGATCCTCTCCTTGCTTTAAGCAGCATGCAAACCATGGCAGGTGAATAGCCCTTATGTGCTAAATGACACCTCTCAAGAGCCAAGCTGTATGCAAGAAGGGGAGCCAGGTTGTCCAGAAGGATCAGCCTTTACGTAACCACCCCAAGGCTGGGGCTGCCACAGAGAAGATTCCAGCAGGAGCTACATCAAGTCCAGAAACCATGGCCTCTGAGGTCAATCTGGCACCACCAGGACAAACCCAGCCTGGATGTCGTTCTGTGTGTTGAAGCACATGACCCACAAGTGGCCACAGATAAAACACATACAGCAGGCACTGCTTTGGTGGGGACTGAACTAGGGAATCGATGCTCTCGGAACCGGCCTCCCTGCAGTTACTGAAGAATCTGTGTACTTTAGCATTAGACCAGGTTGCCATCAGATCCATCTTGGGATGACCCCCAGAGGTACAGAATCTTCTGAAATGCTGGGATTGAGAGAGTGGTGACTGAGGAAGTCCATCTCCAATGCCACTGGTAGCCGGGCAACGCAGATTCAAGGAATGCAGGAATGGTGCAGTACACTGTGCTGTTAGAAAGAGCATACACTAGAGTCGCATGGACAGTAATAGCTTGTGCTAATTCTGCATGGGCAGTAATAGTGCAAACTAGGACCATGC
This sequence comes from Ichthyophis bannanicus, assembly GCA_033557465.1. Lineage (NCBI taxonomy): Eukaryota > Metazoa > Chordata > Amphibia > Gymnophiona > Ichthyophiidae > Ichthyophis > Ichthyophis bannanicus. The sequence continues at coordinate 1,335,024,384 of CM066032.1, read as the reverse complement.
GGGCAACAAATGTGCACTACAGATGTGCACAGGGAGAAGGCATGCTTATGAGTTAACTTTGAGACATCTGGGAATGGTCTGATACGAGAAGCCATAAATAACTCGTCCTTGGCCTTAAAAACAATCTCAAAAGCCAATCACAGTCTGACTCCAATGCAGCTGTTATTAATAAAGTGGCTGTCATCTTTTGCTCTGTCCCAGACTTCTCAAGAAAAGTCGTAAGATCCAAAGAATCAAAATAAAACTGTGAATCAGAAGGAGATGCCACTACTTCTTTTTTTTCTTTGCCATAGGCAGTTGATTTGGTTTATGGTTTATTAAAATTTGATATATGCCCTTCAGTACACCAGAGCAGTTCACAATAATCCATGAAATATGAGAAGCAGAAAAGAATTTCATTAAAAACAGAAAAGAAACAACTGCAGGGTAAAGAAGGGGAGTTAAGCCTCAAAACAGTCACCAGGAGGTCAACTGAAACACAGCTTGAAATAAATATGTCTTCAAGGCATTTTTGAACCTGGAATGAGACAGCTCCAGCCGGATATCATTTGGCAGGAAATTCCAGAGGTAAGGGGCCAGGAAGTAGAAGGCAGCATGTCTAGTGGATTCAAGGCTTGCCTGGGATGGTGAAGGGAGATAATGACCAAGACTAAGATAATTATATAATATTCTGGAAGGTGCACACGGGATGAAGAGAGATGACAGATAACCGGGAATCCCAGAATGGAGAATTTTATGTGTGAGGACAAGAAATTTATGCATGACACGTAGGAAACTGGTAACCAATGAGAGCAAATAAAGAGAGGGGTTACATGGTCAAACCTAGTAGTATGAAAGAGCAGACGAATGGCTGTATTTTGAATGGTTTGCAGACGTGTGAGTTGAGCTTGAGAAATTCCTGGGTAAATAACATTGCAGTAGTCAATTTTTGAAATCACCAATGAAAGAAGTAAAGTGTGTAAAGAGGCATCAGATAGGCAAAAGCGGACTGAACGAATTTTCCAAAGAAAAAAGAAACACCTTTTTGCAACTGAATTAATATGATCACAGAAGGAAAGTTCAAGAATATCTCCAAGGTATCAAGAATATCTCCAAGATATCAAGAATAACTCCAAGGTAATGAAGTGACTGGGAGAGAGGAATAGAATAACTATCTATGGTAGGGGAAACATTTGGAGAATTTAGATGACCTGTTATCCAAAGTGCAGAGGTTTTAGTTGGATTTAACTTCAGGCAGTTGTTAAATTACTAGATCACAAACAAGGCAAGACAGTTGTTTAGGGGTAGTTTCTCCAAATGGGTTAGTTTTGCGCATACTATGGCAGTCATGAACCTCACTTCTAAGCCAGGGTATGTGGAGTATTATCTTAGTCTCTCAAATTTACTGCTAATGCTCGGTGTAATACTTGCATCATGCCAAAGAGAGCTTCCTGCTGGAGTTCGTAAGATGCATAGTTTGTCAAGATGGGCTTGGAAATTCTTCTTTATCAAACCTGTGGCTCCCAGTACAATGGGAAATATTTCTGTATCTTTCTGCCACATTTTCTTGGTTTCTGACTGCATTTCTTGGTACTTCAGAATCTTCTGCCTCTTCACGTAATTTACAGAATAATCACTCTGTATCAACACTTCTATTATCAATGCTGTTCTGGTATTCTTCTCCTTTACCCCACTATGTCAGGTTTCCTGGCACCCAGTGTCTTATGCATTGGAATGGGAATGTCTCAGGTGATCATAACCTCTTCATTCTCTGTTCTCTTAGGGTCATGATACCAGTGCTTTTCAGGGACAGTGATGTTGTAGTGTTTACAGAGTTTCCAGTGGAGGAGGCATGCTATTTTGTTGTGCCTTTCTGTATAGAAATTTTCTGCCATCAGAATGTCAGAGCCTGCTATTAGGTGAGTCACTGTTTCCAGCTCGTTCTTACATAATCGGCATATGTCTGTTGTGCCAGTTTTAATACTCACCATAAACCATCTTGTCCATAATCTGCTGTCCTGGGCCGCAACTATCAATTTTTCATCCTTCGGTTTCAGTTCACCTCTCCTCAACCATTCATGTGTCCATTCTTGATCGACAAAAGGTTCCTGGAGTAACACTCTGCATTTGCCACTGTATTTGAACATTTGCCACTTGTTTTTCCTCGCCTGCTATCAAATTCTTCAGACTTTTTTTGTCTTGTTTTGCAAATTCTGTTACTTCATTTCCCATGCAAGCCTGTGGATTCTCACTCATTCCTTCTAATCATCAGAACGCTTGTCCAAGTTTGTTGATGGAGACAGATTCTGGATGTTTATTTTCATATTTCAGTACTTTTTGCATATTTGGATCCGATGATGCTATCAGATAGGCTTGGAGTTCTATGATAGTAGCTCTGTAGGTATTGTCAATCTCCATAAGTCTTAGCCTTCCTTCAGCTCTAGGAACGTACTATCTTGACATATACTGATTTTGGTAAATTACTTCATGAGCATAGAGGAGTTTTCCTGTTCGCGTGTCCAGTTTTTCAAGATCTTTATGCGGCTAATCCACAATCCCAAAACTGTATGAGAGTGCAGGAATTGCCAGCTGATTGATGGCTTGTATCTTATTTCGTGATGTTAAAGCACTTTTCAATAATAGTTTTAATCTGTTGTAATAATTTTTACTGATCTTCTCTCTCAATTATTTCTGCTTGAGTGTCATTCTTTCCTCTATTCTAAGATACGTATATACGCCTTCTTGTTCAAGGTCCTTGATGTCAGCCCTCAGCAAAAAAGATGTTTTCGGTTTTGCTCAATTTTCCACTGAAAAAGGTTGCCTTAGCACACTTGTCAAGGCCAAAAGTCATCCTGAGGTCATCAGAACAGCTTTTCACCACACGAAGTTGCTCTGCTAATTGTTGGTCGCTGGAACTGTAGAGCTTCAGATCATCTATAAATAGCAGATGGGAATTTGCTTCTGGGTTGGTATCTTCTTTAGGATATAACAAAAATAGAAGACAGAAGTACGCAATCACACAATTAATAGATGAAAAACAAAAATACCCCACAATGAGCATGATTCCGTAGTGTACGTGCAGTGTGCCCGGTCAGAACCGGATGCATAGAGAGTGTTGCGATTTTGATCCCATGGGGCAGGTCTAGCATCATGGGATCAGAATTACGAACAGGCCTATACATGCAGGCCTGGATCCTTATTCCATCTGGCCTGCATGTACAGGCCTTCCCCGACTAACTCAATCAGGGCTTTTAAATGGAGCCGTGGTGCCATGGCATCCAGTTACCATGGTACCACAGCTCCATTTAAAAGCTGTGATCCCTGGCCGCTGGCCTCCAAATTGCTTTCCCCACAACCTGACCCATGATCTGGCTACCCATGGCCAGGGTCAGGCTACGGGGCATGCCCTCTGCCTCCTACTGCCCCATTCCAGCCCCAGGCCTGCTGATCCTGCTGCACTGGGGAAGTTATTCCACCTCGGAAGTGGAATAACTTCCCCGTTCAAGTCACCGGCCCCAGACATACGGGGCTGACATTAGAATTGGCCCTGTATGTCCAGGGCCACCGATCACCCACTGCACACCCTAACACCTGATCCTCCCCCTTCCCACCCCCATCTAACCTCCCTGTACAATGTGCGGGAAAGGCCAGGAATAGCGGGGATGGATGTCCCAATGGGACGTCCATCCCCATTATTCGTGGCTCAGAATGACCCCAATATAAATAATGATAGTAACAAAGAGAGAAAATTTAAAGAAGAAAAATAAAATCATGGGTACTAGAAACACAATGCAACCACTACAAAGTCCATTGCAGCAAATCTCAGCCCAAGACCTCACTACCCATAATCTACCCCATAAACCTGAATAAAGAAATAAATCTTGTGGCCAGACTTAAATGTAGGAAAAGGCAATTCAAGCCACAAACATTGAGGGATTGAGTTCCAGAGTAAAGGGGCTAAGCAGCAGAAAGCAAAGTGTCATGTGTACTCAAGGCGTGCATGAGAATGAGTGGATACTGATAATTTATCATTCTGTGAACTGAGGGTGTGGGCTGGGACATAGGGAACTAACATATCAAAGAGATAACCAGAATGCACAGTACAGAAAGCCCTATGAACAAGCATCAATACTTTGCATTTAATGCAGTAAGCTATAGGCAACCAGTGTGTGTATCAGGATTGGGATGACACGATCATGCCAGTTTGCAAAAACATGTTTTGCTGCCATCTTCTTCACATTATGTAATATTTTAAGAGCAGAAGTTGTTAACCCACTGTGTAAAGCATTACTGTAATCAAAATAATTAGCATTGCATGGACTACTGCATAGAACACACTGCAATCAAGGAATAGACTAATGGCTGGTATACATCTAAGATAAAAGAAGCAGGATTTAACAGCAGCAGAAACTTGCCCATCAAATGATAACTGGGGATCTAACTGACATCATAGTATAGACAAAGAACAGGTCATCTGAACAGGTTGTCTCAACACCAAGAGGAGGGGAGTATCAGAGAACAACCAGCAGGGCCGTATCGAGCCATAATTGTGCCCTGTGCAACTTGCACATCTGATGCGCCCACCCCCCCTCCCCCAATCTTCATCTCATCGCCTTCATGTCCAGACGGCTGCTCATCCTTGCCCTGCTGCCACCACGTTTTATCTTCTCAGAGGCAGCAGCAGCGAAACAGACTTCCAGTTAAAAAAAAAAAAAACCCATGCGGCTCTTGTATGCAGTTCTGGTCCCTCCCTCCCTTCTCTGATGTAGGTTGCATCAGAGGAGGGAGAGACCAGGCCAGCCATTCAAGTGCAGAGTTGCAAAGACCCGCATTTGAATGGTTGGCCTGGTCCCTCCCTCCTCTGATGCGACCTACATCAGAAAAGGGAGGGAGGGACAAGAACTGCATACAAGCACGGAATTGAAGGACCCGCATGGGTTTTTTTGTTTTAAATTGGAAGTTAGGTCAGTTTCGGTGCTGTTGATGCCACCGCTGCAAAAACAAAAAGTGATGGTGGCAGGGCAACAGCAGGCAGCATGGGGGGGGGAGCCAAGGCCGGCAGCCCGAAATGCACCCCTAAGCCTTTGTGCCCTGTGCGGCTGCACCACTTGCCCAGGGCTAGATACGACACTGACAAACAGTAATCCACATGGATCAAATCTTAGATGGATTAGGTTTAAGATGATTCGCTTTAAGCCTGTCAGTGACTCTGTCCAGGCAATTGTTGAGGTATTAATGGCCATTATTTTGCCAATGGCATCCAGCTGGTGACCTCTCCTCTCTCAACAATTGCCCGGACATTTACTGACTGGCTTAAAGCTAATCATCTGAAACCTAGCCCATCTAAGGCTTAAGCCATGTGGGTTACGGGTTGTTCTCTGATACCAGATACTCCCCCCGCCCCCTTTTTGGTGTTGAGACAACCTGTTCAGATGACTTGCTATTTCTTTATGCTAGGATGTCAGCTAGATCCCCAATTATTATTTGATGGACAAGTTTCTGCTGCTGCTAAATCCCGCTTCTTGTATCTTAGGTGTATAGCAGCCATTAGGCTATTCCTTGATTGCAGTGTGTTCTTTGCAGTAGTTCATGTATCGGTAATACCTTGGGATTGGACAAGAGAAATGAGTGGACCTAAGATAACTTTGAAAAGAGTAGATGCCAAAATTGATCAGTGTGGAACACTGCAAATGAGAGAGAGGATTGGATAGACAAGAATCAATAAACATTGAGTATGACCTTGAAGCTAAGAAAGAGGAGAACCAGCTCAAAACCAGCACTTACCACCAAGACCGATTTTATAAAGACATGAAAGAAGATGACTGTGGTTGACAAGATCAAAGCTGATGTAAGATCCAGTGACACAATAGCAGCAAGTTAATTTTGGTCCAAGCATTCTTTGATCTTGCTAACAAGAGCAGTAAGATAGGTCTCTGTATTGTTGTTTTCCCCCAAATCCTGCCTGGCGAGGATAAAAAGCATTATCATTGTAAATCTTAAAATGAGACCCCTTTAGCCATATGTTAATTATGCTTTCCATGGTGATTGCTGAAATAAACAAAGGTACTATTTTTGTGTTTGCTACAATAAGGGAACACTGCTATGACAAAGAGTTTGCAAATCAGTGTGCAGACTATTGTGATGAATGATAAGATTAATTTATTTTGCTATGGCTACTGCATGCATAATATAGCACAGCCATTCATTGTAAGTGGCATAGAAGATGCTGAGAGTGTATTAAAAGGCGCATATCAGTTTAAAAATGAAACACAGAATAAGCTTGTTGATATTTAGTTAACAGTATCTTTATACCATGGAGTGAGTTGCCCATTTGCTATGCCTCTGGAGGAAATGTACAGATGAGAGACTTTGTCATGTTGATAAATGTGCCTGAATGATTCATAATATACCGATGCATTGCAGTGATAAATAGGGACGGTTTTTACATTGTGGGTCAAACGCACAATTAAATACTTTGTAAGACACATATTGCTGACTAGACCAGGAAAAATATCAGTGGAGTCAGAAAAGATGAATATAAATTGCTTTATTAAGTCAGATGAAAACCTGTAGCATTATCCGGCAAGAACAGGCTAAGATCTGGTGTTAAACATCTCCCAGAAGAGATCAGTAGAATGTAAAATGCACATTGTGGCGTTTCAGCTGCTTGAAACACTGTCCCAAAGATGGAAAGTTCTATTTAAAGCTCGCAAAACATGACCCAACTATATCCAAAGTGCTGCTCTGTGCAAAAATGTCACTTTTTAAATTAGCTCTGGGTTTTATCATGTCTTATTGTTTTCTTTGTGTTGTGCCTTTTTTAAAGCTAACATTCTGAAGGATACGTGTGTAAAGTGCTAGCTGCTTGTGTTTAGTATGAGGAGCTTCCAGGAAATAGACATAAGGGCAAATTGTACATGATCTGTTTATATGAAGAAATCCATGAAATCATGCTGGACATACTAGATGGACCATGCTGATCTTTATCTGCCGTCATCTACTATGTTACTATGAAATGTAAACTTGGAGCCTGGTGACATTATTGTATGTATGTATATATTTATTTATTTAGCTGTGCTTATATACCGCTTTTCACCAGGACAAAGCAGTTTACAAAAAAAAAAGAAGGGGGGGGATACATTATAACATGATAGAACAAACAGGGGGGGGGGTACATTATAATAGGTTAGAACATATTGGAGAGGGGGATTGCCATCACCGGGGGGGGGGGGTGGTGTCAAACATATATACATTTCAGAAGAGCAGGCAGTAGACGATCAGGTAAGAACAGTGGCGTAAATTCTGCCCAAGCAGCCCCCACGATATGTGCAGGGAGGAGGGGTCTGGGCAGAAAGGTGGCTGCACAGCGGCATTAAGGCAGCATGCCAGACTTACTTGATGATCTTTGCCACACTAGCTCCACTCTTATAAGTTTGCCTCATGCCCAGCAGCTGTTCCCTGCCAGTCCGAAGTCTCACGATAACATCCGCACCATGAGACTTTGGCCTGGCGGGGAACAGCCGCTGGGTATGAGGCAAACTTAGAAGAGTGGAGGCAGCACAGGCACAGCAAAAATCATCAAGTAAGTTTGCTGCCGCTGCCTGAGGGGGAGCACCACCACAACAATTTTGCTTGAGGGCCCCTCATTGGAACTTATGTCACTGGGTAAGAATATGTAGGTCCAATGAAAAAATTGATGTACTTGGACCTTCAGGAATACATGTGGGGCAAAAAAACCATATTGTGGAATATACACCTGAAAGTGGCCTGAAATATGGACCACATCATCTGTAAAGTATCCATGTAGCAAAGAAGAGGTGAGGAAATGCAAATGGTGGGCAAAATGGATATCCCCATGCATCTCGGGACCTGCTGCCACCATAGTAACGTACACTTGGAAGTGACGATATTTCCACTCTACACATATAGATACTGTAAATAGTATATAAATAGTGATTTTGTCGCCACTGTGCTCTACGAAATTAGACCAACATGTTTCTGATCTCTGCATCTAACAATGGTCACTAGTGGGTCTTATTTAGAGAATGTCAACATGGCGACCAGAAGAAACCTAGAAATATCGAAAATGATGGCAGATAAAGACCATACATTCTATCCAGTATGCCCATCAAGAAGAACTATTAAGTTCTATAATTCCTTTCTCTCCTTCAGAGATCCTCTGTATTTGTCCCATGCTTCTTGAATTCAGATACAGTTCTTGTCATGATGACCTCCACTGAGAAGCTGTTTCATGTGTCCACAACCCTTTTTGTAAAGAACGATTTCCTCAGACTACTCCTGAGTGTAACCCCTTTCACCTTCATCTTATGATCCTCTCATTCCAGAGATTCCTTTCAACTGGAAGAGGACCATCACCTATGCACATATTCCATGGAGGTATTAAAATGTTTCTATCATATAACCCCTCTCCTGCCTTTCTTCCAAAGTGTACATATTGCCAAACCAAAAAACCATGCTAAGAGTGATCAAATACTAATATCACACCAACACTCCCAGCAAATTAAATAGATATACATGCACACAAAAATCTCAGTTAGAGTGATATAAGCCCAAAGCTATATTTTTATCAGGTTCTATAGATCCTATGCGCAAGAGTGCAGCTATCCATCTATAGCAACAACATATCCATAAAAGGGGAGAAAAGGGCCTCAGGGTGCAAATATATCCGTCTATGGACCCGAAAGTTACTGCTTGGGTTAGAAATGGTTGGGTGGGAGGCGACAAGGAGCACAGGTAAATGGAGTTCACTCTGAGGAGAAGGATGTTACCAGTGGTGTGCCCCAGGGATCTGTTTTTGGTCCGATTCTTTTTAACATCTTTGTTAGTGATATAGCGGAAGGGCTGTCGGGTAAGGTTTGCCTCTTTGCGGATGATACCAAAACTAGCTAAGCTTGAAGAATGGTCTAGAATTTGGCAGCTGGGATTTAATGTTAAAAAATGCAAGGTCATGCATTTGGGCTGCAGCAATCCAAGGGAGCAATATAGTATAGGGGGTGAAGTACTTTTGTCCACTAAAGAAGAGCAGGACCTCGGTGTGGTTGTGTCTGATGATCTTAAAGTAGCTAAACAGGTAGAAAAGGCGACGGCAAAAGCTAGAAGGATGCTTGGGTGCATAGGGAGAGGAATGGCCAACAGAAGAAAGGTGGTGATAGTGCCTCTGTATAAGTCTTTGGTGCGACCTCATTTGGAGGCCCCATTCTGGAGACCACACCTTCAAAAGGATATAAACAGGTTGGAGTCAGTACAGAGGGTGGATACTAAAAAGGCTAGTGTTCTTCATTATAAAGCACATGAGGACAGACTTAAGGATCTTAATATGTACACTTTAGAGGAAAGGCGGGATAGAGGTGATATGATTGAGATGTTTAAATACCTTCGTGGCATAAATGCACAGGAGGAGAGCCTCTTTTGATTGAAAGCAAGTTATGCTACGAGGTGACATGGGATGAGGGTGAAGGGGGATAGATTCAGGAGTGATATGCGGAAATATTTCTTTACGGAAAGAGTGGTGGATCCGTGGAATAGTCTCCCAGTGGAGGTGGTAGAGATGAGGACAGTAACTGAATTCAGAAAAGCAGGGACAAACACAGAGGATCTCTAAAGGTAAAAAGGGGACTGTTGTAGTAGAGGTTGATATGGAAGGGCAGACTAGATAGGCCATGTGGTCTTTTTCTGTTGTCATTTTTCTGTGTTTCTATGTGGTGGAAACTCTGCCATAAGGGAAATGAGTGCTAACATATTATCGGTCTAAAAAAACTCCCCATAATAACAATTTATTGTAATTTAACCATACACAAGGTATTAAAAAAGTACTTATTTAATATTCCCCAAATCTTTTGAAAATTTTGTAAAATTAATTTTTCATTCAAAAATATTCATAACATTATTAGATTGCATTTCCTTAGATGAGCAGCTAAAATGAGTAGCGCTCGCAAGTCATTGATCACACCATAGCAAGAATACTACAAGCATTAGACCCTGCAAGAAAGGGTAAAATGATGTAATGCCAAATAGAGTCGCCCTCTGGGTGTAAGACCTGTGCGACATACCAGCGGCTAAAAGATAGCTTTATCAGTTACATCATTTTACCCTTTCTTACAGGGTCTAATGCTTGCAGTATTCTCGCTGTGGTGTGCTTAGTAACTTACGATTGCTACTATTTTTAGACTCATCTGAGGAGATGCAATCTAATAATGTTATGAGTATTTTTGAATGAAAAATTAATGAAAAAAATAATTTCAAAAGCTGTGGTTAAGTTACAATAAATTGTTATTATGAGGATTTTTTTTTAGACCGATGATGCGTTAGCACTCGTTTCCCCTGTGGCAGCGTTTCCACCACAAAGAGGGATATATTTGCACCCTGAGGCCTTTTTTCTCCCCTTTTTTGGATATGTTGTTGCTGTAGATGGATAGCTGCCGCTCTTGTGCACAGGTTCTATAGAGCCTGATAAAAATATAGTTTTGGGCTTATATCACTATAACTGAGATTTTTGTGTGCATGTAGATTTATTTAATTTGCTGAAAGTATACATGTTGAGATCTTTGTCTGTTACCATATGCCTTACAATAAAGAGCACTGACCATTTTTAGTAGCCACTCTCTGGACTGACTCCATCATGTTTGTATCCTTTTGAAGGTGTGGTCTCCAGAATTGTACACAGTACTCCAAATGAAGTCTCACTAGAGACTTGTACAAAGACAATATCACCTTCTTTTTCCTGCTTGCAATTCTTCTCCCTATGCACCAAAGAATCCTTCTGACGTTTGCTGTTGCCTTTTCTACCTGCCTGCCATTTAAAGATTATCTGATGATCACTCCCAAGTTCCACTCTTTCATGCACTGAAGTACTTCACCCGTTATACTGTACACTCCCTTATATTTTTGCAGTGCAAGTGCATGACCTTGCATTTTGTAGCATTAAATCTTAGTTGTCAAATTCTTGACCATTCTTCAAGCTTCACTAGTCCCTTCTTATGCTATCCACATCTTATAGTGTGTCTATCTTGTCGCAAAGTTTGGTATCATCTGCAAAGATACATACGTTTCCCAACCGATCTTCTGCAATATTGCTTACAAAAATGTTAACAATAACAGTACTAAGGACCTTTCTCTAAGGTAGCCACTGGTAATGCCCCTAGCTTCAGAATGAACTTCATTTACTGCTAACCTCTGGCATCACCCAGTCAGTCAATTTAGGGTCCATCCCAAGGGCACTCAGTTTATTTATGTCACTGATGTGGAACGATGTCAAAGGACTTGCTAAAATGTAAGTATACCCCATCTAGCTCTCCCCTGATCCAATTCTCTGGTCATCCAGTCAAAGAAATCAATCAGATTCGTTTGACAAGACCTACCTCTAGTAAAGCTATGCTTTCTTGTATCCCGTAATCCCTTGGATTCCAGAAACCACAACATCCTCTGATTTAGCAGCATTTCCATTAGTATATTCACAAAGAGATCAGACTAACCAGTCAATCATTACCAAACTCTTTCTTTCTTCCGCTTTTGTGGGCTGGAACCACATTCACCCATCTCCAGTCCTTCAGGATCACTCCAGACTATAAAGAAGCATAAAAAAGGATAGCCAGTGGAACCATCAGTACTTCCCTAAGTTTCTTCTGTACCTACAGATGAATCCTGTCTGGCCCCTTCGCTTTGTCCACTTTAAGTTTCACGGTCTAGCTCCTTACGAGCACAGTCACCTGAAAATCACTCAAGTTCTACTACACATCCATTTCTATTTGTTTTTGTTTTCAAAAGTCCCATTTCTGGCCTTTCATCTGAGAAATCCAGATATCTTTGTTAACAATTCCATTTTATCCTTATCAGCTTCTACATATTCCTCCCGTTCACCCTTGAAACTCACAATACCACCCTTGAACGTCCTCCTGTCACTAACATATCTAAAAAAAAGTCTTGTCCTCACGATTTACTGAAAGAGCTAGTTTTTTCTTTCATTTGCAACTTTGCTGTCATGACTACCTTACCAGCCTCCCTTAGCTTCTCCAGATATTGCTGCTAGTCTTCCTTTTTCTGAAATGTCCTGTAGTTTTTGAAGGCTAACCTCTTTTTCTGTACCTTTTCATCTACTTGTTTTCAAAACCCTAGCAACTTCCTTTTCCTCTTACTTTTGTTTGATTTCATAACAAAAAATGCTTTCTGCCCTTAAAATATCTCCTTTCAGTTTTGCCCACTCCTGTTCTACTTCACCCAGATGTTCCTATCCAGCTAACAACTCGTCAAGGTATTTCCCCATCTTTGCAAAATTATTTTTCCTGAAAACTAGGGCTCTTGCTTTTAAATTTTTTTTAACTTATTGATATTGGGTTTTTCTAACTTTCCAAATAACAATCAACATTTTTCCAAACATCTCAATCTCCATTTTTTTCCCCTCCCCCCCCCCCCCCCCAGCGAGCCCTCCAATTCAAATTCCCATCATCTTCACTTACCTCTCTGAACTCTCCCCTTAAAATAACATCAAAATATCCAGAATCCTGTTTTTTAAAACCACCCCCCCCCCCTTTCCAGGTTGCATATATTTGTCTAATTTTAACCACTCTTCCCCTTCCTTTACATAAATGCCCTTCCACACATTTGTTAGCTTTTTTTATTTTTTCCTCAAACCCCAGTTGGTTCTTCCTTTCTTCCAATGTTGGGTACTTTTTGTTTCCAGTGGTTGCAATTCCACATCTGGCCGCTGCCAATGTCATTCTCCCCAACCTTCTTTGCACCTTATCTAGCTTTGTCAGCATCATGCCTAATAACAACTACTTAGGGCAATATGGCACCCCCCCCCCCCAAATTAGTTTTCCTATTTTTACTTTAATCCTCTCTCAGGATCTACCCCACCAAGATGGGTACCCCCATTCAATTTATCTAGATTCTTCTCTGTATCTTTAATTAGCTTTTTATAATTAGTTATTATAATTTAGAAATATCAGATCTTATTTGTATCCCCCAATACCAAATTTGACATTTCCCCCAATGGAATGGGAATTCTCTGCATTTTGTCCTCTCCCATAATGAGATTCAAAATCCGTTTTGCTATATTCATCTTGAATCCTGCCAAGTATTCAAACTGCCTACTCTCTCCCAGTATTACTGGCAATGTCAACCCTGGATATTCTAAAAATCCAAAGAAAGTTCCCAAAACACTCAAAGGCTCCAACAAAGCTTGATAAGGAGGAAAATCTTAATAAGGAGAAAAAGACCTCAGTGTTGTTACCTGTCCCTCTACAAGGTACGAGCTAATACCCAAGCCACAGGGGAAATAGTAAATTCATGTATATCACTGGTCTGAAAAACTCCTCTTAAAATACACAAAATTTATTATATTTTATAGAATTTCTTATTTTTTTATCTTCTTTTACTCATGTTCTTTTACAAAGCTTATCCAGCATGCTGGAAGTTTGCTAGAATCAAAGCCCCTGAGGCAATTAATGGCGAAACAAAGATCTTTGTTGGACTTAATATGGCTCACTGCAAGATCTAAGGAGAACAGATAAGTGACACCATCCTTTGCTACATGGAAGCGTTGAAGTTTTTGCTTGTTCCAGTTTGTTGTGAAATGCTGTATGGTTTTTGAGGGGCGATTGCACAATTTATTTTATATTCACATAAGCTTTGTAAAAGAAGATAAAAAATAAGACATTCTATAAATATAATAAATACATTTTGTGTATTTTAAGAGGAGTTTTTTCAGACCAGTGATATATGTGAATATACTATCAAGTCCCCTGTGGCTTGGGTATTAACCCATGCCTTGTAGAGGAACAGATAACAACACTGATGTCTTTTCTACTCATTAAGATATTTCTCCTTATCAAAATTTGTTGGATCCTTTGAATGTTTTGGGAACTTTCTTTGGATTTTTACATTATTAGGTCAATTGGTCCCTTAGGAATCATAGGTTTTGCAACCCTGGATATTCTGCATATAGAAGAATATCATCTGCAAAAAGGGCAATCTTATGTTCCTCTTGCCCCATTCTTATACCTCGTATATCTTTATTCTACTGCAAATGACTGACAAGGGGTTCCACTGACAATGCAAATAGCAATGGTGACAATGGGCACTCCTGCCTCATCCCCCTCTCCAATACCAATTCTAGGGTACTCGCTTTTGAATGAAACATCTCCACCCATGTCCTAATATTAAAGCTCATCATCCAGTGATCACCCATTACAGCATTAGAAACACTCTCTCCATTTGTAGGCACCAAGTCTATTATTTGCCCTCTCCTACACTGATTCTGTTACCAATTGATGGAGACATGCAGCATGCTATGAAAATGTCATAGATTTGGTAGGGCTATACAAGGGCCTTTCCATGCTGGATCCTATAATCATAAAGTATATGGGGCAATTCCTTGGGTGCTGGTGCATGTCTAACATTGGATAATATATATAGGCATGTAATGTTGTCCTCCAAAACACACATCACTTGACATGCTATCAGTTGGGGTTCTTTTGAGGCTGTGCACAGGTCAAAGAACATCCTGAGTTCCAATTCAAACCTTAGTGGCCCACTAGAATTGAGTATAGAGGACTAAACATTTTTGCTATGGATGGGCACATTCGACATATCTGTCATGGCCTGCATTGCATGATGTGCTCAGCTGTCTGAAGAGTATAGAAATTCATATCGGATACAGCCATGCCCTGCTGCATGCAATGCATTCTGGTCCATTGCCTAAAGACTAGTGTACAGGATTTGTGGCCGGGAGGAGTGTGTGACATAGAATAAGACTGTACAGGTATCCTTTACTTTGAAAGTATCAGCCTACAGCCACCTGAGCTATAATATGATATACTGATACTTTTTGATTCACATATTCCGGATATATTGCAAGAGGAGAGACTCTAGGAGAGCATACATGCAGTCATTTTGTGTGTGTAGCTACCTATAGCAATGAGGTATTGATGGTGTGCTGTTGTTTTCTTACCTAAACATGAGGCCATGGCTTCAGATAGGAAGAGGCTGCAAGCAACCCAGGAACAAGAGGAGGGGGCAAGGCTTCTGAAGAGACTTGCAGGGAGGGTGCATCAGAGGAAGTCCATGAACAACCAGAAGAGGAGTACCATCTGAAGAAGCCTGCTGCCTCTGCCACCAGGACAGCTGACTTGCAGGCTGAAGAAGAGGTGGATCATGTGACTATCTCATCCCCTCTTTCTCTAGAGTATGTTGAGCCAGCCAAAGGTGAAAGAGGAGCCAAACAACAGCTTAGAAGCAGTCAATAACTGGTTTGCTGTGGGGACTGGTTTCTGGAGCAAAACAACTGCTGGCAGAGAAAGGAACACAAGCTTCGGCTTCAAGAGCCACTGGTGGCACTGACAGAATGCAAAGTCTGACTGCAAGATAAGCAGTTAAGTGGTCAGAGAGATGTTGGTGAGTGGGATGTGGTTCCCATTGCATGAGGTGATGGCCATGTGGCAGGAGATAAAGATCTTCACAGAGATCTGCGGAAAGAACAGATCGCCACCCACTCCAACTCCCTATCAACTCTTGTAACACTGCCCCAAGAAGATTCATAGAAACATAGAAACACAGAAATATGACGACAGAAAAAGACCACATGGCCTATCTAGTCTGTCCTTCCATATCAACAACTACAACAGTCCCCTTTTTTCCTTTAGAGATCCTCTGTGTTTGTCCCATGCTTCTTTGAATTCAGTTACTGTCCTCATCTCTACCACCTCCACTGGGAGACTATTCCATGGATCCACTACTCTTTCCGTAAAGAAATATTCCCACATATCACTCCTGAATCAATCTCCCTTCACCCTCATCCCATGTCCCCTCGTAGCACAACTTGCTTTCAATTGAAAGAGGCTCACTCCCTGAACATTTATGCCACGGAGGTATTTAAAATCTCAATCATATCACCTCTATCCCGCCTTTCCTCTAAGGTGTACATATTAAGATCCTTAGGTCTGTCCTCATATGCTTTATAATGAAGCCCACTAATCATTTTAGTAGCCACCCTCTGTACCGACTCCATCCTGTTCACATCCTTTTGAAGGTGCGGTCTCCAGAATTGCACACTATACTCCAAATGAGGTCGCACCAAAGACTTATACAGAGGCATTATCACCTCCTTTTTTCTGCTAGCCATTCCTCTCCGAATGCACCCAAGCATCCTTCTAGCTTTTGCCGTCACCTTTTCTACCTGTTTAGCTACTTTAAGATCATCAGACACAACCATGCCTAGGTCCCACTCTTCTTTAGTGGACAAAAGTACTTCACCCCTATAATATATTGCTCCCTTGGATTGCTGCAGCTCAAATGTATAACCTTACATTTTTTAACATTAAATCCCAGCTGCCAAATTCTAGGCCATTCTTCAAGCTTAGTTAAATCCCTCCTCATGTTACCTACACCTTCCTGGGTGTCTACTCTATTGCAGATTTTGGTATCATCCGCAAAGAGGCAAACCTTACCTGACAGCCCATCCGCTATATCACTAACAAAGATGTTAAAAAGAATCAGACCAAGGACTGATCCCTGGGACACACCACTGGTAACATCCTTCTCCTCAGAGTGAACTCCATTTACCTGTACACTTTGTCGCCTCCCCCCCAACCAATTTCTAACCCAAGCAGTAACTTTAGGGTCCATCCCTAGGGTGCTCAGTTTGTTTATAAATCGCCTGTGAGGAACAGTGTCAAAGGCTTTACTGAAATCTAAATACACAACATCTAGGGCTCTCCCTTGGACCAACTCCCTGGTCACCCAGTCAAAGAAATCAATCAGATTTGTCTGACAAGACCTGCCTCTGGTGAATCCACGCTGCCTCGGATCCTGTAATCTGCTGGACTCCAGAAACCTCACTATTTTCTCTTTCAGCAGCGTTTCCAATAATTTACTCACCACCGAAGTTAAACTAACCAGCTTGTAGTTTTCAACCACATCCTTACTTCCACTTTTGTGTAAAGGCACCACACGAGCCTCTCTCCAGTCCTTTGGCACCACTCCCGACTCCTACGAGGCATTGAAAAGGTCAGTCAGTGGAGCTGCTAGAACGTCCCCAAGTTCCCTTAGTATTCTAGGGTGTATCCCATCTGGTCCCATCGCTTTGTCTACTTTAAGTTGAGCTAGTTTCTCACGAACACAGTCTTCTGAAAATCTTATTTCCCATGCTACGGGCATTTATACACACTGCTTTTCATATGTTACCCCTGTTACCCATTTCCATAAAGGTATTTAATGTATCACCTACCTGGGGGCTTTCACCTACCTGGGGGCTTTCTTCACCCATCCCTAACGAATCTAGTTTAAAGCCCTCTTCAGTAGATTAGCCAGTCTACTACCGAAGACACGTTAACCTTTCTTGGACAGATGGATGCCATCTCTGCTCTGCAACCCTTGGAACAGCATCCCATGGTCTAGGAAACCAAAATGCTCTCGATGACACCATCCATGCAGCTATGCATTCATCTCCAGGATGCGAGCCTCTCTGCCTTGGCCTTTACCCTCAACAGGGAGGACTGAAGAGAACACCACCTGTGCACCTAACTGCTTCACACTCTGTCCCAAAGCCATGAAATCACTTTTGATATGTTCCGATGGATACCTGGCAGTATCATTTGTTTGTGATAAGGAAGCTTATCAGAGCCCAGAGAATACTGACAAAGGAAGGGAATTTACCCTAATCAAGGGACCTGTTTTGTCAGGTCAGAAGAATAAAACTGCATGTTTTCCTAAAAGACAGGTTATTCCAGGCTGCAATGGCCTGCAGAAAGCCTCTAGTGGAGGTGAGGAGTATAAGCCCAGATTGAGAAACCCTTACACCACTCCTAATTACTCAGCTGCCAGGAGGGAGTTTGACCACCAACACCTGGGGAGTGAAAGGGAGGGGTTGGAAACTGGGAACTTTAAAACTAGAACAGAATATTCAGAGAGAAAGAAGCAGGAGAGGAAGGAGGAAAGGAAGGAGAAGAAGAGGGAGAAGGAAAGAGGAGCTCAAAGAGATTCGTGTTCTTGGAGAGATTCCTGTGAGAAGCCAGCTTCAAGGGATTGGAGAGATCCAGGGGTTTGGAGAACTTCATCTAGGAACCCTAAAGCAGCCGGTAAGAGGACGGAAGCAGCTGAAGGGAGAAGGAACACGAATACCTTTTGGAAAAGGTATGGAGCAGATGCCCTGAGGTCCAGGAATACAGACTGGAGGACAGGTCATAGAAGCTCAAGTGCATACTGGCCAGCATATCTAAGAGGACAGCCTAATGCCAGCTTTAACTCAGATATGAACTTTGGACGTTTGTCTAACCTAGAGCAATGCAAAGTGCTTAGAAACAGTTCCTGTCTTAATGGAGATCAGTCTGTAAAACCCTCTGAGTCAGACCCTGATATAGAACCCATGCAGATAGAAGAACAAGATATAATTGGAGAGGAAGACGATTCTTTCATGGACTGTTCTTTATGCAAAGTTGCTAGCACAGAGAAATCCTGAAAGTGGGTTCAAACATAAAAAGGAAACGTTCTAGTAACTGGCACACCAGAAAGTTTGTATGGAAAGAAAGAAGGTTTTGGGGGAAGTGAAATATTTTTGCTGAGAAGGTGAAAAGCTGTTGATTGAAGCTTGTTACCCAGCTGTTATCAAAGCAGAGCACAGCTCAAGCTGTGCACACGTTGGATATAAAAAGTTCTTTGAATGTGAAAAAGAAAAGCTGTTTTGTAAAGAAGCTTTTATTCTTGATTTGCTCTACACCAGCACTGCTGAGCAGGTTTGTCAGCAGTGACTGGAAGAAGGACTTTCTGTTCTTTAATGGACTTTACAAGCTACTTGCATAAGCTTTCAGTTGTATTGTTATTTTGAATATAAATACTGGAGAAGACATCCTAAGGTGTTACCAAGTGAATCTGTGTGCATTTTGATTTACCTCATAAATAAATTTCTGTCATTTCCTTAACACTCGAGCCGACTACCATAGTCTTCATTTACCTCAAAGGCAAGCACCACATGACTGGACTACCAATACCATAATCCTTTGCAAGATAGTCAGTCTGGAATATTGCCAAAGTGGTGAATCCTATATAACAAGCATGCCCCTCCATACTTATGTAAGGGGCTATGGGCGTGACATGTTCCAACATGGATTAGCAACATTGGGTAATAGTCAGTGGGCTTGATGAGTCGCGGCAAACTCTCCGTAACATCTTGGATTTTGGCACCAGGCAGACAGCATACCTCTCTGGACATCAAGTCTGGTCGGCAGATGGACGCCTCAGTACCCCTCAGAAGAGAGTCTCCAACCACCACTACACTTCACTTCCTTGTGGTCACTGGTTTTGCAACTTTGGGGTACTTGAGCTCTAGTTCTTCCCTTTCCAGGGATGCTTTCACCTCCTCCACTTCCAGGGCTGCATAATGGTTCTTCAATTCAAGGGCTGGAGAAGTTGGATTGGTGATTTTGCAGGCCCTGGTGACTTGTGTCCAACCATCGACATTCTGTTGGCACCCACCTTCTCCTCTACTGGAGAGCTTGGTTGCTGCAAGAAACATCTCACAGCCCAAACTATCAGAAAAATCGTTCATGTATCAATGGGTGTTATATAATCCCAGTCTTTTTCATCAAAAATTAATATTAAATACAATATCATTAACACCAGAGGTCTCAGACTAATTTGGCTCTGCCACAGGGACTGACGTCCGTTCTCACGGCAGAATGCCCATTTGCATCAACGACCTCACAATTTTAGGCAGGTTAAAAAACACAGTCACAAAATTCAAATTGATAACACAGGTACACTAAAAAAATTTTTTTTTAAACTGCCTCTAATGTTTCGATTGATTTTTACATTTTTTGGTGCGCTGAATCCAAATCTGGCAACCAATTTGCTCCATCACGTACAGATTTTTTGCTACATTGGGTTAGCAGTTTGAGGTGAACGTTTCAGATTGAGTGCGATCGAGATAAACGTTTCTTGGATGAATTCTTTATACTAATTGTTTAGTAGTTATTCAAATAAGAATAAAGAAAATTGTAACAAGGCAGCACATAAGAATAGAGTAATGTCAACAAAATACACTGTGATGGTAGCAAAATTGTCTGCACTTAAAACAGCCACATACATGTGCACAAACATTGAGCATATAAGAGCGAGGTTAGACACAAAGCAAAGCAAAGAAATGTGCAAAAAATGTTGCACAGGTATGTATGTAAGAATAGAAAACGCAAACCGCACCATTGCAATACATAAAGACAAACACCCGATGGTGTGAAAATAAAATTCTAATAAATGAGATCCGACACTGTGGTAATAACTAGCAAATTTTTATTTCAAAGTTTAGTAAAAACACGATATTTGTCAACACAGTTTAGATTTTAAAGTCATTCTTGGGTCAATCAATCTCCTGGTGGGCCCGTTTCTTCTTCCCCCGAATGCTTCTCTTGGTGTGCTGCTTGGCGTATTTTTCATCTGGGGTTTCCCGCAGCAGCAACCAGCAGAAATCAGCCATCATAGTGGTGTTCCATCTTCCTTGGTACCTTCTCTCTGCGTCCTTGATGTCCTGGTGAAACCTTTCACCTTGTTCTTCACTGTACGCCCCCATGTTTTCGGGAAAGTAGTTCACATGGGAGTGCAAGAAATGGACTTTCAGGCTCATGTTACAGCCTTGTTCTTTGAAGGCATTGAGCATCCTGGCAACAATATCCTTATAGTTCTCATCCCGCCTGTTCCCCAAGAATTTGAGAACAACATCCTTGAAGGAATCCCAGGCTTCTTTTTCCTTCTCAGACATTGTTTCAGCGAATGCTCCATCTGAAATGAGTTTCCTTATATCAGGGCCAACAAACACTCCTTCCTTTAGCTTTGCTTCAGAAAGTCGGGGGAACTTTGAGCAAAGGTACCGAAAGCACTCACCATCTTTTGGAAGGGACTTGATGAATTGCTTAATGAGACCCAACTTAATGTGGAGAGGTGGTAATAGAATTTTATCACGAGGTACTAAGCTCTCATGAAGAACATTTTTCTCACCGGGTCTCAAATACTCCCGAATTGGCCAGTCTTTTTTCCCCCAGTGTAGGTCGCGGGCCCGGCTATCCCACAAGCAAAGGAAGCAGGGATATTTGGTGAAACCGGATTGCTGCCCTAATAGCATGGATAGAATTTTAAAGTCTCCACAAATCATCCACTTATGCTCATCATAACGAATCTTCTGAAGAATCAGGGCCAAATTCTCGTATTTTTCTTGGAGAATAACAGAGTGAGCAATAGGAACTGAAGCGAATGTGTTGCCATTATGAAGAAGAACACCTTTTATGCTGTCTTTTGACGAATCAATGAACAGCCGCCATTCAGCAGGATCATACTTGAGTTTAAACTTTTCCATCACTCCGTATATATCGTTGCAAAATACCAAATCTTCCTCTTTGCTGAAATACTTCAAAAATTGTGTCTCGCGGTTGCGGTACCAATAAAAAGTTGTTCCTGGTGACAATAGATTTTTCTGTTTAAGCCGAGAACCTAGCAGTTGGGCAGCATCTTTTGGGAGTCCTAAATCCCGGACTAAATCATTCAATTCAGCTTGAGAGAAAAGTTCAGGTTTCGGATCTGGTTCAGTTTCAAACTCGGAAGTACTGGACTCATCGGGAAAAGCCATCTGATGAGTCTCATCATGATCAGAACCGTCCACACAAATATGATCCAAAGATTTTGGTGGTTCAGGCACAGGTACTTCGTTGCTATGAGGCATAGGCGTAATTGCTGAGGGAAGGTTGGGGTAACTTATTACGTTCTTATTTTTTAAGTTGTATCCCTTCACAATGCAAGAGCAAAAATAGCAGTCACTGCTGTGGTCTCTTTGTTCACGCCACATCATAGGTATACCGAAACGAAATGCTTGTTTTTTACCTTTCATCCATAAGCGTAGATCTTCCTCACATGTCTTGCACACTTTGTGAGGAGCCCACGGTTTGTCTTGATCGCCTAACTTCAAACCGAAATAGGCGAAATATACTATTTTAATAAATGCAGAAATGTTCCTCTGCCGCTTTTTCACGGTATATTCCCCACAAATAAAACAAAAACTGTCCGGAGAGTTGACGCAACCTCTGGCTCTGTGAGCCATCACAAATACACAGCACTGCAAACTACAACTGTAGTGAACCACTTCGGAATAAAGCTGGATTACGACTGAGCAAACAAAAGGTAATAATGAACTTGCAAGAAACTGAAATTTGACAGGAACGTTCATGTCGCAACCACCGTGTTTGAGCGAGCGAATGAGGCGAGGCGAACAGGAAAGAACATGCGCCAGCGCGAGTACTGGATTTAGCCCCCCGCCTCCCAATTGTCCTGTTAATGTATAAAATGAATACAAAACACTCTAAAATATCATGAGGGAGTGTTTCTAGTTAGTTAACCATTACAACCTCTATTTTGGGCCAAGAAAATAAACTGCAGTCGGCTAAAAAGAAATTATGTGAACATTCCTTATATGGGTAAGAAATCTAATTTTGCAAGAAAACGTGACGTGATGGAACATTTTGGCTATTTTTCCTGGATTCAGCACCCCAAAATCTATAGGAATCAGTTGCAAAACTGGAGGCAGTTTTTTGGTAGTGTACCTGTGTAATTGAAATGTCTTGAATCACTGTTCTTATCTGTGTTATTGAAACAGCCTGCTCTAATGGATTGAGCACTGATCCCGACTCCTCTCACAGGTACCAGTCATGCGTTTCATGACGCTAACTTTCATCAGGGGATCACTCCAACATTCCCATCCAACATCGAGTACCCTTTTAATCATTTAAAGCTGCCCACGTTCCGCCAGAGATCACCTCTTGTTTTACCGGTTATGCCTCAGAACGCCGCGCATCTGATGCAAGAAACATCTCATCAATGTACTTCTGTCTTGAATGCTCCTCAGCCTCGCCACCTCCTCTCTGAGTTCCTCCACTTGTTTCCTCAGAGCTTCAGCATGCAGGCACCCTGCACATGGAACCAGTCCTTCAACTGGCATTACGATTTTTCCTAGCCATTGTTCTGTTCGTGGAGCTTAGGTATCTGTTAAAGCAAAAGAGAGAGATCTACCAAGTACCAGCCGGTTTCCCAGCTGTCCTTTCAGAGAAAAAAAAAATGTGATGCATTTCTACTGTCTCTTTACTATAGCATCCTATGAGATACAAACCCTCCAAGTCACTGGCAGGCACTTCCATGGACACATTGTACCTTGTGCCTACTGCCATCTCTGAGACCCCTCCACCAGCACACCAAGTGGCCCCATGGTCTTTCCCAGACTTTTAAGGGTCCTGCTTGATGTGCTGGATGAAGAGTCACCGAGTTCTTCCAAGACAAATAACATCCCATCCAGCACCCCTGTGTGTCATAGTAGCAGCAGTTTTCAAAGGGTGGCGAGTAGGAATGGGAAAAGGAAAAATAAACATTGTAGTCTTACTTACTGCAAGTACATTCTTATATCTTCACTGAAAATGCCTCTGGATGAGTTCATTTCCTGCTGTCAGACCAAGCTGATGGGGATGGACTGGCTCATCCTTTGAAGCTGGTTTGGTGTCCTTGTCTGTGTCTGACTCTTCCACCTCCACTCCTTAAGGAAGGGTTATGCTGAGGCTTTGAACCAAATTATGGAGCATGTAGTATGCCATGAACACATCACAAACTTTGGGAGGGCTATAGAAGAGTTTTCCCCCAATCAATGAAGACACTGGAAGCGACACTTCAGGAGGCCAAAGGCCCCCTCTATGATAGCCCTTTTTTTGTGGTGAGCTCTACTGTAATAATACTTCTCTGCATCTACTATTGGGTCATTAGCCACCTCCTCTGAGCTTAGTCTCTATCACCTGTGTGAGAAAGGAAAAAACAAGACAACAATTGTGAACATAAACAGGCTGTCAGCTGTAGTGAGTAGGCACTTTAACAAAGCTTCAGGAAAAGTGTCAGGAACTTAGAGAGGACACAAAGACTTTATAACATATACATATAGAAGTGTCAGTATGAGAGAGTGCAGGGCTTACCTAGGAACAAGCCAATGGTGATCTGGCCACTTTCAAACTTGTCATTTATTCCAGAGTGCTAAAGGATAAACAGTGCATTGCAAAAGTATTCATCCCCTCTGTGTTTGTCCTGTTTTGTCGCATTACAACCTGGAATTAAAATGGAGTTTTGGGGGTTAGCATCATGTGATATACACAACATTTATTTATTTATTTATTTAACAGCTTTTATATACCGCACTTTTGATATCAGCGCGGTTTACATTTTAACAAATTTTGTACTTAAACATAAAACAAATGTTAAGTTTACAGAGAACAGGGAATAAAAACATGGATAACAGGGATTAACAATTAACAGATATTTTCAATTATTTACAATAGGTTCTTAAATGCTCGAGCTCTAAAGGTAGGGTTTGTGAGGCTTGGTCTAGATCAAGTGGTAAGGTTTCGGGAGCTTATTTGACTAGCCGTGATCAATGGTCTGTGTGGGAGGGGGGTCAGTATATTGTGAGAAGTGTTGTAGGAAGAGATGTGTTTTTATGGATTTTCTGAACTGGGACAGGTCTTTTTGTGATCTAATACTAGGTGGAAGCGTGTTCCAGCATCTAGGGGCGAAGGAAGAGAATGCTCTTAAAGTGGTTGTTTGAGTGAGTTTTTTGCTGTCATTTGGGACTGTTAGCATGTTCTCTGTTACAGAACGTCTAGATCTGGTGTTCTGTGTGTGTTGGAAGAGATCAGATAAGGAGGATGATGAGATATGGTGGAATGCTTTGAAGGTCAGGATGAGAGCTTTGTATAAAATCCTGCAAGCTAGTGGGAGCCAGTGGAGGTCAAATAGGATGGGAGTAATATGTTGGCTTTTTGGGGATCCATGAAGAACTCTGGCCGCTGTATTCATGGCCAATTGAAGCGGGTTTAGAGTGCTCTTGGGTAGGCCATGAAGAACGATATTTGCATAGTCAAAATGAGGAGTGACTAATGCCTGGAAGGTTGTGCGGAAGTCAGATGGTTCAAGCATAGGTCTGAGGTGTCGAAGAGTCCTGATTTTGTAGTAAATGGCTTTTACAGTATTTTTTATGTGATCTTTGAATTCAAGTCGCTGGTCAAGTATAACACCCAGATAACGTATTGAGGTTTTGAGTGGTAGATCAGCATCTCGTGTTCTTAGAGTTGGTGGGGGAGAGAAGTCTTTGTTTCTAGTGACAATCAGGACTTCGGTTTTTTTAAAATTGATTCTGAGGTTTTGTGAGAGTAGCCAATCTGATATCAAGTTGAAACAGGTGATTAGTGTAGTGTAGTCAGGTTTTAATACATTAATTGGAGTGAATAAGAGCACGTCATCTGCGTAGATAAGACATGATATTCCGAAAGAGCGGGAGATGTTGCAGAGAGGTTGCATATAGATGTTAAATAGAAGGGCTGAAAGGGAGGAACCTTGCGGAACTCCTTGCTTCTGATGAAAAGGTTGAGATGTGGTATCACCAGTCTGTACTTGTTGCCAGCGATCTTCTAGGTAAGATCTGCACCAATTCAGTGCCGTCCCTTGAATTCCTTTTTCATGGAGCCTGGTGAGTAGTTGGTTGTGGTCAACAGAATCAAAAGCTGCTGCTATGTCTAGGAAGATCATAGCGACTCCATTTCTGATATTGTCTGTTGTATTAATGAGTGTGTTCAATAGGGAAGTTAGGAGGGTTTCTACTCCGTGGGCTTCCCTGAAGCCATGTTGGTTTGGATCTAGTGGGGCCTCGGAATCAATGTGTTGTTGAATTTGTCTGAGAACGACTTTTTCTAGGATCTTGGCTAATAAAGGAATGCTTGAAATTGGGCGATAGGAGTCTTCCTTTTTCGGATCCAGTTTGTTGTTCTTCAGTAGGGGACGGATGGAGGTGTGCTTGAGAGCTGTTGGAAATATCCCGGATCTAAGGGACTGGTCAGCTAAGGCTGATATGTATGGGCTAACATGCCTATAACTTTGAAGGTGCAACATATTCTTTATTGTGACACAAACAATAATTAAGAAAAAAAACCCTGAAAGCAGGAGTGTGCATATGTATTCACCCCCCCCCCCCCCAAAGTCAATACGTTGTAGAGCCACCTTTTGCTGCAATTACAGCTGCAAGTCTCTTGGGGTATATCTCTATTAGCTTAGCACATCTAGCCACTGGGATTTTCACCTATTCCTTGAGGCAAAACTGCTCTAATTCCTTCAAGTTAGATGGGTTGCATTGGTGTGCAGCAATCTTTAAGTAATGCCACAGATTCTCAATTGGATTGAGGGCTGGGCTTTGACTAGGCCAATCCAAGACATTTAAACTAGCTTTAGCAGTATGTTTAGGGTCATTGTCCTGCTGGAAGGTGAATCTTCGTCCCAGTCTCAAATCTCTGGCAGACTGAAACGGGTTTTCCTCAAGAATTGCCCTGTATTTAGTGCCATCCATCATTCCTTCAATCCTGACTAGTTTTCCTGTCCCTGCCCATGAAAAACATCCTCACAGCATGATGCTACCATGACCATGTTTCATCATGTGAATGGTGTTCTTGGGGTGATGGGAAGTGTTGGGTTTGCACCACACATGGCATTTCCCATGATAGCCAAAACTTTCAATTTTCATCTCATCTGACCAGAGAACCTTCTTCCATGTGTTTTGTGGAAGGGGGGGGGGGGGGGAGTCCACCACATGCTGTTGTGCAAACTCCAGACGTGTTTTCTTATTTCTTTCTTGAAGCAAAGCAAAGTGGAATAACGAGTGAGGTTATCAAATTTGCAGATGACACAAAACTATTTAAAGTTGTTAAAACCCAAGAGGATTGTGGAAAATTGCAAGAAGATCTTGATAAACTGGAAGACTGGGCATCAAAATGGCAAATGAAATTTAATGTGGACAAGTGCAAAGTTATGCACCTAGGGAAGAACAACCCAAACTATGGTTACACAATGCAAGGTTCCACATTAGGAACCACCACCCAGGAAAAAGATTTAGGCATCATTGTGGATAACATGTTAAAACTCTCCGTCCAGTGTGCAGCGGCAGCCAAGAGAGCAAATAGAATGCTAGGTATCATAAGGAAAGGAATGGAAAATAAAACAAAAGATATTATAATGCCTTTATATCGTTCCATGGTGTGTAATTCTGGTCACCATATCTTAAAAAGGATATAGCATTATTAGAAAAGGTTCAGAGAAGAGCCACCAAAATGGTAAAGGGGATGGAAGGATACCCCTATGAAGAAAGGCTAAAAAGGTTAGGGCTCTTTAACCTGGAAAAGAGACGGCTGAGGGGAGATATGATAGAAGTCTATAAATTGATGAATGGAGTGGTACGGGTAAACGTAGATCGATTGTTTACGTTATCAGAATATAGAAAGACTAGGGGACATGCAATGAAGCTACAGGGTAAACTATTTAAGACTAATAAAAGAAAATATTTTTTCACTCAACGTGTAATCAAACTCTAGAATTTGTTACCGGAGGATGTAGTAAAGGCTGTTAGTGTAGATGGGTTTAAAACGGTTTGGACAAGTTCCTGGAGGAAAGGTCCATAAACCATTATTAAGAAGGGACCCGGGATATCAATGCTTGACCCAGTACAAGCATTGCAGAACCTGTGTCTTTTGGGGAAACTGCTAGGTACGTATGACCTAGATTGGCCACTGTTGGAAACAGGATACTGGGCTTGATGGACCTTGGTCTGACCCAGTATGGCATATCTTATGTTCTTATGATTTTTCTGGCCACTCTTCCATAAAGCCCCATTCTGTGGAGTGAATGGCTTAAAGTGGTCCTATGGATAGATACTTCCATCTCCAATGTGGATCTTTGCAGCTCTTTCAGTGTTATCCTTGGTATCTTTGCAGCATCTCTGATTAATGCCCTCCTTGCCCGGTCTGTGACTTTTAGTGGACGGCCTTCTCTTGTCAGGTTTGTAGGTTCCATATTCTTTCTATTTTGTTATAATGGATTTAATGGTGCTCTGTGGGATATTCAGAATTTGGGGTATTTTTTTTATAATGCAACCCTGATCTATTGTTCTCCACAACTTTTTCTCTAATCTGTTTGGAGTGCTCCTTGGTCTTCATGTTGCTTGTTTAGTGGTGCTGCAGAGTCAGGGGCCTTTCAGAACAGGTATGTTTATACAGGCATCATGTGACAGATCATGTGACACTGATTGCATACAAGTGGACCCTAATGTGACTTCTGAGGTTAATTGGTTGGACCAGATCTTATTTAGGGGTTTCATAGCAAAAGGGATGAATACATATGCACTCACAACTTTTCAGTTTTTACTTGTTTTTTTATATGTACAAGGTATTTTATTGTCATTTCACTTCACCAATTTGAGCTATATTGTTAGGTCCATTGATACATATACGTTATGTTTGTTTCAGTTAGAAATAACTGGTGGCATTGGCGGTACAAACCCTTTGAAAAAGCCATTTAATATGGCGAAACCAGCAGCCAGGGTCAGGTTCTTTTGAACCGCCAAAGGAAGCCTTTATGAAGTTCCAGTGAATTGTTTATAGCACATTTGTGATAAAGACTGCTATTTAAGTCACAGATCATTTTTCAAGTATCTTAAGAGTAGTTTTCCATATTTATGAATAAATCATTATGCATTGTGGCGCTGCGTCCTGTATAGGCAGTTGCCTAGAGGTGGTAGCGTGCCATCTAATGTCCCTTTTTATGCTTATGCTCCAGAGCTAAGGCTTCTGGGATTGTAGTTGTGTGCAAATAAGCTAGTCCGAGTGGTTTTAGTGGCAAACACAGGAAATTTATTCTTTTTTGTAGTCTAATCTTTGCAAACAGACTTTTCTTTAGAAGTTTGAACAGGACAACACAATATAGAGAATATTTTTTCCCACCAAAATAAAAGGTATCACAAAAACAGTGTTCCATCAGTGAAAAAGAATAAACTTGCTTCAATCAGGTTATATACAACAGAAGGTATTTCTTTCTTCAAATGACACAGTTGGAACTGTTGCCTACTGGTTCCTATTACCGTCTAGCAAAGACATCAGTTCCCTTCAACTGTTCAGGGTTTAAAACAAGGCTTTTGCTTCCTTGTCTGTACTACCCACAGAATAGCTGCTTCTTTAACACATTCACTTCACACTTGAACACTTCTCATAGCTTTAACATTAGCAATTCTCTTTCTCATCCAGATTTCCAGCCCCCAAAGTATCAGGACATTTAATTACGTTGGCTCCTGGTCTTCTACCTTAAAACCGTTGGTCCCTTTTCACTCTAACGTTAGGCATAAAGAGCAATCCATCAAAGAATAAACAGAGTCCTGTTCCACCTCACAGGCTTCCATTTCCATGTCTTCACAATCAGAGTCACATGTCTCTGGGTTTAGAACTTGCTCTGGGAATGCAGGCTTAACTTCCTTTAAACAACTTTTCCCAATGAGATTTCTTTCTCTCCTCTGAGTTTCTAGAATGTCTGCAAGGCTTTTTATCTCTGAATAAATTACTCAAAGGTTCTATCTGTCTCACCTTGCTCCTGGGAACAGTCTTTCTTACGGGCCTTTCGAAAGGTAGACTTTCTCCTTCAGAGTCTTGTAGGGCTGCTCCTGTGTCTGGGCTATAATCCACGGCTCCCCCAGGACTATCCCTCCTACCTTCCAGCCGTGCTGTAATTTCTTCACAGCAGGGGCTCCTCTCTTATGTGCAGTCTCCTGTATAACAGCTGCTCTGAGAATCTCTCCTGTGTCTGTCCCTAGACACTCTCTGCCTTTCACCCCTGAAGATTCCGTTCTCTTCAGTTTGGTTTGTGAGCTCTCTTTTCAGCCTGCCCGTGGCCAGCTTCCTCAGGCCCTCTCTCTTGGACGGCTTGTGACTGGCTCCATCACTGCTGCTGTGGCTGGCTCTGTTCCCGTGCCCCCTCCTCTCTCTTTCTGGGAGCTTAAATGTGTGTAAGCGTCTTCCCCCTTCTAGCTCCTCCCACAGGTATTTCCTATCTCCACCCTGTGTTGACATGGAGCCTGGGTGTGGTCTGAACTCCTTAGTTCTACCTGTGTAGTTTTTTTCTCTGCCTGCAGTTTGATACGTATGCTTGGCTGAGCTATTCCCTTGCTCATAGGAAAAAGTTTCATTTCTAGCTATTTTCCTAGGTTCTGCTGCAGCCTCGTCACCACAACATGTATAATTATTCAGATTTTTTAAATGAAACTTTTCAAGAGAGTTGTCAGCATTTTTGATTAAATAGACATTTTTATTTTTATGAATTAATTTTTTGTTAGTCCCAATTGAATTTGTTTTTGATTTTTTTTGTTTTGGCACGCTTGATTGTGGTGATATATATATTTTTTGAGAGGACTTGGCATACAGAGTTAGTACCAGAATCTTAAACTGAATTCAGCAAGTGACGGGAAACCAGTGGTAGTCTATTAGTAATGGCATAACATGGTCAAATTTACCATCATGAGTAAAAGGTCTGACTGCAGTGTTTTCCATTGTCTCAAGGCACTTTAACTCAGCCACCCGAATCGCTGAGTAAAACACATAGTAATAGTCAATTTGGGATGTGATGAGGGTATGAATGAGTGTGCAAATAGCAAACCGACCTTTCCCCTCTTAACACTTGTCTTTCCAAGGTCACTAATTGGCTTCACTACAACCGCCTTCAAATGAATCCTTCTAAAACCATTGCAATTTGGCTCACTGGATTCTCCTATTCTCAGTCCCAGAAACGCAGAGAAGCTAAAGCCAAAGGAGAAAGAAAGACAATCGCAGAACTCAACAGAGATTTCTAAAGTGCAGCAGGACAGAACAAGGAAAAGTACTACAATGATATATGCAAGGAAATAGAAGCAGAAACTTTTAGAGGAAGAACAAGATCGGCTTTCCTAAAGCTATGAGTGTTAAAGAAAAACTTCCAGCCTCGAATTGGAATGTTAGAAGATGCTCAAGGTTTTATGTTGAATGATGCTGAGAAGATCAATAAAAGATGGAAAGAATATACAGAGCTTTTATATGATAAAGATCAAGTGGACCAATAGCTGTTTCAACCTGTACCTTATGATCCGGAACCATTGATGATGAAGGAAGAAGTTGAAGCAGCATTGAAAACCTTATCAAAGAACAAAGCACCAGGCATTGATGGCATTCCCAGAGAAGTATTACAGCAATCTGATGCAGCTGTTACCGTACTTACAAGGCTCTGCCAAGAAATTTGGAGGACAACATCATAGCCAACTGACTGGAAAAGATCTGTGTTTATACCAATACTAAAGAAAGGTGATCCAACTGACTGTGGAAATTATCACACAGTCGCTCTGATCCCAAATGCCAGCAAGATTCTACTGAAGATTATTCAAAAGAGACTACAACCATACCTGGAACAAGAACTACCTGAAGTAAGGCACGGTTCAGGAAAGGGCGAGGAACAAGAGACATTGTCGCGGATGTGAAATGGATTCTTGAAAAGACTAAAAAATACCAAAAGGATATCTATTTGTGCTTTATCGACTATAGCAAGGCTTTTGACTGTGTAAACCATGAGAAACTCTGGGCCACATTAAGAAGCATGGGTATACCAGAACATCTGATCGTTGTCTTACACAATCTGTACATTGATCAAGAAGCAACAGTTCGAACAGAACAGGGAGAAACAGAATGGTTTAAAATAAGCAAAGGTGTAAGACAAGACTGCATACTTTCCCCTTACTTTTTCAATTTATATGCAGAACAAATCATCAGAGAAGCAGGATTGTATGAAGATAACAGAGGTGTGAAAATTGGTGGAAGACTCATCAACAACCTTCGTTATGCTGATGATACCACATTACTGGCTGAAAGTGAAGATGATCTGAAACATTTGCTTATCACAAACAAAGAACATAGTCTTAAAATGGGCCTGCACCTTAATGTAAAGAAGACAAAGATCATGACAATTGGCAAAATCAACAAGTTCATTGTTGAAGGAGAAGAAATTGAAATCGTGGACAACTTTATCCTACTTGGATCAACTATCAATAAAGAAGCAACAAGCAGTCAAGAAATCTGACAACGCATTGCTCTTGGCAGAATGGCTATGAAAGACCTAGACAAGATTCTTAAGAGCAGAGATGTATCTCTCCATACAAAGATTTGACTCGTTCAAGCCATGGTATTTTCAATAACATCATATGGATGTGAAAGCTGGACAGTGAAAAAGATAGACAGGAAGAAAATTGATGCCTTTGAATTATGGTGCTGGCGGCGAATACTGCATATACCATGGACTGCCCGAAGAACAAACCAGTCAGTACTAGAGGAGATCAAACCTATGTTTTCTTTAGTAGCTCAGATGACAAGACTTCGACTTTCATACTTTGGACACATCATGCAAAGAGAGAGATCATTAGAGAAAGACATCATGCTTGGCAAGATAGAAGGTCAACGCAAAAGAGGAAGGCCAGCAATGAGATGGATCGATACAATAACAGCAGCTATGGGTACCAGTCTGTCAACAATGAGCTGCCTGACTGAAGTCCGAACACAATTTAGGACAACTATCCAGAGGGTTGCTATGAATCAACACTGACTCGACGGCAATTAACAACAACAACAACAACTCTCAGTCCCATTTTGAATGGTTCCCCGATTGCACTCACCACTTCATTCAGACACCTTGAAGAACACTTTAGATACAGATACTCTCATTTTCCTAGCAAATTGATACCGTGGTAAAAACCTCTTTCAACACTCTGTGCCATTTCCATTCCATCCATCCTTTTCTTGACCTTTCTGCACAAAATATTGCTCTCTTGAATCACTGTCTCTCATCTTGATTATTGTAATATTATCTATTTTTGCTTTCCCTCATATGAGTTAAAAAGACTTCAACTGATCCAAAAAACCGCCATATGTCTACTAAGTAACGCTTGCAAATATGACCATGTTACCCCATTGCTGATTGAACACCACTGGCTTTCAGTTCAAGTCTGCATCCAGTTAAGATTTTGTCCCTGACTTTCAAAGCTATATATGATGAGGCCCCTACATCTCTCTCTTCCCTTATCTCTTTGTACACGCAGACTCTAGTATTTATGAAGTCCCATGATAACCGTCTTGTTATTCTACCCACATCAAAAGCACACTATGAGTCCACCAGGCATTCTATCTTCTTTTTTACCATCTCTTCATTATGGAACAGTCTACCATCCCATTTACATCTTGCTCTTACATATAAAAACTTTAAATCCGATCTCAAGACATATCTTTTTGAACGCTCATTTGGACTTTCTACTGGGTAGGGTGGGCTGGGGGCTGTGGCTGCCTGAAACTTACCCTTTGTTTTAACCCAACTCCTTTTTCTGTTTTAAATGCCATTCTCCCTGATTTCTTTCTATATCTCTTGTGTCAGTACTGTGTGTCTTTTGTCATCCTTTATTCTATGTTTTCTCTTATATTATCTATGTTTGACCTCAGTTTTATTTTGCAAACTGCTCTGATTGGATATTAAGTCTGAATAAACCATAATGAGTAGCTCCAAATTGATGGAAGGCACAAAAAGTGGATTTAGTTATGGCAGAAATCAGTTCAGAATCTATTATAACCCTAAGGTATTTGAAGGAATCTATGAGTATATTAGGGTTGCCTGCAGTGTTGAAGTAAAGGTTGGTTGGGCAGGATGGATGGTAATCCAAGTAGTGATTTAAGAAAATAGAGCGGTATAGAAGAACTGTTAAATAAAAAATAAATAAATAAGTTAAGGTAATTGCAGTGAAGCCAATTGGATATGTTGTAAGATGGAGATTTTGTTAGCATAAGTTTGGTGTATGTGATTAATAATATGTCATCAGTGTAGAAAAAAGTACTTATGGTCCAAGTCTTGGATCGATATTGTGAGAGGACTTAAGAAAAATATTAAAAGGAAGAGGGCTAGTACCATTCCCTGTAGGACTCCACATTGTATTAAGTGAGATAATGAAGGGATGGTGCCTGTGGATATTGAAAACGGGTCATCTAATAAGCACGAGAACTAGTGTAGTACTGCACCCCAAATGCCCATTTCATATAAGAGTGAAAGAAGAATGTTGTAATTCATCAAATCAAAAGTGGTAGAAAAATCAAGGGAAATAGGGTGATGTAACCATGATCAATGAACTGTGTTTACCTGAGAAAGGATGGTTTCTGTGCTGTGGCCTGATTGACAGCTGCATAATATTTTAGATTTCTCCACAAAAATCAGATAGCTGGTGAAACACTAATTTTTTGGCAAGTTTAGAGAGAAATGGAAGATTAGAAACAGGGTGGTAGTTTGCGAGTAGGAGAGGACCCAACTTTGATTTCTTAAGAACTGATCGTACCAGAGCCTACTTCCAGTGTGTAGCGACTAATCCAGTAGAAAGACCATGATTGATAATGAGGAGTACAATGAGTACAAGGCTGATGGATTGTTCTCTGACCCATTTTGAGGGAATGGGGTCTAGTGGACAAGTAATGTACCTTATTTGGATAAAACAGTTTTGACAGATAGAAATTAGTTGCCAGAATGCAATATAATCATTGATGTGAAAGGGATTTGGAGGAATCTGTGACTAGGGATAGGGATATGTCTGGGAGAGCTGAGTGTGGTACTGGTGCCTGATTGATGCTAGATCTAAAGGGGGGCATTTTCACAATGTTTTAGCCAGTTTGCAGACCCGCTAACCAGCTAAAGCACAGTTACAGAGATATTTAGTGGCACTAACTGGTTAGTGCCATTGAATATCCCAACAGACTGCCAAACCTATGTTCAATTAAAATCAAGGTGGTCTGTGGGCTGTGATAGCCGTTATATGGTTAACAGAGTTATTCAGCCACTAACCAGATAGCTTCAGCGGTTAAAGTTAGGACAGATGATGGATATCCTAACAGCTGAACACAAACTGGTTAATGGCTGAATATTGTCGCTAACTGGATAGTATCACCAGGGTTGGCCAGCCCAGATATTCAGCATCAGGAACCGGATGCGTTTTGCTGCTGAATATCTGGTCTTAACTGGTGGCAACTAGGAGTTTTATTTAGCCTAGCTACCACCACTGAAAATGCTCCCCATAATCTTTCCAAGCTTTGAGGACCTTGGAACTGATGTAAGTAGCAAGTGTATTAGCAGACATCCTGACAAGACTGATCAAAATGAATGACCGGTAGAGAATTGATTGATGATTGAAAACATCTTCTTTGGGTGATTGAAGTACTACCTTTTGGCTAAGGATACTTGGGAGCAATAGAAAGAGTAACAGTCCTCCTAGTTAGGCCAGAAACTCATCTGGTGTATTGTCATCGCCTCTTAGTTTTCTCAGTTGGCGATTTAGGAGATGTAGTCCTACATGGAACCAGTGATGTTTCTGAGTCCCAGAGTAAGATGCTGGTTGGGGAGGAACAATTATATTGAGGGCTTTGTGGAGTCTTGAGTTCCAAGTTATTGCCTGATCCTGCAGAGAAAGTGACTCAGGATTGTAAAGAGGCTAAAGAATTAATGTTGATAGATGCCAGTTTTCTGGTGAAGAAAAAATTGCTAAGGTTATTAGGATTCCTGCTTGAACTTGAGAGAGGTCTAGAAAGAAAGCAAGTAACATCATATATGATGGCAGATAAAGACCATTATGGTTCATTTAGTCTGTCTAGTAAGGTGGCTAGAGTAGTTGTAACCGTTGTTCCATGCAGGTCCCTCCCCTCTTTGCCTTTGTTTAGGGCTGTATCCACCACTCCATGTAGATCACCTCCCTTTATGCCTTTGTTTTGGGTTGTAACTGCCACTCCATGCAGGTCATCCCCCTCTATTTGTTGAAGTATGAAAGGTATTTGTTTATTTTGATTTTATCCTCTTGCTATAAAGGGATCCACTGTGTCTGTCCCCTGCCATTTTGAATCCCATCACTGTATTTGCCCCTACCACCTCCATTAGGACGGTATTCCAAGCACCCTTCACCTTTTCAGTGAGTATTTTCTGATGTTGCTTTTAAGTTTACCTCTTTGCAGCACCATTTTATGCCCTTTGGTTTTACAGCTTCCCCTTCTTTGAAAAAGGTTGGTTTGTTCATTAATATACTTTAAGTATTTAAAGGTCTGTATCATATCTCCCCTGTCCCTCCTCTCCTCTAGAGTATACATATTCGGATCTTCAAGTCTCTTCTTATATATCTTCTGGTGCAGGCTCCAAATCATTTTGGTCTCCTTCCTCTGAACTGTTTCAAGTCTTTTTTGTGAGGCCTCACCAACAACTTGTACAGGGGCATTAATACCCCTCATTTCTGCGGGTTATTCCTTTGTGTATGCAACCCAACATCCTTCTGGCTTTGGCTACCTCCTTATCACATTGTTTTGCCACCT
Organism: Ichthyophis bannanicus; assembly: GCA_033557465.1. Taxonomy (NCBI): domain Eukaryota; kingdom Metazoa; phylum Chordata; class Amphibia; order Gymnophiona; family Ichthyophiidae; genus Ichthyophis; species Ichthyophis bannanicus. Next base: position 1,334,988,127 of record CM066032.1, on the reverse strand, counting down.
TGAGATTCCCAGACACTATCACTCTAAAGGTTTGCGAGTCACACAGGATGCATTTCTAACTTAGTATGGTCCTGAATATGGGTGATATCATCTGATGGAGTCGTCTGGAGAAAATTCAAATTATAAGAGCATTCTAGAGCAGTGTGCTACATATGTATAGGTCCCTCTGCAATGACATTAAGATTTAACGTGAAGAAGTGCAGAGCCATGCATTTGGGATGCAGAAATCCAAAGGAATTGTATGTGAAAGGGGCTGAAAGTTGAGGTGTATGAACCTGGTGACCCCTCCCCCAACATTGTAACATGCAAGGAAAATTGCTGTTGGGTTTCCTGGAAGTGCAGTGATGACACTGATGCTGCTTCCGTACAAGCACCCTGTGCACCACACTGCTCACACAGCCTTTAGTATCCTGCTGTCCTTGAAGAATGCTTTCTCCTCACTGGTCAACACAAACATCACAGCGCCTATAAATTGGTGGTGTCTGGTTGGCACACCATATGGCTTCTTTTTGCATAATTTTGTGACATACTGCAGTACAATTTTCAGGATTTTTTAAAACTGTATTGGGTTAATATTTTGAATAAAAAACAGACTCTATTGATAAAATATTGGTAAATGATTAAATTATGTGCCAAATTATATGCCTACAACTGTGTCAAAATACAGCAGCGCACCTCATCTATGGTGTGTCTCGGAATACAGCAGTAACCCCTTTATTTTAAAAGGTTTCTAATAGGATCCGTTTTAAGTTTTATATTTTTCTATATACATTTTTTAATGATTTTGTCCCCATATGGTTCTTGTCTTTATTCCTCCCTTTTTTAGCACACAAGTCTAAATGTTTACAATCATCTTGTACGCTGTTATTTCATACTTCTAAGGGAATTTGATTCAAAGTTCATTTTACATATACTATTCCCTATGGAGGTCATGCCATATGGCAAATAGTGCTGTTATACATGTGGGCCACACGTATAGGTCATGAAAATACCCCGAAGCGAATATTGCACCTATTGCACCCTGCACAGCTCTTGTGTGGGGAGGGCTGTACATGGGTGGGAGAGGGTAGAGCGAGGTCATGGCCAAGTGCTGGGATGTACACAGCATATTTCAGAACAGCCTGTGTATGTTTCCTAGCACCCCGACGAACATGCAGCATATTCCTGCCCAACAGCGGTATAAGGGCTAGGCAGAGCAGTGTATGCGAGTTAAACCCCCTGCCCCCCATGGCGATGGCTGGCTATGGCACCTGTGGACCCGATCCAGCCCATATGGGCCACCTGTGATGATCAGACAGTGGATTGCAGGGGCCACTGTGGGACTTGCGATTCTGCGCCACACAGTAGATGGTTCAGTACCATGGTCATGGGATGCCATGGCACATGTGCACCACCAGTTGCATGGTCGCGTGGGGATGGTCAGGTTAGGCTTCATACACCTGCTTGGAATCTGGTGAGTGCCAGTCCATCTATCTCCCCAATTCTGCCATTGTGGGTGTATCTAGGCTCCGCGGTTGCAGAATCGGGTCTAACTCGGCCTCAACTTAGATTTATCTGTGCCTCCGGCCCAGGCATGCAGAGTATGGAATCCGCCTCCACATGGCTGCAAAATGCTGATCTGAATTACCAAGTTAAAAAAATTCTTTCTCCCTCCGCTTTCGAAAAAACTTGAAGACATGGCTGTTCAATTCTAATTAATGTGTTTTAAGCATTTTTCTTTCCTGTGTTCAATTTCTTTGCTGTAAACTGTACTGAACTACTTTGATTGGGATTGTAGCAGTCCATATTAGATTAGATTAGATATTGGGAGAAATTTCCAAACTATTTGTACAGCTGCAAAGCCCATGGGTAATTTTTACCTGCAGACTTTGCACTAATTTTCGAAGGAAAGGTGCACACATAGGGGGTCATTTTAAAAAGCTTGGTCATGATTTAGGATGTCTGAAGACGTGCACGTGGACAGCAAACTCATGGAGACGTCTCTGAAGTCATTCCACAAACAACATTTACAGACTTCCCAGTTGCAGGAATGTCCAAGTAGGCAAGGGGGTGTAGTGGAGGTATGTCTGGGGAGGTGCAATAGACTTAGATGTCTCCTTTCGATTCCAGGAATAATGTGGATGTCTGCAGGCACAAATAGGCTTGTTTTGCCTTAAAACATCCAGAGAGTGTAGAGAAGATGGAGAGTTAAGTGACTAGTCTAAGATCACAAAGACCCACATGGATTGAACCCTGACCACCCTGTTCACAACCCACTATTTCAACCATTATGCTATTAGACGTCCATGTTCTGAGATGCTATTCTGGGGATGTCTAAGTAGACGCCTCTATGTTGTTGTTGTTAAGTGCCGTCGAGTCGGAGTCGACTCATGGTGAACCTCTGGATAGCTATCCTAAATTGTGTTCGGTCTTCAGTCAGGCGGCTCATTATTGACAGACTGGTACCCATAGCTGCTGTTATTGTATCGATCCATCTCATTGCTGGCCTTCCTCTTTTGCGTTGACCTTCTATCTTGCCAAGCATGACGTATTTCTCTAATGCTCTCTCTTTTCACATGATGTGTCCAAAGTATGAAAGTCGAAGTCTTGTTATCTGAGCTTCTAAAGAAAGCTTAGGTTTGATCTCCTCTAGTACCGACTGGTTTGTTCTTCGGGCAGTCCATGGTATACACAGTATTCGCCGCCAGCACCATAACTCAAAGGCATCAATTTTCTTCCTGTCTGTCTTTTTCACTGTCCAGCTTTCATATCCATATGATGTTATTGAAAATACCACAGCTTGAACAAGTCGAATCTTTGTATGGAGAGAGACATCTCTGCTCTTGAGAATCTTATCTAGGTCTTTCATAGTCATTCTGCCAAGAGCAATGCGTCGTTTGATTTCTTGACTGCTTGTTGTTTCTTTATTGATAGTTGATCCAAGTAGGTTAAAGTTCTTCACAATTTCAATTTCTTCTCCTTCAACAATGAACCTGTTGATTATGCCAGTTGCCATGATCTTTGTCTTCTTTACATTAAGGTGCAGGCCCATTTTGAGACTATGTTCTTTGATTGTGAGAAGCAAATGTTTCAGATCATCTTCACTTTCAGCCAGTAATGTAGTATCATCAGCATGGCGAAGGTTGTTGATGAGTCTTCCACCAATCTTCACACCTCTGTTGTCTTCATACTATCCTGCTTCTCTGATGATTTGTTCTGCATATAAATTAAACAGGTAGGGGGAAAGTATGCAGCCTTGTCTTACACCTTTGCTTATTTTAAACAATTCTGTTTCTCCTTGTTCCGTTCGAACTGTTGCTTCTTGAGCAATGTACAAATTGCGCAAGAGAACGATCAGGTGTTCTGGTATACCCATGCTTCTTAATGTGGCCCAGAGTTTCTCATGGTTTACACAGTCAAAAGCCTTGCTATAGTCGATAAAGCACAAATAGATATCCTTTTGGTATTCTTTAGTCTTTTCAAGGATCCATCTCACATCCGCAATGATGTCTCTCGTTCCTCGCCCTTTCCTGAACCCTGCTTGCACTTCAGGTAGTTCTTGTTCCAGGTATGGTTGTAGTCTCTTTTGAATAATCTTCAGTAGAATCTTGCTGGCATGTGGGATCAGAGCGATTGTTCGATAATTTCCACAGTCAGTTGGATCACCTTTCTTTAGTATTGGTATAAACACAGATCTTTTCCAGTCAGTTGGCCATGATGCTGTCTTCCATATTTCTTGGCAGAGCCTTGTAAGTATGGTAACAGCTGCATCAGATTGCTGCAATACTTCTATAGTAATGCCATCAATGCCTGGTGCTTTGTTCCTTGATAAGGCTTTCAATGCTGCTTCAACTTCTTCTTTCATCACCAATGGTTCCCGATCATAAGGTACAGGTTGAAACGGCTGTTGGTCCACTTGATCTTTATCATATAAAAACTCTGTATATTCCTTCCACCTTTTCTTGATCTTCTCAGCATCATTCAACATAGAACCTTGAGCATCTTGTAACATTCCAATTTGAGGCTGGAACTTTTTCTTTAACTCTCGTAGCTTTAGGAAAGCCGATCTTGTTCTTCCTCTAATAGTTTCTGCTTCTATTTCCTTGCATACGTCGTTGTAGTACTTTTCCCTGTCCTGTCTTGCTGCACTTTGGAAATCTCTGTTGAATTCTGCGATTGTCTTTCTTTCTCCTCTGGCTTTAGCTGCTCTGCGTTTCTGGGCAATTTTCAGAGTTTCTTCCGTCATCCATTTTGGCCATTTTTGCTTTTTCACCTTTTGTAGAGACTTCTCGCTTTCTTCCAACACAACCTTCTTGATGTCTTAACTCTTCCGGAGCTCTGTCATTTGTATCTAAAGCAGCAAATCAATTTTGCAGGCAGTCTTTAAATTCATTTGGTATATTCTCAAGGTCATATTTTGCTGCATTCATGAGTGGTTTGCTCTTTTTCAACATTAGCTTGAGTTTGCATACTAGTAGTTGATGATCTGCACCACAGTCAGCTCCAGGTTTTGTCTTGGTTGATGTTATAGAGCTTTTCCATCGTTGACTTCCACAGATGTAGTCAATTTGATTTTTATACAATCCATTGGGTGAAGTCCATGTGTACAGTCGCCGCTTGTGTTGCTGGAAGAAGGTGTTTGAGATGAATAGCTCGTCGGTCTTGCAGAATTCTATCAGTCTTTCTCCAGCTTCATTTCTGTTACCAAGTCCATATTTTCCAACTACTTTGCCTTCTTCTTTGTTGCCAACTTTTGCATTCCAGTCACCCATGACTATCAGGATATCCTGTTTGCATGGTCTGTCAATTTCAGCTTGTACTTGTTCATAGAACTCTTCAATTTCATTCTCTTCTGCAGCTGTTGTTGGGGCATATACTTGAATTATAGTTGTGTTGATAGGCAATCCTCGTAGACGAATAGAGATTAAGTGTTCGCTGACTGCATTGTATTTCATTACAGTTCTTGCAAATTTCTTCTTTATTATAAATGCAACACCATTTCTTCTTTGTCTTTCATTTCCAGCATAGTAGACCATGTGATCATCTGATGCAAAGTGCCCGATGCCAGTCCATTTCAGTTCGCTGACACCCAACAGATCAAGTTGTACACGTTCCATTTCATTCTTGACCACCTCCAACTTCCCTTGGTTCATGCTTCGTACGTTCCATGTTCCAATGTGTAAGACATCTTTACAGCTTCTGACTCTCATTTCATGCACAGCTACATCAGCAGTCAGACTTCCCGAGGGCTTTGATCCAACCACATCATAAATGCTGGCTTTACTCTGAAAAGTCTTCAGCTCTTCCCCAGTAGCTAGCTGAGTGCCTTCCGACCTGGGGGTCTCATCTTCCAGCACCATAGCACAATTTGTTTTGTTGTAACTATCCATTGGGGTTTTTTTTTTTGATTGAACCCTGACCACCCTGTTCACAACCTACTATTTCAACCATTATGCTATTAGACGTCCATGTTCTGAGATGCTATTCTGGGGATGTCTAAGTAGACGCCTCTATAGATGTACATATTGAGCATGTCCACTTTCTGAAATTGTGCCTGAACTTGCATGTGCCTCCTTTTTTTTCAGACATTCTAGCTTTTGTCCCAGATTGCACTTGGACATTTCATAGCAAAAAGTGCTTTATACTTTTAATGTAGTATATGATGGCAGGTAAAGACCGGTATGGTCCATCTAGTCTGCCTAGTAAGGTGGCTAGAATAGGTACACTTATTTATTTAACAGTTTTTTCCATACTGCTTTATCATTTTTTTTAGTCAAAGCCGTTTACACTGTAACTTAAACTTGGTAATGTACATTAAACAGGGACATTGATAACTTGGATTCTTCTGAGGCAATGGAGGGTTAAGTGACTTGCCCAAACAAGACGTGCTAGTGGGATTTGAACCCTGCCGAGCCAGTGGTCTACCCACTAGACTATTCCTCTACTGCTCCGTGCTTGTCACCCTCTCTATGCCTTTGTTTAGTGTTGTACCCACCGCTCCGTGCAGGTCACACCCTCTATTTTGATAATTACCTAAAAAAAAATGTATCCATGTACCAGAAAAAGTACCTGCACCTCCTTTTGTGCAGGAACTTTGTATCTACGGTACTAAAGAAATATGCATGTTTGTGAAAATATGAAAGCATGCATACTGTTGCAATCCCCATTCCAACCCTTGCCACAGGATCACCTCTGTCAAATGAGCTTAGAAGTATGAGCATTGCAGAATTAGATGCATACTATAACCCAGATGAATCACACAGATAAAATGCTTTTACCTGTGCAAATCAGGGTGAAAATCACTCTCGTTATGTTAGACCATGCATGGGAGAGTGTAGTTGCACACATTTAGGAACTAGTCCATCTCTAGGCATGTAAAAATATGGTTATGGAGGTGATTTTAGAAGGGTTAGACATCATTTACATTTGTAAGAAGCTGATTTACATATCTAAGTGGAAAAACTTCCATCAGTAATAGAAATAATGTCAAGAGAGAGAACTTTGACAGAACAGAGCAGCACAAGATAGTTCCCGCCTATAGCTCTCAAGAGACTTACTGATCTTATGAAGGATCTTTTCTCTAGCATCTGTTGACATTTCTCAAAGACTCTTTTGCTATTGTATACTGAGTAATATTTCCTGGAAAGTTGGCAAGACCTGTCAACAGATGTGGGAAATGAGAAACTGAGGCTTGTTTGTGCATGTATGTTCCATTGATAACAATTTTTCCCCATCTCTATTTCTTCCTGCTCTCTCTCCCTCACATTCTTTTTCTTAATTAGCTGTTTCTGAAGGTTGTGGTTTTTTTATTTTTTTATTTTGGCAGCAATACATATTTTTAGTACCCACAGAATTTCCATTTATCAGGTTGTGGCTGAAAGAAACCGGGGCTGGCCAGGGGGAGACTGGGACTGATGGGAGCTGCCACTGGGGATGGTACTGGGACTGGAAGGGGGCTATACAATGGAGAGGGGGGGGGGCAGGGACTGATGGGAGCTGACACTGGGGATGGTACTGGGACTGGAAGGCAGCAAGACAATAGGGGGGACTGAGCTGAGGGGAGCTGACACTGGGGATGGTACTGGGATTGGAAGGGGGCTATACAGTGGGGGGGGGACTGAAGGGAGCTGACACTGGGGATGATACTGGGACTGGAAGGGGCTACATTGTTGGGGGAGGGACTGGGACTGAAGGAAGCTGACACTGGGAATGGTACTCGGACTGGACTGGAAGGGGCTAGACAGTTGAGGGGGAGGGACTGGGGATGCTGCTGGGACTGGAAGGGGGCTAGTGGTGGGGGGACTGGTACTGGAAGGGAGCTAACACTGGGTGACTGGGAATGCAAGGGGCTGACACGGATAGTACTGGGACTGGAAGGGGACAGAGAGAGAAAATCATAGAGTTTTGAGGTGGCAAAAGTAGGACGGGAAAGGGGTACCGAGGCTGGGTAAGAGTAGAGAAAGGATGGGATCTGCACTGCAGGACTCTGGCAGTAAGGAATGTGGGAGGTGGGGAGCAAGGGATGAATGAAGATTAGGGACTTGAAAGAGGGGGAATACAAAGGAAGAATTTGATAATTGTAGAAGAAAGCACGCAATCAGATTGGGTGAAGGCATGGGAATGTGGACAGAGTAGGAGGCAAAGCAAGGAAACAGAGATGGGGACTCCCTTCTCAGTCTCTGTTGACAGCTATGTACTCCTTCCTTTTTCCTCGGCCTGCAATCTGGGGGTTGTCTTTGACTCCTCTCTCTCTTTCTCCGCATATATCCATCTCGTAGCTAAGACCTGCCGTTTCTTTCTCTACAACATTAGCAAAATCCACCCTTTCCTTTCTGAACACACTACTAAAACGCTTGTCCACTCCTTAATCACCTCCTGTTTTCACTACTGTAACCTACTCCTTGCTGGTCTCCCTTTGAATCATCTCTCTCCTCTTCAATCTGTTCAACACTCCGCGGCTAATCTTCCACCAGCCTCGTCATGCCCATATTACTCCTCTTCTCAAGTCACTTCACTGGCTCCCTATCTGTTTCCGCATCCAGTTCAAACTTCTCCTGCTGACCTATAAATGCATTCACTCTGCGACTCCTCTCTACCTTTCTTCTCTTATCTTTCCATACAACCCCATTCGGGAACTCCGCTCTTCTAGCAAATTGCTTCTATCTATGCCCTTCTCTCCCACTGCCAACTCCAGACTTCGCTCCTTTCACCTTGCTGCACCTTACGCCTGGAACAAACTACCTCTGTCTGTACGCCAGGCGCTTTCTCTAACCCTCTTCAAATCCAGGTTGAAAGCTCACCTCTTCGCTGCTGCCTTTAGATCTTGACTCACCTGATCTCCTCCCCCCCCCTTTTTACCCTGTTTTTACCCCTGTTCTACCCCTGATTTACCCCTGCTTACACCTTCTGTGTTTGTCTTGACTAGATTGTAAGCTCTGATGAGCAGGGGCTGTCTCTTATATGTCTGTGCAGCACTGTGTATGACTTGTAGTGCAATACAAATGTTCAGTAGTAGTAGTAGTAGTAGCAATTGAGTAGGAATTTGGAGAGGACAGCATCTACCAATTAATAGATATGAGGGAGGGTGTGGGCTGGAGGTAAGAGAATAGGGAAGAAAGGTTGAGACCAGATGCAAATGATTTTGGAGGATTAGAGAGAGGGTAGATATGTGGCTGGGTAGATGGTGAAAGAAGGTAATAGATTGAGCAGGTGTGAGAGACTGAAGAATAAGCTTGGGACCAGGGAGGGAGGGATGCATGACAGGGAAAGGGCTAGAACTGGTGATGGGATCAGAGGTAGAAGATGGCAGATGAAGGCTGAGGGGGTGAGAACAGATGATAGCAATAGGGAGCTAGTGAGTGTGTGAAGGACAGAGAGGGTATAGAAAGCAGGGGAAGAAGAGAGACAGTCTAGGGCGATGGGAGCAATAGAGAGGAGGGAAGAATGGGAGCTAGAAAGCTGTTAGACAGGTGAGAGGTAAAATATCTATTCACTAAGCATTACAACAATACAGATCATCCTTCAATAGATTTAGATAAAGGCTAACCAGTTTTTTGTCTAATATATCCCAATGACCTAAACATACAATTCATTATAGCTGAAACTGTACTTTGCACAATGCTTAAGCCCTACATAATATGTATCTGTATATAATATATATAGTTTGCACTGTTCCGTGCTGTTCAGTTTTAACATTTGCTGTTTACTTATTTTATTGCTATTGGTTATATGTTGTTACATGTAAAACAAACTCTGCTTTGTTAATTGTTGTTTATTGTGAACCGCAGCTGATCTATGGAAGATGCGGTATTTAAATGATTGTTAAATAAATAAATAAATAAATGTGTGAACTAAAGAAGTGTGAAAGAAAAAGAAAGCAAGGAGTAAAATGTGGAAATGAGTGGATAGAGAGAAACAGGAGAGAGAAATGGAAAAAAGAGATAAAAAGGAAAGATAGACATGTAGAGAAGGAAGAAAAAATGACAGGAGGAGAGAGAAGAAATGGAAAGGAGTCGATGAGAAGATAGACACAAGGAATGTGGGAAAGAGACTGGAATGAGTAAAGTCAGAAAAATAAAATGGCCAGAGAACAAAGGGTAGAAAAAATAATTTTATTTTTAGTGTAGTGTTTAAAATATGTCGGTTTTTAAAATTAATGTGCTGTCTTTGTATGCATCTTTCTGTTTCTCTGGTGTTGCAGTGCATGACTTCTTGGGGTTTCAGTTTAATGTTTGTCTACATATTTCTGTTTTTAATTGGTGGTCCTTTATTCTGTACTTGGTGAGAGTCTACCTATGTTCTAAATGTGTGACAGAGGACAGGTATTCTGTTAGCAATGGGCTTCTATATAAAGATCTATATACATAGTAACATACTAAATGACGGCAGATAAAGACCAGTATGGTCCATCTAGTCTTCCCAGTAAGATGGCAAGAGTAGGTGCACCTGCTGCTCCGTGCAGGTCACCCCTCCCCATCTCTTTGTTTAGGGATGAACCCACCGCTCCGTGTAGGACACCCCTGTTTACTGAGAAATTAGATAGTTAAGTTTCTTTTGATTTTATCCTGTTGCTGTAAAGGGACCCACTGTGTCTGTCCCATGTCATTTTGAATTCTATCACTGTATTTGCCCCCACCACTTCCATCAGGAGGGCATTCCAAGCATCCACCGCCCTTTCAGTGAAAACATATTTTCTGACATTGCCTTTCAATTTATCCCCTTGCAGCTTCATGTTATGCCCTCTAGTTTTACAGCTTCCCCGTCTTTGGAAGAGGTTTGTTTGTTCATTAATTCTCTTTAAGTATTTAAAGGTCTGAATCATATCTCCCCTATCCCTCCTTTCCTCCAGAGTGTACGTATTTAGGTCTTCAAGCCTCTTCTCAGAAGGCTTCTGACGCAGGCTCCAAATCATTTTGGTTGCCTTCCTCTGAACAGTTTCCAGTCTTTTTACATCCTTTGTGAGATATGGTCTCCAAAACTGAACACAGTATTCCAAGTAAGGCCTCACCAGTGACTTATACAGTGGCATTATTACCATTTCCTTTCTTCTGGTAATTCCTCTTTGTATGCAACCCAACATCCTCCTGGCTTTTGCCACTGCCTTGTTGCACTGTTTTGCCACTTTGAGATCCTCAGAAATAATCACACCAAGGTCCTTCTCCTGGTCTGTGCACACCAATCTCTCGTCCCCTATCACGTACATGTCCCTTGGATTTCTGCTTCCCAAGTGCATGACACTGCACTTCTTCGCATTTAAACTTAACTGTCAAGCATTAGACCATTCTTCCAGCTTTTGTAGATCTTTCCTCATGTTATCCACTCCCTCAGGGGGAGTCCACTCTTGTTGCAAATTTTCGCGTCATCTGCAAAAAGTCAGACTTTTCCATTCAGTCCTTTAGCAATATCACTCACAAATACATTGAACCGTGCCAGGCCCAGGACCGAACCCTGGGGCACCCTGCTAATCACCCTCCTTTCATCTGAGTGAGCTCCATTTACCATCACCTTCTATAGTAACATGGTTTGTTCGGCATTCCTGGTAGGTGTATGGCAGCCCAGAGCATAGCAGCGATGAAACCTCTGAAGCTGCTCCCATATGGGAATTTGAAAATATGCCCTGGTGGGTTCTAGGTGAGTGACTTTCCCTGCCTGACCAAAGCAATAACAGACCCAAAGGTCCTCATAGAGAAATAAGAAACTTGGAATTTGTCAATGACCTCCTCTAGGTCCAGGATATGCCAGAAGAAACCTCCCTTCCTGGGCATCCCTATGGAGATGGAATAACGCTCCTGGCCCTACTCCATGGAGGGCAAGGATAAAGAGCCTGCAAATGTAAGATGCACTGAAGTGTTGCCTTGAACATCACAGGAGAAGCTAATACATCTCCAACCTTGACTGAGGACCCCACTTTCAATCTTGTAGCCTCAAAGCTACCAGCAGTGGCTGGATCCAGCATAAGAGGGCTTGGCAGCAAGCCCACACATAGCGCTGCTCAAAAGCCTAAGGTGGAAGCTACAAAGGCATTTTTAAGAAGGGCCTCCTCCTCCTCCTCCTTAAGGCTCCTTGAGCACAGAGCCTCTCCCCAGGGAAGGAGGTGTGCCTTGTCACAGCCAGGATTAGGGCTCCCACCTTAAGGATTCTTTTGTTACCTGTGCTTGTCTTCAATTCTCAGTTTGTCTGTATATATATTTATATATTTTTAATTACTGTGTTTCTTAGCTGCTTTTTGTAATTCTGTTCAGCTTTTTTTGCCATCTTCTGTTGGCTGATACTTGCTCCTTTTCTACTTTCTCTGCCTCTGACCCCTCCTTTCCTTTCTGCCCAGGCCTTGTCTGACTACTTCAATGACAAAGTCCACAAGATTAGGCTTGAGTCCGCCCCCCCCCCCCTGGGTCCTCTCCATCCCCCTTCCCCCTCGTCACTCCCAAATCCTTTCTGCAACCTCTGTCACCCTTTCCGTCTTTTCTAAGATCACTGAGGAAGAAACCACACATCTCTCCTCCTCTAAACTTACTACCTGCTCCTCTGATCCCATTCCCATCATCTTCTAAACTCCATCTCCTTTGCTGTTGTCCCTTCCATCTGTCATGTCCTCAATCTATCATTTTCTATTGCAACTGTTCCTGCAGTCTTCAAGCATGCTGTGGTTGCACCTCTCCTCAAGAAACCATTCCTTGATCCTTCCTGTCCTTATTGAACTATCTGTCTCCTCCCCTTTATTTCTAAACTACTTGAATGTGTGGTTCACTGCCACTGTCTTTACTTTTTCTCCTCTCAGATCCTTCTGGATCCACTGTAATCTGGCTTTGCACTCAACATTCTACTGAGATGGCTCTTGCCAAAGTCTCCTGTGACTTGTTTCTTGCCAAATCCAAGAGCCTTTACTTGATCCTCATCCTTCTTGACCTTTCTGCTGCTTTTGACACTATTGATCACCACCTTCTCCTTGATACCCTGTCCTCGCTTAGGGGTTCTGTCCTGTCCTGGTTTTCTTTCTATCTCTCCCACTGCACTTTTAGTGTATGTTCTGGTAAATCCGCCTCTACTGCTATCCTGCTTTCAGTCTGTGTACCTCAGAGCTCTGTCTTTGGACCTATCCTTTTCTCTCTCTACATTCAGTCCCTTGGTGCACTTATCTCCTCTCACAGTTTTCAGTACCATCTCTACACAGATGACTCCCAGATCTACCTCTCTGCACCTGAAATCTCTCCGGGTATCCAGGCCTGAATCTCTGCCTGCTTATCTGACATTATGTTTATGTTTATGTTTATGCAATTTTTGATATACCGCCCAGGCTGAAGGGCATCAGAGCGGTTTACAATCACTATATAAGCAGGTACTGAATACATTCCCTTGTCCCCAAAGGGCTCACAATCTATGTGTACCTGAGGCAATGGAGAGTTAAGTGGCTTGCCCAAGGCCACAAGGAGTGCCTATAGGACTAGAAATCCCAGTCCCTCCGGCCTGAGATTGCTGTCCCCAGGTGGGAATTGAACCCCTGGCCCTCCGGTCTGAGGTACCCTGTCCTAACCACTAGGCCACTCCTCCCTAAGCACTCCATTAGTGCTTGGATGTCAAAACTGAGCTGCTTATTTTGCCTGCTCAGTCCACCTCCCCTTTCTCTATTTCTATGGATAACCCTCTACCCCAGGACATGCTAGAGAGATAAAGTTCCTAGATGAAATAAATGACTGCTTCTTGGAGCAGCTGGTTCATGATCCGACCAGAAGGGAAGCCATATTGGACCTAGTCCTTAGTGGAACACCAGATCTGGTGCAAGAGATAAGGGGGTTGGGGCCACATGGCAATAGTGATCATAGCATGATCGCGTTTGTTTTAATTAGTAGAGGAGGGATGGTAAGGAAATATACAGTACTACCTTTTAACTTTCGAAAGGGAGACTATGATAAAATGAGGAAAATAGTTAAGAAAAAACTAAAAGGAGCAGTTGCAAGGGTTAAAGACTTACATCAAGCTTGGGTGTTGTTTAAAAATACTATCTTGGAAGCCCAGACCAGCTGTATTCCACGCATTAAGAAAAGTGGAAGGAAGTCCAAAAAACTGCCAGCATGGTTTAAAGTTCAGGTCAGAGATGCTGTTGTTACCAAAAAAGCATCTTTTAGGAAATGACGAAAAACTGGAAACAGCACAAGCACTGGCAAGTTAAATGCAAGACATTGATAAGACAGGCAAAGAGAGAATTTGAGAAGAAGATTGCTATGGAAGCAAAAACGCATAATAAAGACTTTTTCAAGTAGATCTGTGAGAGAGTCAGTTGGACCATTAGATGATAGAGGGGTAAAAGGGGCACAAAGAGGGGACAAAGCCATAGCGGAGAGACTGAATGAATGCTTTGCTTTGGTCTTTACTGAGGAAGATGTAGGGATGATATCCATGACTGAAGTGGTATTTAAAGGTGATACTGCGGAAGAATTGAAAGAAATATTGATACACTGGGAAGGAAGTCCAAAAAACAGCCAGCATGGTTTAAAGACGAGGTCAGAGAGGCTGTTGTTGCCATAAAAGCATTTTTCAGGAAATGGGAAAAAGAGCCAAATGATGAAAACTGGAAACAGCACAAGCACTGACAAGTTAAATGCAAGGCATTGATAAGGCAGGCAAAGAGAGAATTTGAGAAGAAACTTGCTATGGAAGCCAAAACGCATAATAAAGACTTTTCAAGTACATTCGTAGCAAAAAACCTGTGAAAGAGTCAATTGGTCCATTAGATGATAGAGGGGTAAAAGGGGCAGTAAAAGGGGACAAGGCTATAGCGGAGAGACTGAATGAATTCTTTGCTTCGGTCTTTACTGAGGACGATGTAGGGATGTTACCCATGACTGAAGTAATATTTAAAGGAAGGAATTGAAAGAAATATTACTACACCGGGAAGATGTATTACAACTATTTGATAAACTGAAGAGTAGCAAATCACCTGGACCGGATGGTATACATCCAAGGGTGTTGAAAGAACTGAAATATGAGATTACAGACCTGCTATTAGTAATCTGTGCGGCCAAGAGAGCAAATAGAATGCTAGGTATCATAAGGAAAGGAATGGAAAATAAAATAAAGGATATTATAATGCCTCTGTATCGTTCCATGGTATGACCACACCTTGAATATTGTGTACAATTCTGGTCGCCATATCTTAAAAAGGATATAGTGTTATTAGAAAAGGTACAGAGAAGAGCCACCAAAATGGTAAAGGGGATGGAAGGATACTCCTATGAGGAGAGGCTAAAAAGGTTACGGCTCTTCAACCTGGAGAAGAGACGGCTGAGGGGAGATATGATAGAGGTCTATAAATTAATGAATGGAGTGGAATGGGTAAATGTAGATCGATTGTTTGTTATCAGAATATAGAAAGACAAGGGGACATGCAATGAAGCTACAGGGTAAACTATTTAAGACAAATAAGAGAAAATATCTTTTCACTCAACGTGTAATCAAACTCTGGAATTTGTTATCAGAGGATGTAGTAAAGGCTGTTAGTGTGGCTGCATTTAAAAAAGGTTTTCTAATTCCTGGAGGAAAGGTCCATAAACCATTATTAAAAAGGGGCCCAGGATATCAATGCTTGACCCAATACAAGCATTGTGGAACCTGTGTCTTTTGGGGAAACTGTTAGGTACTGTGGGGGTCCCTGGCCCAGGCAACAGCCTATAAGCCTAGGGCTGCACTTGTTAGTCCTTTAATTAAAGAGTTTTCTTTCTCATCCAGCGCCAGGGCTGCTGGGATTTGTAGTTGTGTTGTTTAGAAAAAAACGAGTATTGTGGAGACCGAGGGTTTACAAGGCAAAACACAGGAATTTATTTATTTTTCTAAAGAGCATTAAGGCTCAATGCAAAACAAACAGGATTCTTTCTCCAAACAATAATCCATAGGCATTTTTACCAAACAAAACAATGAAACTGCTTTATGTAGCTTTTTAACATGTGTCGCTGTTTTCCCAACCATTCAGCAATCAAGCAAGGTTTTCTCTTCTTTTCAAACCCACAAGAAATATCCTCTCTTCAGCAACAGGGTTCTTTAGCATTCCTGGCTAAACACATTTCTCCCTGTTTTCCCACTGCCTTCTAGGACATTCAGGTTATAGACTTTTTCCTTCTTTTATTCAAGAACTTTTTATTCTGCCTTCTGGCACAGAGAACAAACCATTACTGAATCTTCAGACTCCTCATCAGATTCATAATAGTCTATCTGCATTTCCTCAGGACCTGTGTCCGGTAAACCTGGCTTTAAGCCAGCATGAAAAACTTCAGGCTTAATATTCTCTAAAAGTTCCAGAACCTTTCTCCACTGAGGCTTTTCCCTATGCATCAAATGACACAAAGCCTCTAACTGGCTCACGACACTTTTGGCTACCCTTTTATTCATGCACCTTTTTGGAAGTTGCAGCTCTTTAGCTGGTTCAGGAATGGTTGGCACTGCAGCCTGACCCTTATCAGCACTTCTCTCTGGCACAGCTCTCCTAGTTTTAAAACCAATTGCAATTTCCCTGCAATCCTGGCTTTCCTTCTGACTAGGGCTTTCACCTCTGAGATTCCCTCGGAAGTCTCCACCGTTCTCCTCCACAGTGAACTCTCTGGGCCTTTCTCTGGTGCTTTTCTCCCCACTGAATTCTCCACTGTTCTCCCTGGTCAGCTCTCTCAAGTGCTGGTTTCCTGTATCTTTCTTTCCAGCGTGCTGCTGCGTGTGCTGCCTCGTCCTGGCACTCCTGCTCCTGTTGCCCTCTCTCTGGCTGTTCACTCTGTCCGTTCTTTCCTCCAATATTTTCCTGGGTTTATAAGAGTGTCTCTGAACTACTGTGCACTGCCCTTCCCCCAGGTGTCTCTCATTAGTTTCCAAGGCTGCCCTCAGATTAGCAGAGCTTGGGTGTGTCCTGTCCTCAGTAGCTGTGTGTTTTTTTCCTCTGCCTGCAGTTTGAGAGCTACTGATTCCTTGCCTGTCTCTTTCTTTAAAGGTAAATGTCTGATTTTCTTCCAATTCCATGGACTCAGCCATACTCTCCTCATCACAGTATGTATGACCTAGATTGGCCACTGTTGGAAACAGGATACTGGGCTTGATGGACCTTGGTCTGACCCAGTATGGCATATCTTATGTTCCCTGTTTCCTTGGCTCGCAACATTGGGCCATCTTTGACTCCTCCTTCTCCTTCTCCTTCTTCTTCTCCATACACAACCAACAGATAGCTAAAACCTGTCGCTTATTTCTCTGTAACATTGGCAAAATTCCTTCCTTCCTTGCTTACTGAACACACTACTAAGACCCTTATCCATTCTCTTGTCACCTCCTTTCCAGACTATTGCAAACTCCTCTTTGCTGGTCTTCCTCTGAATCATCTCTCCCTACTTGAATTTGTTCAAAACTCAGATGCACAGTTCATCTTCCGCCAGTGTCGCTATGCTCATGTCACCCCTCTTTTCAATTCATTCCTTTGGCTCCCTATCCATTTCCGCATCCAGTTCAAACGTCTACTACTGACTTATAAATGCCTTCATTGGGCTGTTCCTCACTACCTTTCCTCTCTTATCTCTCCCTACACCCCTCCTCAGGAACTCCACTTTTCTGGCTGATCCTTCTGTCTGTGCCTTTCTCTTCCACTGCCAACTCCAGACTTTGATCTTTCTATCTTGCAGCTGCTTATGCTTGGAACAAACTACCTGAGTCTGTGTGTCAGGCTTCATCTCTGGACCTGTTCAAATCCAGGCTAAAATCTCACTTCTTTGAGACTGCTTTTGGAACCTGATCCCCCTAGTTTCCTGTTCACCTCCTATCTGTTTCCTTATCATTCCCCTAGATATATACTGGTCTCCACTTGTTGTATTGTCTGTCTTGACTAGACTGTAAGCTCTTATTAGCAGGGACTGTCTCTTACATGTCTCTGTACTGAGCTGCTTATGCCTTGAAACACTATACAAATGATAAGTAGTAGCAGTAGTAGTAGAAAGAAGCCCAAAGGCTGATCTAGCTTACCTTGGGGCCCAGACTGCAGCTTAGACAGGAAAAGGAGGGGGAAGGAGCCTACTGTGGCCTCTCTGGCTCCCTCTGAAGATAGTCAGACTGGCATGATGCTCTTCGGGTGGGGGGAGGGCTCGGACAGGACTGGAAAAGGGCTGATGGGGAGCTAGGACTGGAAATGGCTGATGGGAGGGCTAAGATTGGAAATGGGCTGATGGGGGGTTGGACTGGAAATGGGCAGATGGGGGGCTAGGAATAGACTGGAAATGGGCTGATGGGGGGCTAGGATAGGACTATAAATGGGCTGATGGAGGGCTTGGACTGGAAATGGGCTGATGGGGGGCTAGGATAGGACTGAAAATGGGCTGATGGGGGGTTTGGACTTGAAATGGGCTGATGGGGGGTCTAAGATGGGACTAGAAATGGGCTGACAGGGGCTAGGATACGACTAGAAATGGGCTGATGGGGGGCTTGGACTAGAAATGGGCTGATGGGGGGCTAGGACTGGAAATGGGCTGATGGGGGGCTAGGACTAGAAATGGGCTGATGCGGGGGGATGGGAGAATGGGACTAGAAGGGAGCTGATGTCGGGGGAGGACAAAGGGGATGGGGTTGGGGGAATGAGGATGGAGAAGGGAAAAGATATTTTGTGTGGGAGGGAAGGAAAATCTATGATTAGATGGGTATTGGGAGAGTAAGTGGGGATTGGGGATGGAAGGGTGAAATTTGAGTGGATGAAAAAGGAATAAAGAAAGAAATGGAGGAAAGAACAAAAGGGGAAAGATCATTATGTTAAAGAAATGTAGGGAGAGAATGGAAAAAAAACTAAAAGAGAGAAGAAAGGACAAATAGACAGTGGACAATGGAGAGTTAGCAGAAGACACGAAGAAACCAGAAGAAAGTGACTGAAGCAATTGCAACTGAAAAATCAAATACTCAAACAATAAAGGATAGAAAAATACTTTTTTATTTTTAATTTATTAACTGGAATATGTCAGCTCTGGGAAATGTGCATTGCTAACGTCTTGGCGTTTTGTTTAGTACAAGAAGAAATTAATTTATAGTTTTATTTCTCCAGTGTCATCCTACATTCCAAGTTTGGCTTTTGGGGTTCCCAGTTTAATTATTGTCTTCCTATTTCTAAATTGTGATCCCTTGTTCTTTGTTTGGTGACGGTCTATGTTCTGCATGTGTAACCAAGCTGAGGTATTCTATTCATGTGGTTTCTATTTTACAGTGCCACTTGTTCTCTTTCCCCAGTAGAAGATGTATTGGTATTCTCTGAGTTATATTGGTTTAATATTTGCAGTGTTGCCTTTTTGATAGGTAGGGTTTGGTGCTTTGTGAGTCCTGGTAGTGCTGATATGATATGGCGGGTTTGCTATGGATTCTAAATGGGCAGTGTTTATAGTACTTCCTGGTGGTTGGCACTGGAGTATAGTAATGTAGAAATCTGGTAGTCTTTCTTTACCTAGACACTCATTAAGCAGCATGTTTACTAAAAGTTAGCGCACTTTAACATTATGCAAATATTTATGAAAATGGGACCCCTTATGCAAATGAGCCCTGCAAACAGTCTCCGCACTTGGCCTCGCAACCCCCTTGGCAGCCTCTGCTTCCTACTACTACTGATCATTTGTATAGCGCTACAAGGCCTAAGCAGCGCTGAACATACACGTGTAAAAGATGGTCACTGATCACACCGGTCTGCAAAAAACATTTTTCGAGAGCTGTTTTGGTTATTCCACGTAATCTTTATGTTTTTTGGTGCGCTGAATCCGAAAATGACCTCCATTTTGTCATAGGACATCATGTTTCCTGACAATTTAGGTAACTATGTTAAATAAGGCAATACCTCAAAATAAAAGGAAATAGTCTTACAAAATTAAAGTTTTATTACAATATTTTCATGAAAATCCTTTTTTGAACTGAAATGAGCTCACCTACACACACTAAACTCAATTCTTCTTCCTTGTGAGGCTCCTCTTGGTGCATTTACGCTTGTGAGTAGCATCTGGAATTCTCTCTGAAGCATCCAACAGTAGACTGCCATCATTGTAATGCTCCATTTTCCCTGGTATCTCCTTTCCATCTCTTTAATGTCTTAGTGGAATCGTTCACCTTGTTCCTCACTCACAGCTCCCAAATTTTCAGGAAAGTAGTCAAGGTGGGACTGGAGGAAATGCACTTTCAAACTCATCAGGCAACCTAAAGCTTGAAATGCTTTCAGCATTCGTCCGACGATCTTTTTGTAGTGAGGATCTTTGTTATTGCCTAAAAATTTCTGGACGACTTCTTTAAATGCAATCCACCCTTCCTTTTGAGGATCCGTCATGGTATTGACAAACTCTTGATCAACTATAATGTCTGGTCCGACGAACACACCTTCCTTCAATTTTGCCTCCCACAGGCTTGGAAACTTGGTGACCAATGTATTTGAAGCATTCTCCATCTCTTGGAAGTGATTTTACGAATTGCTTCATCAATCCCAATTTTATGTGGAGAGGTGGTAGAAGAACTTTATGGAAAGGTACCAAAGTTTCTCGGAGGACATTTTTTTCACTGACTGTTAGCACCCTCGGCTGCCAACTCTTCTTGGTCCAGTGATTTTGTCGGTCTCGACTGTCCCATAGACACAGAAAACAAGGATATTTGTTATACCCAGCTTGTTGCCCGAGCAGCATGCACAAGACCTTCAAGTCCCCACACGCTTGCCAACTATGGTCTTCATATTTAAGTTTACGAAGAACCAATTCCAAGTTCTCGTAGGGTTCCTTCAAGTGTACGGAATGACCTACAGGTATGGAAGCGTAAAACTCGTTGTGGAGTAAAACTGCTTTGAGACTTCTTTTGAAGAATCTATAAAAAGACGCCATTGCTCTGAATCATATTGGATTTTAAAAAGACCCATCAGACCTTCGACATCGATGCAATAAACCAACTTCTCCTCCTGGGCGAAGTAAGGAATGAACTCCTTTTCACGATGTCTGAACCATGAAGATGACACTCCTGGCAACAATAAATTCCTGCTTTTCAGCCTTGATCCCAGTAACTCAGCGGCATCTTTGGGAAGATTCAAGTCTCTTACCAAATCATTCATTTCCTCCTGAGAAAACAATTTTGGTCTTGTATCATCTTCAAACTCAGAACTTGATTCGTCATCTGGTTCAGGTATGACTTCACCTTCATCGGAGCTAGGTATCTCTTCCAAGGTAGCAGGGGGCTTGGGTACTGATATATCTGTGCCATGGGGGATGGGACGAATTGCCGAGTGAAGATTGGGGTATGAAATGGAATGCTTCCATTTGGAATTAAACCCTTTCACATCGCATGAACAAAAGTAACAGTCGTCACTATGGTTCTTTTGCTCTCGCCATACCATAGGAATCCTATAACGGAAAGAGTTTTTCTTACCCTTGAACCAGTTTCGGAGGTCCTCAACACACCGTTTGCACACTTTATGAGGCGCCCAGACTTTATCTTGATCTCCAATTTTTAGTCCAAAGTATGCAAAGTATACTTTTTTCACAAAGTCTGTAATATTCTGCTGTTGCTTCAATACTGTATATTCACCACAGATGAAACAGAAACTGTCTGGCGAATTAATACACTTTCGCAGAGCCATAACATAACGGTTGAAGAATGACGAGCTAACACGAATTGCGATGAAAAAGTGTGAACAGCCTAGAACCAAGAACCTGATGATGATTTGTGCACAAGTGTGGCATGCAGGAGAGAGCAGCTCTGTGTCTGTACATGAGACATCACAGTGCTGGCCACGCCCCCCTGCACTGACCGGAGCTGCTGCTATCTGTCCTGTGTCTCCCTCCCACTGGATTCTTCAGGAAAGATTAACCCCTTCTACCATTAGAAGCACGGACTTAAAACTTGCTTAGCTTATGTATATATTGCTGACCATCAGATTTGCAGTGCTATATTTTTTTTTACATAACTCTGACAACCCCTTTAAGGTTTTTTTGGCATTTTATATCTTAAATGCACTTATGTGAATTAATTAATAATAATTTGAATTAATAGTAATTTGAAAAAATTTGAAAAATTTGAAGACAATTTTGCATGTTGTGGCAAATCATGGCGTCTAGGAGTTTTTTCAATATTTTATTTGTTTTCAGCACACCAAAATACATGGAAATTAGATGAAAATAATCAAACAGCTTTTTAGTCACAGACCTGTGTCATTAGAGCTTACAATCTAGTTAAGATAGACAGCAGAACAGCTGAGGACAAGGATACATCGAGGGGAATGATAAGGAAACACATAGGAGACTAAGTGGATGAGGATCCAAAAGCGGTCTTGAAGAGGTGAGTTTTCAGCCTGGATTTGAAAGGCCAGAGATGAAGCCTGATGGCTTCCCAACAGTCCACAAAGGCCTAGGAGGACCTGCTGCTGAAGAAAGCCTGACTTTTATTTTCTTTTTAAGCTGAAGTTGTTTTACTAAGCTGCAAGAGAGCCAAATACTGCTCCATAGAACATAATGGGCAGAAAAAAAGAACCAGAATTTAAGGGAAAAGAATTCCAAAGAATTTAGTAATCAGATGTGAGGACCTCATGAAAAAAAGGCTTCAGCCTTGTGTGTTTATTCAGAATTGTTGGTTAAAAACTTACCCCCCTTCTGGAGGTTTCTGCCTTGAAGAAACAAATCCTTGCAAGGATGTTTGGCTGCCTGCTTTGGGAATTAAAATGAGGCATATAGGTAGGGTTGCCAACTTTTTGAAAGAGAAAAACCTGCCACCTGTGGCTAGCCATGCTCCATCCATGCCCACCCCCACCCCGCCCTTGTCCCACCCCCAAAAAATAATTGCAGAGAGAACAACGTGCAAACTGAATAAGCAAGATCGGTACACATTCTTAAACAGAAATTCCATATTAACAAAATACCCAGCATTGGTTGTACACACGCACTGTCAGACGGCTGCCTGGGTGAGAATCTTCACAGTCTTGGCAAGTGCATATATCTATATGATTTGCAAGGGATTGTGGGCAATGCAGTTCATACACACCAGACACAGCTGCTCACAATAATTAGTTGTGCTTTTGGGTAAAGCCAATAAGATATTTATTATGGGGTTATTTCTCCCAACACAGATATGCTTGGTAGCACATAAATCAGGTTACTTGCTTTCAGTGTTTAACTTGGAAAAACAAAATCAAGAAACAACATTTGAACTTGTCAGGAAATCAAAGCAAAAGAAATAAGACCTGGTTGGTAACAAACTGGTCTTTTCTGTAGGCTTTAGCTAATATTCTCTTAGCAATATATCAAACAACAAACAAAAGCCACAAAGAAAGGAAAAACTGTTCTTCTCAGGTTAACTTCTTGTATCTTCCCACATAGATTCAGAAGTGATTCTCTCAGAGCCCACAAGCAATGAGGTAAGGCTCAATTGCTAGCAGTTATCCAGCTGAAACCCCTTAGCTGGCTTGCTTTCTACTGCGTGGCTAGAAATCCTACACAGGAGCTTTTCTGAGTAGATTAAAGAACAAGTTTGTATTTCTTTGTGATGGTTGCTGTATTTTATAACAGAAAATCACCAAAGGAGTTTAGCCAGAGAGCAGTCCATGTAAACAGATTCTTCATCTGCTATCACCCCCTCTTCTTCAACAAGCATGGGTTCAATATCATGGATTGGCACAAATGAATCTCCCAATGGAGCACTTTCAGGAGAATACTTGTTCCCCTGCTGTCTTTCAAGGTTATAGCTAGGGCATAGATCAGTGTTCATACCTGAGCTTCCATTGCTGTTAGAGTTCCTCTCTATATAGCCTGGCCAGTATGTAGTCCAGTTCTTATGTCCAGCCTTCCAATCCAGATCCCTGGACACTGGATCTCTCTTCACATACCTTCTGGCACGGGTCTTAGGGTCCCTTCCACGTGCAGCCGTCTCCCTCACAGGTACCGTCTGGAGTTTCCTAGCTCTGCAGCACCATTCCTCTGGCTTTCCCCAGTCCAATGGTGTATGCTGGCCCTTGGAATGCCTCCCAGTATACGTACTGCTCTGGACTCTTCTAGACCTCTCAAAGGCTTTTCTCCTCTTTCTTCCAAAGGGTTTCTTTCCCTCTCTGTCCGTCCGGTTTGGCTTCTGCTTCTGATGATCCTCCTGATGATGAAGATGATCAAGCTCAAGCTGATTCTCTGTAGAATAAACTCTACCTTTATTCTGCTTGGATGAGTGCTCCTCCCTAACACAGCGCAGCTGTGCTGAATCAGGCCCTGCCCTTTGAGATGAGTGCTTAGGGATTACCTCATAGCCCTCCTGATTGATTACACGTTTCCCCACTTCAGCTCCTCTAATGGCTGTTGGAAACCTGGTGCATTCTGGGACTGGTAGTCTTTTATGGGAAAATTCTGTTTTCTTATTTCTACCAGAACTGACAGGTTGCTTGTTCAGAGTCACTTCACCTTTTCTATAGCTCCTTCCTGAGCTATGATAAGCTTCCTTATCACATACCCCCCTGCTTAAGTTATTACGGACTGGTGTCACTGGTGAAACTTCTTCTCTACAGTCCGTAATACGGAAAAGGGCATCCGCATTCTTGTGTAACTTCCCAGCACGATGTTCAACTTGAAAATCAAATGCCTGTAAGGCCATGTACCAACGTGTCAACCTGGCATTGTGGTTCTTCATTTGCTGCAACCACTTAGGTGGGGCATGGTCTGTGACCAACTGGAACTTTCTCCCTGTAAGGTAAAACCTTAACGCCTCCACTGACCACTTTATAGCTAAACATTCTTTTTCTATTGTGGAATACTTTTGTTCAGCCGGTGACAACTTCCTGCTCAGGTACATCACAGGATGCTCCTCCCCTTCATGACACTGGGATAGAACCGCTCCTAGCCCTACGTCCGATGCATCTGTTTGAACCAGAAAGGGTTTCTTGAAGTCCACCCCTTTCAGTACCAGTCCTGTACACAATTTTCCTTTTAGGACTGAAAAAGCTTTTTCAGCTTCAGGTGTCCACTTTAGCTGGTTTGGACAATTCTTCCGCAGCATATCCGTGAAAATTGCACTTTTCTCTGCAAATTGCGGTATAAATCTGCGGTAGTATCCAATAAGTCCCAAGAAACTTCTTAATTGTTTCTTTGTTGTTGGAGGAGGAAAATTCCTGATGCTTTCTACTTTACTCATTAGAGGTTTAATTTTTCCTCTTCCCACTAGGTGACCCAGGTATTTTACCTCCCTATTTGCAAAGGCACACTTCTTCGGGTTTAAAGTGATTCCCGCTTGCTTCATGGAGCACAAGACTGCCCTGATCCTCTTTAGATGCTCCGCCCAGGTGTTACTCTGGATTATGACATCATCCATTTATGCAAAAGCATAATTTTGGTGGGGTCGAAGTACCTGATCCACTAACCTTTGGCAGGTAGCCGCTGCTCCATGCAGTCCGAAAGGCATCCTCTTGAACTGGAAAAGGCCAACGGGGGTGCTGAACGCAGTCTTCGGCTTCGACTCCCTGGTTAGAGGGATTTGCCAATATCCTTTTGTCATATCAAGGGTGGTTAAGTATTGAGCCTGTCCCAGCTGGTCCAACAGCTCTTCAGTTCTTGGCATTGGATATGCATCAAAAACTGATATGGCGTTTACCTACCGGAAGTCAATACAAAATCTTAAAGATCCATCAGGCTTCGGCACCAGGACTATGGGGCTATTCCAGGGACTCTTTGACTCCTCTATTACTCCCATGTCCAACATCTCCTGGACTTGTGCCACTACTTCCTGTCTCTTGGCTTCAGGCAAGCGGTATGGCCTTTGACGAACTAATTTCCCAGGTGGAGTTATTATTTCATGGGCAACCAAATGTGTCTCCCCAGGTATGGGTGTCAACACATCTGGGAATTCTTTAAGCAATTTCCTAATTTCTTCCTGTTGTACCACTGTCAGGTCCTAACCTATTTGGGGCTCTGATTTTTCTTTACAATCAGATACCTGGGGTCCCAAATCTTCCTCTTCATTCACCTCCCTCTCTCGGGCACAGGTGGCAGCTAGGCTTTTAACCCCTTTGTCGTCAGTAGAACCAAAGCCTTTGGTTCCACGCTCAGAATTTTCCAGGGATGTGACCACCTCCACAGGTGGAAAACCCAGCCTCTCACAGATCAATTGGGCAATTCTGTCTCCTGTCTTCACGTGATAATCATTCTGTCCAAAGTTAAATAACAGAACTTTAATATTGCCCCTGTAATCGGGATCAATTACTCCCGCACCCACATCGATGAAATATTTAAGGGCTAATCCGGACCTTGGGGCTACTCTCCCATAGCATCCAATAGGTATTTCCACTTGGAGACCGGTGTCAACCAGGGCTCTCCCTTGGCTAGGTGCAGTCACATTTTCTATGCTGCACAGGTCAAACCCAGCAGCTTGAGGAGTTGCCCGCTTAGGAGCTTGGGCCTTCTCTGTGACCCTATGGTACTTTAGGACGAATGTCTGCTTTGGGGTAGCTTGGTCTTCTGGACGCTTAACCATCTTTTTAGCTGGGGTCTGAGGACTTCCAAATAAAGGCCCGGGAGCTATTACCATTAAACCTTCTCCCTCCTTCTTTCCTAGTCCTTCCACTAGACCCTGCTTAAATCTTGGCCAGTCTCTTCCTAGAACCAAATCAAAGGGTAGCCTAGGCACCACTGCTAACAGGACTTCCTCTTGTTCCCCCAGGCACTTAACCTTTAGCCTATAGGTGGGATATGATGTTGCAGCACCATGAATGCATCTGATGTGAACTTGGCTTTCAGGGGTTCCAGGCACAAATCCTTCTTGGGCCTCTATCCTCTTCCAAAGCCTTTTTGACATCATACTCTGGTCTGCCACAGAGTCTAACAAAGCATTTGTGGTAATTCCTTGCACATCAACCATCAAAAGAAATCCTTCTTTGGGCTGTTTTAAATCCAGACCCATTAAGCTAGTGTGTGTCTGGCATCCCTTTTCTAAATGTCCCCATTTTCCACACTTGAAACATTTCTTTCTATTCCACTGTGTCATCTGGTTTGATACAGTACATTCATTTTCAGAAACATTTTTAATTATTTTCTTTTCTGATACAGCCCATCTTGCCTCAGCACCAATCTTCAGAGGGCCACCCATTCTATGGCAAGCCTGCATGGCTTCCAAGAATCTCTCTGCTAGCATGGTTGCCTCTCCAAGATTTTGGAAATTTTGCTGTATAAGGAAAGTGTGCAAATCTTTAGGGACCGCAGACATAAATTGTTCAAGCATTATAATGTCTAATAACATTTCTACCGTCTTTTGCTCAGGATCCAACCATTTTACAGCTAAACCTCTGATTCTCTGACTCAGAGCCCTGGGTGTCTCACCCACTCTCAATGTAGTAGCTCTAAACATTCGCCTATACTCTGAAATAGACAACCCTAGGTGATCTCTAATAGCAGCCTTTACATCCTTATAATTCAAAGCCTGGGCTGCTGGCATTGCTCTATAAGCTGCAAGCGCCTCTCCAGTTAATGAGGCTGCCAGCCTTACTGCCCACTGTCTCTGGCCATGCTAATGCTTATGCCACTCTTTCAAAAGACTCTAGAAAATCATCAACATTATCATCTGGAGTTAGCTTCCCAAAACTAAATGCCCCAATCCCTTGATTGAGTCCCACACTGTCCACATGTGGTGTACCAGTATTTACTGCTGGTCTTGCATCTGGTCCACTTTGGTTCTGCAGCTGAACTAGGGCTTGCACCAGATCAAGCACTGGCCTCTGCTGGTCCATTAAGGCTTTCATAGCAGTGTCCTGAGCCTGCTGTGCTAGCTCCTGTTGCCTGCTAAACTGGGCTGCCATCCACTGAGGTAGTTCCTTTGGATCCATCTTGATCCCTGCAAGAAACAAAGAAAAAAAAACAAAGTGCACCACCTTCCAAACAGGTGGTTTTTTTTCCTACTTTTCTTTTTCAATTACCCCTGTGCCTTACTCCCATCCACCACTAGACATGCCCAGGTACTTATTACCTTGTGTCAGTGATGAATCCAGCTCTGCAAAGGGTCTTTTCCTCCTGGGACAGCTGCCTGGAACATCCACTTCTCCTCCAAAGTGCAGTTGAGGGAAAATATTTTTTTTTCCAGCTTTAAACTTGAACTTTAGTTGTAATCCTCAGCAATTAAATCCCCTTTGTGCAAAAGCAATCCGAAAAACTACGCCATTTGTCAGACGGCTGCCTGGGTGAGAATCTTCACAGTCTTGGCAAGTGCATATCTATATGATTTGCAAGGGATTGTGGGCAATGCAGTTCATACACACCAGACACAGCTGCTCACAATAATTAGTTGTGCTTTTGGGTAAAGCCAATAAGATATTTATTTATGGGGTTATTTCTCCCAACACAGATATGCTTGGTAGCACATAAATCAGGTTACTTGCTTTCAGTGTTTAACTTGGAAAAACAAAATCAAGAAACAACATTTGAACTTGTCAGGCAATCAAAGCAAAAGAAATAAGACCTGGTTGGTAACAAACTGGTCTTTTCTGTAGGCTTTAGCTAATATTCTCTTAGCAATATATCAAACAACAAACAAAAGCCACAAAGAAAGGAAAAACTGTTCTTCTCAGGTTAACTTCTTGTATCTTCCCACATAGATTCAGAAGTGATTCTCTCAGAGCCCACAAGCAATGAGGTAAGGCTCAATTGCTAGCAGTTATCCAGCTGAAACCCCTTAGCTGGCTTGCTTTCTACTGCGTGGCTAGAAATCCTACACAGGAGCTTTTCTGAGTAGATTAAAGAACAAGTTTGTATTTCTTTGTGATGGTTGCTGTATTTTATAACAGAAAATCACCAAAGGAGTTTAGCCAGAGAGCAGTCCATGTAAACAGATTCTTCATCTGCTATCACCCCCTCTTCTTCAACAAGCATGGGTTCAATATCATGGATTGGCACAGATGAATCTCCCAATGGAGCACTTTCAGGAGAATACTTGTTTCCCTGCTGTCTTTCAAGGTTATAGCTAGGGCATAGATCAGTGTTCATACCTGAGCTTCCATTGCTGTTAGAGTTCCTCTCTATATAGCCTGGCCAGTATGTAGTCCAGTTCTTATGTCCAGCCTTCCAATCCAGATCCCTGGACACTGGATCTCTCTTCACATACCTTCTGGCACGGGTCTTAGGGTCCCTTCCACGTGCAGCCGTCTCCCTCACAGGTACCGTCTGGAGATTCCTAGCTCTGCAGAACCATTCCTCTGGCTTTCCCCAGTCCAGTGGTGTATGCTGGCCCTTGGAATGCCTCCCAGTATACGTACTGCTCTGGACTCTTCTAGACCTCTCAAAGGCTTTTCTCCTCTTTCTTCCAAAGGGTTTCTTTCCCTCTCTGTCCGTCCAGTTTGGCTTCTGCTTCTGATGATCCTCCTGATGATGAAGATGATCAAGCTCAAGCTGATTCTCTGTAGAATAAACTCTACCTTTATTCTGCTTGGATGAGTGCTCCTCCCTAACACAGCGCAGCTGTGCTGAATCAGGCCCTGCCCTTTGAGATGAGTGCTTAGGGATTACCTCATAGCCCTCCTGATTGAACACACGTTTCCCCACTTCAGCTCCTCTAATGGCTGTTGGAAACCTGGTGCATTCTGGGACTGGTAGTCTTTTATGGGAAAATTCTGTTTTCTTATTTCTACCAGAACTGACAGGTTGCTTGTTCAGAGTCACTTCACCTTTTCTATAGCTCCTTCCTGAGCTATGATAAGCTTCCTTATCACAACACACACACACACACACACACAATACAGATAGGCCTTCATCAATAAATGAGCACAAAACGAAAAGAGAGATATATAGACAAAAATTAAACTAAAACCTCAGAAAGCCAGATGCTGCATGTGGTAAAACACAAGAGAAATAGAAATGCATTTCCCCAGCTCTGTACAAAATAAATGACAGCAGATGTCAGGACTGGCATTAGGAGGGATATAACCTGGGAATTGCCCTGAGACTGAAAATGGCATAGCTTGTGCCTTTGAGTCAATGCCTACTCCTGGTGACCCATCAACTCCTTGGTTTTCTTGGCAGTGTGACTGGAAGTAGATTGCCAGGCTTTTCTTCTGAGGCAATGGAAGGTTAAGTGACTTGCCCAAGGCTACAAAGAGTGCTAATGGGAATTGAACCCTGGTCTCTTGTTTATCAAGTCAGCGCTCTAACCACTAGGCTACTTCTTTAGTTCCAGCCCCTCCCAGAATCTTCTCCCTTCGAGTCCCAGCACAAACCTGCATGAGCTCCCTTCTAGTCCCAGTTGCGCCCAGCAGCAGCTCCCTTCCAGTCCCTGTCCCTTCCTGCATCATTACTTCTAGTTCTAGCCCCCTTTCAGCATCACTCCTCCTCCAGTATCATCTCCCTTCCAGTCCCCTCATCCTCCATAATCAACCCATTTCCAGTCCTATTCCAATGCTACTGTAGTCAAAGTGTAAAAAAAAAATTAAACAAATATTTACCGGGGTTCCGTGGCATCAGCAGAAGAGGGAGAACAAACAACATCTGGACTATGCTGGAGAGCTCCTGTAGAGAAGTTTTAGTTTTAGGGTTTTTTTAAAAAGAAAATGCAGCCACGTATGTTGAGACAGGGTAGCAGGACAGCTTCAGGTTGTGATCGGGACTCTCAACGGCCGTGGTGGGCCCGAGTCAGCCCTGGGCAGCGGCGGCAGAATTTAAAAAGAAAAGTGAAACTGCATGATGGTGGCTGAGTGGAACCACAGGGCTGGGCTCAGGGAGAATATGGGGTCATACAGGCATCGGGGAGAACGGCAATCACTGTGGCTGCTCCCGCTTAAGGCTCTAGGTGCTTGTGGCTAATTTAGAGTGCTGAACTGCTGTGGGGATTGCGGCAGCAGTGCCTGGGAGTAGCCACAAGCATGGCGGGCCTTAAGTGGGAGCATCCACGGTAATTGTGGCTCTCCCCGATGCCTGCATGACCCCATATGCTGCCTGAGCCAAGACCCGCAGCTCAACTTTTCTTTTGAAAATCTGCTGCCGCTGCCCAGGGCTGACTCTAGCCTACCATGGCCACTGACAGCCCCAACCACAGCCCGAAGCTGTCCTGCATGCATATGGCTGAACTTGGCAGGGCCGTGCTAAGGTTTCTGGCTCTCCTCTGCAACCTATAAATCGGTGCCCCTCCCTCATTATTATTAATGTTG
This sequence comes from Ichthyophis bannanicus, assembly GCA_033557465.1. Lineage (NCBI taxonomy): Eukaryota > Metazoa > Chordata > Amphibia > Gymnophiona > Ichthyophiidae > Ichthyophis > Ichthyophis bannanicus. Next base: position 1,334,957,547 of record CM066032.1, on the reverse strand, counting down.
GCTTCACCCCACCTTCCCTTTTCCCAAAACTCCTTTGTGAACTCTTTTTATGTGATGCTAGTATTTCTCCTTCAAATCCAATGTTGTACGAAAATTGCAGTGAAAGGGCAAATGCACAGCTAGAATAAAAATAACTACTTAGCAATAAATGCTTAGTGAAGAAGTACTCTGCACCTCCCCTCACCTACAACGAGGCAGGGCTCGTGGGTATAACAGAAATCCACACACAAGGCAATGAGAAGGTTAATTGGTAAATCAGTAAATAATACACAACACACTTGTATTATAAAAATCAAACAAAGCTTTGGGAGAGCAAGCTAGGCCGCTGCCTATGTTTACTCTGACATCATAGCTTTAGGGCACTTTATTTATAGGTAAAGATTTGATTATACAGCATAATTTTCACGTTATTGTTCTACGTCAGACATCACGTATCCATAACATACATCTCTATATCTCTGCGTCATAGGCAATCATGAGAAGACATACATATATTCCAAGACATAACTATTGCGACGCTCCTGCCTGGGCCCTAGAGCTTACAGGCAGGAGTGGCCTTATTTAATGTCCCTTATGAATAAAGGTGGTACTGAACCCTCTGAATGCTGGGATTCATAGTACACTTGTTTTTTTTCTTTAGGGATGAAAGTTGTAGTTGTGACTCGAGTGATAAGGCTTGCAAGAAATGTATTTGTTGTGGGGATATTTTCAACGCATTACAATTCAAAGGTGCAGCTTTCAACATAAAGGTGAAATCAGGAGGTCAGGAAAACAACTGAAATCAAATAGCTTTAACTCAGCTTTACACAGTCACGGTAGCTTCTACTCAGCTTTGCCTCGTGTGGTTGCTTGGGATTATTGCAGCCTCACAGTAACAGCTGTTCTCACAGCGTGGCTTTTACAGAAACAGGTGAAAACAATTTGTGAACTTTCACGGCTAGGCAACAGGTATAGAAAACGCTTTGTATTCTTCTCATACAAACTCCAGATGCTTCTTTACACTGTTACTCTCTAAAACATAAAGAGCAATCCATTGCACAAGGATCATAACTCAAGGTAGGCACATCATTATCTATCTGCATACATTCATCTGGGCTAAGGCAATTGTTCTCTTCATCAGGTTTCTTATGTTTCCCTGACTTTAGCTCCAGAAATTGCTGAAACTCTTTTAGAAGCAATTCAGCCTGTAGCTGCTCTTTAGCTGCTTGATAGTCTCCGGTAAGGGTCACACCCTTCCCCCACTCACTATCTGCTCCTGTTGCAGAGTTTGGCTTAGGGAGGTCAGCACAATAAAAGGGTTTCTCCAGCAAGGCATTAAAATTAGGAAATTCAGCTTTACCTTTATCAGAGACGTTGGCATAAGAACAGGCACCTTTCTCCCAGGACTCTCTCCTCTTTAGAAACTCAGGAGCCTTATGGCTAGTTCTTCTGCTAGGGGAATTTCTCTCAGAAAAACTTCTTTCCTGTTTTGGTTCCTGGCTTTTATAGCACTGCTCGCCACCAGACAAAATACCTTTTCTCCAAGAGCTGGGTTTGCTAGCCTTCCCACGTCTAGGTTCTACCGTGTAGTAAGGATCCCCTTGAGAGTATATTGGGCTCCAAGGCTTACTGCTCCAGGGTTCTGCCTTCTCCCAGGGTTCTAGCATTTTTCCCCTTTGATTCCAAGTTCCTCCTAAAGACCAACGTGCATTGGAAGCTGCTTCTCGTCTGCTTCGTTTCTTGCTGCTCTCCTTGTCAGCCTTGCTGCCTTCTTTGCCAGCCTTGCTGCCTCCTCTGTCAATCCTGTCTGAGGATTTAAAAAGGGCTTGATTTCCCGGCACTCCCTGTCGTTCCCCTGGGCGTGCCCAATCAGTGCTGAAGCCTAACTCCTCCCCTGGGCTGGGGCTTGTCTTCAGCTCAGCCGATAACTGTGTTTTTTCCAAGTCAGTTTTGGAAATCCTGTGTGTGTCATCCCTTCTATCAGGATTTTCCCTTATCTCCATTTCCTCTGGAGGGGAGTCTTCACCACAGATCCCCCCCCCTTAAGATATCACGGGCTGGCTTCGACTCCGAGGCACAGCACGTGATACGACTCAAAGCGTCCGCATTTTGATGGAACTTGCCGGCTCTATGCTCTACCTGGAATTCAAAGGCCCGGAGAGCCATGAACCAGCGCGTTAGACGCGCATTATGATTGTACATCTGATTGAGCCACTTCAATGGGGCGTGGTTAGTGATCAAGATGAATTTTCTGCCAGTAAGATAAAAACGCAGTGCATCAATGGCCCACTTGATGGCCAGACATTCGCGTTCTATTGTTGAATATCTTCTTTCACCGGGGCCAGCTTTCGGCTGAGAAATAGCACCGGGTGTTCTGTGCCATCGTGCCGCTGTGATAATACCATGCCGAGGCCCGTCTCGGATGCGTCTGTCTGCACTATAAAGGGCCGGGTAAAATCGACGCCCCTCAGAACTGGTGCTGCACATATTTTTTCTTTTAAAAGGTGAAATGCCCCTTCAGCATCCTCCTGCCACTTTAATTGATTGGGCGCGTTCTTTTTTAACATATCGGTTAAGGGGGCGCTCTTCTCTGCGAAACCCGGGATAAACCGTCGGTAGTAGCCCACCAAACCGAGGAAGCTCCTCAACTGCTTCTTATTCACGGGTTTTGGAAAGGCTTGAACGCTGGCTATCTTGTTGGTGAGGGGTTTCACCACACCATTGCCCACTAGATGACCCAAATACTTCACTTCCCGGCCCCCGAACAAGCACTTGGCTGGGTTTAGTGTGAGACCAGCGTCTCATAGCGCCCGAAGAACAGCCTCAACTCTGGGCAAATGCTGGGTCCACTTGTCGCTATGTATGACCACATCGTCCATATATGTGATGGCGTAGGCTTTGTGGGGTCGCAAAACTAGATCTATCAGGCGCTGGCATGTGGCGGCAGCCCCGTGGAGGCCAAAGGGCATTCTCCTGAATTGGTATAAGCCGACGGGGGTACTGAATGCAGTCTTCTGTCGCACATCCCTGGTAAGCGGAACCTGCCAGTACCCCTTTGTCATGTCCAGGGTCGTGAGGTATCTGGCCCATCCTAGGCGATCTAGGAGCTCTTCTATACGCGGCATGGGGTACACATCGAAGCAGGATATCAAGTTGACTTTTCGGAAGTCTATGCAAAAACGCATGGACCCATCCGGTTTTGGGACCAGGACGATTGGGCTATTCCATGGGCTCCGGGACTCCTCAATTACTCCCATGCGTAGCATCTCTTGGAGCTGCCGAACGACCTCCTCTTTCTTCGCCTCCGGCAACCTGTATGGTCGTTGCCTCACTATCTCCCCTGGTGGCGTTATAATCTCATGGGCGATCAGATCCGTCTCACCCGGCATTGGCGTGAGGACATCTTTATACCTGGCCAGCAGCTGAGCAAACTCCTGTTTTTGCGGCCAGGAAAGCCCTTCGGCAAGTCTGGGTTCTGGATTGCTCTTACATTCAGCCAGTTGTGGCCCGAGATCTTCATCCATTTTCTCCTCCACAACTGCTGATAACCCCTGAAGGCTGGTACCCCCCGTTGACCCAAAACCTCCCGTTCCCCGGGCTGTTGTCGATAGGGTAGACACTTCTTCAAGAGGGGGCAGATCCATTCTTTCACAAATCAATTGTGCTATGCGATCGCCAGCGACTACCCGGAAGTCCTCTTGTCTGAAATTGAAGAGGAGAATTTTTATAGAGCCTCTGTAGTCTGGATCTATAACTCCGGCTCCAACATCTATGAAATGTTTTACAGCGAGACCGGAGCGAGGGGCTATACGGCCGTAGCAGCCCAATGGCATCTCCATCCGCAAAGCCGTATCAACCAAGACTTTCCCTCGCTTAGGCACGACTACATCCTCCGCGCTGCATAGGTCGAACCCGGCAGAGTTGGTCGAGGCTCTCCTGGGGGCTTGAGCATTGGGGCCCATTTTGCAGTATTTGAGTACGAACACTGGCTTTTTAACAGCTTCCTCTTTCTGGGGTCCAGTTTTCCAGTTCTGCTTCCCTGGCTGTGCAAACAACGGCTAGGAACCATATTTTTTCCTGTTGTTTGGGCCAAAGCTTCCACTGGCGGCTGTTGGGAATCCCCCTGTTCTTTCACAAGTAAGCCTTGTTCTACCCCTTTCTGGAACTGCGGCCAGTCTCTCCCCAGGATTATCTTGTGTGGTAACCTAGGTATTACCGCTATGGGGATTTTCCTATTGGCCCCTAACCCTTTCACTTGGACATTATATACAGGGTATAGTGAAGTGCCCCTCTGAATGCAGCGAATTTTCACAGTGCGTACAGGCTGAATTGCTACCCCTGTGGCCTCTATCTGCTGCCATAGCACTTTAGACAACATCATTTGCTCTGCGCCTGAGTCCAATAGCGCTGTGGTAGCAATTCCTTGCACCTAAACATCAAGCAGAAAACCCTCTCTAGCATTCTGAGCATTCACTGCTACCAAAGCCATTTTCACATAACAACTCTTTTGTACATGGCCCTCTCTACCGCATTTAAAACATTTTCTACGGGTTACCGGACCTTTCATTGTTGGCATGCACATCCTTACGGACTCCTCATTTAGCCCCACCTCCTTTCTGATTCTCTTACTGCTGTCCCCTTAGAAGCACTGCCGCCTTCATGGACCATTAACTTTGCTTCCATGAAGCGTTCGGTGAGGTTAATAGCCTCTTGCGGGGTTTTACAGCTCTGTAAAATCAGGAAGGAGCGTATCTCGGTGGGCAAAGCACTTATATATTGCTCTAGTATGAGACTGTCTATAATAGACTCCTTAGACCTTTCCCCCGGATTAAGCCACTTGTTCACTAAAGTGCGTATCCGATGACACAGGGCTTTTGGGGTCTCATTCGGTCTTAGCTTCACAGCTCGCAGGAGATTATGATAGACCAGCGGTGTGAGACCTAGTCTCTCCCTGACCACTTTCTTGATTTCATCATAGTTTCCTGTGAGTGTGGGTGGCATTGCTCTATAAGCGGCCATGGCTTCCCCTGTAAGGGACACCGCAAAACGCAAGGCCCAGTGCTCCTGTGGCCAAGCACTTAGGTGAGCCACTCTTTCAAAGTTTTCGATGAAATCATCGATATCATCGGTGTCTCTAAGCTGTCCAAAGTTAAACATGGTCCCAGCATGCAAGCTAAGAGAGGCAGGCGCGGGAAAACCTGGTGGAACAGCTGGTGGCTCCGGCTGCTTCTTTTGTTCAGACAGCCATGTCTGCAACAGGTCCAGCAAAGACCTTTGTTGAGCCTGGATGCTCGCCGCGTTCCTCTCTTGTGCCTCTAGAGCCAAGTCTCCTTGCCTCTCCAACTGTGCTGCCATCCACTTAAAAATCTCTTGCGGTTCAAGAGACATGTTGGAATTCCTGCAAGCACAAACACAGAGAGACCCAAGTGCAATAACACAAAATGTGAGGAAAAAAAATCCCCCTTTTTTTTTTCTTTTTTTTCAATCAAGCCTAGCTATCCCCTTGTCCTGGTATCCTAGCTTCTCCTGGGTCGATACCTTTACCTTGGTCAGGTGATGCTTCACGCTTATCTGCAACAGTGCTGCCAGTAGCCCTCTGGTACTGCAAATCTTCCCCTTTCAGATGTTCTACAGCTGGGCTCCTCCTGGGCAGTTGCTTCCTGTAGACCTTCTGGCGTTGCCACTCTTTTGCGCATGTGCAGTATCCTCTAGACGACGCCACTTGCGACGCTCCTGCCTGGGCCCTAGAGCTTACAGGCAGGAGTGGCCTTATTTAATGTCCCTTATGAATAAAGGTGGTACTGAATCCTCTGAATGCTGGGATTCGTAGTACACTTGTTTTTTTTCTTTAGGGATGAAAGTTGTAGTTGTGACTCGAGTGTTAAGGCTTGCAAGAAATTTATTTGTTGTGGGGATATTTTCAACGCATTACAATTCAAAGGTGCATAACGTAAAGGTTCAACTTTCAACATAAAGGTGAAATCAGGAGGTCAGGAAAACAACTGAAATCAAATAGCTTTAACTCAGCTTTACACAGTCACGGTAGCTTCTACTCAGCTTTGCCTCGTGTGGTTGCTTGGGATTATTGCAGCCTCACAGTAACAGCTGTTCTCACAGCATGGCTTTTACAGAAACAGGTGAAAACAATTTGTGAACTTTCATGGCTAGGCAACAGGTATAGCAAACACTTTGTATTCTTCTCATACAAACTCCAGATGCTTCTTTACACTGTTACTCTCTAAAACATAAAGAGCAATCCATTGCACAAGGATCATAACTCAAGGTAGGCACATCATTATCTATCTGCATACATTCATCTGGGCTAAGGCAATTGTTCTCTTCATCAGGTTTCTTATGTTTCCCTGACTTTAGCTCCAGAAATTGCTGAAACTCTTTTAGAAGCAATTCAGCCTGTAGCTGCTCTTTAGCTGCTTGATAGTCTCCGGTAAGGGTCACACCCTTCCCCCACTCACTATCTGCTCCTGTTGCAGAGTTTGGCTTAGGGAGGTCAGCACAATAAAAGGGTTTCTCCAGCAAGGCATTAAAATTAGGAAATTCAGCTTTACCTTTATCAGAGACGTTGGAATAAGAACAGGCACCTTTCTCCCAGGACTCTCTCCTCTTTAGAAACTCAGGAGCCTTATGGCTAGTTCTTCTGCTAGGGGAATTTCTCTCAGAAAAACTTCTTTCCTGTTTTGGTTCCTGGCTTTTATAGCACTGCTCGCCACCAGACAAAATACCTTTTCTCCAAGAGCTGGGTTTGCTAGCCTTCCCACGTCTAGGCTCTACCGTGTAGTAAGGATCTCCTTGAGAGTATATTGGGCTCCAAGGCTTACTGCTCCAGGGTTCTGCCTTCTTCCAGGGTTCTAGCGTTTTTCCCCTTTGATTCCAAGTTCCTCCTAAAGACCAACGTGCATTGGAAGCTGCTTCTCGTCTGCTTCGTTTGTTGCTGCTCTCCTTGTCAGCCTTGCTGCCTTCTTTGCCAGCCTTGCTGCCTCCTCTGTCAATCCTGTCTGAGGATTTAGAAAGGGCTTCATTTCCCGGCACTCCCTGTCGTTCCCCTGGGTGTGCCCAATCAGTGCTGAAGCCTAACTCCTCCCCTGGGCTGGGGCTTGTCTTCAGCTCAGCCGATAACTGTGTTTTTTCCAAGTCAGTTTTGGAAATCCTGTGTGTGTCATCCCTTCTATCAGGATTTTCCCCTATCTCCATTTCCTCTGGAGGGGAGTCTTCACCACACTATGTAGGCATTAATTCTAATTAATTCTAATACTGACAGTTTGATATCTCTAACCCGAGACTGGGAGACAACTTGCCCTTTTACTTATCTAATATAAACATAGACTAGTGTTTATATTATAGGAACCTTTCACCTAATTATCCTAGCAGAGTCTTTCAAGAATGTTACTGAGTAAAAAGCTCTGAATGGTATTAACTCTTTCTTAGGGCTAGTAAAATATTGTTGAGTGCCCTGGCAGTATACACAGCCCTGTACAGACTAGCTTACTTTCACTTAGCATCATTCAAACAGACTGTTAGAGTCCAAAAAAAAAATCTGATTTTGGTCATCTCACTAACAACAACATAAACATTCTCCAGTACCAGGTATGTAGGTGAACTAATACAAAAGTCACCGAAGATCTACAAGGCCAAATCTACCATACCATACCAGCATAAACTTCCAAAACTCATACAACAGAATAAGTAACTACAAGCTAAAGTAAAAATAAAAATATATAGACAAAAATGAAACTGAAACCCCAAGAAGCCAGACTCCGCATGCAGTGCAACATCAGATAAATAAGAGATGCAATTCCTCATACTGTGTAAAATATAAAGATAGTGCAAAGTCCATTCACTAAATTGAAAATAAAATTATTTTTCTATCTTTGTTTTCTGACCATTTTATTCTCTGATCATGCTGTTCCCTATCTGAGGCTTCTGCTTTCCTGCCTTCTCTTAGCTCTCTTTCTATGGTCTATAGCCCATCTGCCATTTCTAGTCTCTTCTTTTGTTTTTTTCAGTTCTTTCCATCAGCCTATTTCCAGTCCTAGTAACCTTTCCCGATATCAGCTCCTTTTCCAGCCCTCCCCTCCCAGTATCTTCCAATGTTAACCCCTTTGCATTCCGAGAACTGCCACTGGTGTCCATTCCCTTCCATTCCCTCTCCTTCTCCACAGTTCAGCCTCTTCTAATCCAAATACCATCTCAGGTATCAGATCACTTCCAGTCCCAGTGCCCCCCCATGTCAGCTTCCTTCAAATCTCCCTACCATCTGTCCATCCCCATTCCAATACCATCCTCAGGTATCAGTTCCCTTTCAGTCCCTCCCATTACCCAGCCACCTACCAGTCCCATCCCAAAGTGCAGCTCCCTTCCAGTCCCCCTCTAGTACCATCCCCAGGTGTCAGCTCCCTTCCATCCCCCTCCTCCCTTCCCTAGTGTCATCACCCTTCCAGTCCCCCTCCAGTACCATCCCCAGGTATCAGCTCCCTTCCAAACCCCACCTTTCCCCGTGCCATCTCCCTTCCAGCCCCACCTTCCCCCTTGTCAGTTCTCTTCCTGCCACCTGCTTCCCCTTGTGTCAGCTCCCTTCCATCCCTTACCTTCCCCCACCCTGTTACAGCTCCCATCCAGCCCTACCTTCCCCCATGTTAGCTCCCTTCCAGCCTCCACCTTCCCCCTTTGTCAGCTCCCTTCCACCCCTGTCCGCTTCCTTGCTGCCACCTCCTTCCCCCACCCATATCAGCTCTCTTCCAACCCCCTCCTTTGCCTCTCTGTCAGCTCCCTTCCAGCCTTCTCCCCCCCACCCCGTGTCAACTCCCTTCTGGCCCCCTCCTTCCACCCCTGTGTCAGCTCCCTTCCAGCCCCCTCTGTCCCCCTTCTTGTCAGTTCCTTCCAGTCCCCCCACCCCCCCCATATCAGCTTCCTTCCAGTCCCTTCCTTCCTTCCATGTCAGCTCCCTTCTTGCCACCTCCTTCCCCTGGCAGCCAAGGCTCCTGTGTCTTACAGAGCCATGGCTGTGATAGCAATACTTATTTAAAATAAAACCAAAACCGGTGTGGAGTCTTCCAGCTTCTGTTATGGAACCCCTGCTGCTGCATCCTACCCTCAAAGGGAGGTTATGCACCGGTTTTGGTTTTATTTTAAATTATTATCACTATCACAGCCATGGCTCTGTAAGAAACAAGAGCCGTGGCTGGATCGGAGGAGAGGGTGAGGCTGCGGGGGGACGGGGACAAGGAGAGAGATGAAAAATAATTTTCTGCTCTAGATGCTCCCGGTTCCGCGTCCAGACCAAAAAAAATGGCTTTTCAACAGCCGGTTTTAGTTCTTTGCAAGCAGCCAGCCTGGCCATATAAAAATCAGCCAGACTGGCTGAATACTGGCAGGTTGGCAACCCTACACACAGACAGCTAACAGCCAACCCCAAACTGCATTACAAGGATTAACCCTTCAAGAATGCACAGGAAGGGCTGGACTGACTTTCTAGTCAACAACATAAAGGTAAACTTCTACTTTGGACAGTCCTCTGTGATGGGCTGGAACCTCCTGAGTTTTTTTTTTTATTTTTTTTAATTCAGTCAGCTTCTGTCTGGCTGGTGTCAGGAGAAGAAACATTGAAAGACAGGAGAAGGGGAGTTGTACTGCAGTCCCCATTAACAGCTTCAAGGCTTTTAGATGTCAATAAGGAAAAATCATTTGCTTTGCCCCAGATCTGGGCATAAGACTACCAAGATTCAGCATTTGCTTTCAGCACTGCAATTAAAGGGTTCTGTGGAAAAGATTGAGCCCAGCAGTGGTGCCAACCACCCGGTATTGAGCCGGTCTGGCTGGATTTTATATGGCCAGGCTGGCTGCTGGCAGAGAGCTAAAACCGGCCATTGAAATGCTGTTTTTTTGCTCTGGCCACAGGACCCAGAGTGGCCAGAGCAGAAAACTGCCTTTTCTTCTCTTTACTTGTCCCCTCTGCAGCCTCACCCTCTCCTCCAATCCATTTGCGGCTCTTGTGTTTTACAGAGTCACAGCTGCAATAGCGCTCATAATTTAAAATAAAAACAAAACTGATGCTGAGCCTTCCAGCCCTATGGAACCCCTCCTGCTGGGTCCTGCCCTCAAAAGGAAGTTATGCTAGAGGGAGTGGGGCGCAGCAGCATTGGTTCCATAGGGCCAGAAGACTCCGCACTGGTTTTGTTTTGTTTTTAATTATTAGTGCGATTGCTCTGTAAGAAGTTTGGAACCATGGCTGCCTGGGCCCGGGGCTGGTGCTACCCAGTAAGCCAGTTGAGCATGGCGAATCAGTGAGGGGGGAAGGGGCAGGCAGCTACCCGCGTCAGTGGGTACAGGACAGAGCTGACATGGGGACTGAATGGGAGCTGCCCTGGGGGGGGGGGAAGGAGGAGGCTGGAAGGGAGCTGATGGGGGAAGGAGGGGGCCGGAAGGGCGCTGGCCCGGGGCCGGGGGTGGCAGGAAGGGAGCTGGCATGGAGGAAGGGAGTTGCAGGAAGGGAACTGACATGGAGGGGAGGAAGAGATTATAAGGGAGCCGACACGCGGAAGGTGGGGGCTGGAAGGGAGCTGACATGGGGGAAGGTGGGGGCTGGAAGAGAACTGAAGGAGGGAAGGTGGGGGCTGGAATGGAGCTGATGGAGGGAGGAGGTGACAGGAAGGGAGTTGGCACAGGGGGAGGCGGTAGAATAGGAGGAGGGAGCGGAAGCCAAAAACCATGGCCAGACAGGGGGAGGGGTGACAGGAAGGGAACTGACACAGGAGAAGGAGAAAGCTAGAAGGCAGCTAACACAGAGAAGGTGGGGACTGGAAGGGAGCTGATATGGGGCAAGGTAGGGGCTGGAAGGGATCTGATGGGGGGAAGGAGGCAGCAGGAAGGCAGCTGGCATGGGGGAAGGGGGTTGCAGGAAGAGAACTGACATGGGTGGAAGGAGGAAGCTAGAAGGGAGCTGACATGGGGAAGGTGGGGGCTGGAAGTGAGCTGATGGGAAGGGAAGGATGTGGCAGGAAAGGAACTGGCATAGGGGAAGGGGTGATAGGAAGAGAACTGACATGGGGGAAGATGGGGGCTGGAAGGGAGTTGATATAGGGGAAGGAGATGGCTGGAAGGGAGATCACAGGGGAGAAGGAGGGGGATGGAAGGGAGCTGACACTTGGGGATGGGACTGGTAAGTGGCTGGGTAATGGGAGGGAGCACGTGGGGATGGCACTGGAAGGGGGATTGATAGAGGGTAAGGTGACTGGGAGTTGAGACCAGAGTGGGGTGTGGCACTAGGACTGGAAGTGAGCTGATACCTGGGATGGTATTTGGACTAGAAGAGGCTGGACTGTGGGGAAGGAGGGAAAATGGAAGGGAATGGACACCAGTGGCAGTCATGAGAATTCAGGGGCATTGATATTGGAAGGTACTGGGAAGGAAGGACTGGAAAGGGAGCTGATATCAAGGAAGGTTACTGGAACTGGAAATAGGCTGATTGAAGGAATAGAAGAAAACAAAAGAAGAGACAAGAAATGGCAGGTGGACTATGGACCATAGAAAGTAGAAGTATATGTGGGCAAGGCAGTGCATAGTTACAAGTGTGTCAAGTGTAGGGCCTTGTATGAGTTTTGGAAGTTTATGCTGGTATGGTATGATAGATTTGGCCTTGTAGATTTTCGATGACTTTTGTAGGGTTTTATATCAGTTCACCTATATGCCTGGTACTGAAGAATGCTTATGTTGTTGTTAGTGAGATGACCAGAATCAGATTCCTTTTTTGGACTATAACAGCCTGTTTGAATGATGCAAAGTATTGACTGCTAAGTAGTTATTTTTATTCTGTGGAGCTGTGGGGCTGGCTTGTGAGTCCAGAGCAAGTCCCATGTTGCATCCCTCCTAATGCCATTCCTGACATCTACTGTCTTTTATTTAGTACAGTACGGGGAAAATGCAATTCTATTTATCTTGTGTTGCTCTACATGCAGCATTTGGCTTTCTGAGGTTTTAGTTTAATGTTTATCTATATATTTCTCTTTTCATGTTGTGCTCATTTATTGATAAAGGTCTATCTGTATTGTGTATGTGTGTATACAACCAATGCTAGGTATTTTGTTAGTATGGAATTTCTTTTTGAAAATGTGTAGCAATCTTGCTTGTTCAGTTTGCACATTGCCCTCTGCAACTATTTTTTGGGGGCAAGTGGTGGGACAGGAGGTAGGGCAAGGTTCAAGTGGGGCAGGACAGGGATGGGGCAAGGGCGGGACAGGGGTGGGCATGGGAGAAACATAGCTAGCCACAGGTGGCGGGTTTTTCTCTTTCAAAATGTTGGTAACCCTAAGCCCAACACTACCAGAAACTATAAGGTGAACTTCAATCCAAAGATAATCTGTAAAGATTTCAGTTCTACTTCCAAGGATACAGGAAGAAACTCAGGACAGAACTTTATCTGGCTAATTATAAAGCTTGGCAATAATTCATCCAGCAGATACTGGGAGTTACTTGCAGTAACTGGTTTGGAGAAAATCAGGGCTGGCCCTGTAGGAGAGCAACAAGAACTCTTGAAAGGTCTGGGACTATATTTTTGAGCAGGATAGAACATTTAGTACTAGTGATGACCATCTTAAATTCTCTGTTTGCATTTAACTATTTGCCCAATCTTGTTAGGTTAAATACCTGTCGATTTCTGTTGCCAGAAACATTTTCCAAATCCAATTTATATATTCAACAGATCTATTTTTCTTTTGTTAACTCACTATAGAAAAGTTTTTGTAATTGAATACTGTGATTTCTGCTATGTTTTTTTGTCCTTGTAAATAACTTTATTCCACCTAGGAAGTGGAATAAGTCCCCCTGGATGTCAGGGGATGCCAGAGCCGGGACCCACAATACAGGTGAGGGGGTGCAGGGGGTTCCCCACAGTGCGACTCTGGCCATGGAAGGGCCGATTGGGTCAGGCTGCAGGGAACGAAGGATTTGTTGTTGCCGCTGGGGATCGTGGCTCCTACATAGAGCGCGGTGCCATGGCAACATGATACCATGGCACTGCGGCTCAATGCAGGAGCCAGGCTGGGCTAGCTGGGCAATGGATTGGATGTCTGGGGTGCCTGAATCGGGGCATGTCCCAGACACCCAATCCCTATGCCACGATTCTGCTTCCGCGGGCATGTCTAGCCGTCACAGGAGCAGAATCGGGTGCACCTCCGGCCCGTCTAGATTTCTGGACGTCCGGATGGCCCGGATGTGCACCTTCTGAATGGGCCTCTTTCTGTCTGTTTTCATTCTGGTTACAGCATGCTATATCACAGGGCATAGTGACTTGCTAGTTCAGATAAAACTAGCCAACCTCACTGTAACTGATACAAGTCCCTTGAATCCTGAATTCCAGGTGTTGGAGCGCTTACCTAAAGCACACAAAACTCCAGCATCCTGAAGGTGTCTCAGGGCCAATCTCCTATGGGTTTCAAGCAACTACAGGGCAGATAGGGTGGCCCAGGTTACACAAGTGGATAGCAAGACGGAAGGGGGGTCTGGACCCATCTTACCAGCCTTCCCTCAGGGACCCTGTGGGGTCTTCCTGCTCCTCTTCGGCCCACTAGTCCTGGAATTCCTGGGAAACAGCTTTGGGAACACGGTGGATGTCAACTCCAGGAAACAAGGGTATACCCTGTTGTGAACAGTGTTGGGCCCTAACGGACTCAATCGCAGTGTGGGCCAGGAGAGTCAGGGCTATCTGCACATAACTTGCCACCTGCTGGAGGCAGAAAATACTGGCTTTTCTCAGTGCTCTATCTGCTGGCAAGGGAGCATATCCCACTTATCTGGACTGCCCCCTTTCCTCCACCTGAATCCCCAACTGTTTCTTCCAGTTTTACACTACAGACTGATAGTTCCTTTCATCTGCAGATCACAGAGACCAGCTGGCATATAAGCAGCCTCCTTCATAAGGGTTTGCAACCTTTTTTCCTCTTGACCATGCAAGAAGTCCACAGTCACCAAAATGTCTGCTATGAATCCCTATCGCTGCTGACAACACTCTGAGTTCACTTATAGAATTTTCACTGTTGGGATGAGAAGACTCAGGGTAGTCTTTGTGCAACTCAGTTCCTTCATGGCATCCTTAAAGGCTTTGGACTTCTATGACCTGTGTGATACCTTTTCCAATCCTAGAGAGGCTGGGGTCTTTCAATCCCAATCTCAATCTCCAATGGCATATGATACAGGACCGCCCATCTCTCCACTAAACTCTATATTTCATAAGTGGAATTTCATCTGGTGTCAACATCCTTGAGCTGATGCTTCTCATGCAGCTCATACCCACCCTTTGTACTCTGGTGAAAATAGCTATTTTTTGGCACTTCTTGATCAGTTGCTTAAGGACAGGGCTGCCACTCCCGTTCTCTCCAGGCCTAGGGAGTCTCTGACAACCAGATGCAGCAAGATTGCAAAGCATCTGATCCCACAAAAGCCCCACCTCCCTCTGATTCACTGCCTTAACTAGGTTTGTCTCACCATCTGTTACAAAGAAAATAGGAAGCACAGTGCTCTGTCTGTGACTTATTTGCCAGCCCTACAGCATTGCCCTTTTTTCTGCTATAATGAGTCCAGGTATAACTTTCCTCCATTACCTGTTGCTTCCCCCTATTTATATGTACAGCTTGTCCCTGCATTGTCTAGCTGCCACCAATGTACTATGAGGGAGAGGTAAGCACATGCAGCATTCTGACTAGTTCAGATATCAGCAGTGAAATGCATGCTACTACTGCCTCTGCAAGCACTGCCTGCAGTTGTCAATGCAACTGATTTTAGAGGCTGATGATCACCCGCCTACTAAATGTCATTCTAGAGGGGGCACTCAGTAATTGGGAGATAAGAGATTCAGTAGCCTCTTAAACCCCACCTTCTCAAACATCGGCAGTGCTATAATTTCCCCGATGCACTGTGTATCATCCTAGAGGCTGCTGAACACTACCCCATCTCCTCTATGGTGGCTTATTTTGATATGTATTGGGTCTGCTGGCATCCCATCTTACTGGGGAAAGAAGATGGGGGGCTCTGCTTAGGAAATAGATTTTCTTTCTTCTGTATCTTTCCCACCGCTGCTATATCCACTCCTGGATTAAGTCCCCGCCCTAGAATCTCTGCCCTTCTTTGTATTGACCTGGAAAGGGTGCTGTTTTAGCAAATGAAGTTGTATGCCACTGTTAGTAAGATGGCCCATCAGCTTCACTCTGCTAATGTGCTTCCTACTTTAATTTCATTCAGCATAGCATGGATCCTCAAACATTTTAAAATACTTCCACATCTATGAAGTTTTGTGAGATTTCAATCTCTACTTTCTTGGGTAAGGGGTGTTGCTCTTCTTGCTACTGGTGCTGGTACTGCTGTACCTGGAGCTGGGGATGGAGCTGAGGATGAAAGGCTGGCAGCATCCTTAACACTTTCTACTGCCTCCTCTTCCCGTGGGTTGCTCTTAGCCCTGGCACTGCCCTCACTATCACTGTCTCACTCAGCATGCTAGCAACAACCTTTTCAAGTCCTTCTTCAGCCATTTAAACTTTCAATAACAGATGATACAGATGGAAATCTTGCCCATGTGTCTCAGATATTTTCCCCAGGACTGCCTGCCCAGCCTGGTATAGGCCCTGGAGTGCCTCATGACCCAGCCTCCCTGCTGAAGCTCCTCAATTCACTTGGGAGAAGGGAGATTCTGCAAGGCAAATGCTGGCATCAGACTGAGCAGTTAGTTCCTCAGGACAGGGACTGCTCATCTTTCAGGGTGCTTCCCCACCCTCTAGTACTTTGTGATTTGGGATTACAGTAACCCCAGCTATGGCATCTCACTTATTTTCCCGGGTGCTCCTCTCCAGCCTAGCATAGGCCCTGGAATGCCATGTGACCCACACTCCCTGCTGCCACTCTTCAACTCCCTTGGGAGAGGGGGACTTTGATTAAGTAGCCATCCTTTCTCAAACCTGGAGTTTTGAAAAATTAAAAAAAAAAATTCCTATAGGCAACTTAATTATTTTTTTCTAATATTATACTTTAATTCTACTAAGTTGAAGAACTGCTGTGCTGTTGGGAGTGGGAGCAAGCGCCTTCCTGCCTTGTTTCATCTGCTGGCTTTAAAAGTCAAACATGCTTAAGGCACAGGGAGAACTGTTGTGTTGTTGGGAGTGGGAGCAAGCTCCTCCCTGCCTTGTTTCATCTGCTGGCTTTAAAAGTCAAATGTGCTTAAGGCACGTCCATGCTTGGAGGGCCTGCGCCTGAGGGTCTCGCCAGAGAGCACTTTGGCGTGGCCCTTAGGCAGGACACGAGGTAGTGAGCTTGACATTTAATTAATTAATTTATTTATTTATTTAACATCTCTTCTATACCGCGCTATTAAAATCAGCGCGGTGTACATCGAACAAATATACTGCAATGCAAACAGGTAACATTGAGTTTACAGAGAACACAGAATATATAACATGGAGTAACAGGGATAACTATGTACAGTCAACATTATACTATATAAATGCTTTTACTATATAAATATGTAAATTCGAGTGGAAATTGTATGTGTATTCATGTAGGAGGCACAGATCAACAGTGGGGAGGTGAACTATCGTGGAGTTTAACCATTTTCTGGTTGTATTAAGGTATTAAGGTGTTTAGTGTAAGTTGGAGGTCTGTTGGTAGTGTGAGTGTCCGAGGTCACGTCTGGGTAGTATTTTGTGAATAAGTGATGCTTCACGGCTTTTCGGAATTGTAATAGGTTTTTGATGCAACGGATTTCGTGGGGAAGTAAATTCCAATTCAGGGGTGCAAATATTGAGAAAGCTCTGTTCGATGTAGCTTTAGTACATGATGTCATCATCTTGGGAACTATTAAGGTATTCATAGCAGTGGTCCTTCTGTTTCTATTTTCGAGGGTGTTATGGATTAGTTTGCTAATTGGTGTCGGTGGGTTGTTATTCATGGCCTTGAAGGTCAGGACTAGTGACTTATATGAGAGTCTGGCTTGTAGAGGTAGCCAGTGTAGGTCTTTCATGATAGGCGTTATGTGAGCAGATCTTGGTGACCCAGAGAGGACTCTTGCAGCTGCATTCATAGCCAGACGAAGTGGATTTAAGGTTGATTGAGAGAGCCCGTGAAGGATGATATTCGCAAAATCTAGATGAGGGAGGACTAGTGCCTGGAAGGTTGATCGGTAATCAGTATAGTCAAGTAGTGGGCGGAGGTGGCGTAGCGTTCTGATCTTATGATATATCCTCTTTGTTACATTCTTCACATGCATTGTCATATCCAGGTGTTGATCCAATGTGATGCCGAGGTATCGTATTGTGGGTTTGGACGTCAGTTCTATGTTATTGACCAGCAGCGACGGAGGAGGTATGAACTTGCGATTCCTTGTGACAAATAGGACATCAGTTTTGCTATGATTTATTCTTAAGTTTTGTGTCAGCAGCCATTCAGCTATTGCACCGAAACAGTTGATTAGTGGTGTAAACACTGGTTGGTTAATATCTTTTGACAGCGGTTCTTCTTTTTTAGGATGATTTAAGTTCACGTTGGAGTAGTTCATGCTAGCCTTTGCTTCCATTGGTTTAGTTTTTCTAGATGCCTAAACAGAAAGCTAAAGGTAAGGGAGGTATTTCCTTCATTCCTGTTGCTATACCAGTGGGGCAATGTGCCATGGATTCTTTTGTACAGGCAAAGTGTTCGGGTGAACCCGTTGTCGGGGTTAGGGAGAACCCCAATTTGGGCAGGGATGTTTTGCTGAACCCGCTAGTTTCTTCCACACCTCCTGCCACTGGGGGTACTGTGGGTAGCGCACCTGGTGTGGTTTCGGATGCAGCTACTCAGCAGTCCTTGGCCTCGGCATTGGTTGTGCCAATGGCTAGTGGTCCAACTTCCTCCAGGTAGGGGGTTTACCACCCCTTTCAGGAGAGTATAATGATCTAGGATCTTCCTCCGCTTGTGAGACCAAAGGAGGTGACCCTGGACTCTATTTGGGATGCAATACAGCCACTTTATCAGATTTGTGCTGGGGTATTGCAGGCTTCTGCTTCCTTTGCTCCCAGATTGGAGGGGGTAGAGGTGAAAGTGCTCCAAAAGCAAGCGCAATTGGATGGACTCGAGGTTAAAATTCAAAATTTGCAGGATCAGCAAGGGGTCCCAGCTAAGGATGGTTTGGTTTTCCAGCGTAAAATTGAAAATTTGGAAAATCAACAAAGAAACTTAAATCTTCATTTACTGAACTTTCCACAGCTTTCATTGTACTCCCCTAGGACCTATTCATTCGGTTCCTTAAGGAGCTGATTAACCAGGGGCGGCCCAAGGGGGGTGCGGGGACATGTGCGGAGACTCGGTGCGGGGCCTCATTTGCATAAGGTGCCTCATTTGCATAAATATTTGCATAATGTTACCATACACTAACTTTTAGTAAACATGCCTCTTAATGAGTATATGGATAAAGAAAGACTAAAAGGTTTCTACATTACTATAATCCAGTACCAACCGCCAGGCACATTAGGAACTACTACAAACACTGCCCATTTAGAACCCATAGCAAACCCGCCGTATCCTAACAGCACTACCAGGACTCACAAAGCACCATACCCTAACTATCAAAAGGCAACACTGCAAATATTAAACCAATACATTTCAGAGAACAACAATACATGACCTACTGGGGAAAGAACAAGTGGCAATGTCAAATAGGAATTATATAAACAGAATACCTCAGCTCAGTTACACATGCACAACATAGACCATCACCAAACAAGGAATCACAATTTAGAAACAGGAAGACAATAATTAAACTGGGAAACCCAAAAGCCAAAATAGGAATATACAACAACACTGTATAAATAAAAATATAAATTAATTTCCTCTTGTACTAAACAAAGCGCAAAAATTAATGATGCACATTTCCCAGAGCTGACATATTCCAGTTAATAAATTCAAAATAAAGAGATATTTTTCTACCTTTTGTGCATTTTTTTTCAGTTGCAATTGTTCCAGCCACTTTCTTCTGGTTTCTTCGTGTCTTCTGCTAACTCTCCATTTGCTGTCCATTTGTCCTTTCTTCTGTCTTCTTGGGGTTTTTTTCCATTCTCCCTCTACATCTGCTTTAACATACTAATCTTTCTCCTTTTGCTCTTTTCTCATTCCTATTTCATCTACTCAAAATTTACCCCTCCATCCTCAATCCCCACTTACTCTCCCAATACCCGGCCAATTGTAGATTTTTTATCCCTCCCACACAAAATATTTTTCCCCTCTCCATTTTACTCTCCCAGCCCCATCCCATTCTAATCCTCCCCCAACACCAGCTCCCTTCTAGTTCCAGCCTCACCCAGCATCCATTCCCTTCTAGTCCCTGCATCAGCCCATTTCCAGTCCTAGCCCCCCATCAGCCCATTTCCAGTCCTAGCAACCCCCCAACCCAATACCAGTCCTAGCCCCCCCCATCAACCCACTTCCAGTCCTAACCCCCCATCACCCCATTTTCAGTTTAAGCCCCCCTATAACCCATTACCAGTCCTAACTCCCCATCAGCCCACTTCCAGTCCTAACCCCCCCATCAGCCCACTTCCAGTCCTAACCCCCATCAACCCATTTCCAGTCAGCCCCCCATAGCCCATTGCCAGTCCTAACCCCCCTCATCAGCCCACAGTCCATTACCAGTCCTAACCCCATCAGCCCACCTCAAGTCCTAACCCCGCCCCATCAGCCCATTTCCAGTCCTAGCAACCCCCACACCCATTACCAGTCCTAGCCCCCCATAGCCCACTCCCAGTCCTAATCCCACCAGCCCATTTCCAGTCCTAATCCCCCATCACCCAATTTTTAGTTTAAGCCCCCCCCCATAGCCCACTTCCAGTCCTAAGCCCCCATCAACCCACTTCCAGTCCTAATCCCATCAGCCCATATAGACTTAGCTCCCCCCTAGCCCATAGCCCCCCATAGCCCATCACCACTCCTAACCTCCCCCAGCCCATTACCACTCCTAACTCCCCATCAGCCCATTTCCTGTCCTAGCCCCCCATAGCCCATTACCAGTCCTAACCCCCCCAACAGCCCACAGCCATTACCACTCCTAACCCCGAACAGCCCATCACCAGTCCTAACCCCCCAACAGCCCACAGCCATTACCACTCCTAACCCCCCCCCCCGCCCATCACCAGTCCTAACCCCCCCAACAGCCCACAGCCATTACCACTCCTAACCCCCCCCCCCCAGCGAAATTTTTTTTACAAAAAAAGCTGTCGCTGCCGGGGCCGGGGCCGCCGCGGCAGAATCGAGTGTGCCGCGGGGCCCCCCCCTGCCCAGCAGAGCCTGCCCTCCCCGGTATCACCTCTCTCAGCTGCCTCCAGTCACACGCGCTGGCTTTCAGAGCGCGAGGGAATAGTTTCTCCCTCGCTGCTCTGTTAAGCACGCGGGGGCTGATGGGACTTAACAGAGCAGCGAGGGAGAAACTCCCCTCGCGCTCTGAAAGCCGGCGCGTGTGACTGGAGGCAGCTGAGTGAGAGAGGTGATACCGGGGAGGGCAGGCCCTGCTGGGCAGGGGGGGCCCCGCGGCACACTCGATTCTGCCGCGGCGGCACCGGCCCCGGCAGCGGCAGCGACAGCTTTTTTTTTTTTTTTATTTTAATGTTGGATCAGAATGTTTTTTGCGCGGAGCCCCCTGAAACGCAGGGCCCTGTGCAAAAAACATTCTCGCTCAATGGACGGGCTGGCCCTGTGTTTAACTACCCAAGTCCGGGATCCCTCCTCTTCAAGAGATTTATTTCCTTCCCCCAATGACTGGTAAGGACACTTTGCAGAAAGCTGATACCTCTCAGGTAGAGGTACCTTCTGACTCCTTGGACTTGGGGAACCTGTCTGAGTTGTTAGAGCAGTCTACCGAGGTGGTTGAAGCCTGGGCTACTTTGTTGGTATCTTTGTATTTCTTCAGGATAAGGAAGTGTCATTACGAATGTATTTTTAAAAAAAATCTGTTTCTTTTTTGAGGAGTAGGGTACAGATCTTCCCAGATGTGTCCAGGAGGAA
Organism: Ichthyophis bannanicus; assembly: GCA_033557465.1. Classification (NCBI taxonomy): domain Eukaryota; kingdom Metazoa; phylum Chordata; class Amphibia; order Gymnophiona; family Ichthyophiidae; genus Ichthyophis; species Ichthyophis bannanicus. The sequence goes on along the minus strand of CM066032.1, from coordinate 1,334,936,547 downwards.
ACAATTTCTGGAACTCCGCACTGAGAATTTAGCTTTGGGTACGAGTTTCCAGTTGAGATTTCCTTGCAAATGTGTACTTGGGTATCAGAATAAGATTTTTCATTTATTTGAGACATCTCAACTGCACTTTTTCTTAGATGCTTAGCAATTGTGAATTCACCTTATGGTACTATCGTGGGCTTTATAAGTTCTATTCACTTTACATCCTACTTTATCTTTTTAATATTTTTCTTTGTTTTTAACCATTCTCCTTCGTTGTATACTGTTCTTGAATCCTCCCTTTTCTTTATTGTTCTATTGTGGACTGCTAGCATACTGTCATGTTATTGGTTGCTTTATGTTCTTTTGTGCTTATTTTTTGCATGTGCATGATGGATTGCAATATTCTTTATCCAAGGTTCTTGGTTTATTGTAAAATTTAATTAAATATAAAATAAAAAAAATTCTACTGAGTTATGACTTTTTTGTACAGCTAGTAGGTAAGGAAGATCGTTACAAAGAAATAATTGCTTTGTATCCTCTGATTATGGGAAGCAGTAGATATGATTTAGTAAGCTGGCTTTCCCCGCACTTCCTACAGCTGCACTTTTCTGTGCCTTCCTAACTGCTTTTTTTAATATGCACTTTGACAGCAATGCACCTTCTACCATTGCTCACAAACTAGGGGGTATGTTTACTAAACCGTCTTAATGTGCGCTCTGCCATGTTATCGGGTGATAAGGTACCTTATCACGCAATAATGGCACTTTATCGGGCACAGAAGTACCTTAGCGTGCGATAATGCGCGCAGCGGCACAAATGAGCGCTGAGGTGGAGAAAGGCTCCCGGAGGGCGGAGTAAGGCTCCCCAGGGGCGGAGAGAGAGGGTCAATGGGCGGAGAGTGGGAGGGGAGAGGCTCCCTGCACACTAACGCTGTGAAATTCAAGGCTGAAAACTAATGCCAGTGAAACCCTGGCGTTAGAGCTGATTTAAAGGGAAAAGAAACCATTTCCGTCAGCAATGTACAGCAAAACCAGGGAAACCTACAAACAGTGATAAGTGTGATACATGTGCACAGAACAAAAGGGCAAATAAACAGTGAAAATGATCAGCAGAAAATGTAATAAAAACATAACCACACTTGTCAGTAGTGATTTTAATGGGAAACATCAAAAAACACTCCCGAGAAAGCTCCAAAAAAAAGATATGAATTTTGGAAGGGTCTATGCTCCGTCCCCATACAAGGTGAATGAGCCCACAGTGAAATTGCGCTGAGCAGGGTTTTCCCTCTCCATTGGGCAGGTTTCCTATGGCATGCACATGTTCCACAACAGCAGGGCGGGCATGTTGGAAAAGGCAACTGGACAGATGCTTGAAAAGGGGACACAGAGGGCCGCAGGCGGCACATGCTGTGGTGCAGCTGGGCCACAGTGCGGACTAGGGTGATGCGTAGGTGGCCCATAGGAATGCTGAAACAGTAGTGCAGCCAGACAGCAACTGATGAGGGCCCAACATGGGCATGAGTGTGCTTCCCACAGTGTCACAGGGGATAGCACCCAGCAGGTACCCCCAAGGGCAAGAACATTGCAAGGCAGTGCTGGGGGGAAGCGTGGACAGCTATGCAGGCACCCCTACCCCAGAACCCGCACCATAGGCAGCCGCCTATCCACAAACTGGATGGCCTGAGACTGCGCTCCACCAGCACCACCAGCAGAAGGGCATGTCAGCAGGGTGGCAGAGGGGTACTGGTGGTGGAGGGGGCAGTGGCAGCTGCCCAGAGCAGACTGTGGCCTAACCCTGTGTAGGTGGGTGCCATGCACTGCAACAGAAAGGCCCTGTCTGACGAACAGTCATGGTATCCCCAGGGAATGCACTGTCTCTGTGGCAACACGGTGGTGCAGTGCACGCAGCCAGTGTGTTCAGGAGCAGAAGGTCACAGGTTCAAGTCCCAGCTGTGGCTCCTACCAACCCAGCCCCCATATTTTACCCACTACTAAAACATGCTAATACAGACAGAACCTTTATTGCAGATGACGTAGACATGCCCAAAACACCTACATTTTACCCTACAGAGCACAGACACCATAAACATGCGCATTACCTAGAGCAGAGTCTCCCAAATGCAGTCCTGGAGGGCCAAACACCATTCAGGTTCCATGCTGCCTCTACTAAATGTGGTTGTGCTGCATTTCTATGCACCGCTCCCATGGTATGCAGATGTATCTCATGCATATTCATTAGGGACAGCATGAAAACCCGAACAGTGTTTGGCCCTCCAGGACTGGAGTTGGGAACCTCCGCCCTAGAGCAGCGGCCAACAGGGGCAGACACACCTGCACCCACAGGCTCCATTATCCGAAGCCTCCTGGAGAGGCAGGATGTTGGGCCCTGTGTGCATCTCCCAATACTAGCACTTGCATACCTTAGCAATGCCACCCTAAACATGGGAAAACTGTACACAGCTATCAAAAGGTTGCTATGATAACTGGCAGATAGCAATTCCTACGTTAAGCACAATTGGCTGATTGAGCTGCATCATAGCATCCTTTCTGATGTCTGTGGAGTGTGCCTCAGGACTGGTGTCTGACAGAGTGACCCCCAACAGTACTGCGTACCATAGCCATGCCTGCACTGTGCCTAGGACTGGTGTGGTGGCCAGGGCTGCCAAACACCTCTATAGTTGCACAATGCTGGCATAGGTGTGTGGAGTGTGTGTCTGTCTATCCAGTGTGTGGTGGCTGCCAACACCCTCCACAGCCCACACTGCTAGCACTGTTGCCAGTATTGGCCTGCCAATGTGCATAATGAGGAGCAAGGTACTGTGGGAATAGCCTGGATAGGGTGGGCTGGCCTGGCTGCATCTGCACAGGGCAATGGCTCGGAGGTCACTCTCACCCTGACTGAGCAGTGACCACGGCATGGCTAGGTTCCCCCATAGTGCTATATAGTATTTCTCTCATGTGATATTTATGGGTTTTCTTTTGGGGCCCAATCACTGACTTATCTGCTTGGTGTGTAAGCTAACATCCCAGTTCTCGGTACATGCATCTCCTCCAGGAACATGCACTATGGACTAGCTAGCAGACTGTCTGCAGCTAGTATGTGTCTTGCTGGAACATCTTGCAGGGTGCAGCAGCTGGAGGCTTGCTGCTGGAGAATGTCAGATAGTGGTGGGGGGCAGCTGAGCATTTTCAGGCCCACTGTCTGTCTGCTATTGCTTTATGGATGTGTACAGATCTGCATTGATTGTCCTATAGGGTGTCTGTTCCCCAGCCTGACTGGGGTTGATGGTCCCCTCTACAGCCACCATTGTAGGGAGGTAGAATGTGGATCTGTTGGTGGGAGATCCTGTTTCCCACCCTGAGCCCCAGAGGGTGGGTTGGGTGGTGGTACATAATCTGCCTATGGGTCCAAGCCCCCCCTTCACCTACATCATGTACCCATGGCACCAACACAGGATATGCACTATTCTGGGTGCATCATAGCCCATAGAGCTAGACATGACTGAGAAATACAGATGGACACAGATGTATCCTAGGTGTGTCTGCAGGAACTACCTATCACACACAGTAGCACTGATGGGGACCTGCAGCATGGCATATATCAGCCATGAAAGGTGCTGTGGACCTGGTGCTGGGTGCCCCACCTCACCCTCAGGGTGAGCACAGTACCCGCACAATGTGACGGTTTGTAGCTACTCTGTGCCAGTAACACACATGGTCAGTACCCCCTATCAGGCTGAGGTGCTGTGGGGGTGCACATGGTCAGTTCCCCCTACCAGGCCGAGGTGCTGTGGGGGTGCATACCCCATCCTGTGATCATCTGTAGACTGCTGATTTGCATGTGCAGTGCATCATGGGTACGGGTGGGTTAACCCTATCCTGGTAGCCACAGCAGACAGTTTGTGTGGTGACCTGCAGTCCTTCTATAGCCAGCCAGGGGTTTGTTAGCAGCTATAGAGCTGTAGCCCACTGGTTACTTCACTGCCTGTGGAGCCAGAGGTCATGGGTTCACACCCACGGTGGGGTTATTTGATAGGGCTGTCCAAGGCATTGTCTATTTTTAATGTACATTAGTGCTGCCAGCAAGAACACCCTCAGAGTACTGTAGCCATAAGGTGCTTCATAAGGCACCTTATAGGGCACCGTATAAGGCACCTTCTACAGTGCCTTATAAGGTATCCTATAAAGCGCCTTATGAGGTGCCTTATAAGGTGTCCTATAAAGCGCCTTATAGGGTGCCCCATAGGGGACATTTTAGGGTGCCTTGGTGGACAGTGCACTTTATAATCCGCTTCTTCAATATGTGACCTCATACAACCACCCATGCCCAACAGGATAAGAAGAACCGCTGCAGCCAACATGCTAGCAATACCAAAAGCTATGACAAGATGTGCCATATCAACTTCAAATAGAGCCTACAGCCTGAGCACCCCAAGCCTCTGGAACTCCCTACCACCACACATCAGAGCTATCCCCAACTTGAGCCAGTTCAGGAAGGCCTTAAAACACCTCCTCTTTATTAAATACCTCACAGCCTCCCCCGAACCCCAGCCACCAGGTATGAACAACACACAATAACTCCATCTCACATATATACAGTTACCTATTTCAATGTTCCAAACATGTACATAGTTTCCCCCGTTATCCAAGTTGATTGCTCCTGTTCATTGTAATGACCTGACTCTTGTTTATTGTCGGATACTGTTTGTTTTATGTAAACCGCGCTGATCGCAAATAGTGCGGTATATAAGAAATGTAAATAAATAAATAAATAATGTGCCCTATGGAGTGCCTTATAGAGTGCCTTATGCGGCACCTTCGGTTACGGCACGTGAGAGTGTGTTTGCTGGCAGCACTAATTAAAATATACATAACATGCCTCAAAAAGCAATACTTACACATAGCAGCTAATGCCTCAGCCAGCCATATGCATTAGGCACACTGGGGGATCGAACTCATGACCCCTGTACCATCAGTCAGTGTATTAACCATTGTGCTAAACCTCTGTTTCTGTGTTTGCATGTCTGCGCGCCTACTTAAGATTACCGCGCGTTAACGTGCTTAGCGGTGTCTCACCGATAATGTGCGCAGCACACTTTATCACGCGATAATCCCGTTTTGCTACATTAAGACCGAAACGCCCACTCCTTTTATGGCAGCCTGCACACTATCGCCGGGCGCACATTAAGACGGTTTAGTAAACATACCCCTAGGAAAGTAAGCAGTAAGCATTGACTAACTGCACACTAATTCTAGTCTCTCACTTTCCTAATTCTCTCCTCCAAAGAGACTCTCCCTGCAAAACACTCTCAAACCGAGAGTTCAGAAAACACTGAGACAGCAGCTTTCTTCTGCTTTATATGTGGAGACACTCTGCTCCCTAAAAGAATTTTTCCTTTTTTTTCTGCTTTTTAATCCTAAGTCCCAGCTCTAGGACCCTGAAAGAATTTTTCCTTTTTTTTTCTGCTTTTTAATCCTAAGCCCCAGCTCTAGGACCCCTTCCTAACTCCCTCAGTCATACACAAAATGGTTCTTTGGGGCTTGTGCTGGGCTGTGTCTTCTAGCCCTGCAGTGATGTCATAATCATTGGGATTTGCTTAATTCAGTCAGGCATAGATTTCTTTGCCTGCTTGTTAAAGATTTCCAACTTGATTGACTGAAATGCCTCATGTTCTTTGCTTTTAATCTCTCCCAGAGTGACTCCAGTATGTCTAACCACGCATGCCCAGACAATGAAAACAAAGTCCCTTCCAATTCTGTATGGGGTCTATGCAGACTGGTTTGAGTATCCTTAGTCTATAGAAAATGTCTCAATCAGTGGCATAAATTCTGTCCAAGCAGCACCTGCAGAGTGGGTGGCCCCCAAGAAAGAAGGAGGGTCACTTGCAATTACTCTTATATCTTCTAAAATGGACTTTCCCTGCTCTGGGGGCTCTATAAGAATTATTGCTTGGGGGCCCATACTTTGATTTTTTGCCAATGGTCACAATTGAAAGTATTGGTAAAAAGGGACTCAAGAATCAATCAGTTCTGTAGCTGAATAATCAAGAGAAGAGAATATTGATAGGAAAGGCCTTTAAGTTTCTCTATTCCTACCTCAGCTAGTCCCATTCTGAGCCTGAAGAAATCTGTGAAGCCATGGGTATAAAATTCCTCAAGTGACCTTTAGGGGAACAGCAACCACCTTTCTCCACTCTTCTTCCTTAACATCTTCTATACCATAACCAAAGGACCCAGGAATGCATGATTTTCTCAATCAGTTTTTTGATCCCCTCCCTCTGATCCTTCCTGATCTCCATCTAAACATTGAATAGGGAGACACTATCTTTCTTTCCATTTGGATTCAGTGAGTCTCCTCAGTACAATCAAAAGTGAGATTTTATGGCCTTTAGCACTGCAGCTCTGTGACATTGTTTTCAGTGAGGAAGCCCCAGATGCCCTTGGCCTTTAGCCTTCTGGATTATAACCCTACTGATTTCTACGTTTTTATCATTCTACATAAAACCTAAGAGCATCTTATCCCATTTCTTCATGTACCTTTCTGGTATGTGTAGAGGTATTTGGGAAAATAAGAATGAAAAATTTAGAAAGAACTACAATTTTAATTGTATCAATTCTTCCACATCAGTTTAGTGTGAGCAGAGTCCATTTGACTAAATCCTCCTGAATATTTGAGGTTAAAAAGTCATAGTTCTAGCTATATTAAACTTCTGACTTATGAGAAAGCACTACTCCAAAGTATCTTAGCCTTTGCCTGGCTATCCAAAAGGGAATTGCTCAGGAACATCTTGTGTCTCCAGATTAAAAGGTATTACTTCCGTTTTGCCCATATTAATCTTAAATCCCAAACATTTAGTAATACCCTCAATCTCTTTTAATAGATGGCCAAGGGACTACTTTTCATAAGATCAAGCATAACATCTACAGAAAGAAGGATTTTATGTTCTTCCCCACTTCAGGTTATTGGTTGGATTTCTCTATTAACCTTTATTTGGACCGCCAAAGGCTCAATGGCCAATGCAAAGAACAATGCGGAGAGCAGACATCCTCTCACCCAAAGATATTCCTCCAAATAAATTCCATTAACCAAAATCCTACTTACAGGATGCCAATATAATATCTGAATGTACTTTAAAGAAATTTTCCCCTATGCTTACTTGCTCTAAGATTGCAAATAGAAACTTCTATTCCAGGCGGTCAAAAGCTTTTTCTGTATAAAATGTCACACACCTGGCTTTCTCCTTCGTAGGGTCAATCTCAGCAGTAACGTTCAAAGCTCTCTGGACATTGTCCCCCATTTGCCTAACCCTAACATACCTTGGGGGGGGGGGGGCAAGATATTCAAAGGCATTTACGCAGTTTGCGGACCTGCAAACCATAGAAATGTTGCTCACTGGGATATTCAGCAGCACTAGTTTGGTTAGTGCCACCGAAGATCTCTGGTTTGGGCCGCTGGCATGCTGGGTGGCACCATGGGTTAACCAGACAGCGGTAATATTCAGCCGCTGCCCAGTTAACCCTTAACAGCTCTGAAGTTAAGACAGTTGAATAATTGCCCTAACTTTAACCATGTTTTCAATCTGGCCAGCGGCTGAATATCGCTACTGACTGTATTGCTAAATTGCAATATGGCCCACCGGGATATTCAGTGCTAATGGCCGGATATAATCCTAGCATTGACTATCTGGGTTCACTTTACAGAGGCGAGGGCAAGTTGCTTTAACAGCATTAGCTGTTGCTGCAGAATATCCCCCCCCCCCCCATCTTTTCATGATAAATTAAAGAGGGCAGAATTCTTTTCAGTTAGGCTAAATACATTATTGAACATTTTTTAACTCAATTAAGCAAGGCAATAGGTTTATAGTGCCCACAAGAGGTTGCTGGCTTTCCTGCCTTATGCAATACCACCACATTGGCCACCCTTCAGGATTCCATCAAACAGGTCAGATGTTTGGGATCAATATTCACTCATAATCGCATAATATTCCGTATGAAAACCATCCTCTCCTGCCATCTTCCCGCTGGGAAGATTTTTAATCACATGTTCCACCTCACCAGTCACTATAGACCTATTCACCCACTCTTTATACCACCAATATAGTATTGTGTCCAGTCTCATACCTATCTCAGCTAAGCCCAATTCATATTCTGAGTCACAAATGATGCTCATAGGACTTTTTTTTTTTATTTGAAGGCAGCATATAAGTACAACAGGTGCTAAACAAACGTGCTCTAAACATAGTAAAAGTACAAAAAGGAACACCGATACAGCATCCAAAAAACATTGTTAACAAAGCCCTCTTTTTTTTTCCCCCTTATTGTTATTTCCCCTTATCCAGTATTTCCTCATCTTCCTCCCCCTCCCTCCCCCCCCCTCTGGAACCTAATTAAACTCCGATACTCGCCCCTTCTACACCCTTCGTCTACCCATCTTCCTCCCCCCTCCCATAACCCCCCCAACCACCTAAACACCCCCCCCCCCACCACCCACCTTCCCTACCCCTCCACCACTAACCGCTAAATCCTCAAGAACTAGGGATGGGGACATCAACATATTGAACCACTCAGGGAAGAAAAGAGAGAGAAAAAGGAAAAAAAGGAAAAAGTCTAAGGACTCCACAACACATTAGGTAGGTAGGAGGCCAGTGTCTCCCATAGAGAACAGAAAAATGCCAGAGGGATTACTGACCATATTGTGAAACGAATACTGCCCACACTTGTTCAAATTGTGGCAGCCGTGATCGTCCAGCTGCCACCCCACGCTCCATAGTATATATATCCCACATGTGCTCCAACCACTGAGCAAGAGTGGGGGGCAGGATCCTCATAGGACTTTTTAAACTCTGATGCTATTCCTTTGTTGGTTTTAACCAGCTGAATCATCTCCCACTACTATCTCCTTAATCCTTTTGGCACTTCTCTGTGCTTAAATTGCCAAGCCAACAACTCCACAGCTTTATTCTCATGTTCCACAAAATCCCTTCTAGTAAGCCTCATTAAAAATTCAATTCTCCCCACTTCCAAAAGCTCCAGTTTCTTCCTCACCACTGACAGCTGTTGGTATACTTTAGAGCTTCCCACTTTCATTTGAAGCTGATCTAGCGTCAGTAGAAGACCAATCTTTTCCTCCTCCCTCTTTTTTCCTGGATGTAATTTGGATCAAAACCCATCCCATGAAGACTTTCCCTGTAACCCAAATCACCTTCCAGTGCATTTCCCCATCATCATTTAGCATCAAGTATATATCCATTCCACTTATGGCGTTCTTAACCTCTCCTTCTGCAGTGAGTTTTTTTTATTTAGAAGGATTTCGTATATTCACCCTCCACAATTTCTTCCCCATTGCTTCCTTGTCTACGAAAAATTATCCCTGAGGGCGGCACATGATCAGAGACTACAAGGGGATGGATCCAGACATCCATCCAACAATTTAACTGATCTCACTTGGTAAAAATCTATTCTTACATCCTGGGTTTAACTCCCCACATATATCTACTGTCTAAGTCTTTTAATCATTGCTTAAGTTCCTTGTGTATTTATTTTATTTTTATTTATTTAACAGTATTTCTAAACCGCCTTATCTTAATAATCAAGGTGGTATCACAGCAAACAATCGGGTAAAGTGAGTGTGTTATACATGCAGTGAGGGTGAAATTGAGTGAGTGTTGTATTGTGTGCTAGATTGGTATGAGCTATGTACAGAGTGGGCTATATACAGTGGTGCAAAAACATATTCCATACATACAGTGTTTAGGCGGTATCATGTGCTGTTATACATTCTCTGAGGTTATGTGATGTGTCCATAGTGTTCTATGAACAGCATGGTTTTTAGCTGTTTTCTAAAGTCTTTGAGGTCTGTAGTTGCCCTCAAGTCGTCCGGTAGTTTGTTCCATATTGTTGGAGCAGCCATGGAGAGTGCTCTGTCTGTTGTGTCCTTGCGTGTGTGTTTGTATTCACTGGGGGTGCTGACTCGGTTGTGTGTTTGTTTTCTTCTAGGACGTGTGCTGGTGTCTGGTTGTATGAGGGTGTGCAGGCTGTTGGCTGATGTGTGCTGATTTATCTTAAATAGGTTTATGATAGTTTTGTATCTGATGCGAGCACCGATTGGAAGCCAGTGTAAGTCCTTTAAGGTAGGTGTGATGTGCTCCTGTCTTGCAGTACCTGATATGATTCGTGCTGCAGTGTTTTGTGTCAGTTGGAGTGGTTTGAGGGCTTGTTTCGGTAGTCCAAGGTATATCGGGCTCTTCTTTGTAGCATGCCAGCCCTGGTTACAATAGACTGAGCTTCCCCCTTTTCAGTTTACACATTGGAAGAATCTACTCACCCTCACTGCGAACTAGAATGAAAGCCAGCTGCAAAATGACTCCAAAGTGAACTCACTCAAACCAAAATGCAAGAAAATAGAAATGCCAGCAGAATAAAAACATTAGGAAAATTATTTCTCATATTGTTTGTCTTTTTTTCATCTGCTATGCTAGTCTTCTAGCTCTTCTTTTCTCCTCCCTATCAATCTATCAAGGGCATGGTTGATGTTCCTCCCCTATAATAAGGTTGCCATACCCACTAAAGGGCACACTCTTTTGTAAAACCCATCCTTGGGGCCATTAGGGGCATATAAATGGTAATTTCTTGATTGTTTTTTCTGTCTACTTCCCAAACCATCCTTCCTTTCTCATTCCACCCAGTTTCATACTTCACAAATGGGATAGTTTTATTGACTGAAATTGCAACTTCCCATTTCTTAGGACTATAGACAGAATAGGAGGCTTCTTCTCATCAACCTCTTGTTTAAACTTTCAGTCTCAGTCAGCTGCCTATAAGCTCCCTGCGGGTGTGTAGTGCTTACAGTGGTCCACTAAGCTGTATGGCAGATGATGGAGACATCATTCCAGGAGCAATCTAATCACTCTGCCTCTGCTCTTGGAAATATTTTATAGGGTTCATTGATTGGGGCCAGTATACGCGTACATGGGGAAGCTTTGGCACTTTAACTCCACTCGACCTCTTCCCTTCTCAAAAATAACTGAGTCCAGTCTAGATTTTGTGTTCTGAAGCAAGGGTTTGCTTAAGAAATTTAGGATCACGATACAGTAGCAAGATACAGGCAAGAAGCAGTTAATTCCTCCTCCTTTAGCCAAAAATATATTACAAGCAAATCAATTCTGTCTCCTGTCACTCTGAGGTATTACTAAAATTCACACCTAATACTCCTCTGAGGCTAGTATTTAAATCCAGATTCATCTACTAGTCCCTGTTATTTACTTCTATGAATACTTCTGATGGTTACCTTTTGTGCGAAATCCACCTCCCGTACTAATAATCTTTCTCAGTGTACCTTGTGTACGTGCAGGTCCTCTGATACTGCCCCTAAATTCTTTCCTGGCTCTAGTGTCACTGGTTACTGATGAACTTCTGCAGTCAGGGCTGGCCCAAGGGTTTCTGCTGCCCCAGGCAGAAGCCCCGGCCATGGTACACGCCCCCCCCCCCCGTACCAAGCCACGCCACCCCACGCCGCCACCCCCCACTGTTGGTGGGGTCGGGGGAATTTCTCTGCTTGGTGCAGTAGCCTGCAGCAGGCCATGTACTTTGGCACACATGGCCTGCTGCTGGCGCTGTGCCATGCCACCCACAGAGTTCTGCCAATCTAGGTGACCGCCTAGCCTGCCTAATGGACGGGCAGACCCTGTCTGCAATTCTTCTCAACTTTAGAGCTGGTGGCTTCTGCAAATGCAGATCCGTGATACTGCACTGCAGGTTCTCTTGGCTTTTTCTCTAAACTCTCTCTCCTTCCCTCTTGGAATGCATGGCTCCCCTATTCTTTACACAGGCAGAGCTGCTCTCCTATTAAGTCAGTGGTGGTGCTGCAAGGTTTGCACAGTCTCTCAGGAATTCCCCTCTGCTCTCTTCTCAACTGCTCCTAGACCTGTGGCTCTTGCCGAATGATAAAAGAAGCTTGGCAATAACCACCAATACCTGCCCTCCCCAAGGGCACATGTTCACTCCCTCCTCGTGGTACATGGTCCCTCCTTATGCCTGAAAGCCTGCCTCATTGCCCCCTCTCCCATGTACCAAATTACCAATTACCTGCTACCTCTTCTGTTTCTTTACCTAGGCTCCTCCAAACTGATTTCTAGCCCTGTATGCCTCAGCGTGGGGCCTCCTTCCAACCCTTATACTTACCATTTGATATCCCCCTATATAATCTTCCAAGTTTATTAACCCTGTTCATTGTACAGTTCCTGGTTTGTGTTACAATGTAAACCGTTTTGAATACATGATAAGGCGGTATAAAAAAAACTTGTGAAATAAATAAAATGGTTGGCTGTCAAAGAGAGAGAACTCTGCCTTTGGGAGTGGTTTATATATGACTTGGGGTTTCCCTCTCAGAGGAGTCTCTTCCCAGTCCAGTGTAACTGGACAGAAGATTCTGGAAAATGCAACATCATTTTCAGACTACATTATGGTAATGTAGTAGGGACATTGGAAATCTCTCTTGCTCAAAGCACTGACATCCACATAATCTCTACAAGAAAATCCCAAATATTTTAGTTTTCTCTCTCTCTCTCTTTATTGGGTTGATAAGCCCTCCAGCATTTAAAGACAATTCCTTAAATTCCATGGGCCGAATATTCAAAGACAGTTACATGGTTTACAGACCTGTCTGGGTCTGGCCTAGACTACAGCTCTCTGTGTGCTTTATCAATTTCAAATGCAGGGGGAGTGAGCGAGTTTGGAAAACAATCTTTCACCATCGTCATTACTATTCCTATAATATCATCTGTCTCTGCTCCTTCTGGCACTCCAAAGATATGAACATTAAACTTCCGTTTTCTTGATCTTCCATCTTATCTTGTAATTTTCCTGTTTGTGCAGCAGTTCCATCTTGGTTTTCTCCTTCATATACTCATCCTCCATGTAACTAATCCTCTGTTCCGCCTCAGCAACCTGTACACCCAAGGCCAATTTCTCCTCTATTTTGCCTACCATGGCTTGCATAATGACTTTTTTAGACTCCCAGATCTTTATCTTTATCCGGCTCTTGATATACCGCTTTACAGTAAAAATATCAAAGTGGTTTATAATACAGTAAAAACAAACTGCCGGAAAAGGAAAGTAACGCCATAGTAACAACAGGAGAGGTGAGAATAGAGGAAGGAGAGAGAAGGCAAGGTAAAAAGGACAGAGGAGGCAAGGAAAGGAGAGGACGGGATTCTCAGCTGGATGTAGGGGGTGACAGGGAGATAAAAAGCAGAACAGAAGAGATGAGTCTTAAGAAGAGATTTGAATCTGTTGAAAGGTCCGGAGGGAGGGAATTCCAGAGTTTAGGGGAGTGTCTTCATCTAGTATCAACATAAGTTTGTCTTCTTTACTGTCTGTGATGGAGCTGGGTGAGGCAGGAGCACATTAAGAGTGTGGCCTTGGCTACATCTAGTTTTTGAATAGTCTTTGGCGGCTTTACTTTCATCTGCTTCAACATGGCAAAGTCTCTGAACTACTTTTAGCACAATATAAACACCTTGCACAATTTGGGTCAAAAAAGCTGTTCTAAATTAAACTGCTTAGCCAAAATAGATAGCGACTAAATATCACCACTGTCTGTAGAGAAGCAGTAGTCGTTGCTTTTCATATATATTCAGGGCTTCCCAATATCTAGATAGTAGCACTGAATGTACATGTGGATAATTAAATATCATGGCCAGCATTTTAAAAATACACTGACTATAGTGTATGAATATTGATCTGGATGAAGACAGAACAACCTTATTATTTTGACTTCAGAATATGACTCCTTTTAGAACAGTAACTCCTTTTTTGAACATGTCACTTTCTCAGTTCTCTTTAAGAGCATAAGAAATGTCATACTGGGTCAGACCAAGTCCATTAAGCCCAGTATCCTGTTTCCAACAGTTGCCAATCCAGGTCACAAGTCTGGCAGGTTCCCAAAAAGGTACACAGATTCTACAATGCTTATCCCAGGGTAAGCAGTAGATTTCTCCAGTCCTCTTTAATAAGTAAAAGGGCGCGGGCAGGGTCCCGGTCCGGTGCGGGACCCTGCATGTAGCATTGGGGAGCGGGGGGGTGATGGCGTGTCAACACGGGGGCGCCGCGCGCGTGGTTTAAATTGATTGGCTCTGCTGGACTAGTGAGGTGAGCGGAGCCAATCAGAGCTTAGGGCGCCATGTGCTAGGGCTTCCATTGCCGGGGCTGAGCACATGCGGCATAGGCAGGAGCTCACCCTCCCACCCTCTAGGGATAGGTGGGGGGGGGGCAGTGATTCAGGGTGTCGCAGCGGGGGGGGGGGGGGGGAAAGCGGGAACCCGGAGGTTTCCGGGGTCCGGAACCTTAGGCGTCTTGGGGCGAGGGTGGGGTGCCCTCGACCCAGACAACCCCTGGAAGACTTTTGCTATTAATATGGCGAAGTCGGATAGGGGTGGTAGGAACCTTGCCAGTCGGGTGACCATAGCTTGAGCGGAGGCCGCGGTTGCTTTGCTAATTGCATGGCTGGTGACACGTGGCTCCGCTGGGGGGGGTATGGTTTGACCAGTATTACTGTTTATGTTCAAGATGTGGTTTTGGAATAAAGCTGCGACCAGTTCTTACCAAAATGGCTGTCGGTGATTTTGTGGGGATATGAGGAAAGGGAGGATGGAGGGGTAGGGGGCCCGGACTGATGAGGGGTGAGCGTGGGGTCCGGCTACCCGGTTATGGTTTATGGACCTTTCTTCCAGGAACTTATCCAAACCTTTTTTAAATCCTGCTACACTAATAGATTTTACTACATCCTCCAGTAACGAATTCCAGAGTTTCATTACTCTTTGAATGAAAAAATATTTTCTCTTATTAGCCCTAAATGGGCTACATTGTAACTTCATTGAGTGTCCCCTTGTCTTTCTATTTTTTGAAGGAGTAAACAACCAATCTACATTTACCGTTCCACTCCATTCATTAACTTATAAATCTCTATCATATCTTCCCTCAGCCATCTTTTTTCCAAGTTGAAGAACCGTGACCTTTAAAGCTTTTCCTGATAGAAGTATTCTTCCATCCCCTTAACCATTTTGGTGGCTCTTCTTTATACCTTTTCTAATTCTCCCATATCCTTTTTACGATATGGTGACCAGAATTGCACATGGTATTCAAGGTGTGGTCACACCATGGAACAATGCAGAGGCATTATATGTCATTTGTTTTATTATTCATTCCTTTCCTTATGATTTCTAGCACTCTATCTGCTATTTGGCCACCACTGCACCCTGGGCAGAGGGTTTCAACATATTTTCCACAACAATGCCCAAATTCTTTTTCTAAGTGATGGTTCCTAATGTGGAACCTTACATCGTGTAATCGTAGTCTGGGTTATTCTTCCCTAAATGCATAACTTTGCACTTGTTCACATTAAATTTCACCTGCCATTTGGATGCCCGGTCTTCCAATTAATCAAGGTCCTCTTGCAATTTTTCACAATCCTCTTGTGTTTTAACAACTTTGAATAATTTTGTGTCATTTAAAAATTTGATCACCTTACTCATTATTCCTATTTAAAGGTCATTTATGAAGATGTTAAAAAACAGCGGGCACAGCATAGAACCCTGGGATAATCCACTATTCACCTTTCTTCACTGAGAAAATTGGCCATTTAACACTACTCTCTGCTTTCTATCTTTTAACCAGTTCTTGATCCACTATAGAACATTGCCTCCTATCCCATGACCTCATAAGGGACCTTTTAGTAGGCTTTCTGAAACTCCAGATACACTATTCAAATGGCTCACCTTTGTCTATCTGTTTATTCATGCCTTCAAAAAAATGTAACAGATTAGAAAGACAAGATTTTTCTTGGCTAAATCCATGTTGGCTTTCTCCCATTAAACCATGACTATCTTATATGTTCAGTCATTTTATTCTTTATAATGGTTTTTACCATATTGTACAGTACTGACGTCAGACTCACTCATCTGTAGTTTCCTGTATCACCCCTGGAACCCTTTTTAAAAATTGGCATTACATTGGCCACTCTCCAGTCTTCAGGTATTACTGATGATTTTAATGATAGTTCAAAGATTACTAATAGGTAGGTCTGCAATCTCATATTTCAGTTTTTTCAACACTCTCAGATGTATACCAAATAGACCAGGTGATTTGCTACTCTTCAGTCTATCAAATGGTTGTAATAGATCTTCCTGGTTTATCGATATTTTTTTTCAATTCTTCCGATACATCACCTTTAAATACTAATACAGATATAGGTAACTTCCCTACATCTTCTTTGGTAAAGACTGAAGCAAAGAATTCATTCAGTCTCGCTGCTATGGCCCTCTCCTCCCTTAGCGCTCCTTTTACCCTTCTGTCATCTAATGGTCCAAGTGACTCTCTCACAAGGTTTTTATGACAATTGTACTTGAAAAAGTTTTTATTGTGCATTTTTGCTTCCACAGCAAACTTTTTTAAAATTTTCACTTTGCCTGCCTTATCAATGCCTTAGATCTTGAACCCCCTGATCTCCTTATGTTTCCTTTGTGTTATCTGTCTTGACTAGATTGTAAGCTTTGATGAGCAGGTACTGTCTGTGCAGCACTGCGTATGTCTTGTAGCGCTATACAAATGCTCAGTAGTAGTAGTAGTGGCAGTAGCATCTAACTTGCCTGTGCTTATGTTGTTTCAGATTTTTGTAATTTGGCTCCTTTTTCTATTTCCTGAAAGATGCTTTTTTGGCTACAACAGCCTCTTTGACCTCAGCTTTAAGCCATGCTGGTAGTTCTTTGGCCTTCCTTCCACTTTTCTTAAAGCATGGATTACAACTGGTCTGGGCTTCTGAGACAGTATTTTTAAACAACTCCCATGCTTGATGTAAATCTTTAACCTTTTCAGCTACTGCTTTTAGTTTTTTTTCTTAACTATTTTTCTCATTTTGTCATAGTCTCCCTTTTGAAAGTAAAAAGGTAGTACTGTGGATTTCCTTGTCATCCTGCCTCCATTTATTAAATCAAATGTGATCATGCTGTGATCAAAATTGCCAAGTGACCCTGACACTGTTATCTCTGGCACCAGATCCTCTGTTCCAGTAAGGACTAGGTCCAAACTAGCTTCCCCTCTCAGTTCATGAACCAGCTGCTCCAAGAAGCTTTATTTCATCTAGAAACATTATCTCCCTAACATGTCCTGCTGTGACATTGACCCAATCGATACCAGGGTAATTGAAATCACCCATTGTTACTGGGTTGTAACCTTTGTTGCTTTCTTTTAGCATTTCATCATCCATCTATTCATTCCGTACAGGCGGTTGGAAGTACACTCCAGTGCCATTGCCTTCCTCTTTTTACATGGAATTTCTATCCATAGAGATTCTACAGTATATTTTGTTTCCTGCAAAACTTTAATCCTATGTAACTGAATGACCTCTCTCTAGAACACAACCCCTCCACTAATTTGATCTACCCTATTATTGTGATATGGTTTCTACCCAGGTATCACAGTGTCCCATTGGTTGTCCTTCCACCAGGTCTCTGAGATGCCTATTATATCTAAACTTTCATTTAGCGCTATATATTCTAACTCTCCCATCTTATTTTTTAAACTTCTAGCATTTGCATACAGGCAGTTTAGAGGTTGTATTTTATTCATATAAATATGGTTAACAGTTGATAGGAATAATTTGGAATCTTTCAGCTCTGTCTACTCTGTACTTAAGGGCAACTGGGTTACTTTTATCTTTATTGGAACCTCTCTAATGGGATGCCCTTACTTCCGTTCTTTGCTAGTATCCCTTAAGGATACATCCTTCTCAACCATGCTCTCTTGGGTGAGTCTTCGGCTTTCAACTTTTATCTAGTTAAAAGCTGCTCTATCTCCTTTTTAAAAGTTAATTCCAGCAGCCTTGTTCCATCACGGTTAAGATGGAGCCTATCCTTTCAGAAAACCCATCCCTTCCCCAGAATGTTGCCCAGTTCCTAACAAATCCAAAGCCTTCTTCTTTGCACCATTGTCTCATCCATGCATTGAGACTCCGGAGCTCTGCCTGCCTTTTGGGTTCTGCGTGTGGAATGGGAGCATGTCAAAGAATGCTACCCTGGAAGTTCTGGATTTCACCTTCCTATCTAAAAGCCTAAATTTGGCCTCCAGAGCCTCCCTCCCAGACTTTCCTATGTCATTGGTAATAACATGTACCAAGACAGCAGGCTCTTCCCCAGCACTATGTTCACACCAGGCAGGCATGTTACCAGGTGATCCTCACATCCACCAGCCTCCCAGTTATCAACTTGCCTAATTGTTTATTAATTTTTGTTTATTGTATTTCGTAACCTGCCTATAGCAGATGCAACTAGGAGGCATACAAAAGTTAAGATGGGGGAGAGACAAACAAGACAATGGGAAAGAAAGGGAAGTTAGAGCAAAGGGCACAAAGGGAAGAGGGAGAGGGATGGCCTAGGTTACAAAATCAAGGTGAATGAAATAATAGGGATACGAAGGGTAAGAAAAGGGGGAAGACAAAGACAGCAAACAGAGTCAGCTGCAGAGTGGAATGGAAAGAAAACAGAAAGACGAGAAGTAGTAATTGCAGGGGAAGCAAGGGAAAATAAATGAGACTTCAACTGGGATTTAAAAAATGAAAACAATAGCTGCACACTGGGCCGAGGGTTTTAACATGTTATCCACAATGACGCCTAAATCTTTTTCCTGGGTGATGGTTCCTAATGTGGAACCTTGCATCTTGTAACCATAGTTTGGGTTGTTCTTCCCTAGGTGCATAACTTTGCACTTGACCACATTAAATTTCATCTGCCATTTTGATGCCCAGTCTTCCAATTTATCAAGGTCCTCTTGCAATTTTCCACAATCCTCTTGGGTTTCAACAACTTTAAATAGTTTTGTGTCATCTGCAAATTTGATAACCTCACTCGTTATTCCCCTATCCAGGTCATTTATGAATGTCAAAAAGCAGCGGACCCAGCACAGATCCCTGGGGTACACCACTATTCACCTTTCTCCATTGGGAAAATTGGCCATTTAGCCCTACCCTCTGCTTTCTATATTTTAACCAGTTCCTGATCCACAATAGTACACTGCCTCCTATCCCATGACTCTTTAGTTTTGCCAAAAGTCTCTGATAAGGGACCTTGTCAAAGGCTTTCTGAAAGTCCAGATACACTATATCAACTGACTCACCTTTGTCCACCTGTTTATTCACACCTTCAAAAAACATAACAGATTAGTAAGACAAGATCTTCCTTGTCTAAAGCCATGTAAGGAATGGAATATAAAACAAAAGGTATTATAATGCCTCTATATCGTTCCATGGTGAGACCGCACCTTGAATATTGTGTGCAATTCTGGTCACTGTATCTTAAAAAGGATATAGCGTTATTAGAAAAGGTTCAGAGTAGAGCCACCAAAATGGTAAAGGGGATGGAAGGATACTCCTATGAAGAAAGGCTAAAAAGGTTAGGGCTCTTTAACCTGGAAAAGAGACGGCTGAGGGGAGATATGATAGAAGTCTATAAATTAATAAACAGAGTGGAACAGGTAAATGTAGATCGATTGTTTATGTTATCAGAATATTGAAAGACTAGGGGACATGCAATGAAGCTACAGGGTAAACTATTTAAGACTAATAAAAGAAAATATTTTTTCACTCAACGTGTAATCAAACTCTGGAATTTGTTACCGGCGGATGTAGTAAAGACTGTTAGTGCAGCTGGGTTTAAATAAGGTTTGGACAAGTTCCTGGAGGAAAGGTCCATAAACCATTATTAAGAAGGGACCCAGGATATCAATGCTTGACCCAGTGCAAGCATTGTGGAACCTGTGTCCCTTGGGGAAACTGCTAGGTACATATGACCTAGATTGGCCACTGTTGGAAACAGAATACTGGGCTTGATGGACCTTGGTCTGACCCAGTATGGCATATCTTATGTTCTTATGTTCTTATGAAGCAGGCAGAAACTTCCATAAAGAAGGGGCCACAACACAGAAAGCAGAGGAGTGGGCAGGGAAGTGCGAATCAAATGGGGATGCACCTCAGAATGACCCTGTTAGTGAAAGACTGAGAAATAAGAGGCTGGGGAAGGAGAGAAGCAGAGAAATGGGAACTTTAGGGTGAGGGAAAGAGATGGAAAAAGATACAGAATAAAGGGTGAAATTAAGGAGTGGTTTGTAAAAAAGAGGGAGTGAAATCTGGATAGAGAAGCAGAAAAATAAATGGAAGAAAACTGAAAATAGATCAGTGCTAAAAAACTGATATAAGAGAGGAAGTGAATTCAGGAGGAGAGAGAAGAAATGGCAAATGGAGAGGAGATCATGAAAAGAGAGCTAAGAGAAGACAGAGGAAAATAAAAACCAGAGACTGGGAACAACACAATTAACAAAATAAAATGACCCAACAACAAAGGTAGAACAAATAATTTTATTTTCTATTATGTAACTGGACAATGTCAATATTTGTAAAGTATATCTGCCAGGAGTCAGGATGGGTGTCAAACATGGCTGGGGCTAGTCCAAGGCAAAAATCTGAGAAGGGATCCTAAAGCCCACAAGCAAGCTGTGCCTTTTTCAGTCTCAGATAAATCTAAGGCCCTCTCTGGCTTGGGGGCCCAGGGCAATTGTTCTGGTTGCTTTCCAGTTGATTCCCTCTTAATGCCAATCCTGACATCTGCTGTCTTTTGGTTTGTACAATACAGGGGTGGGGGGAATGCATTTCTTTCTTCATCTTCAAACAGCACAAGATCCACTATGCCATTTACGCAGATGACATTATGGGCTATTCCCCTATCCACCTCGACTCGCCAGACTACTGAACTATCACCAAATGCCTTCTCGAGATGAGCAACTGGCTGGCATCCAACAACCTCCTAGTCAACTTCAAAAAATCAGAGGCACTATTTGTAACACGGGACCCATCCTTTACCCTCCTCCTCATCTATATCCATAGCAGACACTCTAATCAGAGTAAAAGAGGAAGTACGCTACCTAGGTATCACCACCAACCACTTCCTCACATCAACAGAAACTCCAAGAATGCTTTCCGAAAGCTCGCTACTATCCGAAGACTAAAACCTCTCCTCAGTCTGGACCACTTCCTCACAATCTATCAAGCACTCATTACCCCCGTTCTGGATTATTGTAACTCCCTGTTTCATGGTCTTCCAACACAAAACATCTGTCCCTTGCAACTGGCTCAGAACACTGCTACCTATATCATCACAGGATCGTCCAAACATGATCACATAACCCCACCCTTACATCAGCTACATTGGCTTCCAATCAACTCACGAGCCAAATACAAAACTGCACTTACTATCTTCAAGATAAGAAATAACCTGTCTGCAGGAACTCTACAAAAACTGATATGCTGAAACTGAAGCAGCAGACCTAAGAGACAAAACACCAGAGATGCAATACAAATTCCTAGCTCTTAAGCTAAAACAAATAACTCTACATCAAAGAGAGCTCTTTCCTTAGCTGCTCCCGCCATCTGGAACTCACTCCCAGAAAAGATCAGAACAACTAAAGACTCAAAGGACTTCAGAAAATTCTTCAACATCATTCTCTTCACTGACCACTTGAGAGACAATACTTAGTCCTTCCTCCTTACTTCACAAGCCTAAACTATAAATAACCCCGGTTCTTATGTTGCCTCCGGGCAAATCTCGCATGCCACCCTTGCCTAAATTTTCACTATGAGTTCTCTGTAATTTGTTGAGTTTTATGTAAACCGCTTTGATTGTATAATAAGGCAGTATAAAAATAACATGTTAAATAAATAAATAAATAAATTTCTGTTTCTCAGGTGTTGCACCGCATGCACGGTCTGGATTTATGAGGTTTTAGTTTAATTTTTGTCTACATATTTCTATTTTTACTTTTTGCTCACTTATTGGCGAAGGTCTATCTGTAACGTGTGTGTGTGTGACCAAGACTGGGCATTCTGTTAGCATGGAATCTCTGTATAAGAATGTGCAGTAATCTGGCCTGCTCAGCTTGCCTAATAGGTTTATTGATGCTTTAGGGCCCACCGTAATATTTACAGTGCTGACATTTTCTATGTAGGGTCCTTATGTGAGTGTTGGAAGTTAGTACTGGCATGGTAGATTTGCTCTTGGTCCCGAATGACTTTTTTTGTATTAATTCCAGGGTCGGTCCAACCATCAGGCAATCTAGGCGATCACTTCTGGAGGTCGGCAGAGAGTAGAGCACGCAAAGCTAAACAATAAATTCTTAAAAAATCAAAACACCAAACCCAAACAAGAGTAAAACCTGCCAAAGTAATTTTTTGTTGGACAGTGTCTATGTGAGGAATTAACTCCTACAAAAGACCAAGTCCCTTTTAATCAATTTTGCAGTGAAAGCAAGCAATCCCGCTTTACTTAGAACCAGTAGAAACACTTAACTGAGTCATAGACGGGCTCCAGAAATATGATGAAAGTCATGCAATCGGGTCACCTGTGATACAGCACTGTGTCAAAAATATTTTTAAATACCCTGCATCAGGCAAGAGATCCCCATGATTCATACAAAAAGGAACCTATATGTGAATGACATCAAGGATACTCTTCTTAAAGCACACAGCGTCAAAACAATAAGATACTTGCTTACTGCAGTGTTGATTGGGAGATGAAAAACAATTATGTAATCCTCTATCAATTCAAACGGTGGATTAAAAACTGGATCACATGAGACTATGTCAATAAAGCTCCAAGTTTAAGCCTTGAGGAGTCACAGAGTTGAGATGAAAAATCCATTTCTGTTTACGTAGCTGCAACTTTCAGTCCCTATGGCCCAACACACTGTACAATATGATCATTCATTTCCTCATTTTTCTTGGCAGGTGCTGGACTGGATCCCCATAGCTCTAACAGGGGGTGATTGGGAGGCTCAGTTGCAGCTACGTGAACAGAAATTGATTTTTCGTCTCAGTTCTGTGACTCCTCATGGCTTAAACTTGGAGCTTGATTGGCATAGTCTCATTTGATTCTGTTTTTAATCCAGTGGTTGAATTGGTAGAGGATTACATAATTATTTTTCACTTCCCAATCAACATTGCGGTAAGCAAGTATCTCATTGGTTTGACGTCAGACGCAATGTGTATGTTTTGATGATTTGACTGGCTAGCCTAACCCTTTAGGTCTTTTTTGTGATACATATTTTTTTTTTTTGGTGAAACAATAAATTCTGACAGCCAGGAGGAACATACGGGTTAAGATTTGCTTAGGGTACCAACACTTTGAATCAGCTCTGGGGCTGGCCCTGATTAATTCACAATGGGCCCGATATTCATTTACAATGGCTAGGTGCACAGCCATCACTGCCAAACTTTAACCCTGGATATGAAATGCTAGGGTCATATGCGGCCCTGGCATTATCCAGGATCACCGCATAGCCAAAGATACGGCAGAAGCTAACTGGGCAACAGCAATATTGAGCTGTTGCTCGGTTAGTGACCCGCGGGTAAAGATGGGTCGCTAACTGGGCAGTGGTGGAATATCGCTGCTGCCAAGTTAGCGGCTGGTGCCCCGGAAAACTCCTAACACACCCCGATGATAAGCAGTTAGCATAGGAGCGTGTAGTGGGGTTAATCGAGGATATTCAGCAGCATTAACCCCTCTAAGCGGCATTTACACAGTTTACAGGTCGGTACACCATGTAAATGCCTTTGAATATTCAACCCAATATGCTTTGTATTGAGAGGGATTTTTTCTCATATGGTAAGTTTTATGGGGAAGGTTTTAGCTCTGCTCTGCACAGATTGTTGGGTAAGGGGCTGGGGGGTGGGGGGTGGGGATTGGTGGATGCAGAATATATGTTTGGGTTTAATGCCATATGGGAGAGCTTCTGTGTGTTGGAGGTGCCTGGTTGAATAGGTGCTGAAGAGTCCAACCTCTTGTACCCCTCCCCTTGATATATCCTGCAGACGCTAAAGCCTGCACTGCTGCCCTCTCTGCAATTATTAACATAGAAACATAGAAATATGATGACAGAAAAAGACCACATGGCCTATCTAGTCTGTCCTTCCAAATCAACAACTACAACAGTCCCCTTTTTACCTTTAGAGATCCTCTGTGTTTGTCCCATGCTTTTTTGAATTCAGTTACTTTCCTCATCTCTACCACCTCCACTGGGAGACTATTCCACAGATCCACCACTCTTTCCGTAAAGAAATATTTCTGCATATCACTCCTGAATCTATCTCCCTTCACCCTCATCCCATGTCCCCTCATAGCAGAACTTGCTTTCAATTGAAAGAGGCTCTCTCTCTGAACATTTATGCCACGGAGGTATTTAAACATCTCAATCATATCACCTCTATCCCGCCTTTCCTCTAAGGTGTATATATTAAGATCCTTCAGTCTGTCCTCATATGTTTCATAATGAAGACCATTAATCATTTTAGTAGCCACCCTCTGCACCGACTCCATCCTGTTCACATCCTTTTGAAGGTGCGGCCTCCAGAATTGCACACTATACTCCAAATGAGGTCACACCAAAGACTTATACAGAGGCATTATTACCTCCTTTTTTCTGCTAGCCATTCCTCTCCGTATGCATCCAAGCATCCTTCTAGCTTTTGCCATTGCCTTTTCTACCTGTTTAGCTACTTTAAGATCATCAGACACAACCACGCCTAGGTCCCGCTCTTCTTTAGTGGACAAAAGTACTTCACCCCCTATACTATATTGCTCCCTTGGATTGCTGCAGCCCAAATGCATGACCTTACATTTTTTAACATTAAATCCCAGCTGCCAAATTCTAGACCATTCTTCAAGCTTAGCTAGATCCCTCCTCATGTTATATACACCTTCCTGGGTGTCTACTCTATTGCAGATTTTGGTGTCATCCGCAAAGAGGCAAACCTTACCCGACAGCCCTTCCGCTATATCACTAAGGTGAAATTAGACTTACCTGCTAATTGTTGTTCCTGGAGTGGAACCAGTCTAGTCCCGGAACCTCTGGGTTGTCCATCTCATCTAGCAGCTTGGAGACTGAGAAACTCCTCTTTTGTGACATCAGCAGTATATCTCCTCGGTGTCCGCCCCCTGTCACAAGTAACCTATTGACAAAGCAGACTCTCCGGAGAAACAAGTAAGCATTCAAGAACAACGTGCATAACTAATAAATAATGAGGAAGGACACTTGAGAATCCCCCCTTCAACACTGTGACTGTAAACTTGTAGAGACCACCCCTTCTTCCCCAGAAAGGACAGAAAGAACAGTAAGCCCGATCAAAACAAATAACATCTAATGCTACTCCTCTCGCCCTGCGCCCCCCTGCTGTAATCTGTCTTCCTATCTTTTTATTTCTTTTTTTTTTTTTACAGCGAAAGGAGACGTGACTCACCTGCGACTGCACAGCCACTTCAGGCTACCGTTCGCCCAAGAACACTGGGAGGGATACGGGACTAGACTGGTTCCACTCCAGGAACAACAATTAGCAGGTAAGTCTAATTTCACCTTCCTGATCGTGTCCCCAGTCTAGTCCCGGAACCTCTGGGTTAGTACCACAGCAGTGAAAATACTTAAACATGGGCGGGACCCGGCATACCAGCCTGAAGAACTGCTGATCCAAACGAGGACTCCTCTGCCCTTTGCACGTCCAGACGATAGTGCCGAGCAAAAGAATGTAATGTCGACCACGTCGCAGCCTTACAAATCTCCACCGGAAAAACCGACCTAACCTCCGCCCAGGAAGTAGCCTGAGCTCTGGTGGAGTGGGCCCTCAACCCTTCTGGGACCCGTCTACCGCACAACACGTAAGCCAACGCGATAGTTTCTTTGATCCAGCGCGCAATCGACGCCTTCGACGCCGCTTCTCCCTGGCGTGGGCCCGCAACAAGGACAAAAAGCCTATCCGACTTGCGAAAGGACGCCGTCCGGCGCAGATACTTTTTCAAAGCCCGCCGGACATCCAAAAGATACAGATTCCTTGATGACTCTTCCCTGGCCTCTGAAAACACCGGCAAGGAAATTTCCTGGTTCACATGGAAGGCCGAGACCACCTTCGGCAGAAAAGCCGGAACGGTTCTCAAGACTACCTTAGTCGGAAAAGAGGAAAGATAAGGCTCCCTGCAGGAGAGAGCCTGCAGCTCCGACACTCGCCTAGCTGAACAGATCGCCACTAAGAATACCACCTTCAGCGTAAGGTCCTTAAGCGACGCACGCGCCAACGGTTCGAAGGGCGCTTGCTTTAAAGCGTCTAGGACGAATGGAAGATGCCACTTAGGAAAGACCTGTCTAGACGGCGGCCTAACAAGCGAAACTGCTCTTAGAAAACGTTTCACATCACGCTGACACCCTAGCGACTGACCTGCCACCCTACCCCTATAACAGGCCAATACCGCCACCTGAACACGCAACGACGACGACGCGAAGCCCTTGTCGAAGCCATCTTGCAGGAAGTCCAAGATTTGGGGAACAGAAGCCTTCAACGCCTCGCACTTCCTTGCCCCGCACCATGCTTCAAAGATTCTCCACACATGCACATACGCTAAAGACGTGGAACGCTTCCTGGACGTCAATAGAGTAGCAATAACCGCCGCCGAGTAACCCCGGGATTTTAACCAAGCCCACTCAAGAGCCAAGCCGTAAGCGAGAATCGGCCCACGTGAGGCATCACCAGGGGTCCCTGCATCAGCAGATCCGGCCTGCAGGGAAGCTGCCAGGGCTTTGCTATTAGCAGCCGCACCAGAACTCCATACCAGGGGCGACGCGGCCAATCGTGTGCTATGAGAATCACTTGTCCGTCAAACTTTTCTATTCGCTGCAGGACCCTTCCTATCAGAACCCAGGGTGGAAAAACATACAGCAGTTGACCCGCTGGCCAGACCTGCATAAGAGCATCCAAGCCCTCCGATATCCTCTCTCTGCGCCTGCTGAAGAAGCGGTTGGCCTTTGCGGAGGCTAAGGTTGCCATAAGATCCATGACTGGTGTTCCCCACCGGCGAACCACCATGTCGAAAACCTCGGGATGCAGGACCCATTCGCCCGGGTCCACCGTCACCCTGCTGAGGAAATCGGCCTCCAAAAGACCCCCCCCCACCCAGGCAGAAAAAACAGCCTTTTTTCAGTATGGACCAGTTATGGAAGGGTGGAGGCCGAGATACCTCTCAGAGGCGCGCCCGGCCCCCAGAATCAGACAAAATGTATCCCTTAGGCAACGACAGAACACACAATGTTTACAGAGGACGGGGCCATGGCTGCGGGGGGAGAAGAGGTTGGAACCCAGACAGATCAGAGGAGAGATGGCACCGATAATAGAGTCACCCAATAATGTTATTAACATATCAAAATATTCTCTTACATCTTATGAATTATCTGTACTCAACAAAGGTCTTTCATTTGTACCTAAAAGGAAAATAGATGCATTTGATATTCATGTAGATCTTTATAAATTTTTCAGAAAAATACGTATTAGACATTTCTTTGCTCATCACAACACTAATCCTTCTAATGACATATCCATTGTTTGTGGTAAGTCCACCTGGATTCTCACTCAGAGCACGGACCCGGTTATCAAAACCTTTGAGAAAGTAGTGTCCCAACAGGTCACTGAGGTCCTTAGCGGACACCACTCTAAGTTTCATAATATTACATATAATGAAAGAAAAGCCATTACATCGCTACAAAAGAATAATGCCATCATCATTAAGCCAGCTGATAAAGGCGGAGCCGTCGTTATTATGGATAAGGAATATTACATAACAGAACTTAATCGCCAATTATGCGACACAGTATTTTATCAGAGATTAGATGGGGATCCCACACAGAACCTCAAGAAAAGCATCGATAGTTTGGTTATTTCGGCCTTTGAAATCGGGTATATTACTGAAAAAGAGAAATCTTTCTTGATGGTGGACCATCCCGTGGTTCTATTTCTCAGCCTTGGTTGTTCATTCCTTCACATACTCCATTTGAACTGGATTGTCCTTTATTGGATTAGGCTGTTCATTGTGATTATCTAGGCTAATATGCCTTGTTCATTCTTATTAAATCTTTCGGGGTAACGATGGAGTTCTCTAAACATACTCACATTTTGCAATTTATAACATATGGTTTATATACCCATTTACACATAGAATACTTCGAGTTATGTACGTTGTAATAATGACATCTAGTTTTCCTGCCTTTACATTTATTTATTTTATTTATTTATTTAACATTTGCTTCTATACCGCGCTATTAAAATCAGCGCGGTGTACATCAAACAAGCATACTACAATGTATACAAACAACATTGAGTTTACAAAGAACAGGAAATTGAACATGGGAAGGAAACCAGGGGAACTAAATACATATTAACTCAAACTATGTACAATACTTTAATGTAAATGGGTGTTGCATTAGTTTTTAACTGCTGACCTAATCTCTTCTCTCTTTTTTCATACACGAGGGTTTGGCTCCTCTCACCTTCAGTAAGCTGTATTCACTACCACGGCTCCATCTCTCTCATCATTCATTTTTTTGTTTTTTAAATGTTTTTTGCTATATGGTCTCTATTTCATATGCAGTTTTCCCCCTTTTTAGACTATTTGGTTTTCAGCAGTGTATGCCGATGTTTATGAACACTTATGACAATGTGTGTTTTTTTAAGGTTTTTTTAAGGTTTTTTCTATAATCGGCGTTTTCATCCATTTCCACACAACTAATGGTTCCATTTTTTATTTTGTTTTATGATAATACACTATGGGGTATGTTTACTAAACCCTCTTAACGTGCGCACCTCGTTAGTCTGCAGGATGCCATAAAAGGAGTGGGCGGTCCAGTCAAAAGTAGCAAAATGGGATTAGCGCGTGCTGCGCTGCGTGCTCTTGTGCGCCGCGCACATTAGCGCATGAGAAACGCGCGCGGGAAGCATAAGCAGGCGCGCTGATGTGCAAACAGAGGAACAGGGCTGCAGTACAATGGTGAAGACACTGACAGATGGTGCAGGGGTCATGGGTTCAATCCCCCACTGTGCCCAATGAATAAGGCTGGCTGAGGCACTACCATTTATGTGTAATATTGCATTATGAGGCATTTTAATTTTATTTTAATTACTGCTGCTAGCAAACGCACTCTCAAAGCGCTGTAACATAAGGTGCTGCATAAGGCACTCCATAAGGTACCCCAGACGGCACATTTTAAAGTGCACTGTCCGCCACGGCACCCTACAATGTTGCTTAATGGGTGGCCTATAGGGCGCCATATAGGGTGCCCTATGAGGCACAGCAAGGTCATAGCACTGTTTTTGATGGCAGCACTGTGCATTTAAACGCATGGAAATCTTAAGTAGGTGCGCTGACATGCAAGGAGGAACAGCAGTGTAGCACAATGGTTAAGGCATTGACTGATGATACAGGGGTCATGAGTTCAATCCCCAGTGTGCCTAATACTTAAGGCTGGCTGAGGCAGCAGCTTTGACATGTAAGTATTGTTTCCTGCGGCACTTTATTTGTATTTTATTAATTGCTGCCAGCAAACACACCCTCACGTGCCGTAACCTAAGGTGCTGCATAAGGCACCCTATAAGGCACTCCATAGGGCACATTATAAAGTGCACTGTCTGCCACGGCACCCTATAATGTCCCCTATAGGGCACCCTATAAGTCGCTCCATAGGATACCGTATAGTGCACCTTATATGGACGGTAACCATAAGGTGCCCTATAGGGCGCCCTATAAAGTGCCCTCTGAGGCACCTTATGGGTACAGTACACTGAGGGCGTTTTTGCTGGCAGCACTAATGTACATTAAAAATGGATAATGCTTTGATCAGCCCTATCAAATAACCCCACTGTGGGTTTGAACCCATGACTTCTGGCTCCACAGGCAGTGAAGTAACCAGTGGGCTACAGCTCTATAGCTGCTAGCAAGCCCCTGGCTGGCTGCAGAAGGACTGCACGTCACCACACAAACAGTCTGCTGTGGTCACCAGGTTAGGGTTAGCCCACCCGTACCCATGATGCACTGCACATGCAAATCAGCCATCTACAGATGAACACAAGATGGGGTATGCACCCCCACAGCACCTTGGCCTGGTAGGGGGAACTGACCATGTGTGTTACTGGCACAGAGTAGCTACACACCGTCACATTGTGCGGGTACTGTGATCACCCTGAGGGTGCGGTGGGGCGCCCAGCACCAGGTTCACAGCACCTTCCATGGCAAAAATAGGCCATGCTGTGTGTGAGATAGGTAGTTCCTGCAGACACACTTTGGATACATCTGTATTTCTCAGTCAGGTTTGACCCTTATGGACCCATAGGCAGATTATGTACCACCACCCAACCCACCCTCTGGGGCTGTGGGTGGGAAAAAGGGTCTCCCACCGACAGATCCACGTTTTATGTCCCTGCAATGGCAGCAGTAGAGGGGACCACCAACCACAGTCCTGCTGGGGAACAGACACCCTACAGGGCAGTCAATGCAGCTCTGTACACATCTATAAAGCAATAGCAGACAGACATTAGGCCCGGAAATACTCAGCTGCACCCCACCACAATCTTATATTCTCCTGCAGCAAGCCTGCAGCCACTGCACCCTGCAAGGTGTTCCAACAAGACACATACTAGCTGCAGACGGTCTGATAGCTAGTCCATAGGGCATGTTCCTGGAGGAGATGCATGCACCCAGAACTGGGATGTCAGCATACACACCAAGCAGCTAAGTCAGTGATTGGGCCCCAAAAGGGAACCCATAAATATCACATATGAGAAATACTATATAGCACTATGGGGGAGCCTAGCCATGCCATGGTCACTGCTCAGTCAGGGTGAGAGTGATCTCCCAGCAGAACATGCTGTGGCCACCCTGTCTGTGCAGGTGGTGGCCGGGCACTACAATATCCCAGCCAGTGCCCTATGCCCTGTGCAGATGCATCCTGGCCAGGCCACCCTGTCCGGGCTATACCCATGGTACCTTGCTCCTCATTATGCACATTGGCAGGCCAATACTGGCAACAGTGCTGGCAGTGTGGGCTGTGGAGGGTGTTTGCAGCCACCACACACTGGATAGACAGACACACACTCCCACACCTATGCCAGCATTGTGCTACTATAGAGGTGTTTAGCAGCCCTGGCCACCACACCAGTCCTGGGCACAGTGCAGGCATGGATATGGTACGCAATACTGGTGGTGGTCACTCCCCAGGGTGGTAAACACTGTCAGACCTGAAGCACACTCCACAGACATCAGAAAGGTTGCTATGATGGAGCTCAATCAGCAAACTGTGCTTAACGTAGGAATTGCTATCTGCCAGTAATCATAGCAAACTTTTGATAGCTGTGTACCGTATTCCCAGGTGTAGGGTGGCATTGCTAAGGTATGCAAGTGCTAGTATTGGGAGATGCACGCAGGGCCCAGTGTCCTGCCTCTCCAGGAGGCATTGGCTAATGGAGCCTGTGGGTGTGGGTGTGTCTGCCCCTGTTGGCTGATGCTTTACGGCAGAGGTTCCCAACTCCAGTCCTGGTGTGCCAAACACTGTTCGGGTTTTCATGCTGTCCCTCATGAATATGCATGAGATACATCTGCATACCATGGGGTTGGTGCATAGATATGCAGCACAGGCATCTTTATTAGAGGCAGCATGGAACCTGAATGGTGTTTGGCCCTCCAGGACTGCATTTGGGAGACTCTGCTGTAGGTAATGCGCCTGTTTATGGAGTCTGTGCTCTGTAGGGTAAAATGTAGGTGTTTTGGGCAGGTTTACGTCATCTGCAATAAAGGTTCTGTCTGTATTAGCACGTTGTAGTAGTGGGTAAAATATGGGGACTGGGTTGGCAGGCACCATAGCTGGGACTTGAACCTGTGACCTTCTGCCTCCAAACACACTGGTTGTGTACACTGCACCACCGTGTTGCCACAGAGACAGTGCATTCCCTGGTGATACCATGACTGTTTGTCTGGCAGGGCCTGTCTGTTGCAGTGCATGGCACCCACCTACACAGGGCTAGGCCATGGTCTGCTCTGGGCAGCTGCCACTGCCACCCTCCACCACCAGTACCCCTCTGCCACCATGCTGACATGCAAACAGTGTGCTAGTTAGTCCATAGTGCATGCTCCCAGTGGAGATGCATGCACCCAGAACTGGGATGTCAGCATACACAGCAAGCAGATAAATCAGTGACTGGGCCCCAAAAGGAAACCCATATCTATCACATGAGAAAAATACTATATAGCACTATGGGGGTGCCTAGCCATGCTGTGGTCACTGCACAGTCAGGGTGAGAGTGATCTCTCAGCAGGACATACTGAGGTCACCCTGTCCATGTAGGTGGTGGCCGGGCACTAAAATGTCCCAGTCAGTGCCCTATGCCCTGTGCAGAATCACCCTGGCCAGGCCACCCTGTCCGGCCTATACCCATGGTACCTTGCTCCTCATTATGCACATTGGCAGCCCAATACTGGCAACATTGCTGGCAGTGTGGGCTGTGGAAGGTGTTTGCAGCCACCACACACTGGATAGACAGACAGCCACCCCCACACCTATGCCAGCATTGTGCTACTATAGAGGAGTTCAGCAGCCATACCCACCACACCAGTCCTGGGCACAGTACAGGCATGGATATGGTACGCAATACTGTTGGGGGTCACTCCCCAGGGTGGTAAACACTGTCAGAGACCAGACCTGCAGCACACACTGCAGACATCAGAATGATTGTTATGGTGGAGCTCAATGAGCAAAATGTGCTTAACGTAGGAATTGATATCTGCCAGTTATCATGGGAAACGTTTGATAGCTGTGTACCATATACCCAGGTGTAGGATGGCATTGCTAAGGTATGCAACTGCTAGTATTGGGAGATACAGGCAGGGCCCAATGTCCTGCCTCTCCAGGAGGCATTGGCCAATGGGGCCTGTGGGGGTGTGTGTGGGTGTGTCTGGCCCTGTTGGCAGCTGCTTTGCGGCAGAGTTTCCCAACTCCAGTCCTGGTGTTCCAAACACTGTTCGGGTTTTCATGCTGTCCCTCATAAATATGCATGAGCTACATCTGCATACCATGGGGGTGGTGCATAGATATGCAGCACAGGCATCTTTATTAGAGGCAGCATGGAACCTGAATGGTGTGGGGCCCTCCAGGACTGCATTTGGGAGACTCTGCTCTAGGTAATGCGGCTGTTTATGGTGTCTGTGTTTGGTGTGGTAAAATATAGGCATATTAACCATGTGTAGGTTCTTAGCAATAAAGGTTTGTCCTTACTATCACGGTTTAGTTGTGGGAAAAATATGTGGACAGGATTGGCAGTAGCTCCAGCTGGCCTTTGAACCTGTGACCTTCTGTTCTTGCACACACTGTCTGTGTGCACTGCACCACCGTGTTGCCACAGATATGCTGCATTCCCTGGGGAGTCCATGACTGTACATCCAACAGATCCTGTCTGTTGCTGTGGACGGTGCCAGACTGCACAGGCCTAGGCCACTGTCTGCTGTGGCTTGCAGCCACTGCCCCCTCCACCACCTGTACCCTTCTGCCAACATGCAGACATGTCCTTATCTGGGAAAAAGCATATGACCTGATTGAGTTGTGGCACTCCAGGACTGAATTTGGGGGACTCGGCTGTAGGTAATGCCCATTGTTATGGTTTGTGTGCGGTGTAGGGTAAAATATGGGTGTTTGAACCATGCTTATGTTCTCTGCAATAAAGGAGTGTCTTTACTATCACTGTTTAGTGGTGGGTAAAAATGTGGAGACTGGGTTGGCAGGAGCCCCAGCTGGGATTTGAACCTGTGACCCTCTGGTCTTACAGGCACTGGCTGTGTCCGTTGCACCACACTGTGGCCACTGAGACAGTGCAGTCCCTGGAGATAGGAAACCTGGCCTGACGAGTCAGAAACCCTGCTCTGCACAATATTACTGTGGGCTCATTTACCTTGTATGGAGACAAAAGTGCAAATAAACCTCACAAATGACCTCGAAAAAAGGGGCAAACACCCATAACCAAGCTGGGCAACAGTGATATCACTGGGCAACATTAAACAATACTCCCAGGAAAGCTCCAATAAACTGAAATGATTTTTGAAAGGGTCTACGGAGCGTAGACCCTTCCAAAAATCATTTCTTTTTTTTGGAGCTTTCCTGGGAGTGTTTTTTATTGTTGCCCATTGCTATCACTGTTGCCCAGCTGATCTATAATTTTTACAATATTTCTTGTGGTCATTTTAAAGTTGTATTTGATATTTTGTTCTGTGCACATGTATCACACTGCTCACGTTTTGTAGGTTTCCCCGGGTTTGCTGTACATTGCTCATGGAAATGGTTTCTTTTCCCTTTAAATCGTCTCTAACGCGAGGTTTTCACTCGCGGTATTTTTTAGGTTGATTTGCAGCCCCGCTCCTGTGCGGGGAGCCTCTCCCCTCGCACTCTCCACCCATTGACCTCGTCCCTCCGCCCCTCCGAATGCCTTTCCACGCCCCTGTCGCACATCAGCGCGCCGCGCACTTGTGCAGGCCCGTTAGTGTGACGCACACATGTGCAGGGCACAAAAATGCACTATTAGTGTGCGCTAAGGTACCTTAGCGCATGCTCAAGTGCGCCCTGCACAATTGCGCGATTTAGTAAACATACCCCTAAGGTACCTTAGTGCGCGCTAATTGCACAGCGCGCACGTTAAGAAGGTTTAGTAAACATACCCCTATGGGTTATTCCCCCTTTTTATGATATTTTTATCGATATTAGAATTTTTGATTAACAATTATGTATGCTTTATTATGGTTTGTCCACTGACTCACTCCTGCAGCAGTTTAAGTAATAATTTTCCCCTTTGCTTCGGCAGCAGGACAATTAGTACTTTCTGTACCCCCTAGTGGTTCATGTGATACAATTGTTGTTTACCATACTGGGTCCTCTCTCTTTTGTTTCCATCCTTCTGTTTATATTTTTTTAATTATTTATATATTTATGCAGTATGCTATTTTAGCATGTATGTATTTTTAATCTATCTATTTATGTTTTTTAGTGTGCATGTTTATCTAGACAGTTTTATAACTGCATGATGTAAGATTGTTCTTACAACCTTCAACAGAGGTTAGTATTCATAAGTTTTTACATAATTATTGGTTTTACATACACATCAGGTCCGGAGCATATTAGCTTCACTTGTTTTCATGTGATATTAATAATATCTATGTATTTATTATTTTACAACGCCATTTTATTTAAGTTTATTATATTTATTTGCTGTCTGTTCTTTTATAATTATCTTAAGTGCTTGTATAGTTATGTTTTTAGCATTCTTTGCCTGGCTAGCCCCTGACGAAGGGTGACTAAACACGGCCTGTGTCGGGCGGTCAAAGGCTCCTTAATAAAAGAAATTGTCTTTCCACTTTATCACGCTTCAGACCTGCATAAGAGCATCCAAGCCCTCCGACATCCTCTCTCTGCGCCTGCTGAAGAAGCGGTTGGCCTTTGTGGAGGCTAAGGTCGCCACTTGATTTGCAGCTTGTCGTGCTGTGAGGGCTTGCGTGCATCAGTGATGCTGAGAGCTAAACTATCGGTAGTTTAACTACTGGCAGGGTCTCCCAAGATGGACAGGTCTCAGCTGAGGTGCCAGACCAAGACAAACCACCCATCTGGGCAGCAGCAGAATGGGATAGTGTTGACGGCGGAGGATCACATTGTTGTGACAACGGCAACAACACCAAACTTAAACTGCGTGGAAGAAAGGCCCGGCAATCTACTTCTGTATCTTGCCATGAAAACCCAATGGATAGTTAGAACAAAACAAATTGTGCTATGGTGCTGGAAGATGAGACCCCCGGGTCGGAAGGCACTCAACTAGCTACTGGGGAAGAGCTGAAGACTTTTCAGAGTAAAGCCAGCATTTATGATGTGGTTGGATCAAAGCCCTCGGGAAGTCTGACTGCTGATGTAGCTGCGCATGAAATGAGAGTCAGAAGCTGTAAAGATGTCTTACACATTGGAACAAGGAACGTACGAAGTATGAACCAAGGGAAGTTGGAGGTGGTCAAGAATGAAATGGAATGTGTACAACTTGATCTGTTGGGTGTCAGCGAACTGAAATGGACTGGCATCGGGCACTTTGCATCAGATGATCACATGGTCTACAATGCTGGAAATGAAAGACAAAGAAGAAATGGTGTTGCATTTATAATAAAGAAGAAATTTGCAAGAACTGTAATGAAATACAATGCAGTCAGCGAACGCTTAATCTCTATTCGTCTACGAGGATTGCCTATCAACACACTATAATTCCAGTATATGACCCAACAACAGCTGCAGAAGGGAATGAAATTGAAGAGTTCTATGAACAAGTACAAGCTGAAATTGACAGAACATGCAAACAGGATATCCTGATAGTCATGGGTGACTGGAACGCAAAAGTTGGCAACAAAGAAGAAGGCAAAGTAGTTGGAAAATATGGACTTGGCAACAGAAATGAAGCTGGAGAAAGACTGATAGAATTCTGCAAGACCAATGATCTATTCATCTCAAATACCTTCTTCCAGCAACACAAGCGGCGACTGTACACATGGACTTCACCCAATGGATTGTATAAAAATCAAATTGACTACATCTGTGGAAGTCAACGATGGAAAAGCTCTATAACATCAACCAAGACAAAACCTGGAGCTGACTGTGGTACAGATCATCAACTACTAGTATGCAAACTCAAGCTAAAGTTGAAAAAGAGCAAACCACTCATGAATGCAGCAAAATATGACCTTGAGAATATACCACTGGAATTTAAAGACTGCCTGCAAAATCGATTTGCTGCTTTAGATACAAATGACAGAGCTCCGGAAGAGTTATGGAATGACATCAAGAAGGTTGTGTTGGAAGAAAGCGAGAAGTCTCTACAAAAGGTGAAAAAGCAAAAACGGCCAAAATGGATGATGGAAGAAACTCAGAAAATTGCCCAGAAACGCAAAGAAGCTAAAGCCAGAGGAGAAAGAAAGACAATCGCAGAACTCAACAGAGATTTCCAACATGCAGCAAGACAGGACAAGGAAAAGTACTACGACGATGCATGCAAGGAAATAGAAGCAGAAACTATTAGAGGAAGAACAAGATCGGCTTTCCTAACGCTACGAGAGTTAAAGAAAAAGTTCCAACCTTGAATTGGAATGTTACAAGATGCTCAAGGTTCTGTGTTGAATGATGCTGAGAAGATCAAGAAAAGGTGGAAGGAATATACAGAGTTTTTATATGACAAAGATCAAGTGGACCAACAGCCGTTTGAACCTGTACCTTATGATCGGGAACCATTGGTGATGAAAGAAGAAGTTGAAGCAGCATTGAAAGCCTTATCAAAGAACAAAGCACCAGGCATTGATGGCATTCCTATAGAAGTATTGCAGTAATCTGATGCTGCTGTTACCATACTTACAAGGCTCTGCCAAGAAATATGGAAGACAACATCATGGCCAACTGACTGGAAAAGATCTGTGTTTATACCAGTACTAAAGAAAGGTGATCCAACTGACTGTGGAAATTATCGAACAATCGCTCTGATCCCACATGCCAGCAAGATTCTACTGAAGATTATTCAAAAGAGACTACAACCATATCTGGAACAAGAACTACCTGAAGTGCAAGCAGGGTTCAGGAAAGGGCGAGGAACGAGAGATATCATTTCCGATGTGAGATGGATCCTTGAAAAGACTAAAGAATACCAAAAGGATATCTATTTGTGCTTTATCGACTATAGCAAGGCTTTTGGCTGTGTAAACCATGAGAAACTCTGGGCCACATTAAGAAGCATGGGTATACCAGAACACCTGATCGTTCTCTTGCGCAGTTTGTACATTGCTCAAGAAGCAACAGTTCGAACGGAACAAGGAGAAACAGAATGGTTTAAAATAAGCAAAGGGGTAAGACAAGGCTGCATACTTTCCCCCTACCTGTTTAATTTATATGCAGAACAAATCATCA
Organism: Ichthyophis bannanicus; assembly: GCA_033557465.1. NCBI lineage: Eukaryota > Metazoa > Chordata > Amphibia > Gymnophiona > Ichthyophiidae > Ichthyophis > Ichthyophis bannanicus. The sequence continues at coordinate 1,334,898,709 of CM066032.1, read as the reverse complement.
GAGAAGCAGGATTGTATGAAGACAACAGAGGTGTGAAGATTGGTTGAAGACTCATCAACAACCTTCGCTATGCTGATGATACTACATTACTAGCTGAAAGTGAAGATGATCTGAAACATTTGCTTCTCACAATCAAAGAACATAGTCTTAAAATGGGCCTGCACCTTAATGTAAAGAAGACAAAGATCATGACAACTGGCATAATCAACAGGTTCATCATTGAAGGAGAAGAAATTGAAATTGTGAAGAACTTTAACCTACTTGGATCAACTATCAATAAAGAAGCAACAAGCAGTCAAGAAATTAAACGACGCATTGCTCTTGGCAGAATGGCTATGAAAGACCTAGATAAGATTCTCAAGAGCAGAGATGTCTCTCTCCATACAAAGATTTGACTTGTTCAAGCCATGGTATTTTCAATAACATCATATGGATGTGAAAGCTGGACAGTGAAAAAGACAGACAGGAAGAAAATTGATGCCTTTGAATTATGGTGCTGGCGGCGAATACTGTGTATACCATGGACTGCCCGAAGAACAAACCAGTCAGTACTAGAGGAGATCAAACCTAAGCTTTCTTTAGAAGCTCAGATGACAAGACTTCGGCTTTCATACTTTGGACACTTCATGCGAAGAGAGAGATCATTAGAGAAAGACATCATGCTTGGCAAGATAGAAGGTCAACGCAAAAGAGGAAGGCCAGCAATGAGATGGATCGATAGAATAACAGCAGCTACGGGTACCAGTCTGTCAACAATGAGCCGCCTGACTGAAGACCGAACACAATTTAGGATAGCTATCCAGAGGGTCACCATGAGTCGACTCCAACTCGACGGCACTTAACAACAACAACAAGGTCGCCATAAGATCCATGACTGGTGTTCCCCACCGGCGAACCACCATGTCGAAAACCTCGGGATGCAGGATCCATTCGCCCGGGTCCACCGTCACCCTGCTGAGGAAATCGGCCTCCACATTGTCCACCCCTACCACATGCGCTTCCGACAGGTCCGAGAGATTTGCTTAGCCCAGTTGCACAGGGATTCGGCTTCGGTCTCTAGCGCTACACTGCTGGTGCCTCCTTGTTTGTTGACGTAGGCCACTGCCGTCGCATTGTCGGACAACACCCAGACCGCCTTCCCCCCCCCCGAGCAACGACCGAAACTCCTGCAATGCCAGGTACACCGCTCTTAATTCCAACCGGTTGATCGCCCACATCTTCTCCTGAGGGTTCCATTGCCCCTGCGCAAAGTTGCCCTGGCAGTGAGCTCCCCAGCTCAGCAAGCTGGCATCCGTCATCACCTCCACCCAGTCTGGAGCCTCCAAGGATTTTCATTGCTCCAATGACTCGGGAAGTAGCCACCAGCGCAGGGCACGCCGAGCCTCTTCCGGGCAAACGAGTTGCCGGGACAGAGGGTCCCGCTGATGCGACCATCGACGAAGCAACGCCCTCTGCAAAGGCCGCATGTGCGCTCTTGCCCACAGCACTGTTTCTATCGTCGCCGCCATGATGCCCAGCAATTGAAGGTAACGCCACGTTGAGGGAGCCTTGAGACCCAAAAAGCTCTTGACGAGCCTGCGCAGGCCCTGAGCTCGCTGCTCCATCAGAAACACTTTCCCTTTCTGAGTGTCGAAACGTGCTCCCAGGTATTCGAGATTCTGAGAAGGCCGCAGTTGGCTCTTCATCAAATTGACTATCCACCCGAGGCTTTCCAAGAATGCGACTACCCGGACCGTAACCCTCTCGCTCTCAGCCTGCGATTTTGCTCGAATTAACCAATCGTCCAAGTAAGGATGCACAAGAATACCCTCCTTGCGCAGCACTGCCGTGACCACCACCATAACCTTGGCGAATACTCTCGGTGCAGTCGCTAAGCCGAACGGCAACGCCTAGAACTGAAAATGACCGAACGGAACCGAGAACCTCAGAAATTTGTGGTGCTCCGCCCTGACGGGAATATGCAGATAGGCCTCTGATAGGTCTAGAGACGTGAGAAACTCCCCTTTCTGCACCGCCACGATGAAGGAGCGTAGTGTTTCCATGTGAAAGTGTGACACCCGCAGACGACGGTTGACACCTTTGAGATCCAGGATCGGCCGAATTCCGCCGTCCTTCTTCGGGACGACGAAGTAAATGGAGTACCGACCGCAACCGCATTGGTCCCCGGGAATGGGAACAATTGCCCTGAGGTCCAGAGGCCTTTGCACCGTCTCTCGCAGCGCCGCACATTTTGACACTGACTTGCCGGGAGACTGCACGAAGGACTCCCGCACTGGACCCAAGAGCTCCAGAGTGTAGCCCTCCCGAATGATCTCCAGAACCCATTGATCTGACGTAATTTGGGCCCAGGCAGGATAGAACTCCCGCAACCGCCCACCTACCGGCAATGGGGGCGCCTGGGCCCCCCTCATCTCATTGTGACTTTTTGAAGCTAGAAGAGGCGGAGGAAGAGGGGCCAAAACCCCTTCCCACCCCCCGGAAACCTCAAAACGCCTGGTTTCTGTTCGGAAAACGCCTCCGCGGTCCAGAGCCAAACCTCTGAGAGCGAAAACGCCAAAAATCCCGGGGGTGCCCTCTCCCCCCTGGAGCACCCCGAGATGGCTTAGGCTTATCCTCTGGCAGCCTGCCGCCCTTGGACTCCCTGAGGTCCTTCACTAACTTCTCCAACTCCTCTCTGAAGAGCAACCGGCCCTTAAAAGGCAGCTTACTCAACCTAGCCTTAGAGGAACTACCCGCCGCACAATTGCGGAGCCACAAGTACCACCACGCTGCAACCGCTGAGGCCATACTTTTAGACAGACCCCGCATAAGGTCATAGTGAATATTCGCCAGATAGGCTGCCCCCGACTCTAAACGCGCAGCCTCCCCTGCTAACGGACTCGGTTGCCCCTGCTGAACTTGCTGAGCCCAGCGAAGACAGGCTCTAGCTACCCACGCTCCGCAAACGGCTGCCTGAAGCGAAATAGCATTGATGTCGAAGACTTGTCTTAACAAAACATCCAGCTTCCTGTCTTGAACATCCTTGAGAGCCGCACTGCCCTCAACAGGAATTGTCGTCTTCTTGGTCACAGCCGAAACAGCCGCGTCCACTTCGACGATTTGAAGACCTCCTTATCCTGATCCAATAATGGGTACAGATGACCCATTACTCTAGAACCTTTCAAGGGAGCTTCCGGGACATTCCACTCCTCCTGAATCATCTCTTGAAATACCCTGTGCACAGGAAAAGATGTTTGGGTCTTACGGAACACCTGCAACAAGGGATCCTCCAACGTATCATCCACCGCAGCCCCAGGCATGGGCATATTGAGCGCTTTTAGCGTCTCCACAATGAGAGCCGGCAGCTCCTCTCTTCTGAAGACTCTTACCACTCTAGCCTGTTCTTCTCTCTCCGAGATCTCCCCCTCTTCAAGTTCTTCCTCTAACAGGACACTGTGATCTTCCTCATCGGAAAGAGGACCTTCAGAAACCTCTGAAAGGTCCCTCAATAATCTGTCCGGATGGGTTCTCTTCTCCCCACTCAAGGCAGCCATCGAGGACGGAGGTGCTGGACGTTTCCTAGCCCCGCTGACCTCGGTCGGCAGGTTCTTTTATTTTATTTATTTATTTATTTTTATTTATTTATTTTCATTTCTTATATACCGCACTATTTGCGATCAGCGCGGTTTACATAAAACAAACAGTGTCCGACAATAAACAAAAGTCAGGTCATTACATTGAACAGGAACAAGTAACTTGGATAACCGGGAGAACTATATACATATGCGTAGTAACTATATACATATGCGTAGTAACTATACACATATGTGGGTTCTGCTGTGCAGGGCCGCCTAACACCGCCTGCTGGAGCAGGGCCACAAACTGCGGAGAAAAAATGGCCGAAAGGTCCGCAGGGAACGCCGCTTGTGCAGAGGGAGCGACCCCCGCTGACGAGAGCCCTGGCATCGGGTCCTCCTGCACCATTTCAGGGGCTGTAGACAGAGAGGGTTCAGAAGTACCCTCCGCAGGGCCCGACAAAATCACTGAGTCGAGGTGCGAGCCCTCCGTCTCCCCCACGCAGGCCTTACATACCCCCGCGCTGGAGACTTTCTTAGAACCGCACAACACACTGTGGTTTGGAGGGCATGGTACACCTGGCCAAAAGCTGACTGTCAGCCCACTATCTCCCTGAGAGAAAAGCAGGCTCAGCAAGCTAGGGAGCCGCGAAACTGCACTGACCCAGAGGGCAAAATTAAGAGCCGTTAAGGCCCAGTAGGTCACTCTTCTTGGTCCTTGTTGCTTTTTTTTTTTTTTTTTGAGCCTCAACCGAGGATTGACTATACTTTATCAGAAAATGTCCCCTCCTGGGCCTGCTTGGAGTGCACGCGGCTGCCACACGGCTGGACCGCCAGTCAAAAGCGTGCCAAAATGCACTGACTAACAAAACTGGCTGCGCTTCCCCCAACGCTTACCTCGTGGCGCTGAGAGGCGCTGCCGAATGCCCTCGAGTACCTGCACCTGCCATCGGCCCCTCTGAGCCCGAGCTTCTTCGGGCCCAGATTCCCGATGTAAATGCCGAAAATGAAGGAGCAGGGCCCTCGCGGCGTGCCAGTGACCAGGTGCGCTAGCAGGCAAGTCTTCTGCGCGGTGCCAGCAGCCTCTGCTTAGAGAACGCTCAGCTGGCTCCTAAACCTCAGAACACTGGAACTGCCACTGTCAGCAAGCGCTCCTGAGGAGGCAGGAACCTACAGGCCCTAATCCTAAGAAGGTAGAGCAATAAGGGGGGGGGGGAGGAAGTGAAGGAGGCAGGAGGGAGAGAATAGATAAAGAAAAGCCGGCCTGCTGCAAGCTGTCTGGTCCCAGAGGCTTAAAGGCACAGGACTCTTTCAATTTAGCAATAAAACCCCCAAATTTTAACTAGTCAATGTCTGGTGATCCTTAATCGTTTCTCCAATGAGCCCGGACCCCCCGGGCTCCCATCTATCCAGCTGCTTGGAGACTGAGGTAACTGGTGATAGGGGGCGGACACCGAGGAGATATACTGGTGATGTCACAAAACAGGAGTTTCTCAGTCTCCAAGCTGCTAGATGAGATGGACAACCCAGAGGTTCCGGGACTAGACTGGGGACACGATCAGGAACAAAGATGTTAAAAAGAATCGGACCAAGGACAGATCCCTTGGGCACACCACTGGTAACATCCTTCTCCTCAGAGTGAGCTCCATTTACTTGTACTCTTTGTCGCCTCCCACCCAACCAATTTCTAATCCAAGCAGTAACTTTAGGGTCCATCCCTAGGGTGCTCAGTTTGTTTATAAGTCGCCTGTGAGGAACAGTGTCAAAGGCTTTACTGAAATCCAAATACACCACATCTAGGGCTCTCCCTTGGTCCAACTCCCTGGTTACCCAGTCAAAGAAATCAATCAGATTTGTCTGACAACACCTGCCTCTGGTGAAACCATGCTGCCTCGGATCCTGTAATCCGCTGGACTCCAGAAACCTCACTATTTTCTCTTTCAGCAGTGTTTCCAATAATTTACTCACCACCGAAGTTAAACTTACCGGCCTGTAGTTTTCAACCACATCCTTACTTCCGCTTTTGTGTCAAGGCACCCCATGAGCCTCTCTCCAGTCCTTTGGCACCACTCCCGACTCCAACGAGGCATTGAAAAGGTCAGTCAGTGGAGCTGCTAGAACGTCCCCAAGTTCCCTCAGTATACTCGGGTGTATCCCATCCAGTCCCATCGCTTTGTCTACTTTAAGTTGAGCTAGTTTCTCATGAACACAGTCTTCTGAAAATTGTTCAAGATGTCCCTCGCGTCTGTTCCTATTTGTGGGTGTTTTCTGAGGTCCTGCTCCTGGTTCTTCATCTGTGAACACAGAACAAAAATATTTGTTAAGCAATTCCGCTTTATCCTTATCAGCTTCTACATATTCCTCCCCTTCACCCTTGAGTCTGACAATACCACTTTTGCCCTTCCTCTTCTCACTAATATATCTGAAAATTGTCTTATCCCCCCATTTTATTGCATTGGCTATTTCCTCCTCCTTCTGAATCTTTGCCTTCTTGACTACTTTGCTAGCTTCTCTAAGTTTTTCCAAATACAGACGCCTGTCTTCCTTTCTTTGTGATCTCTTGTATTTCATGAAGGCCTCCCTCTTTTTCTTCACTTTTTCAGTTACTTCTTTAGAAAACCATGGGGTCTCCTTTTCCTTTTACCTTTATTTACCATTTTAACAAAAAGGTTGGTTGCCCTTAAAATATCCCCTTTCAGTTTTGTCCACTGTTTTTCTACATCCCCCAGCTGTTCCCATCCCACTAACGACTCCCTAAGGTATTGGCCCATCTTCGCAAAGTTAGTCTTCCTAAAGTCTAAGATCCTCACCTTTGAATGGATTCTAACAGCCCTAGTCCTAATACTGAACCACACCATCTGGTGATCACTGTATGAAAAATGATCTCCCACTACATCAGAAACACTTTCACCATTGGTAAGCACCAAGTCCAGTATGGCCCCTTCACGTGTGGGGTCTGTTACCAATTGCCCGAATAGTTCTCCCTGTAGAGAATCCAGGATCTCCTTACTTCTAGATGATACTGCAACAAGAATGTGCCAATCAACATCTGGCATAATGAAATCTCCTATCAGTAGCACTTCCCCTTTCCTAGCAATGCTGAGTATGTCTTCAATTAACTCTCTGTCCACCTCTTCCTCTTGTGAGGGAGATCTGTATATCACACCAGTGCAAATAGATTTCTCTTTCCCTCTTTCTAGTTTAACCCACAATGCCTCCTCTCTCCCTTTTAAGCTCTGTAATTCCAAAGCTTTAATAGTAGTTTTTACATATAGTACCACTCCTCCTCCCCTTCTTCCTACCCTGTCCTTTCTGAAAAGTATTTTTATGGATGGAGCATGGCTAGCCACAGGTGGTGGGTTTTCTCTTTCAAAAAGTTGGCAATCGTTGGCTGAGGTATAAGGCAAGCTGTTTTTAGGCACATTTCATTTTAATGATACTGCCTACTAGGGAGGGCCAGTCCTTCTGTCTGTCCATACCAGTAAAGAAGAGCAGAATTTGGAAGGAAATAGCATGATGATGGGGAGATCAGGCTCCACCACCAGGAAGGTGATCTGCTCAAGCAAAGAATGGAGTAGTGTGCTGTGAGGAGCTCAAATCCTGTGGCACAAGAGAAGGCGGCATGTTGTGTCTGCAGCTGCTGTGAAGAATGGAGCTGATTTAAAAAAAGCTTGGAGGAGAGGGTAGGAAAAGAGAGCGAGGTGAGGGGCAAAGCACAAGGGTGAAAGAGTCAGGGAGGGATGGGAATAGGGGAGAAAATGTGAGGAGGGGTAAGATTAAGAATATCTCAAACTCTATATCCAGACATCTGTATTCCATACCACATACCCCCTAACCAAGGAAAATCCCAAGACCTCCCCAAAATAGTCCTCCCCATTAGAAACTCTTACATAGTACCTTCATACACATGCATACCCTTACATAGTCCCCCATCCCACATATCTCCCCAGACACTATTCCACAACTCTCCAATATCTTATGCATATCCCACACACGTGCTAGACATCCCTAGAGATACTTTACCTATACTCTCTCTATAGACACACCACTCACAGATATACTATATGCAATTTACATATCAGTCAGAATACACAGACACAATAGACTAATCATTAAGGCCCTGGTAACTCTTTTGAGACATATTTCTCACCACACGTTCTCCATGTAATCATACCTGAGTCTGCGAATAGAGGTAGGAGAAATGCACAATTGTGTCACAATGTAAGTGCGCATTTTCAATTTTTTCTATGAATTCTTTTTCTGTGCCATATTTAATAAGTCATTTTGCAATGTTATTTTTTATGGACATTGCTGGTTATGCACTTTAGAATTTCATTGGAAGAGGCAGTTTATGTAATAATGTAACTCACATAGAAAGGTATAAAATAAAGAAGATGCAGGTAGCCCCAGGCCATTAGAGATAGGCTGGGCTAAAGCATTTATGTTCTTTTTAGCTATTGAGTAGGGATCCAAAAAGCTGAAATATGAGAAGTACTGTTTTCCAAACTTAAACGCAGATGGAGTTCAGTTTTGTTGCATGGTGAGCAAGCTAATTCAATATCTGGATGCAAACGTATCTCTAGTTGATGTATATGAACTCTATAGGCATTAGATCTCAGCCTAGTATTACATGACATGCAATGACTATTTTCGCCATATAGCAGAGTATTTGCTGTTTATCATAGCACCACGAGATGGCATGAAGGATAACTTTTGTGGAATAGTGTGTAAAAGATCCAGGAAAAAGTAGAGTACAATAAAAGCAGACTTGTCTTTTTTTTTATCAAAAGTAAGCATCATTTTGAGTTAAAGCAGTTGCAAGAGTCCTAAACTGCAGGGTGTTCCTTCTTACAGAGGAGACCATGCTATTAGGATAATGCAGTTTTGGTTTGCTCCAGCCGGATTCCTTTTTGGATTCTGGAGGGTGAATAATTCAGAGTGGAGGAGTTGGCCTAGTGGTTGGGGCAAGGTACCTTAGGCCAGAAGGTCAGGGGTTCAAATCCCACTAGAGGACAGCAACCTTGGGCCAGAAGGACTGGGGTTTCTAGTCCCACAGGTGCTCCTTGTGGTCTTGGGCAAGCTACTTAACCCTCCATTGCCCATGTTCCCTGTAAAATAGTTAACTCCAAGTTATAATGCCCTGTTCAATGTAATTTCAGTTTGTTCAACATAAACCACCTTGATATCATGAAAGGTAGTATATAAGAAATGTTAAATAAATAAAATACATTAGTATCTGTTCTAATTGCAGATATTTGGGTAATGTTTGGTTTTAGGAGAATTTAAAGCTAAGCTAGGGATCAGTATAGAGGACTGGAGAGAGGCACATGTAGTCCCTTTACACAAAAGCGGAAGTAAGGATGTGGCTGAAAACTACAGGCCAGGACCAGGGAGTTGGACAGAGGGAGAGCCCTAGATGTGGTGTATTTAGATTTCAGTAAAGAATTTGACACTGTCCCACACAGGAACCCTAAAGTTTCTGCTTGGGTTAGAAATTGGTTGAGTGGGAGGCAACAAAGGGTACAGGTAAATGGAGCTTACTCTGAGGAGAAAGAGGTTACCAATGGGGTGCCGCAGGGATTTGTCCTTGGTCCGATTCTTTTTAACATCTTTGTTAGTGATATAGCGGAAGGGCTGTCAGGTAAGGTTTGCCTCTTTGCGGATGATGTCAAAATCTGCAAAAGAGTAGATACCCAGAAAGGCATGTAGATAACATGCGGAGCGATCTAGCTAAGCTTGAAGAATGGTCTAGAATTTGGCAGCTAAGATTTAATGATAAAAAATGTACAATCTTGCATTTGGGCTGCAACAATCCAAGGGCGTGGTACAGTATAGGGGGTGACATACTACTGTCCACAAAAGAAAAACAGGACCTAGGCATGATTGTGTCTGATGATCTTAAAGCAGCTAAACAGGTAGAAAAGGCGACAATGAAAGCTAGAAGGATGCTTGGGTGCATAGGGAAAGGAATGGCCAGCAGTCCCCTTTTTCCTTTTAGAGATTCTCTGTGTTTGTCCCATATTTTTTGAATTCAGATACTGTCCTCATCTCTACCACCTCCACTGGGAGACCATTCTACGCATCTAGCACTCTTTCCGTAAAGAAATATTTCCGCATATTACTCCTGAGTCTATCCCTTTTCACCCTCATCCAATGTCCCCTCGTAGCAGAGCTTGCTTTCAAGCAAAAGAGGCTGTCCTCTTGTGCATTTAGCCACTGAGGTATTTAAACATCTCAATCATATCACTTCTATCCTGCCTTTCCTCTAAGGTATACATATTAAGTTCCTTAAGTCTGTTTTCATATGCTTTATAACGAAGACCATTAATCATTTTAGTAGCCACCCTCTGCACTGACTCCAACCTGTTTATATCCTTTTGAAGGTGCAGTCTCCAGAACTGCACACAATACTCCAAGTGAGGTCAAAGCAAAGACTTATACAGAGGCACTATCACCTCCTTTCTTCTGCTGGACATTCCTCTCCCTATGCACCCAAGCATCCTTCTAGCTTTCGCCATCATTTTTTCTACCTGTTTTTGCTACCTTAAGATCATCAGACACAGTCATGTCTAGGTCCCGCTCTTCTTTTGTGGACAGAATTATTTCACCCCCTATATTGTATTGCTCCCTTGGATTGCTGCAGCCCAAATGCATGACTTTGCATTTTTTAACATTAAATTTCAGCTGCCACATTCTAGACTATTCTTCAAGCTTAGCTAGATCCCTTCTCATGTTATCTACACCTTCCTGGGTGTCTACTCTATTGCAGATGTTGGTATCATCCACAAAGACGCAAACCTTACCTGACAGCCCTTCCGCAATATCGCTAACAAAGATGTTAAAAAGAATTGGACCAAGGACAGATCCCTGGGGCACACCACTGGTAACCTCCTTCTCCTCAGAGTGAGCTCCATTTACCTGTACACTTTGTCGCCTCCCACTCAACCAGTTTTTAACCCAAGCATTAATTTTAGGGTCCATCCCTAGGGTGCTCAGTTTGTTTACAAGTCACCTGTGCGGAACGGTGTAAAAGGTTTTACTAAAATCTAAATACACCACATCTCGGGCTCTTCCTCGGTCCAACTCCCTGGTCACCCAGTCAAAGAAATCAATCAGATTTGTCTGACAAGACCTGCCTCTGATGAATCCATGCTGCCTCGGATCCGGTAATCCATTGGACTCCAGAAACCTCATTATTTTCTCTTTCAGCAGCACTTCCGATAATTTACTCACCACCGAGGTTAAACTAACTGGCCTGTAGTTTTCATCCACATCCTTACTTCCGCTTTTGTGTAAAGGGACTACATGTGCATCTCTCCAGTCCTCTGGCACCACTCCCGACTCCAATGAGGCATTGAAAAGGTCGGTCAGTGGAGCTGCTAGAATGTCCCCAAGTTCCCTCAGTATTCTCGGGTGTATCTCAACTGGTCCCATCACTTTATCTACTTTAAGTTTAGCTAGTTTCTCACTAACACAGTCATCTGAAAATTGTTCAAGATGCTCCTCGCTTCTGTTCCTGTTTGTGGGTGTTTTCTGAGGTCCTGCTCTTGGTTCTTCATCTATGAACACAGAACAGAAATATTTGTTAAGCGATTCTGCTTTAACCTCATCAGTTTCTACATATTCCTTTCCTTCATGCTTGAATATGACAATACCACTTTTGCCCTTCCTCTTCTCACTAACATATCATTGCCAGTTGCCCCCTCAAGCAACTGGCGGCTAGGCCCTTTTCAAAATCGGATTGCAAAAATGCCAAGATGTCTGGTATGGAGGAGTAGAAGGGTGCACCTGCCTCACTCCACACTACGACTCAAAGATGCACCATACCTGGATGTATGCCCAGGCACTTAGAGCTCCTCTGGACCTGTAGCAAGGTCACAATCACCGAGCCCAAATATCCTTTCTTCTTCAACCTTGCTCTTTCAAGAGCCATGCTGTAAGCGAGAATTGATCCACCTGGGGCATGCAACATAGCCCCTGCGTCAAGAGGTCCTTTCGAACCAGAAGCTGCCACGGTCGATATGCTAGTATCCGCACCAGGTCGACATACCACATGTGCCACGGCCAGTCCAGTGCCACCAGAATTGCTAAACCCCTGTGCACCTCTATCCATTGCATGACCCAGCCTATGAGTGCCCATGGGGGGAAACCATAGAGAAGACCCTCTTCGGGCCACCACTGTATTAGAGCATTCAGGCCCTTGGACATGCTCTCTCTTCATCTGCATAAAAAACGGCAGGCCTTGGCCAACTTGAACGTTGCCACTACCTGCTCGAACACCCCCTGATTGAGCTGCTAATCTCCGGGGTCCACGCACACTCGGCTGACTCCTGCAACATGCGCCACCAATAATGCCTGGACATGAATCTCTGCCCATCTGAACAGCCTCCTCCAGGGCTGCATTGCCCATGCCTCCTTGCGAGTTGATATAAGCCACCGAGGTCGCATGGTCTGAGAAGACTCAGACCACCTTCCCCTGCAACCATGTCTTGAAACTTCTCAGCGCCAAGGTCATCGTTTGCATCTCGAGCCTGTTGATCGACCAAAGGGCTTCCTGCTGACTCGCCTGTCCCTAAACAAAGCACCCTTCGCAATAGGCTCCCTAACTGGATATACTGGCATCGGTCATTAGCGGAACCCATACCAGGGACCCTAAGGGTATACCCCTTCCAGGCTCCCCAGGCGCAGCCACCAATTGAGCTCTCTTGGTGCTCCACGGGCAGGGGAGTATTTGGGACAGGGGTTGACTCTGGTGAGACCACCGATGGAGCAGATTTCTCTGCAGCAGTCACATGTGCACCCTTGCCCATGGGACTAGTTCGAGGGTGGCTGCCATGGTCCCTAGCACCTGCAGATAATGTCACGTTGACGGCCTCGCCATCTTCAGGAATTGCCATACCAACGTTTGTGGCTCCCATGCCCATCATTCCAGCATAAAGACCCTGCCCATGTGGGTGTCAAAGTGTGCTCCTAAATACTCCAGCTCCTTGGCCTGATGTAACTGACTCTTGGCCAGGTTAACCACACAACGAAGACCTTTGAGGAACTCCACAACCTGCACTGCTGCTCTTTTGCTGTCTTCCCTGGACTTCTTCCAGATCATTCAATCATCCAGGTATGGGTGCGCAAGAATTCCTTCCTTGTGGAGCGCTGCCACCAGCATCACCATAACCTTGGTGAAGGTATGGGGGGCGGTTGCCAGACCAAAGGGCAATGCTCGAAACTGGAAATAGCCCCTTGTCACAGCAAAACGGAGAAACTGCTGATGTTCTGGACAGATGGGGATGTGCAGATATGCCTCCGTGAGATCGAGAATCATCAAGAACTTTCCACTCCTTACCGCTACTATGACTGATCTCAGCATTTCCATGTGGAAATGCGGCACCCAAAGACAGCGGTTCATGCCCTTGAGGTCGCGAATTGGGTGAAAGGAACTTTCCTTTTTGGGCACCACAAAATAAATGGAGTATCGGTCACACCTGTACTGGTCTCTGGAAACCAGTTCTATGGCTCTTAGTTGCAGGAGATAAGTCAAGGTCTCTTCTTTTGCTGCTGCCTTCCCCAGAGCTTTGCAGGGGGACTGAATGAAGCATTGGTTCACTGGACAAGCCCATACGCAGATATATCCCTACCGGACAACTTCCAGGACCCACTGGTTGGATGTGATCTGGACCCAGGCAGGCTAAAAATCCTGCAGCCGACCTCTGATGGGTTGCATCCTACCTGGGCCCCCCTCGCTGCATTGTGCTTTCTTGTGTCCAAAAGTTCAGGCGGCTCCAAAACCCCTGCCTGCGCCTTGGAAATCTCAAAACCACTGCCCTCTGGAAGGGAACCTGCCCCTCTGGACCGGGCTAAAGCAGGAGGAATGAAAATGCTTGAAGTCTCTCGACAGACCTCGTGACGAAGGAGGCTTACGTGCTTGCTTTTACTTATCCTCGGGTAGCGAATCCCACTTGGACTCTCCCAAGTCCTTGACCAAGTTGTCCAGCTCCTCCCCAAAGAGAAGCTTTCCCTTAAAGGGGAACTTGCTGAAGCAAGACTTGGAGGAGCTATCTGCAGCCCAGTTCCGGAGCCACAGTTAGCGGTAGGCCGCTACCACCAAGGCCATGCTTTTAGAGAGACCCCAATGAGATCGTAATGGGTGTCCGCTAAATAGGCTGCCCCCGAATAAGATCCCTGATGTTGAAGGTTTGCTGGGAGCGGCCGACTTGGATTTACTGGCAGTTACAGAAACATGGTTCACAGAAAACCATGACTGGGATGTAACTATACCTGGATATACTTTATTCAGAAAGGACAGGCTAGGAAGAAGGGGAGGAGGAGTGGCACTATATGTAAAAAATACTATTAAAGCTTTGGAATTACAGAGCTTAAAAGGGAGAGAGGAGGCATTGTGGGTTAAACTAGAAAGAGGGAAAGAGAAATCTATTTGCATTGGTGTAATATACAGACCTCCCTCACAAGAGGAAGAGGTGGACAGAGAGTTAATTGAAGACATACGCAGCATTGCTAGGAAAGGGGAAGTGCTACTGATAGGGGATTTCAATATGCCAGATGTTGATTGGCACATTCCTGCTGCAGTGTCATCTAGAAGTAAAGAGATACTGGATTCTCTACAGGGAGAACTATTCAAGCAATTGGTAACAGACCCCACACGTGAAGGGGCCATACTGGACTTAGTGCTTACCAATGGTGAAAGTGTTTCTGATGTTATAGTGGGAGATCATTTTGCATCCAGTGATCACCAGATGGTGTGGTTCAGTATTAGGACTAGGGTTGTTAGAATCCATTCAAAGGTGAGGGTCTTAGACTTTAGGAAGACTAACTTTGCGAAGATGGGCCAATACCTCAGGGAGTCGTTAGTGGGATGGGAACAGCTGGGGTATGTAAAAAAACAGTGGGCAAAACTGAAAGGGGATATTTTAAGGGCAACCAATCTTTTTGTTAAAATGGGAAATAAAGGTAAAAGGAAAAGGAGACCGCTATGGCTTTCGAAAGAAGTAGCTGAAAAAGTGAAGAAAAAGAGGGAGGCCTTTATGAAATACAAGAAATCACAGAGAGAGGAAGACAGGCATCTATATTTGGAAAAACTTAGAGAAGCTAGCAAAGTAGTCAGGAAAGCAAAGATTCAAAAAGAGGAGGAAATAGCCAATGCAATAAAATGGGGGGATAAGACATTTTTCAGATATGTTAGTGAGAAGAGGAAGGGCAAAAGTGGTATTGTCAGACTCAAGGGTGAAGGGGAGGAATATGTAGAAGCTGATGAGGATAAAGCGGAAATGCTTATCAAATATTTCTGTTCTGTGTTCACAGATGAAGAACCAGGAGCAGGACCTCAGAAAACACCCACAAACAGGAACAGAACCGGGGAGCATCTTGAACAATTTTCAGACGACTGTGTTAGTGAGAAACTAGCTAAACCTAAAGTAGATAAAGTGATGGGACCAGTTGAGATACACCCGAGAATAGTGAGGGAACTTTGGGACGTTCTAGCAGCTTCACTGACTGACCTTTTCAATGCCTCGTTGGAGTCAGGAGTGGTGCCAAAGGACTGGAGAGAGGCTCATGTGGTGCCTTTACAAAAAAGCGGAAGTAAGGATGTAACTACAGGCCGGTTAGTTTAACTTCCGTGGTGAGTAAATTATTGGAAACCCTACTGAAAGAGAAAATAGTGAGGTTTCTGGAGTCCAGCAGATTACAGGATCCGAGGCAGCATGGATTCACCAGAGGCAGGCCTTGTCAGACAAATCTGATTGATTTCTTTGACTGGGTGACCAGAGAGTTGGACCCAGGGAGGGCCCTAGATGTGGTGTATTTATGTTTCAGTAAAGCCTTTGACACTGTTCCTCACAGGCGACTTATAAACAAACTGAGCACCCTAGGGATGAACCCTAAAGTTACTGCTTGGGTTAGAAATTGATTGGGTGGGAGGCGACAAAGAGTATAGGTAAATGGAGCTCACTCTGAGGAGAAGGATGTTACCAGTGGTGTGCCCCAGGGATCTGTCCTTGGTCTGATTCTTTTTAACATCTTTGTTAGTGATATAGCGGAAGGGCTGTCGGGTAAGGCTTGCCTCTTTGCAGATGATACCAAAATCTGCAATAGAGTAGACGCCCAGGAAGGTGTAGATAACATGAGGAGGGATCTAGCTAAGCTTGAAGAATAGTCTAGAATGTGGCAGCTGAAATTTAATGTTAAAAAATGCAAAGTCATGCATTTGGGCTGCAGCAATCCAAGAAAGCAATATAATAGAGTAGACACCCAGGAAGGTGTAGATAACATGAGGAGGGATCTAGCTAAGCTTGAAGAATGGTCTAGAATTTGGCAGCTGGGATTTAATGTTAAAAATGTAGGGTCATGCATTTGGGCTGCAGCAATCCAAGGGAGCAATATAGTATAGGGGGTGAAGTACTTTTGTCCACTAAAGAAGAGCGGGACCTAGGCGTGGTTGTGTCTGATGATCTTAAAGTAGCTAAACAGGTAGAAAAGGCAATGGCACAAGCTAGAAGGATGCTTGGGTGCATACGGAGAGGAATGGCTAGCAGAAAAAAGGAGGTGATACTGCCTCTCTATATGTCTTTGATGCGACCTCATTTGGAGTATAGTGTGCAATTCTGGAGAGCGCACCTTCAAAAGGATGTGAACAGGATGGAGTCGGTGCAGAGAGTGGCTACTAAAATGGTTAGTGGTCTTCATTATAAAGCATATGAGGTCAGACTTAAGGACCTTAGAGGAAAGGCGGGATAGAGGTGATATGATTGAGATGTTTAAATACCTCCATGGCATAAATGTTCAGGGGTAGAGCCTCTTTCAATTGAAAGCAAGTTCTGATATGAGGGGACAGGGGATGAGGATGAATGGGGATAGATTCAGGAGTGATATGCGGAAATATTTCTTTACGGAAAGAGTGGTGGATCCATGGAATAGTCTCCCAGTGGAGGTGGTAGAGATGAGGACAGTAACTGAATTCAAAAAAGCATGGGATCTCTAAAGGAAAAAAGGGGACTGTTGTAGTTGTTGATATGGAAGGACAGACTAGATAGGCCATGTTGTCTTTTTCTGTCGTCATATTATGTTTCTATGAATCTAATCTGGCCGCCACAGCGGACAGGTCCGTCTCCAGCTCTCCCAGATGTTGAACCCTTTGTTACCAGCGGAGGCAGGCCCTAGCCACCCAGATGGAAGCCTTTAGCGAAAGAGCATTAATATCAAATGCGTGCTTCAATAAGGTGTCCAACTTCCTATCCTGGACATCCTCGAGAGCCGCACTGCCTTCTACCAGGATCAGTCTTTTTGGTAACCACGGACACTGCTGCGTCCACTTTAGGCGATCAAAGGAGTTCACATTTTTATTCAGGTAGGGGGTACAGGCGTGTCATGGCTCATACCCCCTTAAGGTCAGCTTCCAGCATATCCCACTCATCTGGATCATCTGCCGGACTATTCTATGCACCAGGAAGACTTTCTGCAATTTTGGCACCACCTGGATCAGCGGATCCTCCAGTGCCTCGTCCTCTACCAGGAGGTTAGTGGGCATATTCTTGGCCTTCAGGGACTCCAAGATGAGCGCCAGCAGCTTCTCTCAGTGGAACACCTGAACAATCCTGGCCTGACCCTCCTGCTCTGATATCTCTTCCTCTTCCAACTCCTCCTGCAGCTCCATGTCCAGGTCCTCTCCGCAGGGGCGGCCCAAGGGGGGTGCGGGGCCATGTGCGGAGACTCGGTGCAGGCCTCATTTGCATAAGGGGCCTCATTTGCATAAGGAACCTCATTTGCATAAATATTTGCATAATGTTACCATACACTAACTTTTAGTAAACATGCCTCTTAATGAGTGTATGAATAAAGAAAGACTAAAAGACTTCTACATTACTATAATCCAGTGCCAACCGCCAGACACATTAGGAACTACTACAAACACTGCCCATTTAGAACCCATAGCAAACCCGCCGTTTCCTAACAGCACTACCAGGACTCACAAAGCACCATACCCTAACTATCAAAAGGCAACACTGCAAATATTAAACCAATACATTTCAGAGAATAACAATACATGACCTACTGGGGAAAGAGAAGAAGTGGCAATGTCAAATAGGAATTACATAAACAGAATACCTCAGCTCAGTTACACATGCAGAACATAGACCATCACCAAACAAGGAATCACAATTTAGAAACAGGAAGACAATAATTAAACTGGGAATCCCAAAAGCCAAACTTGGAATGTACAACACTGTAGAAATAAAACTATACATTAATTTGCTCTTGTACTAAACAAAGCACAGACGTTAATGATGCACATTTCCCAGAGCTGACATATTCCAATTAATAAATTCAAAATAAAGAGATATTTTTTTACCTTTTGTGCATTTTTTTTCAGCTGCAATTGCTCCAGTCACTTTCTTCTGGTTTCTTTGTGTCTTCCGCTAACTCTCCATCGTCTGCTGTCCATTTGTCTTTTCTTCTCTCTTCTAGTTTTTTTTCCATTCTCTCTCTACATCTGCTTTAACATACTAATCTTTCTCCTTTTGCTCTTTCCTCATTCCTATTTCATCTACTCAAATTTTACCCCTCCATTCTCAATCCCCACTTACTCTCCCAATATCCGGCCAATTGTAGATTTGTCTTCCCTCCCACACAAAATATTTTTTCCCTCTCCATTTCACTCTCCCAGCTCCATCCCATTCTAATCCTCCCCCAACATCAGCTCCATTCTAGTTCCAGTCCCACCCAGCATCCGCTCCCTTCTAGTCCCCGCATCAGCCCATTTCCAGTCCTAGCCCCCCATAAGCCCATTTCCAGTCCTATCCTAGACCCACCATCAGCCTATTTCCAGTCCTAGCTCCCCCATCTATTTCCAGTCCCATCCGAGTCCCTCCATCAGCTCATTTCCAATCCCAGCCCCCCATGAGCCCATCAGCCCATGTCAAATCCTAGCTCCCCTCCACTCAGCACATTTCCAATCCAAGCCCCCCATGAGCCTACTTCCAGTTCTAGCCCCTTCATGAGTCCATTTCAATCCAAACCCCCACCACAGCCCATTTCCAATCTTAGCACCCCCCCAACAGCCAATTTCCAGTCCTATTCTAGCCCCTCCATCAGCCCATTTCAAGTCCTAGCCCCCCGCCAATTCACCCATTTCCAGTCCTAGCTTCCTCCCCCTCACAACCCATTTCCATTCCAAGCCCCCGTGCCCATCAGCTATTTGCATTTCATCGCCTCCCTCCACTCAGCCCATTTCCAGTCCTAGCAACCCCCCCAGCCCATTAACCGTCTTAGCCCCCCCCAGCCCATTACCAGTCCTAACCCCCCCCTCAGCCCATTTCGAGTCCTAGCCCCCCCCCATAGGCAATTACTATTACTAACCCCCCCATCCGCCCATTACGTCCTAACCCCCCCATCACCCTATTTCACTGCATAGCCCCCCCATCAGCCTATTTCCAGTCTTAGACCCCCATAGCCCATTACCAGTCCTAACCCCTCCCATAGCCCATTAACAGTCCTAACCCCCATCAGCCCATTTCCAGTCTTAGCTCCCCCCATAGCCCATTACCAGTCCTAAACCTCCCCATCAGCCCACTTCCAGTCTTAGCATCCCCCCACGGCCCATTACTAGTCCTAACCCTCCCCCATCAGCCCACTTTCAGTCTTAGCCCCCCCTAACCCATTACCAGTCCTAGACCTCCCCATCAGCCCATTTCCAGTCTTAGCCCCTCCCCATAGCCAATTACCAGTCCTAACCCCCCCCATCGGCCCATTTCCAGTCAGCCCCCCCCCCATAACCCATTACCTGTCCTACCCCCCCCATCAGCCCACTTCCAGTATTAGCACCCCCCCCCCCCCGGCCCATTACTAGTCCTAACCCTCCCCTATCAGCCCACTTCCAGTCTTAGCCCCCCCCCCATCAGCCCACTTCCTTTCTTAGCCCCCCCCCCATCAGCCCACTTCCAGTCTTAGCCCCCCCCATAGCCAATTACCAGTCTTAGGCCCCCCCCATAGCCAATTACCAGTCCTAACACCCCCATCAGCCCATTTCCAGTCATCCCCCCCCATAGCCCATTACCAGACCTAAAACCCCCATCAGCCCATTTCCAGTCTGCCCCCCCCCCATAGCCCATTACCAGTCCTACCCCCCCATCAGCCCACTTCCAGTCTTAGCACCCCCCCCCCCCCCATGGCCCATTACTAGTCCTAACCCTCCCCTATCAGCCCACTTCCAGTCTTATGCCCCCCCATCAGCCAATTTCCAGTCTTAGCCCCCCCATAGCCAATTACCAGTCCTAACACACCCATCAGCCCATGTCCAGTCAGCCCCCCCCAGAGCCCATTACCAGTCCTACCCCCCCATCAGCCCACTTCCAGTCTTAGCACCCCCCCATCAGCCCATTTCCAGTCTTAGCCCCCCCATAGCCCATTACCAGTCCTAACACACCCATCAGCCCATTTCCAGTCAGCCCCCCCATAGCCCATTACCAGTCCTACCCCCCCCCCCCATCAGCCCACTTCCAGTCTTAGCACACACCCCCGGCCCATTACTAGTCCTAACCCTCCCCTATCAGCCCAGTTCCAGTCTTAGCCCCCCCCCCATAGCCACTGGTACCAGTCCTAAACCCCCTTCCCCCCTATCATCCCAAGTTTAAAAAAAAAAAAAAAAACCCAGCTGCTTCTGCCGCGGCAGCATCAAGAGTGCCGCCGCGGGGCCCCCCCTCCTGCCCGGCAGAGCCTTCCCTCCTGCCCGGCAGAGCCGCTCAGTCCCTGCATCGTAGGCTAGCATCATCCCCGAACGCGGGCTTCTTTTCAGAGCCGCGAGAGTTTCTCGCGGCTCTGTTAATCCCGCCGGGGCTGATGGGAAATCCCAAAGAAATCCCATCAGCCCCGGCGGGATTAACAGAGCTGCGAGAAAGCAGAAGCAGCTGGGGTTTTTTTTTGTTTTTTTAAACTTGGGATGAAGAATGTTTTTTGCGCGGGGCCCCCTGAAACGCGGGGCCCTGTGCAAAAAACATTCTTGCTCAATGGACGGGCCGGCCCTGCCTCTCCGTCCAGCCCCTCCAAGAATGGTGACTGTTGCCACTCCTCTGAGCCTCTAGTCCTCTTAGTCGCCATTGCCACCGTCTCATCTTCTTTCATGTCAGACACCCTCTTAGCCCTTCGTTCCGGTGCTAAGGAGCCGCTCTCCAACCCCTGTTGACATAGGCAAAAAGCCTTGTGCAAAAGCAAGACAAACTCTGATGAAAAATCCCTTGGGAGCCCTACTGCTCCCTGGTCTGAGCATTGCGGAGGGACCGGAAGCTGGATCCGTCGATGGCAACGCGGAGCCTCCTGCTTCCTGGGCCTCCTGCAACAGGGAGGAACTCTCCTGCCTCATCTTTCCTGCAGGCCCTGCTCCAATGAATTAGCCTCTTGCGTGCAGCCTAGGCAAACGCCTGCCTCCAAGACTGCTCCCTGCCGGGTCCCGCACACCAAACACTGCGGTCTGGCCGGCATGGTGGGAAGTGCTGCAGGCTCTCCCCAGAAAAGCCCCAAATTTGTACCCGGGTGGGCAGAAGTATCCCTCTCCCAGTGCACCTCCACGGGCCCCAGGTACGAAGATCTAAAGTACATGAATCAAAATAAATTGAATCAGCTTAAATTAAATCAAATTAACTGAAAATAAATGAACTGAAACCTACAAGCAAAGGAAACTGATACTCAAAAAGGCCCCAAAAGAAAGGAAACTGCTCTATCCCGGCTTTATTCTCCAGCTGCACCTGGGAAATGTGTGCCGCTGACCTCCCCTGGGTGCCAAAAACACAGCAGGAGAGAAAAAAGTAGGTGGGCCTGGAGAAAGGGAAAGCTCGCCTAAGATTCCTGCGCTGCTGCAGGCCTCAAACACGCGGCTGCAGGCTGCTCTCTGCCTCCATGTGTCTCAGTGGTTGTTAGGAGCTTCTGCTGCCTCCCGATCTTACCTCAGGCCTCTGCACCACGTGGATCTCCTCCCCCTCATACTCAGCCTTCACTTCTCGGCTTTGGAGCTGAGGGGGCGACCTCGGGATGCCAGTCAATCAACTCAAAAACAAAACCCCCCACTCTATCCAATAAATACCAAAAACAAAAAATAGAGTGAAAATAATGTGAGCAAAATAGTGGTATGTAATGTTTTTGTCGGAAGACAGCCCGGAGGGAGTAAACTACCCTCTTGAAGCTGTATCTTCCATTTTATTCAATTTATAAACTCCATGAAAATCAATACTTAAGGGTTAAAATTGAGGTAAAACCACCACAAAAGGTGTCACCTCAGCCAAAAAAAACCACATATAAATTAAAATGCAGTGCAGTGCAATCAACTCTTGCACATGCGGAGGTTCCTCACCCGATAAGTCTTAGGCAGCGGGAGGCCTCTACAGAATCCCCCCGAAATCCTGGGGAAGGGGGGGGGGGGAAAGAATATTCTCCCCTCTGCCCTGTTGGCCTTTGGGTTCTTCCCTTTAGATCCTTTCTGTTTTGTAGTACTCGCTGGCTTTTTTTTTTTTTTGTAAACTTTTAAAATCAAAGAGCCTGCACCTTACATGAGAAATAAAACTCAAAATTCTAACTAAATCTATCACCTTAGTTGTCCCTTCAGTGAGTCCAGCACTCTGGCTCACTGCCTCCTCCAGCTGCTTGGAGACTGAGCATACTGGAGCTGGTAGGTGGTGCCAGCTGCATAAGTACAGTAGTGTCATTAAAAGATGACATGCTCCGTCTCCAAGCTGCTGGAAGATGTACACTACCTAGAAGGGAAGATAAGGAACAAGTACACTACCTGGAGGGAAGATAAGGAACAAGTGTTCCTGCTGCTGCAACCCTGGGAAGGAGCGCAGATTTGAGCAAATTAAAGAAGAATGCTGCAGCTTATATGGCCACATTTCCTGCCATCGGACTCTAGTGTGCTGCTCTGCTTCCTGTCAGTGCTGCTGTTGCTGTGGCCTCCTTGGAACTGCTGCTGACCCCACAACACACCTCCCATGCCACACTGGTTGAGAACCACTGTCTAGACAATTCCCTAACCTTTGCTAGATCCCTCCTCCTGTTTATTTATTTATTTATTTATTTAACGTTTTTCTATACCACACTATTCGGCATCAGCGCGGTTTACAAAGAACAAGTTTGAACAATGTGGAACAGCCATACATTGAACTTACATAAAACAGGGAAATTAAACAAGGATAACAGGTAAACTTTATACATAATAAATAAAAGGGGAATTTAAACATGGCTAGCAGGTGAATTTTATACAATATATACAAAAGGGGTTTGCATCATAGTTGAGTTTATGATACATGCCCTAAAGGGGCTGGTTGGATGAGGTGGAGAGTTATCACAGGAGATTGGTTAGGTGAAGTTGGATTGAGAGACTGTAGGGTCATGTGATACTGTCTAGGTGATGCTGTCAGAGTTAAAAAGTGTTGTGTAAATAGGTGCTTTTTGAGGGCTTTTCTGAACTGGGGGAGGTTGTTTATGGTCCGGATTTCTGTTGGGAGGGAGTTCCAGCATGAGGGAGCAAACAAGGCAAAGGCAACGTTTTCTAGTGGAATTGTTGCATTTTGTGATGGCTTTTGGAATGAGGATGGTATTGCAGGATGTGGCTCTTCTTAATCTGTTGTCCGGTGTAGGTTGAATCAGATCTGACAGGGTAGATGCGGTGATACGGTTGACTGCTTTGAAGGTCATGGTTAGGATCTTAAATGTGATCCTGTATTGGACGGGGAGCCAGTGAAGGCTCATCAGAATAGGGGTGATATGTTCTCTGCGCGACACTCCATAGAGGGTTCTAGCTGCGGTGTTCATCACAAGCTGCAAGGGATTTATCGAGCTCTTAGGGAGTCCAAGTAGGATGGAATTGGCGTAATCAAAGTGGGGCATGATTATGGCCTGGAAGACTGTTCTGAAGTCATTAGGTTCAAGAGTGTTCTTTATGAGGCGTAGTGTCCGTAATTTATGGTAGATTGTCCTGATGGTATTGTCTATATGAGCATGCATGTCCAGGTGCTGGTCAAGTGTTACGCCTAAGTATTTGATCGTTGTCTTGGAGATGAGTTCAGCGTTGTTCACCTTGATTGATGAGGGGGGAGTGAATGACTGGTCTCTTCCAATGAATAAGACGTCTGTCTTTTTTAGGTTTATTCTGAGCATTTGGTTGTGTAGCCAGTCTGTGACAGCGTTGAAGCAAGAGGAGAGCTACATAAGAACATAAGAACATAAGAACATAAGATATGCCATACTGGGTCAGACCAAGGTCCATCAAGCCCAGTATTCTGTTTCCAACAGTGGCCAATCTAGGTCATATGTACCTAGCAGTTTCCCCAAGAGACACAAGTTCCACAATGCTTGTACTGGGTCAAGCATTGATATCTTCGGTCACTTCTTAATAATGGTTATGGACCTTTCCTCCAGGAACTTGTCCAAACCTTTTTTTAAACCCAGCTACACTAACAGCCTTTACTACATCCTCCGGTAACAAATTCCAGAGTTTGATTACACGTTGAGTGAAAAAATATTTTCTTTTATTAGTCTTAAATAGTTTACCCTGTAGCTTTATTGCATGTCCCCTAGTCTTTCTATATTCTGATAACGTAAACAATCGATCTACGTTTACCCGTTCCACTCCGTTCATTAATTTATAGACTTCTATCATATCTCCCCTCAGCCGTCTCTTTTCCAGGTTAAAGAGCCCTAACCTTTTTAGCCTTTCCTCATAGGAGTATCCTTCCATCCCCTTTACCATTTTGGTGGCTCTTCTCTGAACCTTTTCTAAAATCGCTATATCCTTTTTAAGATACGGCGACCAGAATTGCACACAATATTCAAGGTGCGGTCACACCATGGAACGATATAGAGGCATTATAATATCTTTTGTTTTATTTTCCATTCCTTTCCTTATCATACCTAGCATTCTATTTGCTCTCTTGGCTGCCGCTGCACACTGGGCCGAGGGTTTTAACATGGTATCCACAATGACGCCTAAATCTTTTTCCTGGGTGGTGGTTCCTAATGTGGAACCTTGCATCGTGTAACCATAGTTTGGGTTGTTCTTCCCTAGGTGCATAACCTTGCACTTGTCCACATTAAATTTCATCTGCCATTTTGATGCCCAGTCTTCCAATACATCAAGATCCTGATCAAGCTGATCAAGGTTTGGATGGTCTGTGTCTATTTGGGTGAACATTAGGACATCGTCAGCATATACTAGGCAGTTGATGTTAAAGGACCGGATAAGGCTGCAGATGGGCTGCATATAGATATTGAATAATAGGGCTGAGAGGGATGAACCTTGCGGAACGCCTTTTTCTAGTGGGAAAGGGTCTGATAATGAGGAGCCGGAGCGGACATGTTGCCATCTGTTACTAAGGTATGAGGCACACCATGGTAGAGCGTTGCCATGGATGCCCTTCTCAGCGAGGCGAGATAGGAGTATCTTGTGGTCTACCGAGTCGAAGGCAGCCGCGATGTCCAGAAAGATAAGGGCGAAACCCTTCCTGATGTTATCAAGCCCGATGGTAAGGGAGTTGAATAAAGTAGTCAGAAGGGTATCAACTCCATGTGACTCTCTGAACCCATGCTGGCAGCAATCAAGGGGAGCGTTGTTTTCGATGTGATGGGTTAGTTGCTGTTGGACTGTTTTTTCCAAGATTTTAGCTAGGAGCGGGATGCTCGATATAGGCCTGTAAGAATCCATCTTTGTGGGGTCGAGCTTTTTGTTCTTCAGTAGGGGTCTTATTGAGGTTTGTTTCAGGTTCTGTGGGAATATCCCTGACGCGAAGGATATTCCTATTAGTTTGGCAAGGAAAGGGCTGAGGTCAGATTTTAGGACTTTTACCCATTGTGCCGGGCACGGGTCGCTCGGAGCCGCAGTGGGGTTAATGCAAGTGATGATATCTTGGATCTCCCTTGCTGTGGGGGGGGGGGGGGAAGAAGGAGTTAAGAATGTGGTGATTGTCTGCTGTCCCATTTAGAGGGGAGGAGTCGGGAAGTTGCGAGATTGTATGTTCCGGGGGGTGGTAGCTTGCAAGGGCAATGTGTTGGCTCGTCTTTGAATGAAGGTAGTCCGTATATTCTTGGGGGTCAGGTAAATTTGTTTGGTTGGGGGAGGGCTCCTTTGCCAGATTTTTGACCAGATTGAATAGCTCTCGTGGTTTGTTTATGGCTCTCAGTAGGGCATCTGAGTGATATTGTTTCATTCTTGTGGATACGGCTGTGTTATGAGCGTCAAGGTGGGTGTTATAGGCTTCCTGGTTCTCGGTTGTCCTTGATCTGCGCCATCGTTTTTCAAGTTGACGCAACCGCCGGAGGGATGCTGTAAGTTCAGGTGAATACCAAGGTGCTTTTTTTCTACCCCTGTAGTTTTTCTTGGTAGTTGTGATGTTACTTACTGCGTTGAGGGACTTATTCCATAATGTAATCATGTCATCGAGGTTGAGTTCGGGTGTTTCAAGGAGAAGGCGTACTCTCCCAATGATCTCCTGCTCGTTGAATGGGAGGTAGCGTGTCCGAGTAGTAATGGTGTTATCCACTGGGGTGGGGGGGCGGTTAGATCCATAAAGGGAAGGCAGCGAGAATCTGATTAAACTGTGGTCAGACCATGGTACTGGGCTCAGTGAGAGATTGAATTTGTGAGAGGGGTAGTTGGCTATCTGAGGGGCAAATATCAAGTCGAGGGCGTTTCCCTTGATATGAGTGGGGGAGTTAATTAGTTGAGTGTAACCTAGTGCTTTGAGGGCATCAAGGAAGGCCTTGGTTTGGGTGTCTTGCAGTGCGGGGAGGTTAAAGTCCCCTAACACCCAGTTTGCTGTATGGGGTTTGCTAGGGTTGCATGCAAGGTCAACAATTACTGAGAGATCATCCGGTATTGGGGAGGGTGCTCTGTATATCAGGTTGATGGTGTGGTTCTTGTTTGCTATGGATATATAATCGAGATGGGGGGAACTGTTAGAGGAGATGGGCTGGAATTGTAGGGTTTCCTTAGTGAGGATGATTACTCCGCCCCCTGTTCGGTCTGTTCTGTGACATGAGTGTATGGCAAAAGAAGGAGGGATGTGTTGGTGGAGGAGGACAGTCTGAGGTAGACATCCACGTCTCTGTGATGCATAGGATGTCGAGATCGTGATCAGCAAGCATGACGGTAATAGCAGGCCATTTCTTGCGGATGGAGCAGGCATTAATGAGTGCACACTTCAGGTTATGGGGAGGGGTGGGAGTCTCAGGTTTGGTTGGGAGGGTCTGCTGGATGGCGACGTAGATAAGATGGGGGTGTAGGGCTCGCCCATGTCTTTCAGGTTGTATATAGGGAGGTGTGTGGTTTCTCTTCCATGCACTATGTAGAATAGGGATGGAGTTATAGGTGAGGGCTTGGGAGTGGTGAATGAGGGGGAGAAGCATGCAATAAGCTGCAAGGATATGTAGTGAAGTTGAAGCTGTGGGTGGGTTCATTGTGCAAGTGTGGGTCAGATACAACTGATAACAGTATAGTGGAGATATGACAGAAACAATTTGTACAAAGGTAGTTTGTGATAGTAGTCAGGTTACTGGTAACAGTATAGTAATTAAGTACAGTATGTCTAGTGGCAACAGTAATATTACAATGGTAAGGTTGTTGGCAGCAGTATAGCAATTAGCTATCAAACAGGCTACTGACCGTAGTGTTGTAGCAGCTGACAAAAGTAAAATAGCAACAGTGTAGTAATTATGTATCAGTCAGGCTATTGACAATAGTATAAAGGTAATATGGGTACTGGTAACAGGACAATGGTGATTATTATTAGTAAGACTACAGGCAGTAGTGTAGTAACAATGTAGCAGAGTTATTGCGAGGTTATACTTGCGAAAAAGCAGGGGAGATCCTTGCGGTGTATCATCTGGTTGCTGGTGTTCTGTTGTTCGTGAGAGTGAGTTATGATTATGCCATTGTGAGCGAGCTCGACGACAAGGGAGCTCCAGCTGCTAGGAGGATGAGAGATAGATCAGGATTTTACCCGCCGTAGGATTGAGAGGGCCACTGCCTAAGGGCCACGCCAAAGTGTTATCTACACTTTTCAGGGTGTCTGTTGTAGATTTGGACGTCATTCACAAAAGGCAAACCTTTCCCAAATTTCACAATATTGCTTATGAAAATGTTGAAAGAAGCAGATCAAGTACAGCTCCCTTCACTCCACCACTGATAATGCCCCTATCTTCAGACTGACCTCCCGACTTCATGGGGATTTGACATGCCTAATGGAGTTCTGATTTCTGGCTCTTGAGTTCTACATTGTCTGGGAGAGGTCCAGCCAACATGCTGGGCCTGGGGGAACCACTCTACCCCAAGCCAAGGTTTCTTGGCTTAGTCAAGTGGGAGAATCCTCCTCCCTACGTGAGGAACCTGTAGGGCTCCAGGAAGAAGCTCTGAAAGGATTTTTGGTAAGTCATAGGAAGGGAAAAGGCGATATACCCTTAAAATCTCTACAGAGGGAAGAGTTTTTGGACCATAGCAAAACCTCTGCATTTACAGGTAATGGTTTCCCTTCTTTTGGGGAAGCTATATCAGCATTTAAAGAAGAGGTCCAGGAAAAAACTGCTGTGAAGTGCTCTATGGAGCCTCCAGAAATGAGAATATCGTCTATCAGAAAACACGGTGAAATGAGAGTTACCCCTGAACTGGGGATGGTAAATCCTGCTAAACTTCAAGTGATTACTGCATCTAGCTTGTTAGACCTGGATTCTCTGCTTTCTAGTTCCACTGAGGTCAGCTCTAAAGAAACTGAAACCTTGGAGTCTTCTGGGGACAAGTATAAACCTGTGGCTAGAATGCTTGAAGAAGTAGTGAGGTTTTTGCAGAAGCATGAGAAGGAGGCAGAGAAAAGTCATCAACAGATTTAAACTTTATATGCTATGAGCTTGGATGTTCCAGCAAAGAAACTAGGAAAATTCAGTAAGGAACTGTGTTCCCTGAAAGAGCAACTTGCTTTGAAATTAAATATTACCTTTCAAAAGGAACATGGCTGTGGGGAAGTTAGTGTAACCCTCCCTCTCCCCCCCCCCTCCCGTACCCAAGAAGAGATGTAGTTAGACACCTACAGTAATGCTGATGACATATAAGTGTAGTCAAACTGGCCAAGTGGTTGTTCAGAGCCCGATACTCACTCAGATGGACATTTATAGAGTACACTAACCTCATCTTATCTTCCTCCACCCTGAAGTGAAGAGAAACATAACAAGAAAATAAATTTAATTTGGATAAGCCACTTCCCAAGTGATGTTACAATTTGGGGGGGGGAGGGGGTAGAGTGGCTGATTTCAGTATGAAAAAAAATACGTTTACTTTCATAGATGGAATTTTTGGCAATATTTATTAAACTCTAGAAGTAATAGTTAAATACGTTTTAAAAATGGAGCACTCCAATAATTTCCACAACTAGTTAAAACTCAGGCATAAATAATGTTTTTACACCACTGTATATTTCTCATTACACTTTAAAATGAATCACAGATTCTTTCTCTTGAAACCTCTTAAAACAATTACAGGTGAGATAATTTCCAAACAACCTTTATTTTTATTTCTCACTCCTATTCCCATTACTTTCCCATCAATACATTTATTCTCCCTTTATGCATGAACTATTATAAGCAGTCACCATTTAATAAGTAAGTTCCCTGCTTACTCTGAGTACTCAATGTTTATTTTACTTAAATTAGCACAATATGAGCTCATAAATGTTTATATGTCTCTCAGGGTATGAGTGCGCTGGTACCTCTTCCCAGACCTTTCTTGCGATGGGGCCTGGTGTCTCGTCCAGCAGTCCAGAGATGTTGCCTCTTCTTCAGAAACCTCTCCAGTCCAGGGATGTCCAACATCCTACTGCCTGCCTACAAAATCTCAAAAATGAAAACCTGTCCTGGTGTTGAAGCTGAGTCTGCAGCCTATTTGTTTTTATTAAAGTTCAGACCTAGACTTTAGTCACTGTCCCTAAGTTAATCAAAAAATAAAAGATAATTGGGAATCCCTAACTAAATTCCACATTTACTCAAACACACTCAACCAGAGTTACATCCCTTTTTCTTCCATATTTCAGGAAAATCCTTTTTCAGGAATCTGTATTTTAATCCTCTTAAGAAGCCACAATAGAAAATAAACTGCGCTCCAGAAATCTGAAATCACCCAGTTCATCTTTGAGTCTCAGCTCCCAGCAGCTCATCAAATTGTTACAGATATCAACTTCCTATGCATCCTGTGCACAGATCAGCACAGCTCTTCAGACTCAGGAGTTAAACTCCTCTTTCAGGAATTTTTGTTTAAAATTCCATTCAAATACTTCTAGTATATAGCTGCTTCGTAGTTTCTCTTCCCTAGCTCTTTAACAGAAGCCAGACCAGTTTTCCCTGAAGTTCAAGGCTGTCAGCTTTACTTGCCAGCAACCACCAGTTGGTTTTATATGTAGTTTTAAAACCAGTTTCTTATTCATCTATTTACCAAGGAAATAATTGAAATTTTAGCTGCGCCTCAGCTCAGATCCTCTCTTGTTTTAGACCCTGATCTCATCAATACAACTATCAGAGTCCTTGTCAAGAGCAGTTTCAGCTCTGCCAAATAAAAGCCTGTATTTCTCTTCGGTGCTCAATAGGACTTCCACGGAAGTGTCAATCACCTTCTTTCTCTCCACTTTTCACAAGTCAAATATCTTTTACTCCTGCTCTTTATAAATACCAACTTTTAAACCTAAAACTCCACTTCTCACACTCCACACTCTTCATACACAACCTGTCTTCTTTCTTCACCGGCTCCAACTGCCAGTTTCTCTGCCTAGCAACCAAAGTTCTCTGGACAGCAGCAGAAGTGCTCCTTTACTGCTAAACCCCAAGATAGTCCCAGGGGCCATCTATGGAGCAGCCAAATCCAACAGACTGTTCCAAAACAGCACTATTTTTCATCTAATTAATGGTTTTAGTACATATCTGTGACTTCTTTTTAAAAACATAAGCAGTCAGCTAAAAGGACATAAAACTGCATTACAGAAATGTACTTTCACAGCCTGGCTGCTAAAAACAGCCCCTGCCACCCTGTAGAGCCCCAGCCAGGTAAACCTTAATTTAATTTCATCCATCTGGTTATCTTTGTGAAATTTTTCATCATCAGCAGCAGTGTTGGAAATTGAGGACTCCTTTCCTGTCAGAAAGCTTCCAAGATGGCCGCCACGTCAGAGCGTTTACCTTCATCAGCTATGTTTCCTTCCACCCAAAAGACTGTTCTGAGCTCTCAAGAACTGTGTGAATGAAGTCAATCCTCTCTGTAGTTGGAAATGTGCCAAATGGCCAGCTCTCAGCAACAGACACCGAGAAAGATCTACAACTTTATCAGTTTCTACTAGTTACTTGGATGACTCCCTTTCTCCTCTTCCTGGGATGATAATGGCTCCTGCTGTACTTGTTACAACCCCTGGGAACTGTAGTCCTAATGCTGTGGCAAAGTTTAATCAATGAATAAGTCCAGGAGTCAAATGACAGGGTCCAAGCCAGTTTATTGTGCACAGGCCCAGTCAGTCAAAGCTTCAAAAGGAACTGAGCAAAGTTTATACAGAGACATAACCATTTATACCTCTTTTTCAGTTTGATACATGAGAACTTTCTATTGGTTCCAACTCGATACATGCAAACTTCTCATTGGTTCTACATTCCCTTCATTTGTCCAATTAGAAATCCCTCCGGAACCTAGCAACCGGCCCCCTCCCTTAGGATTGATTGAACAATGGTACAGTTCTTGATTTCGTTACTTCTCTACTGCAAGGTTATCCTTAGCTCCAGGAATGCATATATTGAAACATTTCTGTTCTTTCACACACAAGAGAATAATGGAAGACTTATGAATTCATAAAAACTTCTTATTAAGCAGTTTAACACAGTTTTCTCATTTTTCACAGATTTTTGGTTCTTTTCTAGCTATAATGGGAGTTAGGATCCAGGCCTAACTTACAGGCCTTTCATAGTAGCAGGCCATGCTAGGCCATAGCCTACCACATTCCTCCCTTTGATTATTCTCACCTGTAAGTGAGGAAGGGTGAGAATTAAATCACTCATTAGTCAATTAACACATTATACTGGTGTAATAGCATCATCATCGTGGAGTATAGGGTAATACTACCACATAGCTAATACTTTAGCAGCTGCCTTCCGCTCTATAGTGTTATCAATTGATGATGTTATCATGCGTAAGCAAAGGGGTAGGAGACAAGGGAGCAATAAGCATATGGCTAATATGAATAGTACAATAAACATAAGGGCTTTCAGACCACCAATCCAGGAAAACAATGAACCAAACCACCCATCCATCTTTAAACTGTGCCAGGTCTGGACAGGCACAAATGTCTGCTCTCTCATCTGGGTAGCTAGATCTTCAACTACATGCCCATTATTATCAATCTGTAAGCAACAATTACTTAGATTCAATTTCCCACATACCCCACCTTCAGCTGCTAACAAATAATCTAACACTAAAGGTTAGATGGTCTACTTATAGAGGGTATTAACTATGCAAAAGTATACTAAGGAGCTCCCTCCAATTAAATAAGCTATAGACCGATGTTAAATAGTGTGGTAATATACTCTTGAACCTATTGAGGGGGTACCCAATTTCAGTGGTAAAAACCGCTTATAAAAGAGCGCTCTACAATAATAGGGGGTTATTATTACAACCCCGTAGGGTTAAACTCAATGAGGAGATGGATGAAGATAGCATCAATCTGATCACTCGATACTCCCCTTTGAGTGGGTCCATACAACGCGTTTTGAAGAAACATCAAAATGTATTGAGCACACTTCCTGGTTTACAAAATAAGCATATTCGCTGTGTGTGGACGCGTTCGCCAAATCTTAAAGAGAAGCTGAGCCCCGCCAAATTACAAGGAGCCCAGCCGATGAGAGATGTTGGTGGAGGACATAGAAAATGTGGTCAATGTACTATCTGCAGTGTAACTGAAGATATTGATGATTTTACTTACCATGGGAAACATTTTGTTTTACGGCATCAGACCTCCTGTGTCACGGACCATATAATCTATGGCATTAGGTGCCCATGCGGGCTGCTGTATGTCGGTCAGACTGCCCGTCAACTAAAAGTTCGGTTGGGTGAACATCGCAGTCGAATTCAGTGTAAAATACTTGAGGCACCTTTAGTGGCTCATTGTTTGCAATATCAACATGAATTTCAAGACCTGCGACACTTTGGATTGGATCAGGTACTAGGAGGTAGTTCCGGTAGATCCAGAATACAAACCCTTTTATTAAGAGAACAAAAGTGGATATACAAGCTGCAATCGGTTTCCCCGGGAGGCCTCAATAGTATGATTGAATGGAGAGCGTGCCTATGAGAATCAATTGTCAGTAGTATTCGTCGTTTAGAAGTTAGTTCAGTAACGTTATTCACACACTGCAAGTGACGTCATGGTCAAGCCACCATTTAACAACTTTGAGTTAGATTTGAACCCCCATGTGCGGCGTTTTTTGAGAGGGCTGGTTAGCCATAGATAATGCGCTGGTAATCGCACAAGCCTATTCTTGTGAATAATTCAGTCCAGATAAGGTAGGAGTATTTATTGAACAGTCATCCAACAATGATTTCTTAAGAAAGATGTTATTTGTAGTAACGTTTTTGCATTTCTTTATGGATAGTGCTAATTTACAGATTGCATACCCCTGAAGAAGAATTGAAACGTGGAACAGGTACCAGAGAGGTGGCGTTGGGGCAATTGCAATATTGACACGATTTACAAAAACTGGATCAAAACTTAAGATAAGTCTGATTTTTGAGAGATTATAAAGTTTGGTATACAACCTTAAGAACCTTAGCTATATGGTCGTTGATGCTATTGGAGCACATAGCTCATGAGAGATTCATCCAGAGCAGTGCCAGCTTTTGTCTGAGACCATTGGTTCTTATCATAAAAGTATTTTAATGAATACAGTAAAGTGGAAAATGTGAATTAGGTTCAAGAGTATATTACCACACTATTTAACATCGGACTATAGCTTATTTAATTGGAGGGAGCTCCTTAGTATACTTTTGCATAACAAATAATCTAAAGCTAAACGATTTTGATAAATGGCCGTGCGCATTTGCGTACTTTGCTTTGCCAGAAGGGTTAGTGCTTTATTAGTTTCATTGGTTATTATTTCAACAACAGCTTGCAAACGTATTATTCGATTAATCATATAAACAGGAGTACGATATCCCCAAGTCCCATCCTGCTCCCAGGTAGCAGGTCCATAGCATGAGATGATTCTTTCAGGTGGCCATTCTTCAGATGATGCGTCCCATTTGTCCCATTGGCCTATCTTCAGGGCCTCCTTCAGCTGTCGACTTCTGTACACAGGATATCCCAGCTGTTCTCCCTGGGATGTAGGCAGAAGGAAAAAGGAAGGTCGTATGGTTCCCAATACACATGCACCTCCCCAATGGTGAGGAAGTCTGGCATATGCTCGGGTTCCGCAAATCCAGTACAGTCCAGGTGGTGCTTGCCAAGAATTATATGCTGCTAAGTTAGTCCAGATACTGGCAAGTTTGGGGAACTGAACTAGAGGATTGGAAGGTTCAGTAGTGTTGACTCCTGACCACCATGACGTCTTCTTAGTGGTACTGTTGTAGAACTTCTGATTGAGACAGACCAGCTGCCCCACTTCCATATTAAACAATGGTCCATAGCGAGAAAAGCATAAGTTACCTACAATGGAGTGAGCCAATACCCATTCACTTGTGGTATTGTGTATATTAGTCTGATTATATGGAATAGAATAGTTCAGTTCTTGTGCCTCCCAAGGCCATTGGTCTCCCATCGTTGTTCCTCCACAAAACAAACAGTCTGAAACATGGAGACTAGATGCAACTGCTCCCGCTAATTCAAGGAATAAGTTCTGGGAGGCAGGAGGAATTTCAAACTCTGATTTCATGGCTTCATAGAAGGAGTGATGTATGCGATAGGGTGAGGACACATGGGTTTTGGTGTTTAATTGCAGATATAAAATAGTCCCAGGATCTATACCTCCTCCTGCAATACGCAACCCAAACTTGTATCCTTGCTTCCAGTGGCTGGGGTTGACTATGAGAAGTTGCAGGGGATTACAGGCACCTTTCTGGCATTTCTTGGGTTCTGGTAGTCTGATCTTTGTTAAGCTCCCTTTGCGATGATCACCATCTTGTCCCGTAGGTGCATTCTTCCAGGTAGCAAAATATACACAGTCCCATTTTGGGCAAAAGTAATCATGTCTAGATGCGGTGGTGTAAATGGTGGCTGCAGAACTCTTTCCTGTACACCGTCCCCATCCGTAGGCTCCTTCTGGACACATGTATTTATCATCATGGTAGTATGCTCGGTCCCATGATCCACATCTGTGGTAAGCATTTCTACTGATTGCATCACAAGCATCAAAGTTCAAGATAATAGGTTTTGTGGGGTTGGTGAGGGGTTTTGTCGCATTCAGGATGGCTCCGTCTTCATCATTCCAACGTATCTCGAATGTATAATATGAAGGGTTTTGTCGAGGGTTATAACAAGTCTTACTTTTCCCCTTTGTGCAAATATTCAGTTCGGTGCCATTATAAATACACCTCAGGTGTTAGTCAATTCAACAGAGGGTAGCTATCAGCAAAACAGTATAAATATCCCTCCAGTAAATTACCTAGGCTATGCATTTATTATATTACTCTTTCCAACATTTAATTGATTAACTTCTTGAGGTCTCAGACTGTACCAGGCGCTGGCTACAACGGACATAGTCCTTAGCCTCAGCCCTAATTTGCATCAACGACCTCTAGCAAATAGTGCATCAGTGTGTACAATCTTGTCGTTCAATATTTATTCTTCAAAATATTATTGTTTTAAACAGTTCCATATTCAAAATGTTGTGCTTTTTTTAAGTATGATAAAAATATCGTGCTTATCTTAGCATTGAAAAGTACCCCAACACCACCTTCCGGGTCCGTGCGTGCATTTCACAAATGTGGGTTTCTTCAGGGGGAATAGAAAATCTCAAGCACTCAATCCAGTATCTTCTTAAATTTTTGCGCCATCAATATGAAGGGATCTAAAGAATGCAGCACTGTCAATACAACGGTTACAATTAACCCTAGTGCATGCCACTCATTAAATACTTAAAATGTTTATTGATCTTTTAAGGAAATGTCTGCAAGGTGAGTCGCAATGGAGTCTCGGGATCATTCACTGACGTCCATTGGCCAGGATCAGGAGCAGCTGCCGGCTTCACTCGACTGTGGTGGATCCAGAGTTCAAATTCTGCAACTTTCACTGCCATGGGGGTTGATAGGATGATGACGTAGGGTCCCTTCCAATGCGGCGCCAGCGAGGTCTTTCTCCACTCTTTCACCCACACGGACGTTCCTGGCTTGAAGGGATGTAGAGACTTGGTCAGGTTGATGGGTAGTCGATCTTGCACCCACGTTTGGAGTTTCTGCAAAACAGAACCTAAAGCTAATAGTTCTTGTCTAGTTATTTCAGATCCTATCTGTCTCATGTCTCCCTTTATTCCCTGCACTATGGGTGGAGGTCGCCCATACAAAATCTCAAAAGGGGAGACTCCTAAGGATCAGGTGGGAGCTGAATGTATCCTAAGAAGGGCTATGGGGAGAACTTGGAGCCACTTCAGGTGTGTTTCTTGACAAAGCTTGGATAACTGAGTTTTCAAGGTTCTATTCATACGTTCTACTTTCCCTGAGCTCTGGGGTCTGTAAGCAGTGTGCAACTTCCATTTTATTTGCAGAGCTTGAGCTAACTGTTGGGCTACTTGAGATACAAATGATGGACCATTATCTGACCCTATAGTTGATGGTATTCCAAATCGGGGAATGATCTCATGGAGCAATACCCTAGTGACGTCTCGGGCTTTCTCAGTTCGGGTGGGGTAGGCTTCTACCCACCCTGAAAATATGCAGACTAACACTAACATATAGTGATATCCATTTGCACGGGGCATTTCAGCAAAGTCTATCTGTATATCACTCATTGGGGTCACCGCTACTGACTGAACTCTTGGGGGTGGAACAGGACCTTGCTTAGCATTATTTTTGGCACATATCAGACATTGCTGTGCCACCGAGGTGGTCAGGGATCCTAGCAGTGAAATACAGAAATGTGGTCTCAGGGCTTTCTCCATGGCTGTTTTTCCATAATGTGTGGCTTGGTGAAAAGCTTGAACAAAGGCTGGCCCTAATGCTTCAGGAATGACTGTAGGACCTGGAGGTGGACTACCTTCTTGGGGTGGCAACACTATCCAACCTTGTTCTGTCAAAACTCCTCCCTCCTTTTCACAATAATAGTCTAACTCTCTTGTAGTGTATTGGGGTGCCCAGGAACTGAGGGGCACAGGGAATAGGACTGCTTGCATTACAGTATCTTGGGTCCTAACTTGTCCTGTGGTGGCTGCCTTTCGGGCTGTGGTATCTGCAAATCTATTCCCTCGGGTAACTTCTCCTGCTCCTGCCTGATGACCTCGGCAGTGCATGACTGCCACTTGTTTGGGGGCCCATACAGCATCTAATAACATCAATATCTCGGGCCCATACCTAATGGCCTTACCCCCTGAGGTGATCAACCCTCGCTCTTTATACAAGGCTCCATGTGCATGCAAAGTAGTGAAAGCATATTTGGAATCTGTGTACACATTTATGCGGAGTCCTTCTCCTAATGTCAAGGCACTGGTGAGGGCTATCAACTCAACTTTCTGTGCAGAAGTTCCTGGGGTCATGGCTGAGGACTCAACTACCAGATCAAGGATCACCACTGCATATCCAGCACAACGATGTCCATTGATGACCAAACTGCTTCCATCCACAAAGAAAGTCCATTCTGGGTCCTCTAGAGGGACATCGGTCAAATCAGGGTGACTTGAAAATACAGTGTCCATGGTTTCTAAGCAATTATGATCAGGTGGCCCAGGACTAATTGGAAACAATGTAGCAGGGTTCAGAGCTTGACTAACTTTCAACTGTATCCGGGGGTTTTCACACAGCATGCTCTGGTACTTCAACATTCGTGCATTGGTTAGCCAGAAGTTTCCTTTGTGTTCCATGAGAGTCAGAACAGAGTGTGGCACAGTGACTTGAAGAGTTTGTCCTAGTGTAAGTTTGTCTGCTTCGCCCACCAGGAGGGCTGTTGCTGCAGCAGCTCTCAAACAAGGGGGCCATCCTTTTGCAACTACATCCAATTGTTTTGACAGATAGGCTAATGGTCGCTGCCAGGATCCAAGAGATTGAGTCAATATTCCCAATGCGTTTCCTTGTGACTCATGGACAAAAAGATGGAAAGGCTTCTGAACATCTGGAAGACCTAAAGCTGGGGATGACATCAGAGCCTTTTTCAAAGTCTGGAATGCTACATCTTGCTCAATTCCCCAATCTAGTGGGGATTTTTCCATTCCTTTGGTGACTTGGTATAGTGGTTTTGCAATCAGGGCAAAGTTGGGGATCCATATGCGACAATATCCCGCGGCCCCCAGGAAGGCTCTCACTTGCCTTCTAGTGGTTGGAATGGGGATATTACATACCGCTTCTTTGCATTCTGGTCCTAAACGTCGGATTCCACTGGACAACTGGAATCCCAAATACTTGACTTCAGTTTGGCATAGCTGTGCTTTGGCTCTTGAGACTTTGTATCCAGCATCTTTGAAAAGGTACAAAAGTTCACTAGTAGCTTGTAGGCATTCATTTTCTGAGTTGGTGGCTATGAGCATGTCATCTACATACTGAAGAAGAACCCTCTTTCCTGGGTCCACTGGGTAACTTGAGAGGACTTGATTCAGGGCAGCACTGAAGAGAGTAGGTTAATTCTTGAATCCTTGGGGTAATCTGGTCCAGGTGAGCTGACCCTGCCTTCCTGTTGTGTGGTCTTGCCATTCAAAAGCAAATAAAAGTTGACTGGTGGGTGCTAGGCGCACACAGAAAAAGGCATCTTTCAGGTCCAGGACGGTGAAGTGAGTAGCCTCAGCGGGGATCAATCCCAAGAGAGTATAAGGGTTTGGTACTACTGGGTGTATAGTTTCAATTGCATCATTTACTCGTCTTAGATCTTGTACTGGGCGGTAGTCCCCTGTCCCAGGCTTCTTTACTGGGAGAAGGGGGGTGTTCCAAGGTGACTGGCATTCCTTAAGAAGTCCGTACTTCAGCAGTTTCATCAAATGGCAATGGATTCCTTCTATGGCTGGTCGAGGGAGAGGATACTGCTTCACATGCACTGGTTCCACTCCTGGCTTGAGGG
Organism: Ichthyophis bannanicus; assembly: GCA_033557465.1. Classification (NCBI taxonomy): domain Eukaryota; kingdom Metazoa; phylum Chordata; class Amphibia; order Gymnophiona; family Ichthyophiidae; genus Ichthyophis; species Ichthyophis bannanicus. Next base: position 1,334,859,909 of record CM066032.1, on the reverse strand, counting down.
TGACAATGACAGGGGCTATGTTCTTCGCTAGGCCCGGTGGATTATCTTCTGCCCATACTTCAGGTGGGGCTATGAGGTTGGTAGGTATACAGGGACTAGTTGACTTTATTGGAGGTGCACTATAGAACCGCCATTCTTCTTCTCGGGGAACAGTAAGCACCATCAATCCAGCAGGCTTTGGGTTCACAGTCATTTTCATTTCTCCCCCTTCAGCAAAGGATATTTGGGCCTGGAGCTTGGCAAGCATGTCTCGGCCCAATAGTGGAATAGGGCACTCAGGCATATACAAGAACTGGTGTGTTATCTTCTGTCCCCCTAGTTCACACATGCGGTTCTGCAAAAATGACTTTGTGGCTTTATTTCCAGTGGCTCCCACAATGGTGACAGATCGTGAGGACAGAGGAGCTACTGGCTTGGCTACTACTGAATGTTCTGCTCCTGTATCTACCACAAACTCCATGTATTGGTCCCCTATCTTTAAACTGACCATAGGCTCCTGGGGACCCAGGGTGAACTTGGAGCCTGGTCTGGCCTAGTCTTCATCTATGTCGTCCAGGTCATAGCCCGTTGCTACTGCCACTCCCTCAATGGCTTCCTCCCTCTCCTGCTGGAACTGTGTTCGGTTCATTCCTCCCCTCCTTCAAAATCATCCTCCTGGCCTTCAGGGACTCCCTCCTCCCCTTGCAGGGGCGGAGTCCAGATGCGGGCACTCATTTCTCCAATGTCCTTCTTCCTTGCAGTAGGCGCACTGATTTGCACCCAATTGAGGCCTTTCACTTCCGTGGCCTCTTCCACGTCCTCTGGTCCTTTGATTAGGAAAACCTCCTCCACGTCGTTCGGGTTATAGCAGCAGCAAGAAGATCTGCCTTCTTCTTCATCTTTCGTTCACTTTCTCTGTCTCGTTCATTTTCACGATTCACAAATACTTTCTGAGCGACTTCCATTAACTGAGCTGTATTCATGCCCGCAAATCCATCCAATTTCTGCAATTTTCGCTTTATGTCTCTCTGGGACTGACTAACAAAGGCCGCATTTACCATGCGTAAATTTTCCTGAGCGGCGGGATCATATGGGGTATACAATCTATAAGCTTCAGACAACCGCTCATAAAAGGCCGCTGGGCTCTCATCTGGACCCTGGAGAACTTCCAATACTTTCCCGATATTCATGGCCCTCTGGCCTCCCTTCTTCAGGCCCTGCAATAAGGCCTGGCGAAATCTGGTTAGGGCCGCCACCCCCCTTTCCTCATTCGGGTTCCACCCGGGATCTTCATTGGGATATTCTGCAACAGCTGCTTGCGGGGGATTTATTGCTCCCCTTTCTACAGGGTTCTCTTCTAACCAACGGAGGGCTGCTTGCCCGATTCACCCTCGCTCTTCAGTAGTAAAAAGGGTAGACAGGAGCTGGTGACAATCGGCCCAGGTAGGCTGATGGGTTTGCATAATGCTAGACATTAATTCTGTTAATTCCTGAGGCTTGGCTGTGTAGGAAGCATAATGCGTTTTCCAGTTTAATAAATCTGTGGTGGAAAAGGGTACATAAACTAAGCTGGTTGGTCCTGGCGCCATCTGGCCCTGATCATTTAAAACAGGTATTCCAGGCACTTGGCGTAATGGCATTAGGTGCCCTGCTTTCTCCTTCTTGGGAGTTACGCTTCTTAAATCATAAGGCTCCCGGACACAAATATCCTTGGTGGGTGACCCTGAACTGGCAGGAGAGCCTCCGCTTTCTATCTCGTCAGAGGACTCGAGTCCCCCTGCTGTGCTTGGGCCTGACTCGGGACTTTCACTCGGGGTAGGGCGCTTTTTAGGCTCTTGTATCAGTATTTTCTGGGGCTCTTCCTCTTCTGGCTCTACTTCAGGTTGTGGTGCTGTGGGGACTAACTTCTGTGGGTGCTGGGGTAACCTATCCAGAATATCTGGGGACTCTGGGTCAGAATACACAGGTGACCTTTCTTCTTTAGCTTTTTTGGTTCCCCTAGTAGTAGCTACAAATATTTTACAGCGCTCCTCATAGCAGCGCTTCATCCATGAGGGCTGCTGCTCACACACACTTAACCAGGAATCTATATAGGGGAACTGGTCAGGATACACTCTTAATATGAGTTGATGAAGTTGTAAAACTGTCTCAAAATCAAAGGTGCCCCCTCGGGGCCATGAAGCAGCTAATGCAGGCCACTCCCTTTCACATAACATTTTTAATCTGGATGGAGTCATTTTCATACCATAATCACCCGAAAATACTTTATGGAAATTCTTGATCATACATGCCAACGGAGTTTGCGTGGACTCCGTCCCTCCCATAATCTAAACGCACCTACGTACACTACCTACGTACTCAACGTACCTGCATACGTTACGTGCCCTACGTCCCTACATACACGTAATGACGTACAAGACAACGAACAATAAGGATAGGTAGTATGGCTGTAGGTAAGGGGTCCGTACAACCCACAGAATACTGGGGGGGACAAACACCACTCGCTTCCTCCTGTTCGCGACCTGGGCGCGGTCGCCCGGCCAGGAACTGCGCTACTTAGGAGTCCGCTCTCGCTCGGTCTGTATTTCAAGACCTCCCACTCACACAAGCAAGCATATTTCAACAAGATATCATATTTCAATATTTCAAGTGCCCAGGTTTTCTGACTAACTGACTATTCCAAACAAGAAGGGTCGATGGCTTCGGCTTCCGCTTTCCTTACGCGGAGCTTACTAGGACCGTCCTTATGGGAGGTGATCAGGCTCCCTTGTCTCGCCCACACTCATGCGAGATTTCCCAGTTAGTCTATACCAAATATACCAAATCAGTCCTGCGCACGCAAGACGGTGTCCCAGGCTGTTCTTTCTGACTATCGAATCACAAAAATGTCTTCTCACCGGATCCGGTCTCCGATACCACACCAGCTTCTGAGTTGGAACCTGGACTCCCACGGGTCGGAGGTGTTGGCCAGCTGGACCCGATGGCCCGCCGAGGCAGGCGAAACCCTCTCCGGCACAAAGGGGCTGGCGGCGCCTGAGGTTTCCCCCGCGGTCAGACAGACACAGTTCCAACCGGGCCAAACCTCAAGGCGAATTGCGTGGATTATTCACTTGAATACCATTTACCACTCGCACTTCCCGGCCAATGCACCAAGAATATGCTGTGGCAAAGTGCAATCAATGAATAAGTCCAGGAGTCAATTGACAGGGTCCAAGCCAGTTTATTGTGCACAGACCCAGTCAGTCAAAGCTTCAAAAGGAACTGAGCAAAAGTTTATACAGAGACATAACCATTTATACCTCTTTTTCAGTTTGATACATGAGAACTTTCTATTGGTTCCAACTCGATACATGCAAACTTCTCATTGGTTCTACATTCCCTTCATTTGTCCAATTAGAAATCCCTCCGGAGCCTAGCAACCGGCCCCCTCCCTTAGGATTGCTTGAACAATGGTACAGTTCTTGATTTCGTTACTTCTCTACTGCAAGGTTATCCTTAGCTCCAGGAATGCATATATTGAAACATTTCTGTTCTTTCACACACAAGAGAATAATGGAAGACTTATGAATTCATAAAAACCTCTTATTAAGCAGTTTAACACAGTTTTCTCATTTTTCACAGATTTTTGGTTCTTTTCTAGCTATAATGGGAGTTAGGATCCAGGCCTAACTTACAGGCCTTTCATAGTAGCAGGCCATGCTAGGCCATAGCCTACCACACTAAGATTCCTTCGGCCTTGGAATTTGCTGCTCTGCAAAATAAAGAATCTATATTAACTGACTTTCTTTTGCCATCTGGGAAAATATCAGAGCATTTTTAATTACCTAGCCCTGGGATAGAAACATAGAAACATGACAGCAGAAAAAGACCACATGGCCTGCTCTTCCATCAACTTCAATAGTGCACTTTCTTCCTTTAGAGATCCTCTATGTTTGTCCCACGCTTTTTTGATTTCAGATACTGTCCTCATCTCTACCACTTCCACTGGGAGACTATTCCACTCATGGGGATGGATGGTACAGTGGATGTGTTTTCTTTTCAAAGTGCTGTCTCCAAGATGACTGCTGAGCTGCCCAGCCTCAATTTGATATCAGTCTGACCTCATTACTTCAACAGATAGTCCCAAGATATCATTAATCCTGGCATCTGCTGCTGTACAAAATACAGAATTTTTATTAACTAACATTTGTTTGCCATCTGAGAAAGAATCAGAATATTTATACTTATCTAGTTCTGGGATAGGGATGGATGGAGAAGTTGATGTATTTTCTTTTCAAAATGCTGTCTCCAAGAGGGATGAAAATGCTGGGCTTCCCAGCTGCGATTTGATGTCAAGGTCTGATGTTGTTGCTTCTGCTGCTAACCTCCAAGATTTCTTCAGTCCTAACATCCGATGCTTTGCAAAACAAAGAATCTTTATTAGCTGACATTTATTTGCCAGCTGGGAAAGAATCAGAGCCTTCCTTGGCGCTTACCTGCTTCTAGGATGGAATGGATGGTGAAGCTGATGTGTTTTCTTCTCAACGTACTGTCTCCAACATGGCTGTTGGGCTTCCCAGCCTCAGTCTGATATCAGAATCTGATATCACTACTTCTGCTGCCATGACTGACAGTTCCAAATGGCAGAGGGCGGGGTTTCATACCAAGCCTGCTATTACTGTGGAAATGTTAATGAATGAATCATCATCTGTATCATTCCTTAAAACTGTGAGTATTGTTCCTTTGCAGGGCCAACACAACCCACTGTGCAAACTGTGTGCTTGCATGGGGTGACAGCCTCGGGGGAGTGGCATGGTTGGTTCAGTGAGCTGAGCAGGCCAGCTGGGAGACAGATGAGCAGCAGTTGGCACAGTCAGCTGGTCCTGGTGGCAGGTAGTGGGTGGTGGATAGACTGTAAAAATTGGGCCATTTGTGCAGTGCATGCATGGGCTTCAAAATCTCATGTTGATTTCTGGAGCCATTAGCTAAGTGGCCAGCGGCACTTCCTGCACCACAATCGTCTCTCTGAATGGCGGAGCTGCGCAGGGCAGGACATTTGCACTGATCTCATGGTTTGAGAGATTAATGCAAACCTCCTGTCTCGTGTGGCTCTACCATTTAAGGAGCCAGTCATGGTGCAAGAAGTTGTTCAATTGAACTCTGGAAGAGTACAATGGGTAAGATGGATGATGGATGAAGGGTGGATGAGAGAGAGAGAGAAAAAAAAAAGATTGGGGCAAGGTTGTGGGGTTAAGAGAGAGAGACACTAGGGGATGGCTAATTGGGGTTGGTGTTATCAGAGAGAGACACTGGGTGAAGCCTGATGGGGCCTTAAGGGAAAGAGAAACAGATTAGGAGACAGCTGGAGGGAGAGGGTATGAAAGAGAAAGAAGCAGCTGGGGGATTATGAGAGAGACTGAGAGAAAAACAGAGAGAGAAACAGAGTGGAAGAAGCCTGTGAGGCGGATCATAAGAGAGAGGAAACGAGTGACACAGACATACACACCCCCACATACAGTCCCTGTCTCTTGGGATGACAGACACATATGCACACAGCCTCTCTGATACTCCAAGAATCCCTCAACACTCCACATGACACATATACATGCACACAGCTCCTGACACTGCCCTTGGCAGACACACACATGAATGCATAAAGCCCCTGACATGCCCCATTGCACACACATACATATACACACACACACACACACACACAAAGCCCTCAACTCGCCCTATGACACACACACACACACACACACACACCCCTCAACTCGCCCCATGGCACACACACACATATACACACACACACACACACACACACGCAAAGCCTTCAACTCGCCCCATGACACACACATACATATACACACACACAAAGCCCTCAACTCGCCCCATGGCACACGCATACTGTTGTCACCCTAGCCTGGGCCAAAGGCAGGGCTGCCAGTGTTAGTCCTTAAATAAAGAATTATACTATTCTTGTCCACAGCTTGGACTTCTGGGACTTGTAGTTGTTTCTCCTTATTTAAAGACAGTAGTGTGAAACCGATGGTTTTTAAAGGCAAACAAGAATTTATTTATCTTCCCCAAAAACGCTAAGGCTCAACACAAACATTAGGATTCTTCTCCAAGCAATAACATCAGGAAATTATACACAAACTGGAACTGAAGCTGCTTCATAAGCCTTTTAACATGTGTAGCTGTTTTCATCGAACATTCAACAAACAAAACATAGTTTCTTCCTTCAAGCAAAGCAAAATGTCCATTTCTATCTTCTGCTTCTTTTGTAAATCAAACACAAGTTGTGCATGTATTCTTTTCATCAGAAGTGGTTCCTAGCATTAACACGGCTAGGCTAACTCTTCCTGTTTCTTCAGTGCTTTCCAGGTTAAAGACTTTTTATCAGAAAGCTTTCAATCTGCTTTCTGGCACAATGAACAGTCCATTGCTAGCTCCTCAGTTATAGAATCCTGCTCAGGACAGTCTACCTGCGTTTCTTTTTGCTCTACAGCATGTACGTCTGACTCTGAGCTTTCATGAACTGTTTCTGGCTTAATGCTCGGTAAGAGCTCCTGGATTTCTCTCCACAGGTGCTCTCCACAATAAGGAATGTTTGTACCTGGAATGTGAGGATCCTTTCTCTGGATCAACTGCCTCAGTTCTTCTAACTTGTTCAGCCCTGGTTCTTTGTACCAAGCTGGGTTCTGGTCACTTCTAGCTGTGACTTTGTCCACCCACCTTTTGGCAGCTTGAACTCTCTGAGCTGGACCACGAACCATTTGAACTGCAGCCTGACCTTTGTCAGCAATTCTCCTAGCCACACCTCGGCTGGCTTCAGGACTAACAGCACTCCTCCTGCAAGCCTGGCTTTCTTTATGGCTGTTACTTTCACTGCTGAGATCCTTACTGAAGTCTTCACTGTTCTCCTCCCCGGTGATCTCCTTTCTGTTCCCCAGCCTTCTCCTCGGTGATCTCCTTTCTGTCTCCCTGGGTTTATAAGGCTGTTTCTTAACTAGCGTACACTGCTTCCTACTCAGGTGTTTTTCATTACTCCCCAAGCCTGCACTTAGGTTAGCAGAGCTTGGGTGTGGCCTGCCCTCAGTAACTGCGTGTTTTCTTCCTTTACCTGCACTCTGAAAGCTGTGAATTCCCTGCCTGTCTCTCTGCTTAAAGGGATATTTACAATTTTCCTCTATTTCCATGGGCTCAGCCGAGCTCTCCTCATCACAATACATATATATATACACACACACACACACAAAGCCCTCAACTTGCCCCATGGCACACACATACATATACACACACACACAAAGCCCTCAACTCGCCCCATGACACACACATACAAAGCCCTTGACACTTTCCATGACACACACACACACACACATGCACAAAGTCCTCGATACTCCCCATAACAAATACACATGCCTGCATGAAGCCCTCGACACTCCCCATGAGACACACACCTACATGCATGAAGCCCTCGACACTCTCTATGACACACACAAATACACACACATATAAAGCCACGACACTTCATAACATACACACACACACACACACTGGGCTCTGAGGGGTGGACAGTGAGAGGCAGATGCTGGACTCTAAGTGGTGGATGGAGAGGATGGGAGTGGCAGAAAGACATGTTGGGATCTGAGGGGGGACAGAAAAAGAGAGAGATGCTAGGCTCTGAGGTGTGGACAGATGATGACATTTGAATGGAAAGAGATGCTGTAAATAAAGACATGGAGAAAGGAATTAAAGGGAAAAGAAAGACAGGAATAGAAAAGACAGAAGGAGCAAGGAAAAACAGCAAATGGACAGCAGACACTGGAAAGAGATTTAAGAGAAGACAGAGTAGCAGAAGAGAGAAAGGAGCCATTGTGACTGAAAAGCCAATGCTCAGACCACAAAAGTAGAAAAAAGCGTGGTTACTCACCTGTAACAGGTGATCTCCGGGGACAGCAGGAATAAGTCTTCACATATGGGTACTGTCGGCACCGATGGAGCCTGCGTGGGAACGCTCCCCAGCGTCCAAAAGGAAAGCTTTTGGGAGCATCCCACCACACATGCGTGCTGCCTTCCCGCCCAACTACCTCTCTCACTTCAGTTGAGTTGAAAGCTGAGACCAAAGGAGAGAAGTAGAAGAAAAATAGAAAGAGAGAGAAAGACAACTCCTAGGGGAGGTGGGTGGGTTGTGAAGACTTATTCCTGCTGTTCCCGGAGATCACCTGTTACAGGTGAGTAACCACGCTATCTCCAGGAACAAGCAGGAATGTAGTCTTCACATATGGGGACTACCCAGCTAAAAATGCCTAGGGATGACCCCAGCATTTTGTGGATCTATGTAAGATGGGCCATGCTTCCTCTCAGGGACCTCAGGCATCCAAAAGTGGATGGTGGGAAGGAGTTGATCTAGGAATGGAAAAGATGCTGTAGTGTAGAACAACCTGACCGAACAAGACATCCCGACGGGAGTCCTTGTCTAAACAATAGTGGGCAGTGAAAGTATGTACAGAAGCCCAAGTTGCTGCTTTGCAGATCTCATCAATAGCAACTGAACGAAGATTAGCTGTTGAGGCTGCCATGGCTCTAACATTATGAGCCGTGACATGGCCTTCAAGAGGGATTCCTTTACTGTGATAGGTAAAGGAGATACAGTCTGCAATCCACTTAGAGAGAGTTCTCTTAGTGACTGGAAGTCCTAAATGACTAGAGTCAAAAGCCAGAAAAAGCTGAGAAGACTTTCTAAATGGCTGAGTTCTGTGAAGATAAAAAGCCAGAGCTCATTTACAATCTAAGCAATGAAGATTTCTTTTCGCATTAGAGGCATGAGGCCTAGGAAAGAAGACTGGGAGATAAACCGATTGGTTTAAATGAAAAGGTGATACCACCTCTAGCATAAAATGAGGGTGAGTCCTCAAGACTACTTTGTCATGATGGAACCTCGTATAAGGCGGGTCAGCCACTAAAGCCTGCAGTTCACTAATGCGTCTTGCAGAAGTGATAGCAATTAGGAAAATGACTTTCCATGAAAGAAACTTTAGCTCTGAAGTAGCTAAAGGTTCAAAGGGTGGCTTCATGAGTTGACCCAGAACAAGATTAAGATCCCATGCCACCGGAGGTGGATTGATGGGAGGTTTTGTTAAAAGGAGACCCCTCATAAATCTTGAAACAAAAGGATGAGAGGAAATTGGTTGTCCATCGAAGGGTTTATGAGATGCAGCAATAGCACTAAGATGGACTCTAACAGAATTGGTCTTGAGACCAGAAGCTGATAAGTGAAGAAGATAGTCCAGAAGGGACTCTACTGGTACGAAGAAGGGATTAAGTCCCCTCTGGGAACAACAGACTGAGAACCTCTTCCACTTAAAAGCGTAAGAATGCCTTGTGGAAGGTTTTCTGGAAGCTAGAAGAATATCCTTCACCTGCTGTGAAAGGCCTAGATCTTGAAATTTTATGCTTTGAGTAGCCAGGCCTTGAGATGAAGGGACTGGGGTTTGGGGTGCAGTAGGGATCCGTTGTTCTGGGACAGAAGATCTGGAGCACTCCCCAACTCCAGAGGAGTGGCTCGAGAGAGACATAAGAGAAGAGGATACCATGTTTGCCTTGGCCAACAGGGAGCTATGAGTATCATGCAACCTCTGTCTCTCTGGAGTTTGAATAATGTTTTGGGAATTAGGGGAATTGGTGGGAAGGCATAGAGAAAATCCTGGCCCCAATGGAGCAGGAATGCATCCCTCGCCTGACAATTTTGAGCTGGAAATCTGGAACAGTACCAGGGAAGTTTGGCATTCTGTGGACTTGCAAAGAGGTCTATGTCTGGTGTTCCCCAGACTTGAAATACTCGAGCAAGTTGATATGACTGGAGAGACCACTCGTGTGGCAACAGGACTCGGCTGAGCCTGTCCGCCCAAACGTTTTGAATGCCTGGAAGGTATACTGCCAACAAATGAATGTGATGCTCTCTGGCAAAGGCCCACAGTTGCAAAGCTTCGTTGCATAATTGCAGAGAGCCTGTTCTGCCTTGTTTGTTTAGGTAAAACATGGCAAATTGATTGTCGGTTTGCACCAGAACTGTTTTGTTTATGAGATGGAAGCAAAAGACTCGAATAGCATTGGAAATGGCCCTTAGTTCTAGGAGGTTTATTTGAAGAGAAGCCTCCTGTGGGGTCCAGAGACCCTGGGTAGACAGATCGCCCAAGTGGGCTCCTCAACCCAACTTGGATGCATCCATCATCAGGACAGCCTGAGGTAGGGGTTGCTGAAAAGGAGAGCCTACTGTAAGGTTTTCCAGAGATTGCCACCAATGCAGAGATGCAATCAGGCATGTGGTAACTCTGATCTTGTCTGACAGGCATCCTGAGGCCTGGGACCATTGGGAAGCTAAGGTCCACTGGGCCGCTCGCATGTGAAGGCGTGCATAAGGAATCACATGGACTGTAGATGCCATGTGTCCTAGAAGTCGAAGCATCTGTTGGGCAGTGAGGAAGGTTTGTAGCACTGCTTGAGATGCTAGTTTGATGATGCGCAGACAGCGAGGCTGAGGCAGGAAAACCTTTGACTGCTGTGTGTCCAAGCGAGCCCCTATAAACTCGAGGGATTGAGAAGAGATGGGGTGAGCTGGGACTTTGGAAGGTTTATGATCCATCCCAAGTACTGCAGTATTTGCATTGCTCGGGAAAGAGCATGACTTGCCTCTGGAGCTGACGGTGCTCGAATGAGCCAATCGTCTAAGTAAGGGAAAACAAAGATTCCTAGAGTCCTCATAAATGCTGCTACTACTGCCATGCATTTTGTGAAGACCTTTGGAGCAGAGGCCAGTCCGAAAGGAAGGACCCTGTATTGAAAATGTCTTCCCTTGACTAGGAATCGAAGAAATTTTCTGTGATCTGCATGAATAAGGATATGCATGTAAGCATCCCTTTAATCTAAAGAACATAGCCAATCTTGCCCATGAAGGTATGGAAGAAGTGTGCCAAGGGAGATCATCTTAAATCTTTCTCGGACTAAATATTTGTTCAGTTCTCTGAGGTCCAGGATTGGTTTTAGTCCCCCTGACTTCTTTGTAATGAGAAAATAGGGGGAATAGAATCCTGTGCCCTGCTGGGACATTGGAACCTCTTCTATAGCCCCTTGAGCTAGAAGAGTGGTGACCTCTTGCCACAACAGGTCTGAGACCGGTGGTTGAGATTTGAACTGTTTTATTAGCGTGGATGGGGGCAAGCTGAGGAAATGAAGCTTGTATCCCAGACTCACGATAGATAGAGTCCAATTTTCTAATGTGATTTGTTGCCATCTTTTGGCAAAATGGCAGATACGGCCTGGAATATTTAAAGGTTCTGGGCTTAGAACAGGAAGAATGGCTAAGTTCTCTAGACAACAGTCAAAGACCCTGAGGAGGCTGGGTCTGCTGAGCCTGCTGAGCCTGCTGAGCCTTCTGAGCTTGTGTCTTTCTTTGTCTAGTTTGTTGTTGCCCCTTCTGGGGAACATGTGTTTTGCTGGGTGGAAGATGGATAGAATTTTTTCTTTTTAGAGAAAAAAGGTTTTTTGAAAAACCTTTTCTTGGCTGGGTTAGCTGTAGATTTTGACAATCTGTCTAAAGTTGTATTATCAGTGTCAATTTCATTAGCTTTGAGCTGCCAATCCTTGCCAAAGAGATTTTCTCCTGTGCAAGGAATGTTACCCAATTTATCTTGAACCCATTCCTCAAGGTCTGAAGCTTGGAGCCAGGCAATACGACGTGCACCTATGGATATAGCAGAAGTTCTGCTAATACATTCAAAACAGTCAAAAGTAGCACGATTCATAAAATTAGAGACATTTTGAGCATGTTTGACCAAAGTCAAATGATCTGTTCGTTTATCCTCTTGAAGAAAAGGGTTCAAAAGCTCCAAGTCTTTTGTAACCTGTTCAAGAAACATTCCCATGTATAATATATAGGAACTGATTCTTGCTGATAGCATGGAGGACTAAAAGCATCGACGACCAAAGGCATCCAGTGTTCTAGACTCACGACCTGGTGGATTGGAAGAGTGTCTTTTAGCACTCTTAATCCGCCTCTTGGCGGACCCTACCACCATAGAATGATGTGGTAACTGAGTCTTCTGAAACCCTGGACAAGGTGGCACTCGATACATAGTGTCAAGATGTCTAGAATGTGGAGATACTGTTAAAGGAGCTTCCCACATTCTTAACATTAGATCATGTAAGATCTGGTGTATAGGAAGCATAGCTGCCTCCTTTGGAGCCAAAGGATATTGAAGAATTCTCAATTCTTCTGCCCTAGGCTCCTTTTCTGGTACTACTGTAATGGCAAGACCCTTTGCCATATCACGTACAAAATCATGAAAAGACATATCCTCAGGAGGGGACATTCTGCGTTGAGGAGAAAGAGTTGAATCTTGTAAAAGTTCAGCTCTGGTACCGGTGGAATCATCCGAGTCATCGGAATCGGAAGACTCAAAAGGAGGAAGCACCGGGTTCTCCCGAAGCAGATGACATCGGTACCACTTGATGTCGGTACCAAAACGAGTCGGTACCTGATCCCCCATGCTGGAGAGAGATTCCAAGCTCAGCATCGGGGGAAGCATGCCTGTTGAAACAGGTACCGAGGGCACTGGCACCGGTACCGGTATCGGTACTGGTGCCTTCGGAACCGTCTGCAGCGACCTTAGTGGTACCGAAGTAGCTAAAAGAGTCACTAGATTGCGTTCGATAGCGAGGAGTCTTTTGTCCATCGCTACTGCCGATGCCGGGATGTCGGTACCGGTGGAAGCGGCCACAAATCCCGAGCATGGCACCAGTAGTTCCATCGAGGTCGAGGCCTCGGGAACATCCTGGAGCCCTGATAAAGCTTTGGAGCCCGAAGACTCCCGCTGGGGCTGTTTTGCCAGAGAAATGTCCTCGAGGGCAACGCCAGTGGCATCTCGATGTTTAGAGGGAGATCTACCCTTCGAGGACCGGCTAGTCTTAGAAGACTTTTGTTTAGTTACCTGAGATCCCTGGGAAGAAGTAGAAGCCCTGGAAGACATCGATGCTACAGACATCGTGCCTGAAGCAAATAGGGCACCGAGTTGATTTGCTCGATTCTGAAGACTTCTTTTAGTCAACTTCCTGCAGGAGAGACACTCCGTAGGGCAATGGTCAGGACCTAAACATTTAAGACACCAGTCATGGGTGTCGGTAATAGAAATTGTACCGCCACATTTTGAACATTTTTTAAAACCAGTGGCTGGTTTTTCCATGGTAAGGGAAAAGAGGGCCTAATGCCCAAAATGGCCCCAAGCACCAGGGCAGGGAGAACCCCTGAGAAAAAGCACTAAAACTGAGTTATTTTCAGAAAAAAAGAAAGAAAGCACCGGTGGTACCGATAGGTGTTGATGGAAGGTAGACGCGACCACAAAAAATATAAAAATAAAAGAAGATTTTCTGCGGTGACAGGGGACACATCCTGTCGGCTCCGCGGAAAACGAAGAACTGAAGTGAGAGAGGTAGTTGGGCGGGAAGGCTGCACGCATGCGTGGTGGGATGCTCCCAAAAGCTTTCCTTTTGGACGCTGGGGAGCGTTCCCGCGCAGGCTCCATCGGTGCCGACAGTACCCATATGTGAAGACTTATTCCTGCTTGTTCCTGGAGATAGTATTATACTTTGAATTTATGTTAGTTTTGGGAAATGTGCATTACTGATGTCTGCGTTTTTGTTCAGTACAAGGGGAAATACATTTCTATTTTTATTTCTCCAGTGTTGCCATAAATGCCTGCCCAGCCAATGGAAGGGGGGGGGGGCAGTGACATCATTGGAATGCCCCCTTTCATTGACGATGTTGATAGCGATTCCCTATAAGTGACAGTGGCTTTGCTGCAGCTCCTGTTTATTTTCAAAAAGACACTTTCATTGGGTATGCTAGGCCTAGAACTAAAGTTTCAATGTATGCTTTGCCAGATGCCAAAGTACCTTCTTCCAGAACTAAGACAACACAAATGCAGTGTTCCTTTGCTATAGCAGTGAAATGAACATTGGGGACTGCTCCAGATGTGAATGGGAGGGGGAATACTGGCAATAAAGATTCAGGAAGACAGGGGGGAAAGAAGGGGGAAGGAGAGGGAGTGCTGGCATTTCAAAATGTAGTTCAATTGCATTGGTAGTGGGACGGCTCTTTCCCTCATAGATATGTGACTTTGAAATTAGTACTACAATTTGGCTTTCTCCTGGAAGATCTCTTCGTCTGTATACACCCCAGTGCTTCTGTGGAGTATGATGTGAGTTTTCTCACCAGTGGAAATTTGGAGAACTTCTGGAAGAAATATCAACATGTTAAAGGGCAGAGGGAGTGGGCTAATTTTTTGGCGATTCCTGTTACTAGGCCAGATATGTTCCCAGTTACTATTTTAGTTAGAAACGACTTTTTCTTGGTCATGGACTTCACATATTGGCTTGTATGATATGCTGACATTTGCACTACTCTCGCAAAAGTCCTTGACTCCTGAAGAATATGAAGAGGGGGTGATGATCTTATGCCAGGCTGTGAACATGGTATGCCATATAACATCCGCTGCTTACATAGGCAGTGACCACATACAGTGGTTTTGCCCTGGCCAGTCTCGACAATGCTACCACTGTGACTCATTAAAACATTTTAATATGTCATGTACAGAAAAGGAATGTGCATGCTGTGGGGGAACTGATCATAATACCAGTGAATGCAATGATATAAGATGCAATCTAAGCGGCTTTCTGGGACATGCTTTTCATAAGTGTCCATCAGCATACCATAATGTGACTTCTTCTGATACTCCTCCTCCATCCACTGCTACCCCTCCTCCTCCACTGCTGCCCTTCCTACTGCACCTTCTTCTTCGAGGGTTCCGGGTGCAGATTCCACCGCCTTCTCTAACTAGTCATTGGAGAAACCTCTTTTTCAGCAGATGACTGAGGAGCCCATTGAAAGCCTTTGATAAGGTCCCTCATCAGAGACTTTTGGCAAAACTAAAAAGTCATGGGATAGGAGGCAGTATACTATTGTGGATCAGGAACTGGTTAAAAGATAGAAAGCAGAGGGTAGGGCTAAATGGCCAATTTTCCCAATGGAGAAAGGTGAATAATGGAGTACCCCAGGGATCTGTGCTGGGTCTGCTGCTTTTTGACATATTCATAAATGACCTGGAAAAGGGAATAATGAGTGAGGTTATCAAATTTGCAGATGGCACAAAACTATTTAAAGTTGTTGAAACCCATGAGGATTGTGGAAAATTACAAGAGGATCTTGATAAATTGGAAGACTGGGCATCCAAATAGCAGATGAAATTTAATGTGGACAAGTGCAAAGTTATGCACCTAGGAAAAAGAAACCCCAAACTATGGTTACACGATGCAAGGTTCCACATTAGGAACCACTACCCAGGAAAAAAGATTTAGGTGTCATCGTGGATAACATATTAAAACCCTCGGCCCAGTGTGCAGCGGCGGCCAAGAGAGCAAATAGAATGCTAGGTATCATAAGGAAAAGAATGGAAAATAAAACAAAGGATATTATAATGCCTCTGTATCGTTCCATGGTGCGACTGCACCTTGAATATTGTGTGCAATTCTGGTTGCCGTTTCTTAAAAAGGATATAGCGTTATTAGAAAAGGTACAGAGATGAGCCACCAAAATAGTAAAGGGGATGGAAGGATACCCCTATGAAGAGAGGCTGAAAAGGTTAGGGCTCTTCAACCTGGAAAAGAGACGGCTGAGGGGAGATATGATAGATGTCTATAAATTAATGAATGGAGTGGAACGGGTAAACTTAGATCGATTGTTTACATCATCAGAATATAGAAAGACAAGGGGACATGCAATGAAGCTACAGGGTAAACTATTTAAGACTAATAAGAGAAAGTATTTTTTCACTCAACGTGTAATTTGTTACCGGAGGATGTAGTAAAGGTTGTTAGTGTAGCTGGGTTTAAAAAAGGTTTGGACAAGTTCCTGGAGGAAAGGTCCATAAACCATTATTAAAAGGGACCCAGGATATCACTGCTTGACCCAATACAAGCATTGTGCAATTTGTGTCTTTTGGGGAAACTGCTAGGTACTTATGACCTAGATTGGCCATTGTTGGAAACAGGATACTGGGCTTGATGGACCTTGGTCTGACCCAGTATGGCATATCTTATGTTCTTATTTATTTATTTATTTATTTAATTTATTTATTTAACATCTTTTATATACCGCACTATTTATAATCAGCGCGGTTTACATAGAACAATAAAACATCAGATAAGATACATATTATCTGTTTTTTACATGGAACAGGGACAAAAACTTGGGTAACCGGGGTAATTATTTACAATGAATAATAGTAATTGAACTATTTACATATGGACGGCTTATTGTATGAAGAGAACTTTGTTAGGGTGAGAGAGGGGTGAGAGGTGTTACTGGGTTGGCAGAGGTTACGTGTTAAGAACGGGATTGTTGCTATTTGAGTGAGCTTTTGAGTAACTTTTGAGTAACTTTTTCCAAGGCCTCCTTCAACTCGGTAGTCCAGAGGACCTTGTCCGGAGCCTTCTTTTGGAGGAGCTGGGTCAAGGGTTCAGCAGTTGCTGCCATCTGTGGAATAAACTGGAGATAATGTCTGACCATACCCAGAAAAGCCCATACTTGCTTTTTATTTGCAGGCACTGGTATTTGGGAAATGGCATACACCTTCTTGACTTGCAGTTGTACTTGATTATTCTCCACCGTATATCCTAGATATTGGGCCTCTTTGCCTCCCAGGAAGCATTTGCATGGGTTGGCCATCAGGCCTACCTTCCTCAGACTTATCATCATGGCCTGTAGATGGGATAAGTACGTACTGCAATCGTGACTATAGATTATGATGTCATTGAGGTAGGTGGCTGCATATCCCCATGAGGTCTTAGTAGGTAATCGACTAGGCGCTGGAAAATAGCAGGAGCTCCATGAAGCCCAAAAGGCAGGACCCTGAAGTGAAAAAGACCTCGGGGCATCGAGAATGTGGTCTTCTCCCTGGTGGTCAGGGTTAGGGGAATCTGCCAATAGCCCTTTGTCAGATCCAACGTTGAAATAAATCGGATCCCTCGAGGTGCTCAATAAGGTCATCCACCCGGGGCATGGGATGAGCATTGCACTTTGAAACCGCATTTACTTTCTGGAAGTCAATGCAAAAGCAGGTGCTTCTGTATGGCTTAGGCACTAGCACAATGGGGATGATCAGTTGCTTTTGGATTCTTCTGTCACACTCTACTCCAGCATTTCTTCTACCTCTTTCATCACAGCTTGCCTCTGTGCTTCCGGGAGTCGGTTGGGTCGTTGGCGTACCGTCACACCAGGATCCATGTTGATATCATGGTAGGCAAGATGGGTATGTCCTGGTACCTGGGAGAACACATCCTTATTCCTCTGGACCAGCTGTTCTAAGTCCCCCTTGTGGGTAATTGTCAGATGTTCTCTGAATGGAACTTTGTCTGGTTCAGAGGACCGCTGTATGACGGGCCCAAACTCCTCTTCATGGACCATCATTGCTAGGGCCGGAGTCCACTTCTTCAGAATATTGATGTGGTAGATCGCCAGCTTTTTCCTTTTATCCAGTTGTGCAACCTTGTAATTGACGAGCCCCCATCTGTTCAAACCTGCCATTTACAAAACAGTTTATTCTCCGAGACCAGAAGTAACAGCAATACCCAGTCTCTGGGCTGGAAGGCCTGCTGCAGTGCCCTCCTATTATAGGCCCGGAATTGGCTTTCCTGGGCTTTCTCCAGGTGCTGTCTGGCTGATGCTCTCACTTTCTTTATGTGTTCCTGCATATGGAGGATGTAATCCACTAGATTTCGACTGGGGTTGGGTTCCTCTTCCCAGGTCTTTCGCAGTATCTGCATGATCCCTCGGGGTTGTCGACCATACAGCAACTCAAAGAGGGAAAACCCAGTCAAGCTCTGGGGTACTTCCCTGATAGCAAACAGAAGATAGGGGAATAACAGATATCAGTCTTTCCCCTCTTCATTCACAAACGTCTTCAACATCTGTTTTAATGTTTTATTGAAGCGTTCGACCAGGCGATCGGTTTGGAGATGAAATACCGATGTCTGCAAGGTCTTGACCTTCAGTAGGTTGCACAATTGTTTCATTACATGAGAGACAAATGGTATTCCTTGGTCTGTGAGGATTTGAGCTGGGATCCCCAGTTGGGAAAACAATTCCCAAAGAGAATTGGCTAATGTAGTGGTCCTTGTATTCCGTACGGCTATCACTTCCAGGTACCGCGTGGCATAGTCCATGACCACCAAGATGAATCTATTTCCCCAGGATGAATCTATTTCCCCATGCTCCAACAGTCCCAACATTGCAACCCTTTCAAATGGGGTCTCGACAACAGGCACGTGCACAAGGGGGCAGGTCTAACCCTTACTGGACTGTGAAGTCGGCAGGTAGGGCAGGACTGGCAAAAGAGCTGCACCTGTTTGTAAAGGCCCAGAGCCAGTAAAACTGAGCCAGAATCCGCTCTTGTGTCTTGTCCATCCCCAGGTGCCTCCCCAAGTGATGATCATGAGCAAACTCCATTATCTGTCGGTGATAGGCTCGGAGAACCACTAACTGTTCTAGCTCTTTTCCCTCTATTGGTTCCTGGATAACCCTATAAAGGAGGTCCTGCATACTAAAAAGTAGGGAACAGCCCTCGGGGAAGGGTCCAGGCTGTCTCTTGGGGTCTCTTCTAACTCGTGAACTTGGTCCCAGGCATTCTTAAGGGTGTTATCTTCCCTTTGGGCTCTTTAAAACTGGCCTGGGTTTCCAATACCAGTCCACCTCAGTAGGCGGTTCTCATCCCCCAGGGCCTCCTGTAGGGGGGCTAGATTCCCCCGAGACTCATATACAGCTTCTTCTGGGGTATTCCCCTTCTCCACGGAGTCTCATTTATAGCTTCCCTTATGTTTGTGTATGGCAGGCCCTTTCCCACCGACATTGCCTCCGGGACTTGGGGCTATTGGGGTTCCCGACAAACAAATACGGATCTCCTAAGGGGAAAAGTTCTGGGACGTCCTCCTTGGTCACTTCGTCAAGGCTGCTTTTCCTCCGGTCCCAGATGTCCATGAACTTAGAGAAGTCCTGGCCTAAAACCACTGGATAGGCCAGGTGGGACACGACCGCTGCTTCCATGGTCTCTGTTCTGGCAGTTGTTTTTAGCTCCACTTGTGTCGTCGGATAGGCCCGTTGATCACCATGGACGCAACTTAAAGTCACAAGGTTCTCATAATTAATTTGATATCTGGTCCTGGTGTCCATGCTGACAAGGGTCCTTACGCTTCCCGAGTCCATGAGGGCTTGCAGGTGGGTGCCCTCAGGTTCCACCAGTATCATAAACAATCCATGGCTCATTAGGGACACTTCCTCAATACCGCACTCATGTGAGGCCGTAACATGTGTGTCCATGGGTTCCCCCATTTCTATGGGGCACTCGCGGGCTTAGTGACCTTTTCCTCCATACCCAAAGCAGGTCAGATAGCCGGCCCCGGATGCTCGGGCTGCTGGGGGAGCATGGAGTCCTTGGTGCAGTGGTCCTCAAGGGTTCTGGTCTCAAGGTCCAGCCCCCTTGGGACCTGACTGATCTTGTTCCCCTCACCCTGGGTGTTTCAGCTACCAACTGTGCTTCATAAAAGCCTTCCGCTATCTCTACGGCACTGTCCAGGGTCAGTTTGGCAAACTGGCACACCCACTGTCTCATAGGGGAAGACAAGCCTTCTAAAAATTGATCGAGCAGGACAATATTGGCTACTTCCGCTCCTGTCCTGCCTTCTGACTGTAGCTACTTTGATGCCACTTCCTTCAGCCTTTAGAAGAAACTCTGGGGATTCTCTGTAGGTCCCTGAGTTCCATTCTGGAACCTTTGGCGATAGGCTTCTGGCATACAACCTGCTAGCTTTAGTATAGCGGTTTTTCCTGCTGCATAGGGGGCCCTTCTATCCGGGTTGGCCTCTTAGTAGGTGGCTTGGCAGCTTCCTATCAACAGGTTCAATAGGTAAATAGTCCACATCCCTTCTGGCCACCCAGCCATTCGGGCGGTTCGTTCAAAATTAATCAGGAAGGAGTCTGGGTCTTCGCTCTCCACCATTTTCGGCAGGGGTGGCACTGGCAGATATGGCTGCCATCCTTGGAGTATTTGGGACATTTGTGAAAGTGACTTTGTTGTATGTAGTTCCAAAGACTTTTGTAGTAATTGCTGTTGCTGGGTCCCTTGTGCCTGCAAGAACTCTTGTAGCATCTGCTGCTGTTGCTTCTGGTGTTGCTGCCATCCTTCCACCAGGACCTTCATTCTGGTTCTATCAGTTCCCACCCATCTGGGTAGGAGAAGGGGGAAAGAAAAAAACTCCTGCCTGTCCGCACTAACTATACAGAAGGTGTGCCCTAACTCCGGCAAAGCTTGTCCCTTTAGCCGTATACCAAAATCCCGCTACCACGGGGTGGAGATCTGAGCCTTGTTGGACATGGGGTGTTCTGTCCTTCATTAAGAAGAAATCCCACCACTGCCACCATTTATAGGACGCTGCAAGCGGGTCAGGACCAAACCCCCATAGAGCCAGGCAGAGGGTTAAAGGAAAGTGCTTTATTTACAGAGAGTTCACAGCAGTGGTAGCAGAGGCACAGTTTATTTATTTATTTACATTCTCTTATATACCGCGCTATTCTGCATCAGTGTGGTTTACATTGAACAAACTGAAATTACATTGAACAGGGCATTATAACTGGGAGATAACTATTTTACAGGGAACATGGGCTATGGAGGGTTAAGTGGCTTGTCCAAGACCACAAGGAGCACCTGTGGGACTAGAAACACCAGTCCTTCCGGCCCAAGGTTGCTGTCCTCTAGTGGGATTTGAACCCCGACCTTCCAGCCTGAAGTACCTTACCCCAACCACTAGGCCACTCCTCCACTCCAAAGGGAGTCAAAGGAGACAAAGAGCTGGGATGATCGGCAAAGGGCTTTTGTCCTCTCCAGGTAGAAAGCCAGTGCTCTCTTACAGCCCAAGGTGTGCAACAAAGCCTCAGCTCTGTTGGCATGAGGCCTTGGGAAGATTGATTAAGATGAAAAGCAGAGACTTCCTTAAGTAGGAATTTTGGGTGAGTTCAGAGAACCACCCTGTTCTCATGAAACCTAGTGTATGGTGGGTGCGCCACCAGCACTTGCAATTCGTTGACTCTCCACACCAAAGCACCACCAGAAAAATTACCTTCTAGGTAAAGAATTTGAGTGGGCAGGAGCTAAGCAGCTTAAGGTGGGGTACGAGGAGCTGTCTGAGCACCACATTAAGGTCCCACATCACTGGGAGTGGTTTAATGGGGGGGGGGGCGAGAAAGTAGGGCGATTCACTAAGGGGTGAGCAGAGATCAGCTTATCAGCTATGGGCTGATAAGCGGCTACAGCACTGAGGTGCACTCTAGCAGCTGGACTTCAGGCCAGTGTCTAACAGGTGCAGAAGATGACAAAACTGACTCCACAGAGCAGGAAAAGGGGTCCAGCGCTGTTCTCACACCATACGGAGAACCTGAGCCACTTGAAGGCGTAAACTCTCCCCCAAAGTTCTTTCACTCTGGGTTTCACAGCAGTAGCAGAGAAACAGTTCTCCCCTCCCCCAAAGTACTTTCATTCTGGGCTTTACAGCAGTAGCAGAGAAACAGTTCTCCTCTCCCCCAAAGCACTTTCACTCTGGGCTTCATAGCAGTAGCAGAGAAACAGTTCTCCTCTTCCTCAAAGTTCTTTCACTCTGGGCTTCACAGCAGTAGAATGACAAGCCTGCTGACCCCAGCTTCTACCTTCCCATAGGATCTCCTTAGAGGTAGGTGGTCATTCCGTACTCTGGAACACTTCAGACTCTTCCCTCCTGGTTAAAAGGGCCGTCCCTGGCCACACCCTTCCCAGGGTTCCTTAAAGGGGCATGTCTTTAGTCTGACTGGAGGTATATCAGTATGGAGGATGGGGAGTCTCTCATACACCCCATCACAGGCCTAAACAGATCTGCTGGAAGCATGACAGCAGGCCACAGAGTGGCTATGCAGGTAGGATTAGAATTTGTGACTGCTGTGATATGGCCATGGTTTGGTTCTCAAAAGCAGGAATAGCTGGCAACAAAAGGGCAAGACGTTGAGACTGGCATCAGCAGCACAAGGAGATTTTTTTCAGTTCTTATTGTTTTTTTTGTTTTCTGTTTGTTGTAGTTATCGTTTTATGTTTTGTTTAATGTCTTACTTTTTTCTTTTAATCTTTGCCATGGAGTGTTGAAAGATAACCACTGGACACGGGTACCATCAATGACAGACTGCTGTGCAAACTGTCAAAAATACAGCTTGTAGACACACTGAAGACAGAGATTGTGGGCTACTGCCCCTCAGTATAGCTCTACCCTCCTTCCTCCTTCCAGTTGCATGACAATGAAGAGAAACCAAGCAAGGGGAGGTTTGTCTTCAGAAACACTAGCTTTTCTATCAAGTTTGGTGCGAGCTGTGAATGATGGGAAGCCATGAAATCCCCTGCCATGCAGAATATCTATGTTCACTGGACACACTGGTTGGAAGACAGGCAAGGAAATGCTGTGAAACCTTGGCCAGGTCTGGCCAGACTGCTGATTTGTGTGCTTAGTATGCCAAGGAATCTGTGTGCATGGCCATGATGGACTCTCAAAGGTAGCATGTCACTGAAATCTGTGCAGGAGTTTGACTTTTGGTAAGATAATCTCTGCAGTGTAGCAATGTAGTTAGGGTTTTGGTAATCAAAGATTGTTCCTGGTTGGAGTTCAGGGGCTACAGACATATAAAGCCGAGGGATGTGGGGTGGGGTGGGGGGGGGGCGAGGTGCAGAGTGGTAGGTGACAAAGTGATAATCATGCTAGCAAAACTGCTTGCCGGCTTGCCTGGTATTTTGCCTTTTACATCACCACCACCATCACCCCCTCCCTCTGGCGCTTTCTTTCCTCCACTTCAGTCACCAACTGTTCCTTCCAGTAAGTCAGTGAGCTGCAATGCAGAGTGAAAGTTCCTTTCATCAGAGGGTCCAGAGACCAGCTAGCATATAAGCATCCTCCTTCATAAGGAGTTCCAATCTTTTTTCCCACTTGATCATGCAGGAAGTCCATCTCATCAAATTCTCTGCTATGAATGCCTGTTGCCACTGAAAACTCTCTAACTTGACCTGTAAAATATTCACTATTGGGGTAAAAAGTCTCAGAGTAGCCCTTGTGGAACTCAATTCCTCCTTGGCATTCTTAAAGGGCTTTAGGACTTCCATCACCTCTATGCTATTTCCCAGTCCTGGTGGCCCAGGGGGTTCTTATTGATAACGTCTGATGCAGGGCTGTCCATTGCTCCACTAACCTCTCCAGCATGTCGTAAGTGGAATTCTACCCGGTGCTAACATCCTGCTTGAGCTGGTGTGTAAGTGCTCCTGTTGCTTCTTGCCTCTCGTGCAGCTCACACCCACCATTTATATTCTGGTGAAAATACCCAACTATTTTTCAGCACTTCTCAATCAGTTTCCTTAGGACAAGACTGCCACTTGCCTTGCTGTTCAGGCCTAGGGAGTTTCTGACAATCAGGTGCAGCAAATGTGCACAGCATCTGATCATGTGAAATCCCCCCTCCTTACTGTCTTGACCATGTTCATAAGAACATAAGAAATGCTATACTGGGTCAGACCAAGGTCCATCAAGCCCAGTATCCTGTTTCCAACAGTTCATCTCACCATCTGTTACAAAAAAACCTGGATGCACAGTGCTGTATTTGTGCCCTATGTGCCAGCCCTGCAGCACTGCCCTTAATTCTGATAAGATATGGATCTACGTATGGCTGTCATCTATTACCTGGTGTGTAGCACAGCTCATTGGTATCTCCTGCTGTTGCTCCCCTGTTAGACCCGCAGCCTCTTGTTGCCTTGCCTGGATACCACCCATTCTGACTAGTCCAGATGACAGTGGTGAAATGCATGCTAGAATTGGCCTCTGCTTTTGCCGGCTTTGCCTGCAGCTGGTGAGCAACTGATTATATTTATTTATTTATTTATTTTTATACCACGCTCTTTAGAATCAGTGTGGTTTACATGTATACTAACAGGTACTTTTTATTCCCTTGTCCCCGAAGGGCTCACAATCTAAGTGTACCTGAGGCAATGGAGGGTGGAGTGGCCATGGGACTAGAGACTCCAGTCCCTCCGGCCTGAAGTTGCTTGTCCCCATGCAGGAATTGAACCCCCAGCCTTCTGGCCTGAGGTAACCTGTCCCAACCACTGAGCCACTCCTCCCTTATAGAGGCTGTAGATCATCTGCCTCCTAAACACTTTCCTACAGGACACTTAGTAAGAGGGGAGGGGGGTGGGGTTAAGAGGTTGAGCAGCCTCTTAAAACTCTACCTTCTTAACCATTTTCATGGGATGGTCATCCAGGGCTATCATTTCCTCAATGCAGCTGATCACCAGCCTTGATGCTGCCTGCGAGCTACCCTGTGACATTGCTAATGAATGCCACCCCATGTCTTCCATAGTGGCTTGCTTTGATGTGTGTCGGACCTGCTGCCATGCATCTGACTGGTGGATGTGGCTAAGGGGATCCACTTAGAATAGAGATTTTTTTTTTGTCTTGTACCTTTCCCACTGCTGCTATTTTAACTCCTGAATGGAGTCCCCAGCTTAGGATCAGCCTCCTCCTTTGTACCAAGCTAGAAAGGGTACTCTTTTTCCAAACAAAGCAGCATGCCACTGTTTATAAGATGAACCATCAGCTTCCCCCTGCTAATGTGCTCCAGTAATTGCATTCTGCATACTGTGGGTCATCAAGCACTTTAAAATGCTTTACCATGTGTGAGGTTTTACAAGACTTCGCCTGTACTTCTTTGGTGGGGAGGGGCTGCTGCTCTTGGTGCTGTTGCTGGACCTATTTCCAACAGTGGCCTATCCAGGTCATAAATATCTGGCAGAATCCCAGAATGTAGACACTTTTCTGCAGAGACAAAAGTGTACCTGCTGCGAGGCTCATTTGCCTTCAGTTGCTGTTTCTCTCGTGTCTCCCTACCCTGAACCATGTCAAACCATCTTTGCCCCTCTGTATAGAAGACCCTGGACACCTGTTCTTCCAGAATTGCACTGGAAACTGCAGTTCTTTCTACTCTCCTTGTAAAGACATCTCTCTTTAACTTGAGCAAACTAGAGGAGCCCTTAACCATACCCTGGGAACATCTTGTCTTTCTGCACTCTTGCTTTCCTTCCTTTTTATCTTTCTATGATCATTTAATTTTCCAGACGTACCCTTACCAAGCATTATGATATGCCTTGGTTCAGCCTTCTAGAGACTAGTAAAGCTTGGTGCCTCTGAGGACACTCTTGAAAGGACTGGGGAGAGTTGGGATGTGTTTGCCTGCCACTAAGCTATACTGGGATAAGCAGCATGGAATCTGTATACCTTTTTGGAAACTTTGAAGATTGGCAGCTGTGGGAAAGAGGATACTGGGCTTGATGGACCCTTGGTCTGACACAGTATAGCATATCCTATGTTCTTAGGGCCTGATATTTGAAAGGCATTTATATAGTTTAGAGCCCTGTAAACACTGCTCAGTGGGATATTCAATGGCACTAATACTGTTAGTGCTGCTGAATATTTATTTAACAGGTTTTTCATACCACTTTATCATTTAAGTCAAAGTGGTTTACATTGTAACTTAAACCTGGTACTGTACATTAAGCAGGGACATTGATAACTTGGATTTTTTTCTGAGGCAATAGAGGGTTAAGAGATTTGCCCAAGGCCACAAGGAGTGCTAGTGGGAACTGAACCCCAGTCTCTTGGTTCCCAAGCCAGTGCTCTAACCATTAGGCTACTCCTCCCTTCCCTTCCCCTCCTCTCCCCTCCACTCCTGATCTTCTTCCCTACACACCCTGATGCTGACCGCTTAGCATCAGGGTGTGTCGTGGGCGATGACAGAGGCTAACTGCAAAAGCTGGCCTATATTTACCCGTAGAAGCTAAGCAGGCAGTGGTGCAATATTGCCGCTACACGATTAGTCTCTGTGGCTTTTGGGCATGTGCAGTGACCCCAGATCTTCAATGCCAGGGCCGCTTATGACCCCAGTATTGAATATCCAGGGTTAGAGGATGGTGGCGATGGCTAGGCGCTGTACTCGTATCTAGCTGCTCTAACTCAATATCGGGCCCTTAATGTTCCAATTGGACTGGATTTCCAGGAACTATACCTGTACTGCAGCTTTTTATTTTTAAATTTTTATTTGTACCTTTTACTATTCTATGAGCAATGGACTTGAATAGATAGTAGATTAAGATGTCATGTGCCCTCCCAACTTCAAAACTGTTATCACAGACAATACATGAAAAAGATTGTTGTAGGAAATATTATTGTACTGTATCTTATGGTTCTGCAATAGAATTTATATATATTTTGATACAGTAAGTTCTCCTGCCACTGATTCTGTGTTTGAAAGTGCAAGGGCACTCTCCCTTTGAAATCCATAGTGTAGCAGGCTCTGCATAGCAAAAGGAAGGCAAAATCACTTCCTGAAATAACAAGGTAAAGAGACCCCAGGTACAAGTCAGCACAAGTTGTTTGTGTTTTCTATGCTTTAAAGTTCTTCTTTGCCCGAGACACAGCCCTTTTGCAGTAACCATTAGTCAAGCTGGTATGTTTTGTTTTCTTCTCTGCAGTCCTACACCAGCCATCAACAAACTCCTATCTCTTCATTAGAATCCTAAATCCCACAGTGGCATTCCTTCTTCTTCTGATTTCAGCAAAGCCTTTGATACTCATCCACATAGGAGGCTTATCAATAAACTCAACAGCTTGGGGATGGGTTCCAAGGGGGTGAACTATATCAGAAATTAGTTGACTGACAGATGACAGAAGGTGATGGTAAACGGAATTCACTCAGATGAAAGGAAGGTGACTAGAGGTGTGCCCCAGGATTTGGTCCTCGGACCAGTACTGTTCAATGTATTTATGAATGATATTGCTGAAGGACTGAATGGAAAAGTCTGTTGTTTTGCAGATGACACAAAAATTTGCAACAAAGTGGATTCTTGAGGGAATGGAGAACATGAGGAAAGATCTACAAAAGCTGGAAGAATGGTCTAATGCTTGGCAGTTAAGATTTAATGTAAAGAAGTGCAGTGTCATGCACTTGGGAAGCAGAAATCCAAGCTAATTGTACGCAATAGGAGGTGAGAGGTTGGTGTGCGTGGACCAGGAGAAGGACATTGGAGTGATTGTTTCTGAGGATCTCAAGGTGGCGAAACAGTGTGATAAGGCAGTGACAAAAGTCAGAAGGATGCTGGGTTGCATACAGAGAGGAATTACCAGCAGAAAGGAAGAGGTACTAATGCCACTGTACAAGTTGCTGGTGAGGTCTCACTTGGAATATTGTGTTCAGTTTTGGAGACCATATCTCGCAAAGATCATAAAAAGGCTGGAAACAGTTCAGAGGAAGGCAACCAAAATGATTTGGAGCCTGCGTCAGAAGACTTATGAGAAGAGATTTGAAGACCTAAATATGTACACTCTGGAGGAGAGGCGGGACAAGGGAGATATGATTCAGACCTTTCAATACAAAAAGATTATTAATGAACAAACAAACTTCTTCTAAAGATGGGGAAGCTGTAAAACTAGAGGGCATAACATGAAGCTGCAAGGGGGTAAACTGAAAGGCAATGTCAGGAAATGCTTTTTCACTGCAAGGGTGGTGGATGCTTGGAATTCCCTGCCGATGGAAGTGTTGGGGTGCAAATACAGTGACAGAATTCAAAATGGTATGGGACAAACACAGTGGATCCCTTTATAGCAACAGGATAAAATAAAAATAAACCTATCTCTTATATCCCAGCAAATAGGGGTGACCTACATGCAGCAGTGGGTACACCCCTAAACAAAGGCACGGGGAGGGGTGACCTGCACGGAGCGCAGGTGTACCTACTCTTGCCGCCTTGCTGGGCAGACTAGATGGACCATACTGGTCTTTATCTGCTGTCATATACTATGTTACTATGTTTATGTATGTTCTTCACCCTTTGAAAATCAGAGGTAAAATAGTTCTCTGTCATTTGTTGTAGCTCTTTTGTGAACTCCACAGCGATAGGATTTGCAGAAGTCAGATAGGGATTGGCTGCCTATCAAGCATTTGAAGCAGGATTGGCTTTAGTGCCTCATGATGACTGTAGATGACTGCTCCTTGACCTTCTCCCCCTCCCAGATTGGCTTGAGTGCAACTGAGCATCTGTGTGTGCATGAGCAAAACAAGGAGTGGAGGAGTAGCCTAGTGGTTAGAACACTGGCTTGGTAGCCAAGCAACCAGGGTTCAATTCCCACTAGCACTCCTTGCGGTCTTGGGCAAGTCACTTAATCCTCCATTGCCTCAGAAGAAAGGCCTAGCAATCTACTTCCAGTCACTCTGCCAAGAAAACCCAGGAGCTTTTGGGTCACCAGGAGTCAGGACTGACTCAAAGGCACACATTGCATTGCATTGAGCAAAACAAAGTGCATGAATGGTGATTCATGAAAATATCTCAAGCATGTACACACAGTTAGTTGATGCTGGAATGAACAGAACATTGAAGTTTTAGTCGAGTTTCCCATTTGAGCAAAAACAAATGCACATTTCTATGTATAAAAAGCTGCAGAAAGACTGAGGAAGACCAGGACCAGGTACAAAGAAGAGTGACAAAAATGGTAAAGGGAATGGAAGGATACTCCTACGAGGAGAGACTTAAAAGGTTGGGGCTCTTCAACTTGGAAAAGTGATGGCTGAGAGGGGATATGATAGAGGCCTAATAATTAATGAATGGAGTGGAACGGGTAAACATAGATCGGTTGTTTACGCCATCAAAAAGTAGAAAGACTAGAGGGCACACAATGAAGCTACAATGCAACCCATTTAAGACTAATAAGAAACAAAAACAGAAACATGATGGCCAGAAAAAGGCCACATGGCCTATCAAGTCTGCCGTTCCATATCAACCACTACAACAGTCCCCTTTTTTCCTTAAAAGATCCTCTGTGTTTGTCCTATGCTTTTTTGAATTCAGATACTGTCGTCATCTCTACCTCCTCCACTGGGAGACTATTCCACGCATCTACCACTCTTTCTTTAAAGAAATATTTCCGCATATTACTCCTGAGTCTATCCCCTTTTACCCTTATCCTATGTCCCTCTTAGCAGAGCTTGCTTTCAATCGAAAGAGGCTTTCCTCCTGTGCATTTATGCCACAGAGGTATCTAAACATGTAATCAAACTCTGGAATTTGTTACTGGAGGATGCAGTGAAAGCTGTTAGTGTAGCTGGGTTTAAAAAAGGCTTGGACAAGTTCCTGGAGGAAAGGTCCATTAACCATTATTAAAGAGTATCCAGGAAATCCACTGCTTGCCCCATGACGAGCATTGTGGAACCTATGTGCCTCTTTGGTAACCTGCCAGGTACTTGTGGCCTGGATTGACCACTGTTGGAAACAGGATAATGGGCTTGATGGACCTTGGTCTGACCCAGTAAGGCATTTCTTATGATCTTATGACTCTAGGTCCTCCCTGATATATCTACCTTCGTATATCAACTAGTAAAAGCACCAAAACTGTCTCCATATTATGGCTTGAACAAAAGCCTGACTGAACAGGATCTAATCCCTGGACTTCTTCCAAAAAATCTCTCAACTAATTAGTCACACAGACTTCATTAATTTTTGTCACCATAGATAAATTTTAAATTGGAAGATAGCTTGAAGGATCATTACTAGGCTGATCATTCTTCTTTATATAAGGATGTATCACAGCTTGTTTTAAAATTGTAGGAAACTCTCTTCTCATAAGTTAAAAATTTACTACATACTTCAAAAAGGAGAGGATTGCATCAGGTAATGTCTTTAATTGCTAGGCAGGACGGAGATCAGTTGCCATACCATTACCATTTTCAAACCTTCTCAAAGGAATTTTTATCTGAAACTCATTCAGGGAATAAAATTCCAACAAAGATCTGGCATCATCTATAACTTCTTCACGTGAATGTTACTGTTGTTAAGTACCATTGAGTGGTTGTTAACTCATAGCGACCCTATAGATAGTTGTACTAAACTGTGTTTTGTCTTCAGTCAGGTGGCTAATTGTTTGATAGAGTAGTATCCATACAGGCTGTTATTGTATCAATCCATTGCATTGCTGGCCTTCCTCTTTTGCGATGACCTTCAACCTGGTCAAGCATGATGTTCTCTAATGACCTCAAGGCCGGCTGAAGGGGTTGTAGCACCCTGAGCCAACCTTTGTTTTTGCGCCTTCTCCCTTGGTTCCAATCTTACAGTGCAAGATGTGCAAACAAGGGTAAATTTTCAGCCCACTGTCTCGTTAAATGCCACCTTCCCATTTAACTTAATCTGTATATTCTGTGTCACAATTCATATAGATTGCGCACTGAATATACAGAGAGTGATGTTGCATTATCTGTTTTGGCTAGCTAGGCCTGATATTCCACAGACCTAAACTAAATGTTAACTTACCCGTATAATGGCTGAATGTTGCTACTATCTGGATAATTTTCTGGCTTACCTTCGCTCCTCCCCTAATATGCCCCACAAGGATACAGATAATATCTGGCCATTCTGCAATTTAAAAGCCTGATATTATCTGCATATTTCTGAAAATACGTGGTTAGGATAATTATGCATTTGCCAGCGAATGCCTAATTGCCTTTGAATATCAGTCCGATAGGGCATAATTATTAATTCATATGGGATACTCCCAGACTCAACAATAAAACTCTCCAAACAACAGATGCAAAACAGAATTAGAGTGTTTCATACTACTTCTCAACATAAAAAATAATTCTATTCAAATTCTAGTCTCACATCAGTGACAACACCATTACCTCCCTCCACAGCTAGACATTGAGCATCAAAACACAAACCCCTGCAAATAGACACGACACCGGCATCAAGAACTCAAATTGTACCAAACCTACTTATGGAAAATCAGCACTGCAAATATTCCAGAACACCAGTAACCCCCAGATGGAAAATAGAACAAGCTGAAGTACTACAGATTCCTAGAGAGAATCTACATGTTAACGTAATCCCTTATCTTGGTGGTACATGGAAAACACACACCATGACCAATTAAAGAATAAGAAATTGCAAAAGACAAAAACTAAAATGGAAAACCGCAAAATCAGGCACCAAGCTATGAAACATGGAAGAAAGAAAAACAGAAATGCATTTCCTCCTGTAATGAACTATATTGTAAGAAATACACATTTTCAAAGCTGGCATATTTTATTCTCTAAAAACGGACACTCTTTTGTACTTCTCTTATCATCTCATTTTTCCAGTTGGGTTAATCCCAGTCAGGGCCGTACCGAGGGAAGATCGTGTGCGTGCCCCCTCCCCCTCCTCCCCCCCACCGCGGCGGGAGGCACGCCCGATGTGCAAGTCGCCGGCATGCTAAGCAGATCTTTCCCTCCCAGGGATGGAAAGATCTGCTTAGCATGCCGGTGGAAGGCTTAAGGGGCGCATTTTAGCTGTCCTGCCATTGTCTGCTGCCGCTGAGAGAAGAAAAAGTGGTGGCGGCAGGCAACAGAAGACAGGTAAAATGCGCCCTTTAAGCCTTTGCGCCCTGTGCAGCACACCGCTCGCACAGGGCTAGGTACGGGCCTGGTCCCAGTCTCTCTTTTTTACTTCCTTTTGTTGGTTTTCTTCTAAGTCCTTTTCCAAGATCCCATTTCCTTTTTATTTTTCTTCACATTCCCTGTTTTCTTTGTCTTTTCCTTTGCTATGTCTCTGTCTGATATTGATCCTTTCATTTCTCTTATTTGCCTTTTACCTACTACTACTACTACTAAGCATTTATAAAGCGCTACCAGGCGCACGCAGCGCTGTACAATGAAAACATAAAAAGACAGTCCCTGCTCAAAAGAGCTTACAATCTAAAAAGACAAAGCAAGAAAAGAAGTAGAAAAAAGATAAGAACAAGGGCAAAGAGACAAGAGCAGGAGAGACAGGACAAAGGAAAGAGGTAAGAACAAGTGTAAGAGGAAGAAAGAAAGGTGAAATAAAAGAGGGGAAGGAAGGAGAACAGCAAAATCAAGGGCCAAAGGCAGAGGCGAAAAGATGAGCTTTTAACCTGAGTTTGAAGAGGGGCAAAGAAGATGTCTGACGTATAGACAAAGGAAGTTTATTCCAAGCGTAGGGAGCAGCAAGGTGAAAAGAGCAGAATCTGGAGTTGGCAGTAGAGGAGAAGGGCATAGCAAGAAGCAACTGGGAAGAAGAACGGAGTACACGAGGGGGGAAATAGGGAGAAATGAGAGAAGAAAGGTACTGAGGAGCCACAGAGTGAATGTACTTATAGCTCAGAAGGAGAAGCTTAAAGTGAATACGGAAATGGATAGGAAGACAGTGAAGAGATCTGAGGAATGATGTGGGCAAAACGAGGCTGACGGAAAATCAAACAGGCAGTGGAGTGCTGAATAGACTGAAGAGGGAAGAGATGAGACTGAGGGAGACCAGCAAGAAGGAGGTTACAATAATCAAGGCAGGAGGTGATTAGGGAATGGATGAGGGTTTTAGTAGTGCGCTCAGAGAGAAAGGAGCGGATTTTGCCAATGTTGAAGAGAAAGAAGCGACAGGTCTTAGCAATGAGTTGGATATGAGAGGAGAAAGAGAGCGAAGAGTCAAAAATAACACCCAAATTACGAGCAGATGAAACAAGTTGGAGAACAGAGCCATCAACAGAGACTGAAAAAGAAGGAGAAAGGGAAATTTTAGGAGAAAAAATGAGAAGTTCAGTCTTGGCCATGTTCAATTTCAGGTGATAATGGAACATCCAGGCAGCAATGGCAGAGAGACAGCAAGAGATCCGGGACTGGAAAGCAGAAGAAAGATCAGGAGTAGAGAGATTTGGGAGTCATCAGCATAGAGATGGTACTGAAAACCATGAGAGGAAATAAACGCACCAAGGGATTGGGTATAGAGAGAAAAAAGAAGGGGACCCAAAACAGAACCCTGGGGGACACCAACCGAGAGCGGGGTAACAGAGGAGGAGGAGCCACCAGAACATACACTAAAGGAGCGATGGGAGAGATATGAGGAGAACCAGGAGAGAACAGAGTCCCTAAAGCCAAGCGAGGACAAAGTGTCAAGGAGAAGATCATGGTCAACAGTGTCAAAGGCAGCAGAAAGGTCAAGGAGGATAAGGACAGAGTAAAGGCCTTTAGATTTAGCCAGGAACAAGTCACTGGAGACTTTGACAAGAGCAGTTTCAGTAGAGTGCAAAGGACGAAAACCGGATTGTAAGGAATCGAGAAGAGCATGGGAAGAGAGGAAGTCAAGACAATGGCGGTAAACCGCACGTTCGAGAAGTTTAGAAATGAAAGGAAGGAGAGAGATGGGGCGATAATTAGAAGGACAAGAGGGATCAAGTGAGGATTTCTTAAGGAGAGGCGTGACCACGGCATGTTTAAAGTCAGCCGGGACAGTAGCAGTGGAGAGCAAAAGGTTGAGAATATGAGAAATGGAGGGGACAACAGTAGAGGAAATAGAGGAGAGGAGAAGGGAGGAGATAGGATCAGAGGAGCAAGTGGTGAGCTTGGAGGAGGCGAAAAAAAGAGCAGTTTCATCAATAGAAATCGTGAAGGAAGAGAGGGTAGGATGAGAAGGGGGGAGAGAATGAAAGCAGGAAAGGGAAATCGGGGATTTAGAGGGAAACTGGAGAGTGATCTTATGGATTTTATCATGGAAGTAATCAGCCAGAGCCTGGGCAGAAAGGGAAGGAGGGATCAGAGGCAGAGGCACTTTGAGGAGAGAATTGAGAGCAATGAAGAGACGGTGAGGATCAGAGGCATGAGAATTAGTCAGGCGAACAAAGTAATCTTGTTTGGCAAGAGCTAAAGCAGATTTGAAAGAGCAGAGCATGAATTTGCAATGAAGGAAATCTTCAGGGGAGCAGGATTTGAGCCAGGTACGCTCAGCAGAGCGGGCACAGGAGCGAAGATAGCGAATAGTGGGAGAGAGCCAGGGCTGAGGTAAGAAACGCCTTACAGGATGAGGGATAAGCTAGAGGAAGGGACAGGTCTACCTAACTATAGCTTCATTCCATTCCTCTTTCTCCTTCCTACAATCTTCAGTCTTCCTCTTTTCACCATTCACCTACTTACCAGCTTTTCATTTCCTAATCTTACTTCCCTAGTCCTTCCATTCCACATCTATCTTATTCCTTTGCCAGCATCCTACTCCACCCCATCTTTCATCCACTTTCTAGTCCTCCATTTCCTCTCTTTGTACTCATCTTCTCCCCAGTCTCATTTACCACCTTCTGCTTCTCATCCCTTTACCAGCCCCAGCTCATTCCTTAACACATATCATCTCTCCACCTCCAGGCCTTTTCTTATGTCTTACCCCCATCCAGGCTTCCATTTCCTCTTTCACTTTTCCTATCTTTACCCTCTTTCACCTGCTTCAAGGAAGACCTGTCCCTTCTTCAAGCTCTTATCCACTGCATAGACCTCTATCCTTTTCAACTGCCCCCAACTCCTCTAGGTCCTTCAAATCTTCTTCCCTCCCCATATTTCTGCAATTGGTCTCAGAGCCCTACTCATATCACTCACCAAATCACCTTGTCCCCACTGTCTTCATAATCTCTGGTCAATTTCTTAGCCCCCACTATCCGCTCAAACAACTCCAAGTTCCCACTCACAATATCATCCAAGCCCCAAGTCCCCACTTAAAATCCCAATGCCCAGCCTATCTTAGAGCCTTTCTTCTGTTTTCTAACACAATCTTAGAGTCTCCACCTATCAGATTCCCTGCTTTCCCATATCCTATGTCCCTAGTACTTGCCCTCCTGCCTCCTACTCCCCTTCCCCAGCACCCACCCATTTTACTTCTTTCTCCAATATTAATTAACCTTGTCTTTTCTCCTTTTTACCCCAGCATGCGTTTTTATACCCCTCTCTTTCAACCATCCCTTGATTGACTTTGCTTCTTCCTCATTCCCCACAATATCTTTTCTTCTCTCCCTTCATTCCTCCAGCATCTCCCTCTTTTTCCTACTCTGACCCTGGCATTTGCCAGCATTAGCCATCTTTCAGTCCCAGGACCCCAGCCCTAGAATTAGAGTAGCTCCCTTCAAGTCCCATCTTCTCAGACCTAGTATCAGCCTATTTACGGTCCCCCCTCAGTCCATGTCCAGTATCAGTCCCCTAGCCTCAGTGTCAGCCCATTCCAGTAACAGCTCCACAGTCCCAGTATTAACCCATTTCCAATAGCAGCCTCCAGACCTGTATCAACCCATTTCCAGTTCCTCCAGCCCATATCAGCCCATTTCCAGTTACTGCCCCCAGCCGTGTATTAACCCTTTTCCAGTCCCAATCTTAGCTCATTTCCAGTCCAAGACCCTCATTCCCAGTATCAGACCATTATCAGTATCATTCAGCCCCTAGCCCCAATATCAGCCCATTTCCAGTACTAGTCCCCAGTCCCAGTATCAACCAGCTCCCCAGCTCCTGTATCAGCCTATATCTAGGCCCCCCAGCCCCAGTATCAGCCATTGCAAGTCCCCCCCAGCCAAGGCTGGCCTGACGCATGTTATTTATTTAGCTGGGCTTATATACCACTTTTCTCCAGGTCAAAATGGTATAAGAGATGTGCCAGTAAGGCCCGAAATCTGCCTCATCGGCTGCACAGCTGTGGGAACATTTTTATTTGCTACCCGCAGCTGCGCTGACCTGCAGCTGCCAACACTCTGGAGCTCATAGAAGTGAAAACAGGGCACTTCCTGTCTTGTGCAAGAGACAGGAAGTATCTCAGTATCAATTCTATGAATTCCGTGGTGTCGGCGGCTGCAAGTTAGCATAGCTGTGGGTAGTGAAGAAAAGTGCTCCCGCGGCTGTGAAAGGAACTCAGGCTGAGGGGGAAGAGGTGAGTGGGGGGGAGGTCACCTGGCATCATTTTGGGGAGAGGCAGGAAACAAAATCTGGACACCGCAGAGGAGCATGAGGGACATTTACTGTATCCTCCCTTGCCAGCCCTTCTTCTCCCCTCCAACCCTATTCTGCCAGTGACTACAATTACAAAAACAAAACAAGAACAAATGATAAAACATAGCTGCGATGATCGCGGAGTCTCCTTGCCTAAGCAAGCTTGAAACCTCTTCTGCATCTGGCTAGATGGCAGCAGGAAGTGTGTGTCAGGGTGGCGGGAAGTGGAAGAGGTTTCAAGATTGTTTAGGCTGGGATGCTCTGCAGTCGTCGCAGCTATGCTTTATCATTTTTTGGGGGTTTTTTGTAGTTATAGTGGTTGCCATGGTCAGAATAAGTTTTGAGAGGAGAAGAGGGCCTAGCAAGGGGGGAGGGGATGCTGGATGGGGGCTGGGGGGACAGTGAAAGAAGGGGAATACGGGGGAGGGAAAGGTATGCTGGACCTGCAGCTGGGAGAAGAGGGTAGATGCTAAAAGGTGGTGATCCTACAAGGAGTCCGGCTGCCAACCCCAGGGCTAATACTAATGCTGGGGCTGGAACCTGGGGCCAATGTGGAGGCTGGGAGCTAACATAGCAGCTGTGAGTAGGGGGCTGAGGGATAATCAGAGGTTGGGAGAAAGGGGCTGGGAGCTAATGCAGGAACTGGGAAGTAGGGGGCTGGGGGCTGACACAGTGGGAGTGAGAACATATACTGTAAGGGAAGGAGAAGCAAGGGCATATGCAGGGAAAGGGATGGAGGTGCAGTGGAATGGATGCTGATATTAAGGTAGAGGAAAGGCAGGGTAAATGAATATTAGAGGATGAGGTATGTGGATGTATACTGGGGAGGGGAGAAGTATGGGAGAAGAGGCAGAGGAATGGATGCTGGAGATGGGTGAGGCAGGGGCAATGAATGCTGGGGAAAGGGGAAAAGGCACGGAGAGCTATGAAGAGGGTGAGAAAGAAAGGACAGGAACAGGTCTTTGAAGGAGGTGAGAGAGAGAAGGTGGAAAAAGGAGAGCTAAAAGAGGGAATGGGAGGCTAAATAAGGGACTAAAACATATCAAAGGGACAGGAGGCATAGGTGCCAGCTCTGTGGGTGCTGAGCACCCCCAATATTGATCAGGTTCTTTCATTAGGTACAGGGATGGATAATGTGCATTACTTAGTAACCCAAATCATTTTGAGAAGTTGGCACCTATGGCTGGAGGTGAAGAGGGGGATGAGTGATAGGGAAAGTGCTGGGGTTGGAAAGGTGAGGAGGCAGAGATGACGAGGCTGGGGATGCAAAGAGTACAGAGGGTGGGAATGGGCTAGAAAGTGATTGAAAGATGGGAATAGCAGGCTGAGAAAGGCATATGAGGCACAGATGGGAAGAGGAAGATTAGGAATGTAAATGTAAGACGTGGAAATCTGGTAAGTAGATAAAAGGTGTAAAGAGGAAGACTGGGGGGGGGGGGTGAAGATTAAAATCTAGCTACAAACAGATAAAAAGACATGACAAAAAAGATAAAACAGAAGGTTCAATGTTAGAGGCAGATATAAAGGAGGAATGGGAGAAGACAGGGAGAGTGAAGAAACAGAAAATAGAAATGAGATCCTGAAAAAAGACTGGAGAAAACCAACAAGAGAAAGGTGTAAAAAAAGACCAGGACCAACTCAATTGGAGAAACAAAATAATCGGACTATAAACTAATTTTATTGTCAGCTTTTAGAGAATGAAATATGTCAGCTTTGAGAACTTGGATTTCTTGTATTTTGTTCTCTACAGGAGAAAATGAATTTTTTCCCTGCTTGGTTACTCATAGTCTGGTTTCTTGGGTTTTCCATTTCATTTATTCTTTAGATGTTCTAATCTGTAGTCTCTTATTTTTAACTATGCAATGGCTGGTGGTTCCCTTGTGTAATCACAGTGAGAGATTCTTTTTAACATGTAGGTTCTGTGTAGGCATCCGAACCAGTCTGGCTTGTTCTCTTTTCTCAAATGAAGGTATATTGGTGTTCTAGAATATTTGCTGTGCTGACTTTTTACAGTAGAGCTGATGCAGTTTGAGTTCTTGGACTTTGTGTTGGTATGGTATGGTAAGCATGTTGTTTTGCTGCCAGAAATTGCTTTTCTCATTTTATATCTTCCTTCTTTATCATTAACTTGGTCATGGCATTGACCAAATAAATGTGGTATGCAAATATATATGTGAATGAGGCCCCATAATGAGTCTCCGCACATGGTCCCGCACCCTCCTTGGGCTGCCCTGCCCTCATTCCCAGTCCCAGCCCTCTCTATCAGAGTCAGTCCAGTTCCTATTTCCCCCCACAATCCCGGTATCAGCCATCCCTCCCCCCTCCCAGCAGCAACACAGTCATGGGACATTTGTTTTTCCTCTTGCGGCTGTAGTAAACATTAATTCAACCGTGGGAGCAAAAGTCAATGCTCCCCCAGCTGTAC
Organism: Ichthyophis bannanicus; assembly: GCA_033557465.1. NCBI lineage: Eukaryota > Metazoa > Chordata > Amphibia > Gymnophiona > Ichthyophiidae > Ichthyophis > Ichthyophis bannanicus. Next base: position 1,334,821,546 of record CM066032.1, on the reverse strand, counting down.
TGAACATTAATACAGCTGCAGAAGCATTTCCTTTTTCTCCCATGGCTGTATTAATGCTCAGTACAGATGCAGGAGCATTTACGTTTGCGCCTGTGTCTGTGCTTCCGCAGTGGCAGCTAGCGTTTCTAAAGAATATAGCCTTCACGCTGCATACTAACCCTGGATATTCAATGTTGCGGCCATATCCGGCCACTAGCATTGGATATCCAGAGTGCCGCATAGTGCGGAAGCTAACTGAGCAGAGGCAATATTGAGACACTGCCCAGATAGCTCCCATGAGTATTTATTTATTTTTATTTATTTAACAGTTTTTATATACCGTCTTTCTGTGATTCAAGACGGTATACATAGAACAAAATAGGCAGTATATTTCAACTGTTTACATTGGAAGAACATAATAAGGGTACAAAAGCATAACTGAAACTTTATACAGTAATCAACTATAAAGTAAAGATGAGTAAAGATAGGCTAGTATTTGCCACGCCTATCTTTACCCACAAGTTGCTAACTAGGCAGCTGCTCAATATCGCCGCTGCCCAGTTTGCAATGGGTGCCATCTCCACTCTGCCCCGGAACACCCCGATGCGAACCACGTAGCATCAAGGCGTATAGTGGTGGCACTCATGGCTATCCAGCAGCTCTAACCGTGTTAGTGCCACTGAATATCCCACTAACCGGCATTAACACCTGCAAACCATGTAAATGCATTTGAATATCCCCTCCCCCACAATATTCTTTGTCAGCATCATAATTCTTCTTCATTGTCCAGCATTCGCATTCATATGATGTTATTTGAAAATACCATGGCTTAGACACTCTAGATCTTATCTAGGTCTTTCATAGCCACCCTGCCAAGAGGAATGCGTCATTGGATTTCTTGACTGCTTGTCACTTCTTTATTGATTGATCCAAGCAGGTTAAAGTTGTCAACTATTTTTATTTCTTCTCCATCAAGGATGAAATTGTTGATTTTGCCAGTTGCCAGGATTTTTGTTTTCTTCATGTTAAGGTGCAGTCCCATTTTAAGACTATGTTCTTTGATCCTGATCATCAGATGTTTCAGATCGTCTTCATTTTCAGACAGTAACATGGTATCGTCAGCATAGTGAAGATTGCTGGAAGACTCATTAACAATCTTCATGCCATATACAGTCCGGCTTCTCTGATAATTTGTTCTGCTATATAAAATAGTAGGTAAAAGCAGAAGGAAAGGACCACGGCCAAACACAGTAGGGGTGTTCAAAAGACTTTATTAGCAGACCCAACTCAAATGTTTCGGCCTGAGGCCTTCTTCAGGGGTCAAAGAAGACAAAAAGCAACATATAAAAGGTGGACCAGACCACTCTTCCCAATCTGCACACTAGACAGAGAACCAACCAGGCAGGTACATAAAGACTGACGACAATTTGATTCAGGTGAAGAATCTTTTTATTGGACCCCAACATGTTTCGGCTAGAAAGCCTTCTTCAGGGGGTCTTGAAAAGAGAACACACCTTATTTCTGTCACGTGGTACACTAAAAAACACACAATATGCGCTACACTGTTTGCTTGTTCAAAGTCTTTTGAACAACCCTACTGTGTTTGGCCGTGGTCCTTGCCTTCCGCTTTTACCTACTGTAGTCTCTGCGGAAGATCCCCTTCTCCTATCGTCTGCTATATAAAATAAACAGGTATGGGGGAAAGTATACAGCCTTTTCGTATACCTTTGCTGATTTTAAACCATTCTGTTTCTCCTTGTTCTGTTTGAACTGTTACTTGTTGATAAATGTAAAGATCGTGCATGAGAACTATAAGGTGTTTTGGTACACCCATGCTTCTTAGTGTGTCCCAGAACTTTACATGAAGACCTTGCTGTAGTCAATAAAATGCATATAGATATCATTTTGGTATTCTTTTGTCTTTTCAAGGATCCATCTCACATCCATGATGTCTCTTGTTCCTTGTCCTTTCCTGAACCCTGCTTGCACTTCAGGCAGCTCTCCATTGAATGATCTTGACTAGAATCTTGCTGGCATGTGGGATCAGAGCGACTGCGCAATAATTTCCACAGTCAGTCGGTTCACCTTTCTTCAGTATTGGTATGAACTCATATCTTTTCCAGTCAGTTGGCCATGATGGACCTGATATTGAAAGGGATTAAGGTGGTCTGTTAACTGTTTTAATCCCCTAGGCTGGGATATTCAGCAGCACTAACATGTTTAGTGCCACCAGATATCCACTGATGTCGCCGCTGCATGCCATGTAGCTAACTAGTTAGCATCAGAGTGTTCCGGGGGTAGCACCCAATGAAAACCAGGCAGTGGCGATATTCAGCAGCTGCCCGGTTATTGCTAAGTGGCAAACGTCAGTCGCAGTAAAGGCTGGCCTAACTGAAACTGAAGCTAACCGGGCAACCCAGATATTCAGTGCTGAGGCCTGGATATAGCCAAGGCATTGAATATACAGGTCTAATGGTCAATGGCGCAGGCTAGCTGCTTTAGCAACGCTAGCCACTGCCGCTGCTGAATATCAGACTTGATGTTTTCTTCCAAATTTTCTGGCCGAGCCTTGTAAGTATTGTAACAGCTGCATCTGATTGCTATAATGCTTCAATGGGAATGTCATCAATGCCTGGTGGGGGCATAAACTTGGGTTAACAGGGAGGGTTGAGGTAGTGGGTAATAGGTAGTATTGAGCATGTAGGAGATGGGAGTTAACCTATTTCATCGGATCCAAAGAATTTGGTGAAGAGGTGAGTTTTGAGGTGTTTTCATAGATCTGGTATAGTTTCATCAGTTCAAGTTAGAGATTCTGGGAGAGCGTTCCAGATTGTGGTGCGAACAGGGTGAAAGCTTGATTGCATGATTGTTGAGTGCTTTTTCTTTTGAGGGTTGGGATGGTAAGAAGATTTTGCTGGTTGCCTTGCCTTAACCTTGTGGTCTGGGACTTTGCTTATTAGTGTTTGGAGGTGGGTGTGGATTGGTTTTGTAATAGCTTAAAGATGATGAGGTCTGTTTTATGCATTATTCTTTGTGCTATTGGTAACCAGTGGAGATTTTTTAGTATGGGTGTGATGCGATCTTGTCTAGGTGTGCCGGTTATAATCCTTGCAGCGGTGATACTGCAAATGGATATAGTGTCTGTTTTGGTAGGCCCTGGAAAAAGGATGTTACAATAATCTAGCTGTGGGGTGATGATGGCTTGACATACCATTCTAAAGTCATTTGTTTGTAATATCTTCAGTTTGTGGTATGCAAAGTTGGTGTTTTTTTTTATGTGTGAGCACATGTTCAGGTTCTGGTCGAATGTGATACTTGAGTATTTGACTTCTGTTTTGATGTCCAGGATTGCGTCGTTGATTTTAAGTTTTGTTGTGGGAGATAAAGCTTGTGTCCCTTGTGATGTGGAGGACTTCAGGTTTGTTGTAGTTCACAGATAGGTTGAGATTTGAAAGAAGTTGGGTGTAAGCCTTGAAGCACGAGGTTATATTTGAAGCACGAGGTTATATTTTTGTAGTTGGGGGTCTTAGTGGAGAAGTGGGTGTAAATCATTATGCCCCGCATAGATGTGAAAGAGGATATTGTGGTTTTTGATGAGTGTGCAGATTGGTTGGATGTATAGATTGAAAAGCAGAGCAGGTAGAGCTGATCCTTATGGCACTCCTTTGTGTTGGGTGAAAGGTTTTGAGGTCTGCATACCCATTTTGACTTGCTGCTGTTGATCAGATAGGAATGATTTGAACCAGGATAGAGTTGTGTTGCAAAGGCCAATTTCCTGCAGTCTGGATAGTAGGATTCTGTGATTTATGGAATCAAATGCTGCAGAGATGTCTAGGAATATCATGATGAATCCTTGCTCAGCTTTGTCAATACCTCTGGTTAAGGTATCTAATAGAGTTGTGAGGAGAGTCTCAACACTGTGGTAGGGGCAGAAGCCATGCTGTTGGGGGTCTAGAGGTGCATAGGTGTTAATGTGTTCCTGCAGTTGAAGTTGTGCTACTTTTTCAATTATTATGGTGATGAAAGGAAGGTTGGAAATGGGTCTGTAGGAGCTGGGTGCTGTTGTATCAAGGATAGACATTTTTAGGAGTGGTCTGATTGATGCCTTTTTAAGTGTGGTGGGCATATAGTCTTGTGACAGGGAGGAGCATACCATGTTTTGGACTGTTTGGAATAGATAATTCAGTTCTTAAGATCTTGATCCAGGAAACTGCGCAGGGATCAAGAGGGGAGGTGGTAGTGTTTATATTTGATATGATGCACTCTAGATCTTCTGTGGATATTGGCTTGAAGGCATCCCATTTGTGTGTGGGGTTTCTTGTTGCAGTTTGTTGCTGTGGAAAGGTAGTGTGTGGGAGAGGAGGTTTTGTTTGCTTTGTAGATATTTATTTATTTAACAGTTTTTATATACTGTCTTTCTTCGATTCAAGACGGTTTACAATGAACATACCAGTACCTTTCATCTCTCATCTCTCTTTACACCCCCTCTCAGTTGCTTTGCTCTTCTAACAGTCTTCGTTTATCTGTGCCCTTTACTCGTACTGCCAATTCCAGACTTCGCTCCTTCCAACTGGCAGCACCCTTTGCTTGGAATAGTCTTCCTATCTCTGTGCGCCAGGCGTCCTCCCTGGCCATTTTCAAGTCCAGACTAAAATCCCACCTCTTCACTATTGCTTTCCATTCCTATCTTACCCTATCTTGATCTCTCTATCAACATTTGCTTACTTTGTCCTGTAAATTTTTGTTATTTGTATTATGTAACTTATTTTGTTTTCTGTCTTATTAGATTGTGAGCTCTGATGAGCAGGGACTGTCTTTCTTCTATGTTTGTACAGCGCTTCGTATGTTGCGGCGCTTTATAAGTCTTTAATAATAATAATAATAATAATAACATAATGTAACAGTGTAACAGCTGTTTTACATGGAACAGAACTTTTGAACATGAGTATATATGGTTGAAACCAGAAGCTTTTGAGCATAGGTATGTATGGTCAAGCAAGAAAATATTTACATATTTACAAGTTATAAGGGAGGGAGGGTGAGTTATAAGGGGGTCGTCAGGGTAATGAGATAGGCAAAGGCATTAATGGGTGGGTGGAGCGAGAGAGCAAGGAGTATTGAGGGAGAGAGTTAAGGTGGCTGAGAAAAGTGTTCGTGGAAGAGGTGGGTTTTGAGTCTCTTCTGGAATTCAGCATGGTCAGAGCAGTTCTGTAATTCGCCTGGAAGTGTATTCCATAATGAGGGAGCATAAAGTGAGAAGGCCCTGCTACAGGTAGGTTTCCCTTTGTGATGGTATGTTTAGAAGGTTTTTAGTATTAGTGCGGTGTGACCTAGTATTATTGGGACTGGATAGAAGCGATGAAAGGCATGGGGCTGATTCATTGAGAATGATTTTATGTATGAGAGTGATGGCTTTAAATTTTATTCTGGATAGTATGGGGAGTCAATGGAGATCATAGAGGATTGGAGTTATGTGTGTACATCTAGAGTTATTTGTGATTAGACGGGCTATTGTGTTCTGTGCCATTTGGAGGGGATGTATACTGTTTTTGGGAAGGTCATGGTAGATGAGATTACAGTAGTCAAAGGTAGGTGTGGTCAGGGTTTGGCAGACAGTACGAAGAGAGTCAGGGTTTAAGAGCGGTTGGAGGTTTCTAAGAGTTTGTAATTTGGCATAGATTGCATTTGAAGTTCTTCTTATCTGTTCAAGGAATTTGAGGTTCTGGTCAAGAATAAGGCCAAGGTATTTGATTTGATTGAGTGAATGCATAATGTTTGAATAGTATTCCTTTTTGCATTTGTTCATAAGTGAGGTGATTTCTGCCTGCTTTGTTGAAAAAAGATTTTTGAGTTTGGTGTCTTTTGTTCTTCTCCAGCTTCTTTTGATCTGTCTGTTTTCTTTTCTAGTCCTTGATTTCCTTGGAGTACCATAGAGCCTTGTTGGGTATTTGCTTTTGTTCATTTGAGCAGTTATTGTGGCAGCATTTGCCATGGTGGTGTTCCAATTGTGAATAATGAAGTCTAGGTCCATGGTTTCTGCATTTAAGAGTGGGCAGGCCTGGTTTAGAAATGATTGTCTGTCGGGGGCGGAGTCTGCCGCATACGAAGATGGCCGCTTGAACCGGAGCTCCCTCACAGCATTATAAAATCCGGAGCCGACTGGGAGACAGGGACCCCTAAAACTACCACGGGTACAGACTGAACCATCCGGGATATGTCCTCGTTAAAACCTGCCAGGCTGGACTTCCAACCAGCAGCGGGGCAGTCAAACAAACGGGCTAAACAAGACCTTGCATCCCCTCAGAAAATGGCGGCGGATAACATCTCGTCGGAAGGGGTGCGGGAGATATTACAGGAATTGAGATCCGTGAAAGACATTGTCACCACCAACTCGGGGACACTAAAGAAGGTTCAGGAGGATCTGCATGAGGTGAGAGAACGACTGGGAGACCTTACTACTCGCTTAGAAGAAGTAGAGGCCGAGGTGGACAGGCAATCCTCTGTGCTCGCGCAGATTGGCCCTCTGGCTCAACGGGTCACAGCCCTCGAAGTGCACGTTGAGGATCAATCGAATAGAATGCGGAGAAATAATACGTATACTAGGTATCCCAGAGGGGCGAGAAGGATCAGACTCTGTAACTTTCTTAGAGAAACTTATCCCTAATATTTTAAACATCACTTTGGAGCGCGCTCTGGAACTAGAACGTGCGCACCGGGTACCTTCCCACCCGACATCTCACTCGCCCAGACCTCGACCGTTCATAGTTAAAGTGCTGCGGTACCAACATGTAATACAAATCATGCAAGCGGCGAAACAGAGACATAATTTACAATTTGATGGACACAAAATATCTTTTTTCCCGGATCTAAGCAAGCAAACGGCTCAGCATCGGAAAGATCTCCTGGCCTGCAGACCAGCCCTGCAACAACTACAGGCCCGCTTTGGACTTTTTTATCCTGCCACGATGAAAGTCACTTTGGACAATCATACCCATACCTTCACGGAGGGTCGCGCCCTCCGAGCATTCGTACAGGATCGCGCCCAGATGGAAGTGGGACCGGAAAGGCAATAGAGATTCGGGGACATCACCCTGATACTATACTTGGCGCTTACACTTGGTTGGAGGCCTTTGTTCTGCCCCTGCCGGCTCATTGCGAAAATGGGAGGTGGTGGCTGAACGAAGGGGAACTTCATGAGATTAGTGTGCGTACCCAAGCAAGGACCGCATCATGCATCATGTAATTGTTGTACAGTTGACTGGGTTCCCAGTTCTCTCAGTTTGGTTCAAAATTAGTATTTTGGCACAACCATAATGTTGGAGTGGGTTTAAGTTTTGTCAGGCGGCAAGGCTCTACCGGATAAGTTTAGTTAGGTTGCGACTTATTTCAGTCAGGCTGTTTAATTGTTATAATGAGAGAGTTCGATAATTTATCCTTGGGGTTGTTGGCCGTGAATGTCATCCTTCTTTATCACAGTAAGACACAATATGGCTAGCTCTCGGGTGCGGGTGCTATCCCTCAATGTCAAAGGCCTCACTAACCCAGCTAAGAGGAAGAAAATCCTCACTTACTGTAAACACCAAAATGCAGACATAGTCTACTTACAGGAGACCCATTTGACCCTCGCAGAATCATGCAAAGTGAAGGATAAGACATATCAAAATATTCTTTCTGCACCGGCCCTTAAGAAGAAAGGAGGGGTTATCATTCTAGCCAAGCAAAATCTACACATGGCAGTGCAAGAAACTGGGATAGATCCGACTGGACGCTGGGCTAGGGTTCGGGCGCAACTTAATGGCAGTTCGTATACATTTATGACAGTGTATGGTCCCACGGTGGATGACCCACAATGTTTCACCCAGATTACTCAAGAACTCCTAAGTACAGGCTCCTCTCATATTGTGCTAGGGGGTGATTTTAATCTTATACCTGACCCTCTCCTGGATAGAACGCCTTATAAGCCTCAACATAAACCTCAGTCATCTCAGGAGCTACATAATATGATAGACCTGCTTGGGATATTGGATCCTTGGAGACTCTTTCATCCCCAAGACAGAGAGTATTCCTTTTACTCTATGCCCCACAATACACAAACTCGCATTGACTACTTCTTAACCTCCAAAACGCTCTTGCCCGAAGTTGTTGAGGTGGGTCTGTTACCCCGAACAGTATCAGATCACTCGGCGATTTACATGGATCTTAACGTGGGCCACACAACAATGCCCCAAAGTAGATTCTTTTTTTGAGAAATCCTGGTTGGCAGATGAGAAGTTTCGTACTGCTATGAAGACAGCCATCACAGAATATTTTACCACAAACAAATACGGAGATACCTCCACATGGGCTTGGTGGGAGGCCTTCAAAGCTACTGTCCGCGGACATATGACGACTTACAAGATACACAAATGTAAAGCAGAGGTAAAGAGAAGAGCGGAATTGGAGGTGGAGATTAGCACGGGCGAACGACTCCTAGCCCGACAGGCAGACCAGACGGTGTTACTACGTCTACAGAAGTTACGTGCTCAGTACAATGCTCTCCTACACGAAGAGGTAACTGAATCTCTTAAGATGCCGCAGGGGAGGTATTATCATGACAGTAATCGGGCTAGCTCGCTTCTAGCAAATACCTTAAAGACAAAGCGAGCGGTCACACGGATCGCCGGATTAAAAGACTCGGCAGGAGCCCTAAAAGTGACCGACAAAGAGATACTAGCGATCTGCGAGAGATTTTATTCCAAGCTTTACCAATCCGAAACAGCATATGATGAATCACTGTTCTCCGCCTTTATCTCCTCAATTGAAGGTCCCCAACTCTCACAGCAGCAACAACAACTTCTTTCTACGCCGATCACCTGCAAAGAGATTCAAACCGCTCTACAGCAGTTAGCAAAAGGTAAGGCTAAGGTTTACCTGTGGAATTCTATGGTGCCTTCTCAGATCTGCTCACCCCAGAACTGCTGCTATATTATGAAGGGCTTGCGGAAGACCTCCCAGTGGTAGGAGCGCTGGCAGCTGCAACGATCGTGATACATCCCAAACCTGGCAGAGACCCGGAGAGAATCGAGAATTACAGACCTATCTCACTGCTAAATGCCGATTACAAAATTTATGCTAAGATCCTGGCCAACCGGCTATCCCAGGTCCTGGGGACGCTTATACATCCCGATCAATGTGGCTTTATGCCGGGCAGATCCGCGGTGGACAACGGGCGCACACTGGCACATGTACTCCGCAAAGCACAACAGACAGATCAGCCAATAGTGGGACTTGCATTAGACGCAGAGAAGGCCTTTGACAGGGTCGAGCTACCTTATTTATATCGGACCATGCGTTGGATGGGGATCCCGGATGCTTTCCTGAAGAGTGTTCAACTCATGTATGCCAGACCGGTGGCTCGTGTGGCAGCAAACGGTACCGCGTCGCAAGAATTCCCCCTCACCAGAGGAACACGTCAGGGATGCCCATTGTCACCCTTGTTGTTTAATATAGCCCTGGAACCTCTGCTTCTTAAAATTCGCCAGATGTCCAATATACAGGGGATGCCACTGGAAGGTTATCACTGTAAAGTGTCTGCCTATGCGGATGATCTTCTCATGTTCCTCAATGAGAACTCATTGGAGACCACCTTGAACACTATTATGGAATACTCCGGCATCTCGGGATATAAACTGAATTTAGAGAAGACCATCAGTATACCGCTTACGGCAACAGTTTCGACAGAAGTTCTTCATCGATATCCCTTCCAGGTGGAGAAAACGTCCTTTAAATATTTGGGGGTCCCCTATGGTACTACTTTAGCGGATACTTTATCTCTGGTCACAGACCGATGTAAGGAGCTTCTCCAAAACTGTGCTCAAAAATGGTCGCCTTTAAATTTGACCTGGTGGGGACGTCTAGAAACTATTAAAATGGTTATGGTCCCTAAAATTACTTATATCCTCAGTATGATTCCGGTACTATTCCCAACAAAATTCTACCGAGAATTGGAAAAAAAGCTGTTGCTCTTCCTCTGGAGCAAAAAAACACCACGGATAGCGGCGTGGAAGCTGAAGCTTCCGAAAGAACGTGGCGGCGTGCACTTTCCGGATTTCTACCGATATCATGTAGCGGCCTTATTAAAGCAAGGTTCATGGTGGGCGGAGGATCTGGATGTCCTGGGGCGTCCGACATGGCTACTTGTGGAATCAGCAGCTAGTGGCCTGCTCCCGCTGAGGTATTATATTGGCGCAACGGTGCAACAAACTCAGATGGGCAATGAGATACTACAGGCCACCCAACAAGCCTTTAATCTTCTCCTGCCCATATTGGGTGATAATCAGAACTTCACGGATGCCACCCCACTTTGGTTAAACCCACGTTTTAAAATAGGAGGCGAATGTATAGCTTGGATCTCATGGATACGCCGAGGAATCTTCAGTCTGGGTCAACTCCTTGTCGGGCAAAATTACAAAACCTTTGCAGAACTCCAATCAGAATATCAATTACCCTACAAATGCATGTTCCAATGGGCTCAATTGCGGCATTCTCTGAGTAAAGCGGGAGTGACGCCACTGCATAGGGTGGGTGGTCAACCGGCATATCAGCTGATCCAAGAATTTCGGATGGGCACTGGTCTAATCTCCAAATGCGTAGAACTCCTAAGAGCAGCCGATACTCGTGACCCCAGTGGTGCCCAGTTGGTATGGGAAGAAGAAGCCGGCTGCCTACCAACTTCCGAAACTTGGGCACTCTTTTGGGGGCCCCAAATACGGTTGTCGAGATCAGCATCACTTACACAGATGCTGTACTTTCTGGCGCATCGTGCCTATCTGACCCCGGTCAAGATGTCTAAATGGCAAACACACACTGATGGCCACTGCTGGTCTTGTGGTTCCGAACTCGGCACCATGGCACATATGCTTTATTATTGTCCCTTACTGTCGCCCTATTGGAAAGGAGTTTGGCAGAAAATTCAGAAGCTATGCCGGATTGACACGCCTATCACTTTCCAAATTGTTATTTATAAGTCTCTGGCGGAAGTGCCAAGTCTCCAGCGATGCCACGTGGCGCTGTTCAATCTACTGCTCAGTCTGGCACAGAAGGCCATTATGAACCACTGGAAGACCTTTAGCGCACTGAGCGTCCCTTACTGGTGGAACTTAGTGTGCTATCATCGCTCATGTGAAATAGCGTATGTCGCACAAAATCCATCCTTTCGAAGCCTCTTGAGTAAATGGGACACCCCTCACTGGGAAGTTAGTCGACATGATTCTTTACTATGAAGGTATGACATTTGTGGTCTTCACCCCCTCCCCCTTTAATCCCAATTCCTATGATCGTGTTTACTCCAGATAGTAGGAAATAGATAATACACCTGTCTGTATTTGTCCTGGTTAATGTATGCATCGTATGTTTTGTAGTTGTGTTATTATACTGTTTGTTCTGTTATATTGTCTGAAAATTGGTAAATAAAGTCGGTAAAAAAAAAAAAAAAAAAGAAAAGAAATGATTGTCTGTCAAAAGGTTTGTTGTTGTTGCTAAGTGCCGTCGAGTCGGAGTCGACTCATGGCGACCCTCTGGATAGCTATCCTAAATTGTGTTTGATCTTGAGTCAGGCGGCTCATTGTTGACAGACTGGTACACGTAGCTGCTGTTATTGTATCGATCCATCTCATTGATGGCCTTCCTCTTTTGCACTGACCTTCTATCTTGCCATGCATGATGTTTTGAGACTATGGGGCATGTTTATATACCGTCTTAACATGCGCCCGGCATTAGTTTGCAGGATGCCATAAAAGGAGTGGATGTTTCAGTCTTAATGTAGCAAAATGGGATTATTGCGCAATAGCGTGTGCTGCGCACATTATCGCGCAATAGCGTGTGCTGTGCACATTATCGGGTGAGATGCCGCTAAGCACGTTAACGCACGGTAATCTTAAGTAGGCGCGCAGACATGCAAACACAGAAACAGAGGTGTAGCACAATGGTAAATACACTGACTGATGGTACAGGGGTCATGAGTTTGATCCCCCAGTGTGCCTAATGCATACGGCTGGCTGAGGCATTAGCTTTTACGTGTAATTATTGCTGTTTGAGGCATTTTAGTTTTATTTTAATTAGTGCTGCCAGCAAACACACCCTCACGTGCCGTAACCTAAGGTGCCGCATAAGGCACCCTATAAGGCACTCCATAGGGCACATTATAAAGTGCACTGTCCGCCAAGGCACCCTATAATGTCCCCTATAGGGCACCCTATGAGGCGCTTTAGAGGACACCTTATAAGGCGCCTTGTAAGGCACTTTATAGGGCGCCTTATAAGGTGCCATATGGGGCGCCTTATGAGGCACCTTATGGTTGCAGTACACTGAGGGTGTTGTTGCTGGCAGTACTAATGTACATTAAAAATAGACAATGCCTTGGACAGCCCTATCAAATAACCCCACCATGGGTTTGAACCCATGACTTCTGACTCTACAGGCAGTGAAGTAACCAGTGGGCTACAGCTGCTAACAAACCCCTGGCTGGCTATAGAAGGACTGCATGTCACCAAACAAATTGTCTGCTGTGGTTACCAGGATAGGGTTAACCCACCCGTACCCATGATGCACTGCACATGCAAATCAGCAGTCTATAGATGAGCACAAGATGGGGTATGCACCCCCACAGCACCTCAGCCTGGTAGGGGGAACTGACCGTGTGCACCCCCACAGCACCTCAGCCTGGTAGGGGGTACTGACCGTGTGTGGTACTGGCACAGAGTAGATACAGACCGTCACATTGTGCGGGTACTGTGCTCACCCTGAGGGTGAGGTGGGGCGCCCAGCACCAGGTCCACAGCACCTTTCATGGCTGAAATATGCCATGCTGCAGGTCCCCATCAGTGCTACTGTGTATGATAGGTAGTTCCTGCAGACACACCTAGGATATGTCTGTGTTCTTCTGTATTTCTCAGCCATGTCTAGCCCTTATGGGCTATGATGCACCCAGAATAGTGCATCTCCTGTGTTGGTGCCATGGTTACATGATGTAGGTGAAGGGGGGAGGGTGTGTTTGGACCCATAGGCAGATTATGTACCACCACCCAACCCACCCTCTGGGACTCAGGGTGGGAAACAGGATCTCCCACCAACAGATCCACATTCTACCTCCCTGCAATGGTGGCAGTAGAGGGGACCATCAACCCCAGTCCTGCTGGGGAACAGACACCCTACAGGGCAGTCAATGCAGATCTGTACACATCCATAAAGCAATAGCAGACAGACTGTAGGCCTGGAAATGCTCAGCTGCCCCCTCTACTAGCTGACATTCTCCAGCAGCAAGCCTCCAGCCGCTGCACCCTGCAAGATGTTCCAGCAAGACACATACTAGCTGCAGACAGTCTGCTAGCTAGTCCATAGTGCATGTTCCTGGAGGAGATGTGTGTACCCAGAACTGGGATGTCAGCATACACACCAAGCAGATAAGTCAGTGATTGGGCCCCAAAAGAGAACCCATAAATATCACATGAGAGAAATGCTATATAGCACTATGGGGGAACCTAGCCATGCCGTGGTCACTGCTCAGTCAGGGTGAGAGTGACCTCCCAGCAGGACATGCTGTGGCCACCCTGTCCGTGAAGGCGGTGGCTGGGCACTACAATGTCCGAGCCATTGCCCTATGCTCTGTGCAGATGCATCCAGGCCAGGCCACCCTATCCAGGCTATTCCCACAGTACCTTGCTCCTCATTATGCACATTGGCAGGCCAATACTGGCAACAGTGCTAGCAGTGTGGGCTGTGGAGGGTGTTGGCAGCCACCACACACTGGATAGACAGACACACACTCCCCACACCTATGCCAGCATTGTGCAACTATGGAGGTATTTGGCAGCCCTGGCCACCGCACCAGTCCTGGACACAGTGCAAGCATGGCTATGGTATGCAATACTGTTGGGGTCACTCCCCAGGTTGGTAAATACTGTCAGACACAAGACCTGTAGCACACTCCACAGACATCAGAAAGGTTGCTATGATGCAGCTCACTCAGAAAATTGTTCTTAATTTCGGAATTGCTATCTGCCAGTAATCATAGCAACCTTTTGATAAATGTGTACCGTATTCCCAGGTTTAGGGTGGCATTGCTAAGGTGTGCAAGTGCTAGTATTGGGAGATGCACGTTGGGCCCAACATAATGGAGCCTGTGGGTGCGGGTGTGTCTGCCCCTGTTGGCCGCTGCTTTAGGGCAGAGGTTCCCGACTCCAGTCCTGGTGGCCAGACACTGTTCGGGTTTTCATGCTGTCCCTCATGAATATGCATGTGATATACATCTGCATACCATGGGGGCGGCGCATAGAAATGCAGCACAGGCAACTTTATTAGAGACAGCATGGAACCTGAATGGTGTTTGGCCCTCCAGGACTGCATTTGGGAGACTCTGCTCTAGGTAATTCACATGTTTATGGTGTCTGTGCTCTGTAGGGTAAAATGTAGGTGTTTTGGGCATGTTTACGTTATCTGCAATAAAGGTTCTGTCTGTATTAGCACGTTTTAGTAGTGGGTAAAATATGGGGACTGGGTTGGCAGAAACCACAGCTGGGACTTGAACCTGTGACCTTCTGCTTCTGAACACACTGCACCACTGTGTTGCCACAGAGACAGTGCATTCCCTGGTGATACCATGACTGTTCGTCAGACAGGGTCTGTCTGTTGCAGTGCAGGGCACCCGCCTACACAGGGCTAGGCCTTGTCTGCTCTGGGCAGCTGCCACTGCCCCCTCCACCAACAGTACCCCTCTGCCACCATGCTGACATGCCCTTCTGCTGGTGGTGCTGGTGGTGCGCAGTCTCAGGCCATCCAGTGTGCGGGTAGGCGGCTGCCTATGGTGCGGGTTCTGGGGTAGGGGTGCCTGCATAGCTGTCCACGCTTCCCCCCAGCACCGCCTGCCAATGTTCCGTGCCATTGGGGGGACCTGCTGAGTACTATCCCCTGTGACATGGTGAGAAGCACACTCGTGTTCATGTTGGGTCCTCAGCAGTTGCTGTCTGGCTGCTCTACTATTTCAGCATTCCTATGGGCCAGCTAGGCATCATCCTATTCCGCACTGTGGCCCAGCTGCACCACAGCATGTGCCGCCTGCAGCCCTCTGTGTCCTCTTTCCAGCATCTGTTCAGTTGCCCGTTCCGACATGCCCGCCCTGCTGTTGCGGAACATGTGCATGCCATAGGAAACCTGTCCAATGCAGGGGGAAACCCTGCTCAGCGCAATTTCACTGTGGGCTCATTCACCTTGTATGGAGACGGAGCATAGACCCTTCCAAAATTCATATATTTTTGGGGGGGGCTTTCTTGTGAGTGTTTTTTGATGTTTCCCATTGATATAACTATTGCCAAGCTTGGTTATTTTGTTTTACATTTTCTTCTGTTCATTTTCACTGTTTATTTGCCCTTTTGTTCCGTGCACATGTATTACACTTATAAATTTTTGTTGGTTTCCCTGGTTTTGCTGTACATTGCTGACGGAAATGGTTTCTTTTCCCTTTAAATCATCTCTAACGCCAGGGTTTCACTGGCGTAAGTTTTCGGCCTTGGATTTCACAGTGTTAGTGTGCGGGGAGCCTCTCCCCTCCCACTCTCCACCCATTGACCCTCTCTCTCCGCCCCTGAGGAGCCTTCCTCCGCCCCTGGGGAGCCTTCCTCCACCCTCCGGGAGCCTTTCTCCGCCTTCAGCGCTCGTTTGCGCCGCTGCGTGCATTATCGCACGCTAAGGTACCTTATCGCCCGGTAACATGCCTTCATCGGGCGATAAGGTACCTTATCGCGTGATAACGTGGCAGAGCGCACATTAAGACGGCTTAGTAAACATGCCCCTATGTTCTTTGATTGTGAGAAGCAAATGTTTCAGATCATCTTCACTTTCAGCCAGTAATGTGGTATCATCAGCATAGCGAAGGTTGTTGATGAGTCTTCCACCAATCGTCACACCTCTGTTGTCTTCATAGAATCCTGCTTCTCTGATGATTTGTTCTGCATATAAATTAAAAAGGTAGGGGGAAAGTATGCAGCCTTGTCTTACACCTTTTCTTATTTTAAACCATTCTGTTTCTCCTTCTTCCGTTCGAACTGCTGCTTCTTGATCAATGTACAGATTGTGCAAGAGTACGATCAGGTGTTCTGGTATACCCATGCTTCTTAATGTGGCCCAGAGTTTCTCATGGTTTACACAGTCAAAAGCCTTGCTATAGTCGATAAAGCACAAATAGATATCCTTTTGGTATTCTTTGGTCTTTTCAAGGATCCATCTCACATCCGCAATGATGTCTCTTGTTCCTCGCCCTTTCCTGAACCCTGCTTGCACTTCAGGTAGTTCTTGTTCCAGGTATGGTTGTAGTCTTTGTTGAATAATCTTCAGTAGAATCTTGCTGGCATGTGGGATCAGAGCGATTGTGCGACAATTTCCACAGTCAGTTGGATCACCTTTCTTTAGTATTGGTATAAACACAGATCTTTTCCAGTCAGTTGGCCATGATGTTGTCTTCCATATTTCTTGGCAGAGCCTTGTAAGTACAGTAACAGCTGCATCAGATTGCTGTAATACTTCTATGGGAATTCTATCAATGCCTGGTGCTTTGTTCTTTGATAAGGCTTTCAATGCTGCTTTAACTTCTTCTTTTATCACCAATGGTTCCCGATCATAAGGTACAGGTTGAAATGGCTGTTGGTCCACTTGATCTTTATCATATAAAAACTCTGTATATTCCTTCCACCTTTTCTTGATCTTCTCAGCATCATTCAACATAGAACCTTGAGCATCTTGTAACAATCCAATTTGAGGCTGGGATTTTTTCTTTAACACTCATAGCTTTAGGAAAGCCAATCTTGTTCTTCCTCTAATAGTTTCTGCTTCTATTTCCTTGCATGCGTCGTTGTACTACTTTTCCTTGTCCTGTCTTGCTACACATTGGAAATCTCTGTTGAGTTCTGTTATTGTCTTTCTTTCTCCTCTGGCTTTAGCTTCTCTGCGTTTCTGGGCAATTTTCAGAGTTTCTTCCGTCATCCATTTTGGCCGTTTTTGCTTTTTCACCTTTTGTAGAGACTTCTCGCTTTCTTCCAACACAACCTTCTTGATGTCATTCCATAACTCTTCTGAAGCTCTGTCATTTGTATCTAAAGCAGCAAATTGATTTTGCAGGCAGTCTTTAAATTCCAGTGGTATTCTCAAGGTCATATTTTGCTGCATTCATGAGTGGTTTGCTCTTTTTCAACTTTAGCTTGAGTTTGCATACTAGTAGTTGATGATCTGTACCACAGTCAGCTCTAGGTTTTGTCTTTGTTGATGTTATAGAACTTTTCCATCGTTGACTTCCACAGAAAGCGTCATTTGTTGTTGGACGCTAGTCTACTTGAATTGTGGAGGGAATATTGTGGAGTGTAAAGGAGATTGTGGCATGGTCAGACCAGGGAACTGGGAATATTTTGTATTCCATATTGGGGTGGTTATTGGAGAGGTGGTTTGGGGCAAAGAGCAGGTCTAGTGTCCTTCCTCTTTCATGTGTGGATTCATTTATTAGTTGTTTGAGTTGTAGGGCTTCCATTGCATTGAGGAAGGCCTGTGCTTGCTCTGGTGGGGAGGAGGTGAGTTTGGGATTGTCTAGAAGGAAGAAAAGATTTGTTGAGGCCACGTGGAGGCCTACTTCTTCTAGAAGTATCATCTCATCAGCTTTTGCGCTGGGTGCTCTATATGTTAGGCATATGTTTTATTTTTTGTTTGATATTGGAGGATTTTTAAGGTGTTGCTGGAACTGTTTTTGGTTATGGAGAATTGTAAATGTTCTTTAGCTAGTATCAGAACCTCTCCGCCCCTTTTCATTGATCTCAAGCAGTTGAAGAGTTTGAAATCTGTGGGGGTAAGTTGATTCAACAAGACACTGTCTATTGGCACTAGCCAGGACTCTGTGATGCACATGAGATTTAGATCATTGTCTTGGATGAAGTCTAGTATGATATAAATCTTGTTGCTTTTGGAATGTGCATTTATGAGGGCACATTTGAAGGCTTGGGGGGAGGGGTTGCTGGTTGGCTCCTGGTGCGTGTGGTGACGTGGTGTTGATTAGTATAAGTCTGGGAGAACCTCTGTTGAGGTTTTTTTTTAGGTCTATCCATGGGGTGATGTGTCTGTAGCTGTGGATTATTGGTATTAGTCCAAGTTGGGTTGGTGAGGCATCTGTGAGGAAGAGGAATGTGAGAGTGATGGGGAGGAGTGCATGGCTGAGAGTGCTAGTCTTCATGTTTTTGCTTTGCTGTTTGTAGTGTTGGAATTGTGGTTTCGGTCGCAGGGTGGAGATGTGGAGCAGAGATGTGTATTCAAAGAGCTTCGTTGATGCAGTGGGGTATGTGTGGACTCACCCTTCATGATGGTTTCTATTGTTGGTGAAGTTGGTCCTTGGATGGAGCTGAGCGACTCTTCTATAGGAATAAGGTATGTTTGCTTGATTGCTGTTTTGCCCATTTTTTTCTAGCTTGTAAGATCAACGGTTGTGTTGGTGGTGAGACTTCAGGCCCTTTGCCATGACCCTTAGTGTGGGTACGCCTGCAGCGTGTGAGATTTAAATGTCCTGCAGTCACTGGAGAGTGATGCGGCATGAAGGAGGAGCTTACCTCCACTCCATGCATGATGCTGGGGTCCCTACTGGCAGATGAAGAAGGGCTAGGGCTGCTTGTTGTAGGGAGAGGGAGCCCTTGAATGCAGCCCAATGCTGTGCAGTCACACCTGCAGTGTGTGAGATTTAAATGACCTGTGGTCACTGGAGAGTGATGAGACTGCAGGACATTTTCTTCTGCCCAAGGTCTTATACAGCACCCAGGACTCGACTGGCTCAGGAGTCCAGTGCCTTTCCTCCCAAACCACTTCTACCTATAACCTCAATGATCTCATCAGCTCCTCCCCTTCATTAAGCTTTATTAACCACCTTTATGATAAAATTCACCCAAAGCATTGTACAACAGGTATCACTTGTACGTTGTAAAAATGGCACAATAATAAAATGACCAAATGTCAGCATAATACACAATTAGAACAATGCGGTGAGCTTGGAAATAGGCAAATTAAATCATGGTAATAGGAATTATATAGAACAGTGTCAATAATATATGCATAAAAGAACATGATAGAACCTTCATATAAGAGAATATAATATGATGTCGACAGAATACAAATGATGCCCCATAGTAGGCAGCATGGTAGAATATCTATGTAACACAGATATGATGCGTACAATGTCTGCACAATACAAACAAACATCTTATTAAGCAACTGGAGGCACAAGTGTAATTAGGACATTTAGGGAGTTATTTTAGAAGCCGTATTTGCAATTTTCACATATAAAATCAGGCATTTACACGTGGACAGGGCATCCATGTGTAAATGGGAATTTTAGAAAGGGCTGAATTTACACGTGGCTGTCTTTACTATGTAGAAATTGCAAGGGGGTGTCTCAGGGGAGTGGTTAGGAAGTGACCTGGATGGGTCAAAAATCTGCATGTGTATTGCCCATTTCATAAAGGGAATACGCATGCATGACTGCAATTGTCCATGTTTGGGATTTACAGTTGCTCCTTGGCCTATGTAGGTTTTTAAAAAATGCACATTTTGGCCAGCTCTTTAAGGGGGATTAAGAGGGTTCTCCTCCTTAATCCCACATTGTTTATTCCCCCTCCAAACTGAAATTAAAGATAGCAGCATCTGTAGATACTTGATGGCATTTATATGTAAGGCTTGCAAAATGGCCAGCATGCATATGTTAGTGCCTGCACATACACATAGAAGTTGTGAAATACCAGCTTCCATGTGAGAGTACCGGCACCTGCATGTGGAAGTTGCCAAGATTCCTTGTTGATTTTGTCCCACTTTTCAATTGCCATGAGGGTTTCCAGGATTCCTTTTACCAATGGCAGATTTCAGCTCTTTCCAAAGGTTCTCGATTGGATTGAGATCAGGACTCATTGCCGGCCAATTTAAAACAGTCCATTTGTTCCCTTTTTAACTATTCTTTTGTACTTTTGGATGTATGTTTTGTGTCATTATCCTGCTGGAGGACCCATGACTTTTGACCTAGACCTAGCTTTATTTTAGCCATACTGTCCTGCCTGAAGAAGATTTTATCTTTCAAAAGCTGATCCACGAATGTATTAAGTTATTCTAATAAAAAGGTATCATCTTATTTTGCTTTTTTGTTTCTCCTTTTAACTAACTTTAGTTTAGCTAGTTGCTGAGTTGAATGTAGATTATCTGTTCTAGTTTAATAGATAAGGAATGCTGGATACAGGCCAATATTTTCTAGCTTGTCCTGATCAAGGGAACTCTTTTTTCAGTAGTAGGTGCATCACAGCCATGTTTAGTGCTGTTGCCAGCTGTCCTTTCACAATAGAGGAAGTCACAATTTTAGTGGCCCCTCCAATGAGGTCTCTGCTTGTCAGTTGTGTTATCTTTGCTGGAAAAGGGTCAAGGGGGGCAGGATATTGGCCATAGACATCTCAAAAAGTTTTCAAGAGTCTCCTCTGTTAGCTGGTTGAATGAGTTTCAGATGTCAGTGCATGGGAGGCAGGGGCGGCCCAAGGGGGGTGCGGGACCATGTGCAGAGAATCGGTGCGGGGCCTCATTTGCATAAGGGGCCTCATTTGCATAAATATTTGCATAATGTTACCATACACTAACTTTTAGTAAACATGCCTCTTAATGAGTGTATGGATAAAGAAAGACTAAAAGATTTCTACATTACTATAATCCCGTGCCAACCGCCAGGCACATTAGGAACTACTACAAACACTGCCCATTTAGAACCCATAGCAAACCTGCCATATCCTAACAGCACTACCAGGACTCACAAAGCACCATACCCTACCTATCAAAAGGCAACACTGCAAATATTAAACCAATACATTTCAGAGAATAACAATACATGACCTACTGGGGAAAGGGAACAAGTGACAATGTCAAATAGGAATTACATAAACAGAATACCTCAGCTCAGTTACACATGCAGAACACAGACCATCACCAAACAAGGAATCACAATTTAGAAACAGGAAGACAATTAAACTGGGAACCCCAAAAGCCAAACTTGGAATGTACAACACTGTAGAAATAAAACTATAAATTAATTTCCTCTTGTACTAAACAAAGCGCAGACGTTAATGATGCACATTTCCCAGCACTGAAATATTCCAGTTAATAAATTCTAAATAAAGAGATATCTTTCTACCTTTTGTGCATTTTTTTTCAGTTGCAATTGCTCCAGCCACTTTCTTCTGGTTTCTTTGTGTCTTCTGCTAACTCTCCATCGTCTGCTGTCCATTTGTCCTTTCTTCTCTCTTCTAATTTTTTGCCATTCTCTCTCCACATCTGCTTTAACATACTAATCTTTCTCCATTTGCTCTTTCCTCATTCCTATTTCATCCACTCAAATTTTACCCCTCCATCCTCAATCCCCACTTACTCTCCCAATACCCAGCCAATTGTAGATTTTTCTTCCGTCCCACACAAAATATTTTTCCCCTCTCCATTTCACTCTCCCAGCTCCATCCCATTCTAATCTCCCCCAACATCAGCTCCCTTCTAGTTCCAGCCCCATCCAGTATCCGCTCCCTTCTAGTCCCCGCATCAGCCCATTTCCAGTCCTAGCCCGCCCATCAGCCCATTTTCAGTCCTAGCTCCCCCATCCATTTCCAGTCCTATCCAAGTCCCTCCATCAGCTCATTTCCAATACCAGCCTCCCATCAGCCCATTTCTAGTCCTTTCCTAGCCCCACCATCAGCCCATGTCAAATCCTAGCTCCCCTCCACTCAGCCCATTTCCAATCCAAGCCCCCATGAGCTTACTTCCAGTTCTAGCCCCTCCATGAGTCCATTTCAATCCAAGCCCCCACCACAGCCCATTTCCAATCTTAGCTCCCCCCAACACCCAATTCCCAGTCCTATCCTAGCCCCCTCCATCAGCCCATTTCCTGTCCTAGCTCCCTCCCTTCACAACCCATTTATATTCAAAGCCTCCCTCCCCATCAGCTATTTGCAGTTCAAGTCCCCCTTCCTCTCAGCCCATTTCGATTCCAAGCCCCCTCCCCATCTGCTATTTGCAGTTCAAGCCCCCCTTCCCCTCAGCCATTTCCATTCCAAGCCCCCGTCCCCATCAGCTATTTGCAGTTCAAGCCTTCCCTTCCACTCAGCCCATTTCCAGTCCTAGGAACCCCCCCAACCCATTACCAGTCCTAGCCCCCCCCCATAACCTATTACCAGTCCTAAATCCCCATCAGCCCACTCTCAGTCCTAATCCCATAAGCCCATTTCCAGTCCTAACCCCCCATCACCCAGTTTTCAGTTTAAGCCCCCCCACAGCCCATTACCAGTCCTAACCCCCCATTAGCCCACTCCCAGTCCTAACCCCATCAGCCCATTTCCAGTCCTATCCCCATCACCCAATTTTCAGTTTAAGCCCCCCCATAGCCCATTACCAGTCCTAACCCCCCATCAGCTCACTTCCAGTCTCGTCTTAGCCCTCCCATAGCCCATTAACAGTCCTAACCCCCCATCACCCCATTTCTAGACTTAGCTCCCCATAGCCCATTACCAGTCCTAACCTCCTATCAGCCCTCTTCCAGTCCTAACCCCATTAGCCCATTTCCAGTCCTAACTCCCACCCCAACAGCCCAGGGAAAATTTAAAATAAAAAAAAGCTGTCTGCTGCCGCCGCCGCCACGGTGGCAACGGCAAAATTGAATATCCTGCGGGGCCCCCCACTTCCCGACAGAGCCTGCCCTCCCTGCATCAGCTCCGTCTCCGCAATCGCACTGGCTTTCAGAGCACGAAAGGAGAGTTTCTCCCTCGCAGCTCTGTTAAGCCCGCGGGGGCTGATGGGAAAGTCCCATCAGCCCCTGCGGGCTTAACAGAGCCACGAAAGGGAAACTAGTCTCCCTTCGTGCTCTGAAAGGCGGTGCGACTGCGGAGACGGAGCTGATGCTGGGAGGGCAGGCTCTGTCGGGCAGGGGGGGCCCCGCGGGATATTCGATTCTGCCGTTGCTGCTGTGGTGGCGGCGGCAGCGGCAGCAGACAGCTTTTTTTTTTTTATTTTAAAATTTACTTTTAAAGCAGAATGTTCTTTGCGCGGGGCCCCCTGAAACGCAGGGCCCTGTGCAAAAAACATTCTTGCTCAATGGACGGGACGGCCCTGATGGGAGGAACAAGGACAGGTTCTCCTCATTAGCTAGTGGGAGGCTTAGTGGAACTGCCTGTAGGTCCTGACAGCAGGACCGTACCAAGTCATAACTGCACTTCATGCGACTTGCAAACCTGGCGCCCCCCCCCCCAATGATATCAGACTTTTGTCATTTGCCCCATCCCCCCATGGCCAGCATAGCTCTACTGCCCCTATCCTCCCATGTCCAGAATCTCTCCATTTTACCCCTCCTCCTCATGTCCATCCGGCTCCTCCCCCTGCTGCCTGCACAGCCTGTTCTTGCCCTGCCGTCACTTTTCCTGTTCCCTTAGCGTCGGCAGTGCCAGCGGCAGCGACCTCCAATAAAAAAAAACACAGGTCTTTCTAACTCTGCGCTTGCCTGGCTGGTCTGATCCCTTCCTCCTCTGATGTATGCTCGCCAGGGGGAGCCGAGTCCAGCGATCAGCAGAAAAGTGGCCATAAATGTGCCCCCTATTTTTTGCACCCTGTGCAGCTGTACCACTGGCACAGGCCTAGGTACAGCGCTGCCCGACAGAGACCTTTAATTTTGCTGGCAAATTATGTGTCGAAGTCATTGCTGGTCAGTTGTGACGGAAAACTAGATTTTTTTTTTATTTTCCAGAATATATACTCTTACAAGAGATTATCCAGGAAACATGACAGAAAAAAAAACATACAAGCAAATTTTACAGTGAAAAATACAAGTCAATATAGACCATACCTCGGGGAAAGAAAAAACATAATAATAAAGAAGAAAAAAGAAACTGCTAGGAGCAAACTCTATACCACAGTTGTATCTATCCACCTTTTAATTACAACCACCCTCACTGGATCCTATCACCCGTGTTTTCCTTGTTGGACAGGAATGCTTCTCACTGAAGAGAATCAAAGAATGTATACCTAGTACCCTGCAATGCAATCAAGCATTTGCAAGGGTAGCGTAGTAAAAATTAAGCACTCAGAGCTAGAGCTCTCTGTTTCAAAGACAAGAAGGCTTTCCTCTAGAGTTGTGTAGCTCTGGACACATCAGGAAATAACTGTAATAAGGCACCACAAAAATGAACAGTTTTGTTCTTAAACACTGAGATTTTATCTTGGTCAGAAACAAAAATTACAATCAATGTTGCTCTGGTAGGGATATTATCCTGGGAGTCTTCGAGAAACTGAGTTAAATCAATTTCTGTAGCTGATTGCAAAGCATTGAGTCCCTCAATCGACCCCTCAGAAATACCCTGGCGACAGAGATAATACAGCTTTGAAAAGGCAATCACATCAGCATTGGGTAAATATAATATCTCACAAAAGTACTTCTGAAATAAGATCTCTGGTGACAAAAGATGACGCATTGGAAAATTCAGAAACCTAATATTCTTAGATTTCACAGCGTTTCAAACATCTCCATTTTATGGTGGCTTATCAAACTATCTTTCATTGTAGATGCCTGAACTGTTGTTGTTGTTAAGTGCCATTGAGTGGGAATCTACTCATGGCGACCCTCTGGATAGCTATCCTAAACTGTATTCGGTCTTGAGTCAGGCGGCTCATTGTTGACAGACTGGAACCTGTAGCTGCTGTTATTGTATCGATCCATCTCATTGCTGGCCTTCCTCTTTTGCATTGACCTTCTATCTTGCCAAGCATGATGTCTTTCTCTAATGATCTCTCTCTTCACATGATGTGTCCAAAGTATGAAAGTCGAAGTCTTGTCATCTGAGTTTCTAAAGAAAGCTTAGGTTTGATCTCCTCTAGTACCGACTGGTTTGTTCTTCGGGCAGTCCATGGTATGCACAGTATTCGCCGCCAGCACCATAATTCAAAGGCATCAATTTTCTTCTTCCTGTCTATCTTTTTCACTGTCCAGCTTTCACATCCATATGATGTTATTGAAAATACCATGGCTTGAACAAGTCGAATCTTTGTATGGAGAGAGACATCTCTGCTCTTGAGAATCTTATCTAGGTCTTTCATAGCCATTCTGCCAAGAGCAATGCGTCGTCTGATTTCTTGACTGCTTGTTGCTTCTTTATTGATAGTTGATCCAAGTAGGTTAAAGTTGTTCATGACTTCAATTTCTTCTCCTTCAACAATGAACCTGTTAATTATGCCAGTTGTCATGATCTTTGTCTTCTTTACATTAAGGTGCAGGCCCATTTTGAGACTATGTTCTTTGATTGTGAGAAGCAAATGTCAGATCATCTTCACTTTCAGCCAGTAATGTGGTATCATCAGCATAGCGAAGGTTGTTGATGAGTCTTCCACCAATCTTCACACCTCTGTTGTCTTCATACAATCCTGCTTCTCTGATGATTTGTTCTGCATATAAATTAAAGAGGTAGGGGGAAAGTATGCAGCCTTGCCTTACACCTTTGCTTATTTTAAACCATTCTGTTTCTCCTTGATCCGTTCGAACTGTTGCTTCTTGATCAATGTACAGATTGTGCAAGAGTATGATCAGGTGTTCTGGTATACCCATGCTTCTTAATGTGGCCCAGAGTTTCTCATGGCTTACGCAGTCAAAAGCCTTGCTATAGTCGATAAAGCACAGATAGATATCCTTTTGGTATTCTTTAGTCTTTCCAAGGATCCATCTCACATCCGCAATGATGTCTCTCGTTCCTCGCCCTTTCCTAAATCCTGCTTGCACTTCAGGTAGTTCTTGTTCCAGGTATGGTTGTAGTCTCTTTTGAATAATCTTCAGTAGAATCTTGCTGGCATGTGGGATCAGAGCGATTGTGCGATAATTTCCACAGTCATTTGGATCACCTTTCTTTAGTATTGGTATAAACACAGATCTTTTCCAGTCAGTTGGCCATGATGTTGTCTTCCATATTTCTTGGCAGAGCCATGTAAGTACGGTAACAGCTGCATCAGATTGCTGTAATAATTCTATGGGAATGCTATCAATGCCTGGTGCTTTGTTCTTTGATAAGGCTTCCAATGCTGCTTTAACTTCTTCTTTCATCACCAATGGTTCCCGTTCATAAGGTACAGGTTGAAACGGCTGTTGGTCCACTTGATCTTTATCATATAAAAACTCTGTGTATTCCTTCCACCTTTTCTTGATCTTCTCAGCATCATTCAACATAGAACCTTGAGCATCTTGTAACATTCCAATTCAAGGCTGGAACTTTTGCTTTAACTCTCGTAGCTTTAGGAAAGCCGATCTTGTTCTTCCTCTAATAGTTTCTGCTTCTATGTCCTTGCATGCGTCGTCGTAGTACTTTTCCTTGTCCTGTCTTGCTGCATGTTGGAAATCTCTGTTGAGTTCTGTTATTGTCTTTCTTTCTTCTCTGGCTTTAGCTTCTCTGCGTTTCTGGGCAATTTTCAGAGTTTCTTCTGTCATCCATTTTGGCCGTTTTTGCTTTTTCACCTTTTGTAGAGACTTCTCGCTTTTTTCCAACACAATCTTCTTGATGTCATTCCATAACTCTTCTGGAGCTCTGTCATTTGTATCTAAAGCAGCAAATCGATTTTACAGGCAGTCTTTAAATTCCAGTGGTATATTCTCAAGGTCATATTTTGCTGCATTCATAAGTGGTTTGCTCTTTTTCAACTTTAGCTTGAGTTTGCATACTAGTAGTTGATGATCTGTACCACAGTCAGCTCCAGGAAGGAATTACACACAGATTCACCTGCAAGGAATTACACATA
Source organism: Ichthyophis bannanicus (assembly GCA_033557465.1). Lineage (NCBI taxonomy): Eukaryota > Metazoa > Chordata > Amphibia > Gymnophiona > Ichthyophiidae > Ichthyophis > Ichthyophis bannanicus. The sequence continues at coordinate 1,334,794,735 of CM066032.1, read as the reverse complement.
GATTCACACTTAGGTACTTGAGAACTAAGTAATTCCACTTGTTGCTCTTCCTGAGCCAACCTCGCTAGAACTTCCTGAGAGAAGGAACAAAGCTGGGTCACAGTAGATACAAGAGTACGCTCAGTTTGTGTCACCACCCTCCACATGTCGACCAGGGAGACCTAAGAATCAGGAATTTCCCTAGTCTCACTAGGAAGTGGAGTCCATAATACTGGTTTGAGAAGTCCAATAAATATATCAGGCGTACCCTGTTCCAACGGTGCACCTCCAGTAAAGCCAGGTGGAGTAATACCCACAGGAGGGGGAGATGGTGTACAGTCGAAGGAGCTCAAGGATGCTCCCCTAAACTCACTGAAGGGGAATCCATAGCTGCCGGGAAGGGGGAGCCCTCAGACATGGTCACAACATGCTTATCTATAGGTCCACACATCTGATGATAACACTCCCTTCTTCTTACATTTCTCCATGTGCAGCAGTCCACAACCAATAACTCTGGGATACTCTCATGGTGCCCCTTAGATCGTGCCACTACCACACGCGCTCAACTATGTGAGAAACGCCAGCTGGAATGTAAGGGAAGGAACGCCCCCCCTGATGACATTGAGGCCATCCTGCCCACAGGCTACTCCCCCGATGACCAGCGGCTTGCCTGCAATCACTCCTCCCTAGGAAAACTGGTTTTGTTGAAAATCTGAGGTTATCTTTTTAACTAGATCCATGAATTTTTACCCAGATGACATGTTGTTGCAGAGGTGACCAGAAAGGGTGGGGAGGAGGGGGGGGGCGGTGCGGGACCATGTGCAGAAACTCATTGTGGGGCCTCATTTGCAATGCAATGACCAGGTTAAAATGAGAAAAATACATTCTGGTAGTAAAACAACATGCTTACAATAACATATCAGTACAAAGTCCAAGAACTCAAACTGTACCAGCTCTCTCTGTAAAAGGTCAATGCTGCAAATACACCTTCAGTTGAGAAAAGAGAACAGGCCAGACTGGTCTGGATGCCTACAAAGAACCTATATGTTAAAAGAATCCCACACTGCGGTTACACAAGAAAAACACAGACTGTCACATAGTAAAAAATAAGCGACTGCAGATCTAAACAAAAAATGTAAGGGAAAACTCAAGAAATCAGACTGTGAGCAGCAGAACAGTGAAGAAAGCTACAAAGAAATGCATTTTCTCCTGCAGAGAACAAAATACAAGAAATCCACGTTTTCAAAGTTGACATATTTCTTTTTTTAAAAGCTGACAATGAACTTAGTTTGTACCTTTGTTCTCTGGTCATTTTATTTTTCCAGTTGGGTTGGTCCTGCTGTCTTCACTACTTCCTCTTGTTGATTTTCTCATAAGTCTTTTTCCAGGTTCTCATTTCTATTTTCCGTTTCTTCCCTCTCCCCTTTCTTCTTTCATTCCTTCCTTATGCCTGTCTCTGAAATTAATCCTTATGTTTTATTTTTGCCCATTTCTTTCATCTGCTTTTTTATCTACCTGTAGCTATATTTCATTCTTCATCCCCCAACCCTCAGTTTTCCTTTTTTCCTCTTTCATCAACTTATCAGATTTCCACTTCCTACACTTACCTACCTAGTCCTCCCATTCCTATCTGTGTCTCTTATTCCTTTCCCAGCCTATTATTGCTTGTCTTTCACTACTACTACTACCGCTTATCATAGTGCAGCCACATTCTAGCCAGCCATTTCCACCCTGTGTACTTTTTGCCTTCCTAGCCTCATCAGTCTCTCTTTCCTATCACCTCACCAACCCCAGATCCGTCCCTGTCACTTGTCCTCTCTCCACCTCCAGTCATAGGTCCCAACTTCTCATAATGATTGGGGGTGCTAGACACAAAACAAATTATCCCTCTCTGTATCTAATGAAGGAACTCGCTCAGTATTGTGAGTGCTTAGCCCCACTTTCATCTTGATTAGATTTGTAAGCTCTGATGAGCAGGGACTGTGTCTTACATCTTTATGTACAGCGCTGCATACACCTTGTAGCGCTATACAAATCAATAGTAGTAGCAGTAATGCTATGTTTTAGTCCTTTATTTAGCCTTCCATTGCCTCTTTTAGCGCCCCTATTTCCACCTTCTCTCTCACCTCCTTCAAACAGTTGTTCCCATCTTTTATAGCCCTCTTTCTCCTTTCCCCCTTTCCCCCTTTCCACAGCATCCATTCCTCTGCCTCGTCTCCCATACTTCCTTCTCCCCTCCCCAGTATCTGCCCACCTACCTCATCCTCTAGTATTCATTTATCCTGCCTTTCCTCCACCTTAACATCAGTATCCATTCTCCTGTGTCTCTATCTACACCTTTCTCTGTATATGCCCTTTCTTCTCTCTCCTCTACAGTATATCTCCTCACTACCCCAGCATCCCCTTTATGCCCTGCGTTAGCCCCCAGCCCCAGCTCCCATTCCCTATGTTAACTCCATCCCCTTTATCCTAACCTCCTGGTTAGCCCTCAGCCCCTTATTCCCAGCAAATCCATTAGCTCCTAGTCCCCACATTGGCCCCGAGCTCCAGCCCCAGTTCCTGCATTATCACAACCCTTCTGTTGGCCCCCAAGCTCCTTTGTACCATCCCCATTCCTTAGCATGTACCACCTTCTCCCAGCCCCAGCTCCCATGTCAGCCTCTCAGCCCTATTTCAAACGACCAGTCCCCTTCTCCTACCTTTGCAGCACACTTGAAATTCCTACAGAGCAGTGGGAGCTTGTTTTTTCATTCCTGCCATTCTACCTATTCTCTTCTGGTTCTGGCTGTCAGCACCACCAAGATCAGAGGAAATCTACTTCCTGTTTATTGCACAGCATTAAAAATAGTTTCCTTTGGATTTTGGCAGTGCTGGTGTCCAAAGCCAGTGGAGAACAGCCAGAGTGGCAGGAGTGAAAAAAAAATAAGTTTCCACCGCTTTGCAAGGAAATTTAGATGTGGTGGCAGCCAGGGTGGAGAGGAACAAGCCAGCGGCAAAGGTTCCTGCCTGCCTTCCTACATAAAAGCTCGGCAGTGGTGGCAACACGTGGGGCATAACTTGGGTGGATGGGAGGAGCCAGAGAGAGGATGCAGGTGTGAGGAGACAGCATGGAACAAGGCCGAACCAGGACAGTCTGAGGGTGGAGCAGGGCCTTGTGAACAAGACATCCCTAGGGCCAGCCGGACCATGGTCAGTCTAATTAGTTCCTCATCTCCTAGCTGGATTAAGAGGCATTCTGACTCAGACAGGTGGGAGATGGCGATTCTGCGCAATTTCATTGTCTCTCAAATCAGGACTGCTACCCCACCACCCTTCTTCCCTGGTTCTGGATGAAGAATCTGGTTGGGCATAGTTCAGTCAGTGGGACTCCCCCAATTTTCTCCAGCAAGGTCTCAGTTATTCCCAAAATGTCTAGGTGGTATTCACTAAAATGGGTGGGTGGGGCAAGAACTGTAACTGAAGCCATACTCCCTTCTTGTATCTTTCTTCTTTGCTGTCATCATTACTCTTTCTCTCTTTTACATTCTCTTTTACATCCTCTCTTTTATATTCTATATTATTATAATTTTGGAAAGCACCTTGATGCTATGGTGAAGGGCAGTATAGCAAATTTTTAATAAACTACATACTAAATCAATATCATGAATCACCAAGCTTTCACCCCACCAACCTCCCTCAGGCTAAAAGATGTCGTACTCACGGTGAAGCAAGAAGTACATTACCTTGGAGTCATCTTGGACCAACATCTAAACTGGGAAGCCCACATACAAACCGTCACCAAGGCTGTCTACCATAAACTAAGAACCCTCGAACATCTACGCACGCTCCTCGAACACTCGGACTTTCGCTCAGTATGCCAGGCCCTTATCTTTCCTCACTTGGACTATGCCAACATAATCTACCATGGCCTGCCAAAGAACACGCTTCAGCCACTACAACTAGCCATGAATACAGCCGCCTGAACACTCCTATCTGCCTCAAGATTCGAGCACATTACGTCTCTTTTGATCCAGCTATATTGGCTCCCCATAGCAAGCCGACTGGTATACAAAGCCCTATTACTCACCTTCAAGTCATTGCACAGAATATCCACCACCACCCTCACAAACCTCATAGAGCGTGCCCCTGAAAACAGAACCAGAAGATCAAACATGGTGAACTCACTCATCACCCCCTCAGCGATAAGAACATGCACCCAGTCAACTAAAAACTGCACCTTTTCTCTCTATGCACCAACCCACTGGAATGCCCTATCTCCAGCAATCCGTGCCATCACAGACCTTACAGCCTTTAGGAAGACCCTAAAGACTTATTTATTTCAACTAGCCTATGACCAGCCACCCTGAACAAAGCCTATGTACCGATCGCCTTTATTCCCCCTACCTGCATGTTCCAAGTTCATCTCCCTGTATTCACATCTAATTTAGATTACGTGTTACTTACTGTTACTTATTTTTAATTTTGTTAAATGTAAACTGTTCTATACAAACTGTTCCATGTAAACTGTTACTGTTCTTGTTTTATGTAAACCGCACTGATTTCAAAGCGCACGTTATATAAAAGCAAATAAATAAATAAATAAAATATGTTTTATTGGCTGACCTGGTATCCATCAGGCCTAAGTTTCCAAATAGTGGTCTGGGGCAACTAGGTGGTGGGTGGGCAAGTAGTTGTGTGGGTATTTTGCCTCTTCAGCTTGTGTCCTTTTGATGGTCAGGGGAAGCTGTGCTTACCTTTTCCCAACACAACTGGGATATAGGTGGGGTATGCTCACTGTGCGCCTACTGTATGTCAAAAGACATTTCATTTATCCTCAGCAATTTACTGGACTGAGGTACATTCTTGTTAAGGGATCATGGAGCTCTCCAACTTGCAGTACGTAAAACTGTAATCAGTTAGTCCTCAGCAGCAATTATCAGCTAAGTGTTCATTATGGTGGGTCTATTTCATCCCGCGAATAGCGGGGATGGACAACCCGTTGAGACGTCCATCCCCTCTATTTGCCACCCTGCCATTCCCATCAAAAGCCTCCCCGTACGAACAAGGAGTTTGTACGGGTAAGCTTAAATGTGGGCAGGAGGGTGCATTCTGGAAGCGGAGCTGTGGTAGGCTATGGCCTAGCATGGCCTGCTACTATGAAAGGCCTATAAGTTAGGCCTGGATCCTAACTCCCATTATAGCTAGAAAAGAACCAAAAATCTGTGAAAAATGAGAAAACTGTTTTAAACTGCTTAATAAGAAGTTTTTATGAATTCATAAGTCTTTCATTATTCTCTTGTGTGTGAAAGAAAAGAAATGTTTCAATACATGCATTCCTGGAGCTAGGGATAACCTTGCAGTAGAGAAGTAACAAAATCAAGAACTGCACCATTGTTAGAGCAATCCTAAGGGAGGGGCTGGTTGCTAGGCTCCGGAGGGATTTCTAATTGGACAGGTGCAGGGAATGTAAAACCAATGAGAAGTTTGCATGTATCGTGTTGGAACCAATAGAAAGTTCTCATGTATCAAACTGAAAAAGAGGTATAAATGGTTATGTCTCTGTAGAAACTTTTGCTCAGTTCCTTTTGAAGCTTTGACTGACTGGGCCTGTGCACAATAAACTGGCTTGGACCCTGTCAATTGACTCCTGGATTTATTCATTGATTGCACTTTGCTACAGCAGAGCGAGGGTGGAGTATGGGTGGTCTGCGACCCTGGACGTACAGGGCCGATTCTGAGATCGGCCCTGTATGTCTTGGGTCGGCAAACTGGACTGGGGCCTTATTCCACCTCAGAGGTGGAATAAGTTCCCCTTGGCGTCAGGGGATGGCAGGCTGAGGCAGTGTTGGAAAGGTGAGGGGGTGCAGGGGATTCCTTGCAGCCTGGCCCTGGCCATGGAGAGCCAGATCGGGGGTCAGGCTGCGGGGAAGGAAGATTGTGGTCAGTGGCTGGGGATCGCAGCTCCTAAATAGAACTACGGTGCCATGGCAACGGAACGCTATGGCAACACGGCTCCATTCAGGAACCTCACTGAGGTAGCCGGGCAGGTGGCTGTGCATGCAGGCCGATTGGAATTGGGTCCTGGCCTGCACATACAGGCTCTAGACCTGATTCTGATCCTGCAGGGCACGTCTAGCCCCTGCGTGATCAGAATTGGGTCTTCCTCTGGGCGTCCCAATTCCAATCGGACGCACAGAGGCCTGCACACACTCAATGGAATGTGCCTCTATGCAAACAGTCTCTGAAAGAGCTCTGGTGTCTTTGCAAGCTGCTCCTTCCTGGAAGGCTGAAATTCTCCAGGAGAATGGTTTAGCCTCTCTTCTCTAACAGAGGAATACCAATATTATTCTGTCTTTTTGAAACTTGAGAACTCTACTGGAATTAACTGGTGTTTTGTTTTCCTGTTTCCTATTTGAAAACCAGCTGGAATACTCTCATCCAGTTTTGGATTCTTCCCCAATCCTCAGAAAAACGTTTAGGGCAAGAGTTATCATCCAAATATAGGGAAACTCTCACTCTATCTCATCTCTGAGAAGAAGGAGATTACCAGTGGTGTGCTTCAGGGATCTGTTCTAGGTCTGATTCTTTTTAACATCTTTGTTAGTGATATTGCGGAAGGGCTGTTGGGTAAGGTTTGTTTGTTTGCGAATGATACCAAAACCTGCAATAGAGTAGACACCCAGAAAGTAGTAGATAGCATGAGGAGGGATCCAGCTAAGCTTGAAGAATGGTCTAGAATTTGGCAGCTGAAATGTAATGCTCAAAAATGCAGAATCATGCATTTGGGCTGCAAAAATCCAAAGACGCGGTACAGTGTAGGTGAGGTACTTCTGTACACAAAAAAGGAGTGGGACATGGGCGTAATTGTGTCTGATGATTTTAGAGTGGCTAAACAGAAAAGGCGACAGCAAAAGCTAGAAGGATGCTTTTTTGCATAGGGAGAGGAATGGCCAGCAGAAAAAAGGAGGTGATAATGCCTCTGTATAAGTTCCTGGTACAACCTCATTTGCAATATTGTATGCAATTCTGGAGCCCACACCTTCAAAAGAATATAAGCAGGTCGGAGTCTGTGCAGAGGGTGGCTACTAAAATGGTCAATGGTCTTCATTATATGGCATATGAGACAGACTTAAAGATCTTAATATGTATACTTTAGAGCAGTGGTTCTTAACCTGGGTTCGATCGAACCCTAGAGGTTCGGTGAGTCAGTCTCAGGGGTTCGGCGGAGGTCAAGACACAAGACACGCACCCGACTCATATGATTGCTGATGACACGCCCCGCTTGGCCATCATTGGCTGCAGGTGATCACGCTACATTGCTTGGCCAATCTGTGCTGCAGGGAATTTGGTGCACTCAGTAGTCGACTTGTGACTGTTGTGATGGTATGTCGTGTGATTTCTTTCTTAATATTTTAATCCATACTAACAACATGGATTCACATATATAACAGAACGTGATGGGAGTCAGCGTCCTATCTGCATGATTTGCAATGCCAAGTTAAGCAATTCTAGTCTAGTACCGGCAAAACTAAAGGAACACTTCCTTAACCTGTATGGAGATGGGGAATACAAGAACACAACGCTTGCTGAATTCAAGGTGAAGAGAGCCAGATTTGATGAAAAGGCTACTCTGCCTGCTCTCGGCTTTGTACCCATCAACAAACCGATCCTCACAGCATCGTACGAAGTTGCTTACCTGATCGCAAAGCAGGGCAAACCACACACCATTGTTGGAACACTCATAAACCAGCTGTGTTGAAGATGGCGAATCTGATGCTGGGAAAAGCGGCCGAAGTTAAATTATCCCAAATTCCTCTTTCAAATGACACTATCAGCGACAGAATAGAGAACATCAGCAAAGACATCTTGGCTCAAGTAGTTGCAGATCTGATTTCAAGCCTGGCAAAATTCAGCCTCCAACTCGACAAGACCACAGACGTTTCTAATCTAAGTCAGCTTGCTGTATTTGTGCACTATGTGAAAGGCGACATGATAAAGGAAGATTTTTTATTTTGTAAGCCTCTTACAACAACAACTAAGGCAGCCGATGTGAAGAAACTTGTGGATGACTTCTTCAGAGACAACAATCTTTTGTGGGATATGGTTTCTGCAGTTTGTACGGACGGAGCTCCAGTCATGTTGGGAAGAAAGTCTGGTTTTGGTGTGCTAGTGAAAGCCGATGCACCACACATCATTGTTACGCATTGTATTCTGCACAGGCATGCGTTGGCAACAAATACCTTGCCTCCAGAAATTACAGAAGTATTAAAAATTGCAGTGGAATGTGTGAACTATGTGCAAAATAGTGCACTGAGGCACCGCATCTTCAGTGAGTTGTGTAAAGAAATGGGCTCTGAATTCGAGGTACTTCTGTATCATTCTATCGTTAGGTGGTTATCCCGGGGACAGGTGCTAAATCATGTTTTTGTCATGCATGTGGAATTAGCCTTGTTTTGCAAGAGCACCACGGGGACAGGCTCCCTCCACAGGGGACAGGCTCCCTCCACGGGGACAGGCTCCCTCCACGGGACAGGCTCCCTCCAGGGGACAGGCTCCCTCCACGGGACAGGCTCCCGCACCGAGTTTAGCTCTCCCCAATCGGGGGATTTGAGCGGCAACAAGAGCACAGCCAGCCAGCGGCAGAGTGCTGCCCAATCGGGGCAGACTCAGGACCATATAAAGAACAGCGCGGCAAGAAGGCACACAAAGGAACTACAAAGGGAGAATCACAGCCACCTGTACACCAGAAGAAAAACAACAGAATAACAGAGGAAAAGCATCAGAAAAACAAGCAACAGACGAAGACTTAAGAGAAACAGGCATCACCCTAACAGTACATCACAAAAGACCAACATGCATGCCACATACTTCCTCCCACTCTACCTACTTCGTCACACAACTCCTCCCACCAACCGCACACCTCCACTACCCACAAGCAAACACAACATGGTACCCACCAACAGCATTGCCATATTTAGAACCACAGCACACACACAAAGAGACACTCAGAACTTCCCAAACAAAAAGACCAAACAGACACAAATCAAACTACCAAACCTGCACAAAGGAACCACATGTAACAGCAACCTCCTCAACAAAGACAACAATGATTGAGCTCATAAACGCCAGATCAGTCTGCAACAAGATACACACTCTTGTAGACCACATAGAAGAGCGACAGCCCGACATAATATGCATCACCGAGACATGGCTCAACCCTACCGACAATGTACTACTCAACCAACTAGTACCGGACAACTACTCAGCATACAACTGCCCACGCACCCACAAGCGTGGAGGAGGAGTCCTAATAATAGCAAAGACAAAACTAAAGTTCAAGACACAGAGCTTCACCAACACACAGCAATGTAACACAATCAGCATCAAGAACAAAAACATTGCAATCTGCCTAACCTACAGAGCACGCAGAGCTCCACCCGACGAATTAGCCTGCACACTCGAAGAAGCCTGTGCTATAACAACAAACAACAAACCAGCGCTACTGATTGGAGACTTCAACCTCAAGTCCACCAATGCCAAAGACGCAGAGGCCTTCCTTCAAGCAATGACCTCACTTCAATTCACACAGATAATCAATGCTGCAACGCACAGACATGGATCATCTCCAGACCTCATCTTCGCATCCAATTACCTAACATCAAGAGACCTAATTTCTCCACCCACCATTACCCCAGTGCCATGGTCTGACCACTACTTAATCGAGACAAAGCTGCGATCTCAAGAGGACCAGACAAACGAAAGAACAAACATCTCTCACACACAAAGACGATTCAAGCATTTCGACAGGGATGAATTCATACAGGACACAACACAACACTTGAACATTACTACAGATGACCTGGAGGAACAAGTTTCCAGCTGGAACAGCATCTTAGCTAACGCCGCCAAACAATCTGGTGGCGGGCACGAGAAACACCACCACAACAGGAGACAAAACAAACCATGGTACTCAGCAAAAATACGACAGGAAAAGAGGGAGCTCAGGAAGATTGAACGGAGATGGAGAAAAAACAAAACAACAGCCGACCAACATCTTTACCTAACAAAACAAAAACAATACAATGACCACATCAACCAATCAAAGAGGGAATTCCACACAAACATGATAAATACTTCCATCAACAAACCCAGAGAGCTTTTCGAAATAGTCAAGATCCTCACAAAAGAGCAAACAACAGAAGGGGAAGTACAAGTTGATCCACAGGAATTCGCCGACCACATCAAAGACAAATTTCACTCCACAGAGCGTACAACACCCAGTGGGACCACCAGGACAGACGTACACACCAAGACCTGGGGCACATTCTACTCACCCTCAACAGAGCAGATATCCCACATCATCTCTACAATCAACACAAGCACTGCTCCTACGGACCCATGCCCAGTATCATGGGTCAAAGCCACCAAATCAAACTTCATTCACACCATACATAAAATAGTACACAACTCACTCACTCAAGGACTCATGCCAAAGCAACTAAAGCTTGCCTCAGTAAGACCAATCACAAAGAAAACAACTCTCGACAAAAAAGATCCAGCAGCATACCGACCAATCTCCAGCATACCCTTCCTGGCAAAAATCATCGAAAAAAACGGTTCAACTACAACTCCAGGAACACATCGACAAACATGAAACACTCGACGACAACCAACACGGCTTTCGTCCCAACCATGGAGTCGAAACGCTTCTGATCTACCTCTTCGACAGCATCCTAAGAATAATTGACAACACCAGGAATGGAATCATAATGATCTTCATCGACATCTCCTCAGCCTTCGACACAGTGGACCACAACACGCTCCTGGAAAGACTAAAGAACACTGGTATACACGGTATCACATTGAAATGGTTCCACTCATACCTAACCGAAAGACAGCTACAGGTCAAGGTGGGACACAACACCTCCCGACCCATAAATGTCCGTCAAGGAGTACCTCAAGGTTCCGCACTCTCAGCACTCCTATTTAACATCTACATCCAACCAATATGCAACATCATGAAAGAGAACAACATTCAATACACAATATATGCAGACGACATCATGATATACACCCCGATTTCAATAGACAACCCGGACTTCTCTAAGATAACAGACTGCCTTACCCAAATGATGAGTTGGTGTCAAAACAACAACCTCGCAATAAACTACAACAAGACCGAAGCTTTAATCATCACTCGGAACCAAAGCTTCATGCACCCGCCAAATATCAAGATACAAACACTACTATACCAATAAGATCAGAAGTGAGATACCTCGGAGTTACTCTGGACAATAAACTAAACCTCAAGCCACACATAGACAAAACAATCCAAAAAGTCTACTACAAGATGCGAATCATCAGGAGGCTGAAACCACTCCTCGCCCCAGAACACTTTCGTACTGTCTGTCAAGCACTGATTACCCCAATACTGGACTTCTGCAATCCGATATACCTTGGACTACCGAAACAAGCCCTCAAACCACTCCAGCTGGCACAAAACACTGCAGCACGAATAATATCCGGTACTGCAAGACAGGACCACATCACACCTACCTTAAAGGACTTACACTGGCTCCCAATCGGTGCACGCATCAGATACAAAACTATCATAAACCTATTTAAGATAAATCAGCACACATCAGCCAACAGCCTGCACACCCTCATACAACCAGACACACCAGCACACATCCTAGAAGAAAACAAACACACAACCGAGTCAGCACCCCAAGTGAATTCAAACACACACGCAAAGACACAACAGACAGAGCGCTCTCCATGGCTGCTCCAACAATATGGAACAAACTACCGGACGACTTGAGGGCAACTACAGACCTCAAAGACTTTAGAAAACAGCTAAAAACCATGCTGTTCATAGAACACTATGGACACATCACATAACCTAAGAGAATGTATAACAGCACAAGATACCGCCTAATCACTGTATGTATAGAAAATGTTTTTTAGCACCACTGTATATAGCCCACATTGTACATAGCTCAAACCTTCTAGCACACAATACAACACACCTTGTACATAGCTCAACCCAATCTAGCACACAATACAACACACACTCAACTAAATTTCACCCTCACTGCATGTTTAACACACTCACTTTACTCGATTGTTTGCTGTGATACCACCTTGATTAATAAGATAAGGCGGTTTAAAAATACTGTTAAATAAATAAATAAATAAACATCGTCATGCAGATTGCTTCAAAAATTCTAAGTTCATTCTCATTTTAGCGTACATGGCTGATATATTCGCATCTCTCAATGATCTCAATCAGCAGATGCAGGGTGGTGGAGTCAGCATCATCGAAGCGGAAGAAAACCTGAAGGCTTTTCAAAAAAAGCTACTGTTATGGAAACGACAAACAGAGAACGATAACTTCGCAAACTTTCCCCTGCTGGACGACTGTGTAAGTAAGATCGAAGATGTGTCTGGAATCGGAGACATTTCTGTACCCACGGAACTGAAGCAAGTAATTGCCACGCACTTAGATGAGCTTGCAAAGTCTCTCGACGGATACTTCCCTACAAGAGAGTCATATCCAGCATGGGTGAGACAGCCGTTCACGTTTGGTGTTGAGACAGCAGATGTCAATGATGAATACCTCGACGAAATCATTGAAATTCAGCAGAGCCAGGTTCAACAGCAACTCTTCAGAACAACAATGCTCTCAACGTTTTGGTGTCGACAAATGGTAACGTATCCTGTTATTGCTAGGAAAGCCATGGAAATTTTTATACCATTTGTTACAACATATCTTTGCAAGCAATCCTTTTCGAGGATGCTGGACATAAAAATGAAGAAAAGGAACAGACTTGGCTGTGAAAATGACATGAGAGTGGCACTTGCCAAGGTGAAGCCACGCATTTTTGAACTGGTCTCTCAAAGGCAACAGCAGAAGTCTCACTGATTTGCAGTAAATATTCATTATTATTGTAGCGGTGTAGCCGATGGAAATTAGGTGATGGGTGTGTGTTAAAATGTTAAAAATAATAAATAGCATAAATACAATAAGTTCATTATTGGAATACATAAGGTTAAAAATTAAAACCATTTCAGTGTGGTAGTATTAAAAAAGGTCATGTCTTTGTGAAAAGTTATATATGTAATTTGTTGTGAGTTCATGCATTGTATTGGTTTTGTTCTTTGAACACAGTGATGCTAATGCACGATTCATTTTGTGAACCAGTAAAACATATACCTATGTCTTGAATTTGAAAAAAATCATATTTTATTTTTCAATAAAGAAGGGTTCGGTGAATGTGCATATGAAACTGGTGGAGTTCAGTACCTCCAACAAGGTTAAGAACCACTGCTTTAGAGGAAAGGTGGGATATGATAGACATTTAAATACCTTCGTGGCATAAATGCACAGGAGTGTCTCTTTCAATTGAAGGCAAGCTCTGCTACGAGGGGACATAGGATGAGAGTGAAAGGGGATAGACTCAGAAGTATTATGCGGAAATATTTCTTTACAGAAAGAGTGGTAGATGCGTGGAATAGTCTCCCAGAGGAGATGGTGGACATGAGGACAGTATCTGAATTCAAAAAGGCATGGGACAAACACAGAGGATCTATAAAGGTAAAAGAGGACTATTGTAGTTGATATGGAAGGACAGACTAGATAGGCCATGTGGTCTTTTTCTGCCATTATGTTTCCACGTTTCTATGTCCATGACCTTAGAATTTCAGTCCTTGGCAACAAAAGGTAAAAAACCTTGTCTTTAAAGATTTGTATCTGAAAGGGCACTTCAGCTCCCTAGGATCTTTCTTAATTTCTGCCTTTGGAGGAATATTCATTTGATAGGAACTGTTCACAGCCATCTTTCTCAAATTCCCAGCTGCAATGCAGGCAATATAGTAAGGTTACCAGATGCCCCTGATTTTACAGCTGTGTCCCCCAAACCCATCTGTTCGGCTGCTTCCTGTCCCCGATTCAGCAATAGAGACAGAGGAGGTAGAAAAAATATACTTTCATTCTAGTGATCTGAATGTCATTTTTTATTATTTGCATCCATTATCTTTATATTTTGCACAATATGGGTGAAATGCATCACTGTCTCTAATTTTCTGTTGATTTGTCTGCTTGGAAGTGATATTGCTGCTGTTATGGGATAGATGGTGGGGCATGGTAATGATTCCTCTCCCCTCCGCCACACCTTGGTGCTCAAACTTGGAACTAAGGTGTCCCTTCTCTGCACCCCTAACCCAGCCCCCTCCTCCCCACTAACACACACTGCACATAAGTGTCCCAGATTTGCCTTAAAAATAATCTGGTAACCTTACAATTTAGTTTCCTGCAACAATTCAGGAGTCCCGACATTTTTAAATCCCTGCTGCAGCAGTGGATGTCCAGTACATTGAAGCTGATACAAACTGATTGAGAACAAGCATTCATATCAGACAGGGCTGCAAATTGGAAAACTATTTGTATTTCATAATGGCGCTAAAAAGAAATCACCAGCCCCAAAACAACCAGATCAAATTAGATTAAAGAAGTTTATAAGATCACGCACAAACTTATAGAAGAGCTTATTAAAAATCATTCTCTGCAAGCAATTTCAATTGACTTTTCATAAAAAGGCTCAAATGTCAATGAAACAGCTCTGCAGTCGACCACATGCAGTTCATTTCACACCTTTCAAAAGCACCGCAGGACTGACGAATGAGCACGATCCAATACAGCTTCCAGTAGAACTGTATTGGCAAGTCTTAGTTCTCTAGACTAGTGAAGAAGAATGACAATGATTATGGTTTTGATTTACCTCTATGTGTTCTTTTTTCATGAGTTATCTAGAACCAATCTAGAGGAACCCATTTCTTCTCGGTCCTACACTCTTTTAACCTTACTGTACAGGAGACGAGAAGGAATTTCACTAATCATCTACCTTTAGCAGATTATTTTTCGTCCTTTAAACGATGTAAGATCTTCATTAGAGAAAAGAGGAGGAGTGGAGAGGAAAGTCCTTCTAAACTAGCCGATGATCAAGCAATACACCCCAGACCTGTTCCTACAGAAAGGGAGGCAGTATCCCAGCAGTCTAGAATCCTTCTGGAAAACTCATGCAAATGGAATTGACAAAGGTATATCAAACACTCTCTTTTTATGAAAATCTTGTGCTTAAATTCCTAGTCTTAGATATTTGTAACCAAGCAACATTCAGCAATTATTGTCTCTTTAGTATGCCTTGTAACTTCATTCTAGATTTTTATGGGTAAAGGTATTTGAAACCATTAACAATATTTTTGAATTTTCAGATGCTTTAATGTATAATAATCATCCCTTCTGCAGTTTGAAATTAGCTTGATGAAATATGATCCAATAAATTTCTCCTTTAAAATATCTTGTAAACCTGAATTAGAGTGCCTTCTAAAAAATGATAAAAACTTCCATGAACCTGTAATCGTAGAATTCGTATTATAATTTTAGTAGGATTAATAATGCATGCAATTACAAAATACCATTTTCGGTCAGATTTTCTAATTAGAAAAAAATTGCATTTAACATTAATGGTGCAATGCTGAAACGTCTCTCTTTTTTATATGGCTCTCTTAATCAATGCTCTGCCACTGAAAATCAAGTCAGAATGTTATTATGGTCTCTCCTCCAGAATTTAATTATATCCGTAACTCATGGCTGAGAAATTCAGAGAAAACACAACATGCAGTTTATAGCTCTGAAGAAGCGCTATTAATCCTACCTTCTACCTGTCAATGATAGCAAAATGGACTTATCTTCATCCAACATTCCTGAGTAGGCGGTGGAGGATGATTGGGGGGGGGGGGTAGTTTCTGTTGAATTCTGACCACTAGTGCCCTTGCTCACTAAGGATATTTTCGTTTGGCTTCAAATGGAAGATAAATTATTTGAGTAGCATCATAAAGGCCCAACATTATGGGTCTTTAAGATATAGTGAAATAGTTTATTTAGCAAGCAGGATTGCATGGGGAGAAAAAGTGAGTTAAAGTTAGCAAGGTTAAGAAGAAAGCCACGAGAATGAAGCACCAGTACATAGTGAGTAGTGGGGACATACTGCGTAGCTTATGGCTGTGCAATGCTATGGCTGATTTATTTTGCTTAAAAATTGGAAATGGAAACAATGAGCTACAGTATTCTTAATTAATGTATTGCTTTGAATTACTTTGCCATACCATGGCCAATAATGGATATTCCAGCTCATAGTAGTGGTAACAATAAGTTGGATTTATTTAGAAACTTCTATTCCGAACAGGATTATAATAACTGCTAGGGGATACTTCACAATCACCAATGCAATCATCAGTGATGGGGAATGTAGATCAGGGTTCATTTTCCCACTGGCATTCCTTGTGACCTTGGAAGAAAGGCCTGGCAAGCTACTCTGGTCATACCTTGCCAAGGAAACCCAGGGGATGCTGGGTCACCAAGAGTCAGCATTGACGTCATGGCACTTAAAAAAATGCTCAGTGTGGTTCTTTGCATGCGTTAATTGCCTCTCATAAAATACTGAGTGGCATAAAAATATGTGCATGACATGAATGTGCATGGTAGATGGAGGCAAGGTCTGGGTGGAGCAGAATTTGCAAGTATGCACATTGATTATTAAATACATTAATTTATGCACTTACTTGCATACTTAATGTGTGTCTACTTGCACCTGCTATAGAGCAGATATAAATTTCCAAGCCTGAATTGAAGGCACAATCTTTGTCTCTTATACTAATATTTTATAAAGACAAGTGGACGCCTATTTGTCTTTGCAAAATAGACATGTTTTGGCTGTCTTAACATAGATACCCTGTTATAAAATTATCCTCGATTTCTCACCTGTATGAGAGCTTTCAAAGGGGAGAAAAGAGAGAGAATGCTTATGGGGAAACTTAGTGAAGGGAGATACAGAAGGTAATTTTCAAACTGTCAGCCTGTCTGAAAGTCTTTGGGTAGTTAATACGTGGAAACTTTGAACTGATTTTCAAAGTACATATGAAAATGGCCAAAGAAAACTGCATCTGCACAAATCTGCACCTGTTTTGTGTGTAATGTAAAACTGTGCACTATCTTTGAAATTCAAAACAACACGTGTATTTCCAAACCTTCCCCAAGGAATACCTCCCCCTTCTTTGAGCAGAACCACACTACATATGTGAACATAAGAATAGCCATACTGGGTCAGGCCAAGGCCCACCAAGCCCAGTATCTGGTCCAACAGAGACTAATCCAAGTCATAAGTAGCTGGCAGGATCTCAAAAAATAGATTTCAGGCTTCTTATCCCCAGGATCGGCAGTGGCTTTCCCCAGATCTACCTTAAAAATGGTTTATAGACTTTTACTTCAGGAGTTTGTCCAAACCTTTTTATAAACCCAGCTATGCGAACTGCTTTTACTACATCATCCAGCAATGAGTTCCTAAGCCTAATTATGCATTGAGAGAAAAAGTATTTTCTCCTATTTGTTTTAAATATACTGCTTAGTAACTTCACGGCATGTCCCTTAGTCTTTGTACTTTCTGAGACAGTAAATAACCAATTTGCATTCACCCATTCCATTCCATTGATTATTTTATAGACCTCTATCTTATCTCCCCTCAGCTGTCTCTTCTTCAAGCTGAAAAGCGTTAACCTCTTTAGCTTTTCTCATGGGAACGTCGCTCCTTCCACTTTATGATTGGTTGCTCTTCTCTGTACCTTTTCTAATTTCACTATATCTTTTTTGAGATCTATGCCTAGATCCTTTTCCATAGAGCACTACTCCTCCACCAATTTGATCCACCCTATCTTTGTGATATAATCTGTACCCAGATATCATAGTATCTCATTGGTCTATAAAGAACCAACAGACTTCCTCTTGAAGGACTACCGACTGCTACTTCTGGGAAGAAATCTGCATTTGTAAGTATTTACTTTACTTGCTGGGAAGTTCTCTAAATCTTGGGGGGAAAGGAATTCTTTGAGTTAAAACTGATAGAATATGTGTATTTTAAAATTCAGTGTTTTTGTTATGTCAGTTAAGGCATAGTAAAACAAGCCAGCTTGAGTTAAATTAAAGTCAGTTAGGGCTTACTATAACAAGACAGCATTCAGTTAATGTTTTTTCCCTCCCACCCGACCAGGCATAATCCTTGATTTATAACCTCCTAACCCAGCTAAGGAGAAGGGAGTGATCTTACTCACTTTCAGGTTTAACTGATTGCCTTAATCAGCAAGTTATTAGGATTTAGGAGTAGATTAATTAAGTCCTTGCAGTTCACCTTGAGGTATAATTGTATTGGCTCAAGCATCCTTATTCCACTAGCAACTTTAAACAATTGAATAACTTTAGATAGCTAAAAGAAAACTTTAAATCTTATGATGCAAACAGCAGTCCAGCAGAGAGGTGGGCGCTATCCAGTCTTTTGCACTGAGTGTTACATGTATGATTTGCTTCCAGTTGGTGAGAGATCTTATGTATGCCATAGGTGCAAAGAGCTCTTTGCTCTTAGGGAATGAGTCTGATCTCTGGAGGCTAGAGTAGCAGACTTGGAGCAGCAGAAGCAGGCAGAGAGGTATATAGATGAGACTTGCAGGGATGTAGTAGAGAAGTCCCACTTCCAGTCTGGCAACCTTTCTGAAGCCATGGAGGAGAGAGGTCATGTGGAAGGAGATCATCACCTTGGTGTGACAGGAAGTGATCCTGTCCTCCAGGTGATGTAAAGCCCTCTCGTCCTGAGGATGTATTTCCAGGACCATGTGCTCATGAGGGAAGGGTTAGAAAAGGCCATTATAGTTGGTGATTCATTCATTAAGAATGTAGATAGCTGGATGGTTGGTGGTTGTGAGGATCACCTGATAACATGCCTGCCTGGTACAAAGGTAGCAGACCTCACACCCCACATAGATAAGGTTTTACATAGTGCTGGGAAGGAGCCTGCTGTCTTGGTACATGTTGGTACCAATGACATAGGAAAATGTGGGAGGCAGGCTCTGGAAGCTAAATTTAGGCTTTTAGGTAGAAAGTTGAAATCTAGAACTTCCAGGGTAGCGTTCTCAGAAATGCTTCCTGTTCCATTCGCAGGACCCAAGAGGCAGGCAGAACTCTGGATGCTCAATGCGTGGATGAGACGATGGTGCAAGGAAGAGGGTTTGGGATTTGTTTGGAATTAGGCAACATTCTGGGGAAGTGGAGGAGCTTTTCTGAAAGAATGGGCTTCATCTTAACCAGGGTGGAACCAGGCTGCTGGCATTAACCTTTAAAAAGAACATAGAGCAGCTTTTAAACTAGAAAATGGGGGAATGCTGACAGTCGCCCAAGAAAGCATGGTTCAGAGTGATGTATCTTTGAAGGATAATAGCTAAACAGGGATGTTAGGGCATCCCAATAGAGAGGTTCCAATGAAAGTAAAAGTAACCCTGGTGCCTTTAAGTTGAAAGATTGAGTTGAAAGATTCCAAATTACCCCTGTCATCCAATAGCCAGACTGTTAATACGAACAAAAAACAAACTTTGAAATGCCTGTGTGCAAATTCTAGAAGTCTAACAATTAAGATGAGAGAGTTAGAATATGAAGCACTGAATGAAAGGTTAGATTTAATTGGCATCTCAGAGACCTGGTGGAAGGAGGATAACCAATGGGATACTGTGATACCAGGCTGCAAACTATATCATAATGATAGGGTGGATCAGATGGGTGGAGGGGTGGCGCTATATGTTAAAGTGGGCATTGAATCAAACAGGAAAAAGGTTTTACAGGAAAGAAAATATACTGTAGAATCTTTATAGATAGAACTTCCATGTAAAAAGGAGAAGCAAATGGCAATTGGGGTGTACTACCACCCACCTGGCCAGAATTTATTTATTTATTTAGCTAGGTTTATATACACTTTTCACCGGCCAAAGTGGTTTACAGTGAACAGAACATCAGTTACATAGAACAAATACTGTTTTAGAAAACAATTAACAGAGTTAACATAGTTACATGGAACCAATAACAGGGAGGGAGGAGTAGCCTAGTGGTTGGGGCAAGGTACTTCAGGCCAGAAGGTCAGGGGTTCAAATCCCACTAAAGGACAGCAACCTTGGGCCAGAAGGACTGGGGTTTCTAGACCCACAGATGCTCCTTGTGGTCTTGGGCAAGCCACTTAACCCTCCATTGCCCATGTTCCCTGTAAGTATTAGTGTATGTGTCTCATATCCCCACATGTTAAATGTATCCCCCAATTGTGTTGTGACTGCTTTGATTGAAGGATAAGGTGGCATACAAAATTGTCTAAATAAATAAATACTGTTTACAATATGAAGGCAATAATATATTCTTTAACTAGTTACATGTGCAGAATCTGTCTTGAAGGTGTCATGTTGGGGGGGGGGGTGTTAGGTGGAGTGTCCAAAGTGTTCAAGGAATAAGAGGGTTTTCAGGTGTTTGTGGAAGGAGGGGAGGTTGGTAATATTTCTTATTGTGTCTGGCAGAGAGTTCCAAAGGGACGGTGCATAGAGTTCAAATGCTCTGTGGCAAATTTGTTGGTTGAATTTTGTTTTAGAGTGTGGTATGGTGAGTTTGTTGGTTGTAGCAGCTCTTCATGGTCTGCTTATTATGAGTTTCTGAAGGAGGGATTGGAGGTGGGTGGTCGGGTGGGAGTATAGTGCTTTGATTTATATTTGATTCTTTTGTGAAGGGGCAGCCAGTGGAGCTGTTTTAGAATGGGAGTAATATGGTCATGTTTAGCTCCTCCCTAGATTGTATGTGCTGCGGTGTGTAGAGCAGTTTGGAGGTGGAGACGGGTAGCATGTGGCAGGCCCTGCTAGATGCTGTTGCAATAGTCTGCATGAGGGAGAGTGAGAGCTTGAAGTGCTGATCGGAAGTCTGCCAGTTCAAGGAGGGCATGGAGTTGTTGTAGGGTCTTTGCTTTGAAATAGATTGTTTTGGCTGTCTTCATTACTTGAGCTTTGAAGGAAAGGTGTTGGTCAAGAGTGATCCCTAGGTATTTCAGCTCTGGTTGCACATTTATCTGAATGTTGTTTAGTATTATTGTGGTTGGAGGGGTGAATGAGAAGTCCCTTGTAATGAACAGAGCTTCAGTCTTTTTGTAGTTGATTGATAAATTGTTTGCTGAAAGCCAATTGGAGACATTGGTGAAGTAGTCCTGAATTCGTGCATATATGAGTTGTTTTGTGTGGATTGGGTAGTATAGCATAATGTTGTCGGCATATAAATGGAAGTGGATGTTGTGTTTTTTGATGATTGAGCAGAGGGGTTGAAGATATAAGTTGAAGAGGGGTGTGGATAGTGTGGAACTTTGGGGTACTCCTTGCATTTATTGGTATGGTTTGGAGGTGCTCATATCCATTTTTATCTGTTGTCATTTGTCAGTGAGGTATGATTGAAACCATTTGAAAATGGTATCTTGGATTCCATATGATCGTAGTCATTGTAGGAGTGTGCCATGGTCGACTGTACTGAATGCTGCAGAGATATCAAGAAATATCAGAAGGTAGGCTTGTGAGCAGTCTTGTATTCCTTGGCTTGGTCATCAGAGTTTCTACTCCATGCAACGTGCAGAAACCATGCTATTGTGGATCAAGTAAACAGTTTTCATCAATGTGTTCTTGAAGCTGGAGTTGTACAGTTTTCTCAATGTTTTTGGCCAGGAAGGAGAGGCTGGCAATGGGTCTGTATGATGCGGAGTTTGTAGGGTCGAGGGTAGGTTTCTTTAAGGTTGGGCGGATAGAGGATAGCTTGAGACAGTTTGACATTATTCCTTGTTGTAGTGTTTCATTTGTTATTTGGTGAGTATTGGTGAGTTTTGTGGCTTTGATCCAGTTGGCTGGGCATGGGTCAAGTGGTGAGGTGGATGCATTGAGCAACATTAGAATTCGCTCAATCTCTTCATTGGTGATTGTATGAAAGGTGGACCAGCGAGTTGTATTAGGAAGAACTGTGATGGTTAGGGAGTTGGTCTGGGCGGGGGTGTAGCTGTTTGTAGTGCGCAGCTAGTTGTTGATGGCTGACAGCAGGTGTTGCATTTTGGTTGATTGGTGGTTCTGTTAGGTGTCTGACTATGTCAATAGTTCTCAGGGGCGATTGATAGAGGTATTTATGTTCCTTGTATGGTAGTCCTTCTTGGCTTTATCTGTGTTGCATGGTAATGATGAAGTAGTGTTAGGTAACTGTTGCGGTCATTAATCTTGATGTTTTTTTGCTATTTCCGCTCAAGCTGTCTTTGTTTGTTTTTTAGTTGGCGCAGAATGAGTAGACGGATGATGAAATGCTAAAAGAAATTAGGGAAGCTTGCAAAGTTTACAACGCAGTAATAATGGGAGATTTCAATTACCCCCAGTATTGACTGGGTAAATGTTACATCAGGCCATGCTAGGGAGATAAAGTTTCTAGATGAAATAAATGCTGCTTCATGGAACAGCTGGTTCAGGAACCAACTCTTGGGGAAGGTAACAGTTGGGGCCACTTGGCAACAGCGATCATAACATCATCACATTTGACTTAATACATAGAAACATAGAAATATGACGACAGAAAATGACCACATGGCCTAACTAGTCTGTTCTTCCAGATCAGCCACAACATTCCCCTTTTTTCCTTTAGAGATCCTCTGTGTTTTTCCCATGCTTCTTTGAATTCAGATACTGTCCTCATCTCTACCACTTCCACTGGAAGAGTATTCCATGGATCCACCACTCTTTCTGTAAAGAAATATTTCCGCATATCACTCCTGAATCTATCGCCTTTCACCCTCATCCCATGTCCCCTCGTAGCAGAGCTTGTTTTCAATAGAAAGAGGCTCTCCTCCTATGCATTTATGCCACGGAGGTATTTAAACGTCTCAGTCATATCACTTCTATCCCGCCTTTCCTCTAAGGTGTACATATTAAGATCCTTAAGTCTGTCCTCATATGCTTCATAATGACGACCACTAACCATTTTAGTAGCCAGCCTCTGTACCGACTCCAGCCTATTTATATCCTTTTGAAGGTGCGGTCTCCAGATTTGCACACAATACTGCAAATGAAGAGGCACCAAAGACTTAAATAGAGGCACTATCACCTCCTTTCTTCTGATGGTCGTTCCTCACCCTATGCACCCAAGCATCTTTTTAGCTTTGCCGTCGCCTGTTCTACTTGTTTAGCTACTTAAAGATCATCAGACACAATCACGCTTAGGTCCCACTTTTCTTTAGTGGACAAAAGTACTTCACCTCCTATACTATATTGCTCCCTTGGACTGCTGCAGCCCAAATGCATGACCTTGCATTTTTTAACATTAAATCTCAGCTACCAAATTCTTGATCATTCTTCAAGCTAGATCCCTCCTCATGTTATCTATACCTTCCTGGGTGTCTACTCTATTGCAGATTTTGGTATCATCCACAAAGAGGCAAACCTTACCCGACAGCCCTTCCACTATATCACTAACAAAGATGTTATAAAGAATCAGACCAAGGACAGATCCCTGGGGCACACCACTGGTAACGTCCTTCTCCTCAGAGTGAGCTCCATTTACCTGTACTCTTTGTTGCCTCCAACTCAACCAATTTCTAACCCAAGCAGTAACTTTAGGGTCCATCCCTAGGGTGCTCAGTTTGTTTATAAGTCGCCTGTGAGCAACGGTGTCAATGGCTTTACTAGGGCTCTCCCTTGGTCCAACTCCCTGGTCACCCAGTCAAAGAAATCAATCAGATTTTTCTGACAAGACCTGCCTCTGGTGAATCCATGCTGCCTCGGATCCTGTAATCCGCTGGACTCCAGAAACCTCACTATTTTCTCTTTCAGCAGCGTTTCCAATAATTTACTCACCACCGAAGTTAAACTAACCGGCCTGTATTTTTCAACCACGTCCTTACTTCCACTTTTGTTTAAAGGCACCACATGAGCCTCTCTCCAGTCCTTTGGCACCACTCCCAACTCCAATGAGGCATTGAAAAGGTTAGTCAGTGGAGCTGCTAGAACGTCCCCAAGTTCCCTCAGTATTCTAGGGTGTATCCCATCCGGTCCCATTGCTTTGTCTACTTTAAGTTTAGCTAGTTTCTCACAAGCACAGTCTTCTGAAAATTCTTCAAGATTCCCCTCGCTTCTGTTCCTGTTTGTGGGTGTTTCTGAGGTCCTGTTCCTGTTTCTTCATCTGTGAACACAAAACAGAAATATTTGTTAAGCAATTCCGCTTTATCCTCATCAGCTTCTACATATTCCTCCCCTTCATCCTTCAGTCTGACAATACCACTTTTGTCCTTCCTTTTTACACTAACATATCTGAAAAATGTCTTATCCCCCCATTTTATTGCATTGGCTATTTCCTCCTCTGTTTGAATCTTTGCTTTCCTGACTACTTTGCTAGCCTCTCTAAGTTTTTCCAAATATAGATGCCTGTCTTCCTCTCTCTGTGATCTCTTGTATTTCATGAAGGCCTCCCTCTTTTTCTTCACCTTTTCAGCTACTTTTTTCGAAAGCCATAGCGGTCTCCTTTTCCTTTTACCTTTATTTACCATTTTAACTAGAATATGTAAGCTCTGGGAAATGTGCATCGTTAACATCTTTCCATTTTGTTTAGTACAAGAGGAAATTAATTTATAGTTTTATTTCTCCATTGTCATCGTACATTCCAAGTTTGGCTTTTGGGGTTCCCATTTTAATTATTGTCTTCCTATTTCTAAATTGTGATCCCTTGTTCTTTGTTTGGTGACGGTCTATGTTCTGTATGTGTAACCAAGCTAAGGTATTCTATTTATGTAATTTCTATTTGACAGTGCCACTTGTTCTCTTTCCCCATTAGGAGATGTATTGGTTTAATATTTGCGGTGTTGACTTTTGATAGGTAGGGTATGGTGCTTTATGAGTCCTGGTAGTGCTGTTATGATATGGCTGGTTTGCTAAAGGTTCTAAATGGGCAGTGTTTGTAGTACTTCCTATTGTGCCTGGTGGTTGGCACTGGAGTGTAGTAATGTAGAAATCTGGTAGTCTTTCTTCATCAATATACTCATTAAGAGGCATGTTTACTAAAAGTTAGTACACGTTAACATTATGCAAATATTTATGCAAATGAGGCCCCTTATGCAAATGAGGCCCCATAATGCATTTCCGCACTTGGCCCCGCGCCCCACCTGGGCCTCCCCTGGGTATGGGAGTAAGGTACTGGTCTTGGATGCTTGTCCCTTGGGCTGCAGGGGTGGGATGTCTTATGTGGTAGGGAGATATGATATCTTTGTGGTGCAGAGTGGGGTGCCTGTACTGAAGAAGATGTAGGGAAGTTACCCATGACTAAATTGGTACTGAAAGGTGATGCTTCAGAAAAATTGAAAGAAATATCGATAAATCAGGAAGATATATTACAACTATTTGATAAACTAAAGAGTAGCAAATCACCTGGACTGGATGGTGTACATCCAAGGGTGTTGAAAGAACTGATACATGACATTGCAGACCTATTATTAGTAATCTGTGAACCATAATTAAAATCATCTGTAGTACCTGAAGATTGGCGAATGGCCAATGTAACGCCGATTTTTATAAAGGGTTCCAGGGGTGATCTGAGAAACTACAGGCCAGTGAGCCTGACATCAGTACCGGGAAAAATGTAGAAACCATTATAAAGAACAAAATTACTGAACACGTAGATAGTCATGGTTTAATGGGAGAAAGCCAACATGGCTTTAGCCAATGAAGATCTTGTCTTACTAATCTGTTATATGTTTTTGAAAGTATGAATAAACAGGTAAACAAAGGTGAGCCGGTTGATATAATGTGTCTGGATTTTCAGAAAGCCTTTGACAAGGTCCCTCATGAGAGACTCTTGGCGAAGTTAAAAAGTCATGGGATTGGAGGCAGTGTAGTACTGTGAATCAGGAACTGGTTAAAAGAAAGCAGAGGGTAGGGCTAAATGGTCAATTTTTCCAATGGAAAAAGGTGAATAGTGGAGTACCCCAGGGATCTTTGCTGGGTCTGCTTCTTTTTAACATATTTGTAAATGACCTGGAAATGAGTATAACGAGCGAGGTAGTCAGATTTGCAGATGACACAAAATTATTCAAATTATTCCAAGAGGATTGTGAAAAATTTCAAGAGAACCTTGATAAATTGGAAGACTGGATGTTCAAATGGCAGATGAAATTGAATGTGGACAAGTGCAAAGTTATGCACCTAGGAAAGAACAACCCAAACTGTGGTTACACAATTCAAGGTTCCACATTAGGAATCACCACCCAAGAAAAAAATTTAGGCGTCATCGTGGATAAGATGTTAAAATCCTCCACCCAGAGTGCAGCAGCGGCCAAGAAGGCAAATAGGATGCTAGGAATCATAAAGAAAGGAAAATAAAACAAAGGCTATTATAATGCCTCTATATTGTTCCATGGTGCAACCACAACTTGAATACCGGAATTAGAAAAGATATAGAGAAGAGCCACCAAAATGGTAAAAGGGATGAAAAGATCTCTATCAGGAGAGGCTTAAAAGGTTAGAGCTCTTCAACTTGGAAAGAGATGGCTGAGGGGAGATATGATAGACGTCTATAAATTAATGAATAGAATGGAACGGATAAACGTAGATCGATTCTTTACGCCATCAAAAAGTAGAAAGACTAGGGGACATGCAATAAAGCTGCATTGTAACCCATTTAAGACTAATAAAAGAAAATATTTTTTCACTCAATGCGTAATCAAACTCTGGAATTTGTTACCAGAGGATGTAAGAAAAGCTCTTAGTGTAGCTGGGTTTAAAAAAGGTTTGGAGAAGTTCCTGGAGGAAAGGCCCATAAACCATTATTAAAGAAGACCTGGGTAATCCACAGCTTGCCCCAGTACAAGCATTATGGAACCTGTGCGTCTTTTTGGGAAACTGCTAGGTACTTGTGACCTGGATTGGCCACTGTTGGCAACAGGATGCTGGGCTTGATGGACCTTGGTCTGATCCAGTATGGCATTTCTTATGTTCTTATGTGTGTGGTGTAGGGATGTGGAGCTTTTCAGCACTGCAAAACAGATAACTATCCACATAATTTAGCACAGCAAAACAGGTATCTGGAAAGTGGTGCTGAAAATCATCCTATTCCAGATAGCGGAGGCAGTCACCAGCATACCTGGATATTCAGAACCCCTATCCAGATATTGGCTGGTGTTGAATATATGGGTATATCTTTAGTGAAAATCATTTTTATTGAATGTTTTCCATAACAAAACACCACACAGAAGAAAACAATGTCAAAGCACAAAGTGTCAATAGCAACGCATCCCATCGGGAGGCACACTAGACAATAACAGTAGGTAAACAATCCACGCAACAAGCTACAGCTGGATTTACCAGGACATATAGCAAATCCAGCTGGAAAGCAGAACAAACTAGCGAGGAATAAAGGATGCATAAGTTTCAGCCCAGTAGTGTAAAGTCGGCTAACCAGCCCCCCACCACCCCTGGAGGTCTCCCTCCTCACCCCTACTACCTCCCACCCCCCCCCCAGCCCTCCCCCTCCCCATCCTTCCCCCCCTCCCCACCCCCACCCCCACCGGCCGTTTCTACATCAAACTTTCACCAGGAGAAGTCAAGGTAAGGAACTCTCACATCCGCAGAGCAGAGAGGGAGCAATTGCCCACCCGTAGACATCACCTCACGATCCATAAGGGCCTAAAACAGGCTTACGTGCTAGCGGTGGCCAGTAGCGGGGCCCAGAGTTTCAGAAAGTGGTCTAACCTCCTCTCGCCCAGCTGCTGCGCTGTACATCGTTCTAGACTTAGTAAGACCCACATCCTCCCCTCCCATTCCTGCACACTCGGCGGCAGAGGCGCTACCCAGTGCCGCAAAATAGTCTGCTTGGCCACCAGAAATCCCCTCTCACATAGCTGACGTTGGTGTATACTAAGAGAAGTCGCGGCGTCGAGAACGCCAAACAGACACCACGCTGGGCACAGGACCACCTCCTGTACAATCCAACCACTCAACCTCATCCCCACACCCTCCCAAAAGGGCTGAATCGCAGAGCACAGCCAGAATTTGTGCGCAAAGGTGCCCCGTTCACCATTACAGCGGCAACAGTTTTCCGTATCAGTAATACCCATCCGCTTAGCCCACACATCATGCACATAGGCGCGCCATAAAAATTTATACTGAACCTCCTGCATTTGCACCGATTCTGACAGGCGAGGTATACTCCGAAAGGCTGAAGAGAGACACTCCACTGTGACCTCCTCAATGCCATCCGCCTGCCAACTGCCAGCGAGACGAGCAATCCCTGACATATCATCCCCCCTCAGTAGCTCTTCCCTCAAACTCCGCACGGTAATTTTGCCAACCAAAGCACGGAAGAGATTCAACATGCCCCGGTCGCCCTGCCACAGACTCGCCCCCTCACCCCGACTCAAAGCCCGTACATAATGGCGTACCTGTAAGTAAAAGTAGAAATCATGCACTGGCAACCCGTAGCGGCTCCGCAAGGAGTCATAGGAGTCCAGCTGTGCCACCTTCTCCATCCGCAAATGACCCAGGTAGTCCACGCCACACTGCGCCCAACGTTTAGCCACTACACCATGGCACCCGGGAGGAAAGGCCCCATTCCCTACCAAGGGAAGACAGTCAGAGCACCGCCACACACTACCACGAAGCCTACAGAGATGCCTCCAAGCCTGGCGAAGAGCACCAAGGTATGGGGAGTGCCGCCAAAAGAGTGGCAACTCCTTGTTCGAACGGTGCAACCAGTACACCCTGTGGCACGGCACCGAAACAGCCTCCACCAGCTCTAACGGGAGCGTCGCCATGGTCCCCTCTACCAAATCACGCAACGGGCGCAACAGGCTGACCACGTTATAGTCTCGGAGGGAACAAAGGCCAGCACCCCCTTCGCTACTCGGTCGTAACAACGTCGCAAAGGCAATGCGGGCCCGCCTCCCTCTCCACAGAAAGGCAGATATATGACCTTCCAATGCTTTGAGGTCCCTCCGCAGGAGCCAAAGCGGAGCATGGCGCAAGAGATAAATCCAGCGTGGGAGCTCGACCATCTTAAAAAGAGCAACACGGCCCTTCAGGGAGAGCGGCAGCTCGCGCCACTTCCGGAGTCGCTGCACCGTGTTGCTCAACAGAGGCCGCACATTAACCTCATATAGCCTACTAGGGTCACAAGGGATCTGTATCCCCAAGTAACGAATAGAATCCCCCGCCCAAACCAACGGGAAGGTCCCCTGCCAGCGACCACAGACTCTCCTACCAATGTCAAGTCCCATTGATTTGGACCTATTGATCCGCATACCCGAGAAAGCACCAAACCGTTCAATAACCGACAAGGCCGCCTCCAACGAGGTCTGCGGATCCGTCAGACACAAGAGGACATCATCGGCAAAGGCGCTTAACTTAACACCACCGCCGGGCCAAACAATTCCGCGGATCTCCTCCATCAGTTCCAAAGTACGCAACAAAGGTTCCATTTGCAGTATAAAAAGCAGAGGAGAGAGCGGACAGCCCTGACGCGTCCCGCGTCGTAGTTCAAAGGGAGTCGAATGAAGGCCACCCACCACTACAAAGGCCAGAGGCGCCGAGTATAACGCTTGCAGCCAGGTCAGAAAGGCTCCATCAAATCCGAATCGCTTGAGAGCTTCAAACATATAGTCCCATGCCACCCTATCAAAGGCCTTCTCCGCATCTAGGCTCACCAACAGAAGTGGGTCTCCCCGATATTCGCTCCACTCCGCCCCCAAGAGGACTTTGCTGATATTAGAGAAGGCCTCCCTGCCTTGGACAAATCCCGTTTGACACGGGGTAATGAGCCGCGGCAGAATCCCCTGGAGTCTCCGCGCCAAGACGCTCGCGAAGACTTTCATATCGTAGTTAATTAGAGAGATCGGACGGTATGAGGCCGGGTCCTCCACCGCCTTTCCAGGTTTAGGAATCACCGTAATCGCCGCTGTGCGCATGTCCCGGGGGAACCCCTTCCCCTCCAACACCTCATTATAGACAGCAGCCAGGGTCGGGGAAACCTGCAACTCCAACAACTTATAAAATTCGGAGCTAAAACCGTCCGGTCCCGGGGCTTTATGAAGCTTCCCTTGTCGAATCACGTTCTGGATCTCTATCCCCTCAATCGGCCTGTTTAATGCTTCTCGCTCCTCCTCGGAGAGCTGCGGCAAAGGCACCGCATCTAAAAAAGCCTGTGCCGCTCCCCCATCCCCCGGCTCTGGTGTGTAGAGCCGCTCGTAAAACTGCCGAAAGACCTCGACAATACCACGGGGGTCCGTGCATCGAACCCCCGCACTATCGGTAATCGCAGTCACTACCTTAGATCCCCCTCCGTCCCGCACGAGACGGGCCAGAAGCGTACCAGCTTTATTGCCAAAACGAAACAACCGGTGTCGATAATAATGCAGGTTGTAGACTGCGCGCTCATCCAGAATAGCATTGAGCTGCCGTTGCGTCTCCAGATACAGCGGGACCCTCTCGGATCCCTTACTCCTGGCCACTAATGTCTGGAGTCTCCGCAGCTCCCGGGACAACGCCAGCACTCGCTCATTGACGCGGCGCTTCTCCTGCGCAACATACGCGATGATATGGCCCCTCATAACGGCCTTCCCAGCCTCCCAGCAAAGGTTAGCTGAACTCACACTAGATTCGTTGAATTGGAGGTATTCGTCCCACTTCTGTATCAAATACTTTTTAAAGGCCGAATTCTGCCACATCTGCCTAGGGAAGGCCCATCGGGCGTCGCCTTGCTCACGCCCCTTCCAGTCCATTCGCACCATGGCATGGTCTGAAACCACCATCGGTTCGATCTCCGAACTGAGCACTCTAGCAAATTCGCGCTCAGCAACCAGAATGTAATCAAGCCGAGACCAGGTATGATGTACCCTAGACAGATGTGTGAACTCTTTCTCCCCCCCATGAAGGGCCCTCCAGGTGTCCACCAACCCACCGACAAGACACAAATACCCAACTCCTTTTCTGCTCCAATCACCCTGCAGCTGTCCCCCTGCTTTATCCACGGCTGGGTCATGGGGACAATTAAAATCCCCCGCCACAATCGAAGGGATCTGCGGGGCCGCCGTAACTTTTCTGCTCACTCTTTGAAAAAAGAGATGGTCATAGACGTTGGGAGCGTAGATATTCCCCAAAAAGAATTCATCGCCATTTACCTTTAAGTGCACAAATAAGTATCGACCAGAGGGGTCACGATCTTCACTCAACAATTCCACCTTCAGATCTTTACTACACAAAATAGCGACTCCCCGCTTCCGCCCCCCAGAGGAAGCCGCCAACACCTGACCCACCCAGCCGCGCTGCAGTTTAGCATGCTCCTTCTCGGAGAGGTGGGTTTCCTGCAAGAATGCAATCTGCGCTCTGGCCTTCCGCAAAGCCTGAAGCACCTTAGTTCTCTTCACAGGAGAGTTGATCCCTCCCACGTTCCACGAGATGAATCGCAGTTGATTTCTCATTGCCGCTCAACTCTCACCGGCAACCGCAAAGTACTCTGCACCCAAACAGCCCAGGGTCGCCCAGCCTCGACCCCCGGCCCGAAATTGTGGCGAATGTGCGAGTGTACCCCCACCGTTACCATCCAGAACCCCCGCCCCTCAAAAATGGTCTCCTGTGCCGGTACCTCACCCAGCCCTCCCCCCCCGCTGCCCTTCCCAACCCCCTCTACCCCAACCCCAAAGCTCCCCTCCCCCCCTCTCCCTGTACCCCCCTCCACGCCCTCTCCCACTCCCTCCACCCCCCCAAGTCCCCCATACCCTCCATCCCCCCCCATATTAAAATATACCATCCCACCATCAGCCGTCATGGCTGATCTAGGAGTCCCTGCCGCACGCAGCGGGGCCGCCCCCAGTCTTCAGTCATATATGAAAGTAAATGTTCTTCCCCACACAGCATTTGGCTCCCGTACAATAGCGAAGGCAACATTTAAGGAGCCTACCCACATTAACTAAGAGAGACAAAATAAAATAAAATAAAAGCATCCTCCTCTCTACCCCGTCTAGACAGGCCTCGCCCTCCTACATGCCCTCGCATAGCCCAAAAGTGCATGCTCTAAAAGGAAGGCTACACCCCAATATTTGCAGAAGGCCAATACTAAAACATTAACAATAAACATCAAATTTAAGGGCATTAGTTAAAGATTTTGTAACAGAAAACAGAACATTTACAACTAAAGAGGAGGGGGGGGGGAGCAGGAGTTAGCCCTGGGGAGGCCCCGAAAAGCAGAACTATCGAAGCAACGATATACAAAAGAAAAGAACAGAGAGTACAAAGGGATAGAATTATGCCCTAGAAGGGAACTAAGGTACAATAAAGGGATAATAAAATAAAAATGTCAGTAAAGTAAGGGAAGCAAAAATAAAAAGGGAAAAACAAAGAAGTTAAATAAAAGAAGTAAAGAGGGTTAATTCCCGCAGGCAACTGCTGATTCCGGTCGGTAGTCCCGGCCCAGGCTGCCACAGTGAGGAATGCGGGCCCCTAAGTCCATAGACTGCGCACCAAAGCGTCCAGAGGTTTGTTCCAGGTGCCAAGTCTCAAAAATGAAGGGCAGAACTGGGAGTCCCGCCGGCCAAACCGCGGCCCCCATCCGGACCCCCCACTCCCGATCTCCGGTCGTCGGCCCCTCGGGAAGCGGGTCAGCAAGGGTAAGAGAGTCACAGGGTCAACGGTCCGACGTCGGGCTTTGCTCCCCCGCCTGAGACGGGTTATTCTTCTCCAGCTCTCTCATAAAAGTCTGCGCCGCCTTCACCGTATCAAAGACCTGCGTCTTCCCCAGATGATAGACGCGCAGAACAGCCGGAACGCCAGTGTGAATCTCACCTTCTTCTGGAATAGTTCTGAACATATTGGGGTAAACTCTCTCCTCTTCGCAGTAACCAGGGAGGAGTAGTCTTGGAACAAGAGAAGTTGGCTGTTGTCTAAAGTAAGCTGCCGATGTTGGCGGAAAGCCTGCAGCAGACGCTCTTTGTGAGCAAAGTTCAGTATCCGAGCAATCACTACTCGGGGTCTCGGACGAGTCGCCATCTTCCCGCCAACGCGGTGTGCTCTTTCCACCTTGAGGTCCCCCACCAACGCATCCAGGCCCAGAGCTTTGGGGAGCCACTCCTCTATCAGCGGCACCAGTTGCAGGTCAGTAGTAGCCTCCGGTACCCCCACCAAGCGGATGTTGTTGCGGCGGGTCCGGTTCTCGAGGTCATCAATTTTAGCCTGCAAGGCCTCGAGTTGAGACCTCGTGTTCTCCAGCCCCCGGGACTGCCGGCCCTCATCCTCCTCCACCGCCGCCACGCGGCTTTCCAGCTCCTCGATCCGCTGGTTCATCTCCATCAGCGATGTGCCCATCACCTCCAATTTTGACAAGATCTGGTCAAATTTTGGGTCCAGTTGCCGCACCACCTCCCTCGCCAAGTCTTCAGTGGCTGACTCCACGCTATCTTTACTCGGGGAGGAGGGCTGAGGCACAGACATGGCCGCTGAGCTTGACTTAGGCCCCTTCTCCTTTTCCTTCTCCTTGCGCGCCGGAGGAGGCATCGGGTCTGTGTCTCACACCGTTAGGGTATTTCACAGTAGAAGAATAAAGACCCGCAGCGAGCTGGCTGTTGTCAGGGGCAAAAACAAAGTATTTCGGGCAAGTATCTGAAGACGGCCCCGGAGCGAACGAGGAGTCGTCCTCACCCGCTCATGCGTCACGTGGACTCCGGGTATATCTTTAAATGCTGTGGCTGGTGTTTAAAGGAATGACAACCATGGAGTTTAAATATCAGCCTATTTTTTTAACATATTATCTTGTACTTGTTGCACTGGCATAAATTCTTCCCAAGCAGCCCCTGCAATTTGGTGGGGGGGGGAGGGGGAAGGTGGGGCCATGCAGTAATGGGGCCCACATAGTGGCGGTGGTAGCAGCAGCAGTGGAGCTAACTTACTTTAACATATTTGCTGCGCTGCTCCGCTCTTGTATGTTCGCTGAGGGGAAAGCAGACACAACGGCTGTTCCCCGCTGAGAACTTGTAAGAGCAGAGCAGCAAGGTAGACACGATAAAGTTATGTTTTCAGCGCTGCTGCTGCTACATGGAGGAGCCCACTGCATGAAGGGGGGAGCCTCACAGGGGAGGGCGTGCCACTGCTATGACAATGGAGGACCCTCAACATAATTTTGCCTGGGAGCCCCTCATTGTAACTGACACCACAGGCTTGCTGTAATTGTCTGCAGCAGGCACAGCTTTTTGCTATTATATTTTGTCTTTATTTTCTGTTTCTAATCATTCTTAGAAAGCTCTTTCTATTTCTGTGATCGGCTATACGTATTCTAATAATAGCCCGTTGAAATGCTGTGGATTCTAGCCTTTCCTTATGGTTGCTTACTTTATCTTTTTTACTTATTCATCCATTTATTGTTTAAGTATGGGATACCTCTAAGCATAAGTTAGTTCACACAGGTGTTCCTTTTGTTATAATGGGGGACCTCCTTTAAATTAACTAATGTGATACTTTCACTGATTTTGATATTCCTGTATCTTTCTTCTGCCAACTCTCTATGGTGCATTTGCAATTGTTGTTGATCATGCAATGTAAAAAAAACAAAATCTGTTCATATAATATAATCTTTCAAAATATTTTTATGAGATACATATACAAGTATGCTTTCATGTTGTTTTACATCGGAATGTGTTTTTTAACCCTGGTTTTTGTACAATCTGAATAGATAGGTGCAAGGTGTGTGCTGCCTTTGCCGTGTTTAGTATCTATTATAACTTTGTATTATATTTTTATTATTTTTTATTGTTTCCAGTTGGATAATTATAATATGATCCTTCTAGATTTTGTGAAAAGCTGCCCCTGATACAGATTTAGCACTGAAACCTGGCCAAGCTGGCTTGGGACTTCTTTGTTTTAATTCTACTAATAAAGACTTTTTGTTCTATGTTGCCATGGCTGATGTTTGGCTTGCGGTGGTGTGCCTCTCTCCCTTCCTGTGTCTGAGAACAAAGACAGGGGGTCTCTCAAGGAAGTAAAAGAGGAGCAGAGATCCAGAGAGTGGCAAGGATCTTGGAAAGCAAACAGGTACCACCAAGGGTACCAGGGAACCGAGGGAGGAGAAAACCTGACTGACGTAAAGAACATCCCTAAGAGGAATGGAGAGGACAAATATGAACCTTGGAGATGTAGTGTGGAGTTCTAACTGCTGCCTCAGTGTGTTTTGATAACATGAATGATCTGTAAATTTGCAAGAATTAATTTCAGTAAAGAAGTGTTTGGAACACTGCTTGCATGCCCAGAGTATTTCAAATAGAAGAGTAATATAATCATACCTGGGGTTTTGACATAATTAATCCCTTCCCCCATCAGATCTGAAAACTTGTGATCCCTGTTACCTGAAATATAATGTAATGTTTAGGAGGTTTTGATAAGCTGTGTATACATCACTATTTTGTACACTGGACATATGTGCTGAGGTTTGTGCTGCTAATACCATGGGTGAATTCCATTCTCAGCTTTACCATAAGAACGTAAGATATTTTATACTGGGTCAGACCTAGGTCCATCAAGCCCAGTATCCCGTTTCCAACTGTGGCCAATCCAGGTCACAAGTACCTGGCAGGTTCCCAAAAAGGCAAACAGGTTCTATAATGCTTGTATTGGGGCAAGAAGTGGATTACCCGGGTCCTCTTTAATAATAGTTTATGGACCTTTCCTCCAGGAACTTGTCCAAATCGTATTTAAACCCAGCTACACTAACAGCTTTTACTACATCCTCCAGTAATGAATTTGAGAGTTTGATTCGCGTTGAGTAAAATAATATTTTCTCTTATAATGGGTTACACTGCAGCTTCATTGGATGTCCTCTAGTCTTTCTACTTTATGATGGCGTAAACAACCAATCTACATTTACCCATTCCACTCCATTCATTAATTTATAGATCTCTGTCATAGCCAACTTCAGCTGTCTCTTTTCCAAATTAAGCCTCTCCTCCTAGGGGTATCCTTCCATCCCTTTTACCATTTTTGTTGATCTTTTCTGTACTTTTTCTAATTCTGCTATATTCTTTTTAAGATATGGAGACCAGAATTGCACGCAATATTCAAGGTGCAGTTGCACCATAGAATGATACAGAAACATTTTAATACCCTTGGTTTTATTCTCCATTCCTTTCCTTATGATTCCTAGTATCCTATTTGCTTTCTTGGCTGCCAATGAACACTGGGCAGAGGGTTTCAATATATATTATCCACGATGACGCCTAAATCTTTTTCCTGGGTGGTGGTTTCTAAGGTGTTACCTTGCATTGTGTAACCAAAGTTTGGGGTGTTTTTTCCTAGATGCATAACTTTGCACTTGTACATATTAAATTTCATCTGCCATTTGGATGTCCGGTCTTCCAGTTTATCAAGGCCATCTTGCAATTTTCATAATCCTCTTGCAATTTAACAACTTTGAATAATTGTGTGTCATCTGAAAATTTGATCACCTCACTCATTATTTCCATTTCCAGGTCATTTATGAATATATTAAAAAGCAGTGGACCCAGCACAGATCCCTGGGGTACTCCACTATTCACCTTTCTCCATTGGGAAAATTGGCCATTAAGCCCTACCCTCTGCTTTCTAGCTCTTAACCAGTTCCTGATCCACAATGCTACACTGCCTCCAATCCCATGACTTTTTCATTTTGGCAAGAGTCTCTCATGATGGACCTTGTCAAAGGCTTTCTGAAAATCCAGATACACTATATCAACTGACACCTTTGTCTTCCTGTTTATTCACACCTTCATAAAAATATAACAGATTAATAAAACAAGACTTTCCTTGGCTAAAGCCATGTTGGCTTTCTCCCATTAAACTATGATTATTTAAATATTCAGTAATTTTATTCTTTATAATGGTTTCTACCATTTTGCCTGGTACTGATGTTGGGCTCACTGGAACCCTTGCTAAAAATTGTCATTACATTGGCCATTCTCCAATCTTCGAATACTACAGATGATTTTAAAGATAGCTCACAGGTCTGCAATCTCATATTTCAGATCTTTCAATATCCTTGGATGTATACTATCCAGTCCAGGTGATTTGCTACTCTTCAGTTTATTAAATATTTGTAATACATCTTCCCGGTTTATCAATATTTCTTTCAGTTCTTCCGATACATACCATTTCAGACACGGGTAACTTCCCTACATCTTCTTCAGTAAAGACCAAAGCAAAGAATTCATTCAGTCTCTCCACTGTGGTTTGTCTCTTCTTAGTGCCCCTTTTAACCCTCTATCATCCAGTAGTCCAAGTGACTCTCTCACAGGTTTTTTGCTACAAAAGTACTTGAAAAAGTTTTAATTATGCATTTTTCCATAGCAAGCTTTTTTTCAAATTCTCTCTTGGCCTGCTTTTTCATTGTCTTGTATGTAACTTGCCAGTGCTTATGTTGTTTCCTGTTTTCATCATTTGGTTCCTTTTTCCATTTCTAGAAAGATTTATTTTATTTATTTGTTTATTCTTATATACTGCATTTCCGAGGATCAATGCGGTTTACATAGAACATAACTTCAACATTACATAGAAGGATATTACATAATATCCAGGTGAAACAGCATACATTGGTTAAACAGCTATTAAATTATTTATTTATTTATTTATTTTATTTATTTATTACAATTTCTTATATACCGCACTATTCGACATCAGCGCGGTTTACATTAAACAAAAAGACCAGAACAACAGGCTGTTCGGTTTTACAGAGAACAGGTGTACAAACTTGGATAACATGGGTGAACTATTTACATAAAGTATCTACAAGTAGGCGTTATGACAAAGCTCTAGAAGTATCATGTAGTAATTTTCTTTGGTGGGGTTATCTAGGCTTCATTGCTGACTGGGTAGTACTTGAGGAACAGGTGATATTTGAGTGCCTTCCTGAACTGGGCTAAGTCACCGATAGCACGAATGTCAGATGGTAGGGCATTCCAGCATCTTGGGGCATAAAATTTGAAAGCCCTGTTTGCCGTTGTCAGGTTGCATTTTGTTAAGGCCTTCGGAATTATTAGAGAGTTTAAAGCTGTTGGTCTTCTGGATCTGTTATGTGGAACGGTGTGAATGAGCTCTGTAAGTGAAGAGGATGAGAGACCATTGCTCTTTTCTTGCTTTAAATTAACTTTGAAGCAAGAAAAGAGAATGCATGGAGACTAGATACTCCATGAATTCTATGGATAACATATTGAACAGTTTAAATATTGATGTATTTATAATATATACAAAATGGCTTGGGACAGACTTACAAGTAATAGTTTCAGCTTATTCTAAGGGGGCAGGAGGAGTGATGGGATGTAGAGGAGGGGGAAGGTATGTGTAGGTTGAGCTCAGATGAGGTTCTAAAGGTGCTTTGTTGGCAGCAACAGCCTCTTTGATCTCACCTTTAAACCATGCTGGCAGTTGTTTGCCTTCCTTCCACTATGCTTAAAGCGTGGAATACATCTGGACTTCCAAGATGGTTCTTTTAAACAATGCCCATGCTTGATATAAATCTTTAACCTTTGTTGCTGCTCCTTTTAGTTTTTTCTTGACTATTTTCCTCATTTTATCATAGGGGTATGTTTACTAAAGGTATTAAGATAACAGGTGTTCACGGCAGTTTACTGAAATCTAAGTATACCACATCTAGGGCTCTCCCTCAGTCCAGTTCCCTGGTCACCTAGTCAAAGAAATCAATCAGATTTGTCTGACAAGACCTGTCTCTGGTAAACCCATACTGCCTCGGATCCAGCAATACATTGGATTAAAGGTTAATGTCAGAAACCTGGTTCCATCCTGGTTAGGGTTGAGCCCATCCTTTCGGAAAAGCTCCTTCCTTCCCCAGAATGTTGTCCAGTTCCTAACATGTCCACCCTCTTCTCTGCACCATTGTCTCATCCAAGCATTGAGACTCCAAAGCTCTGCCTGCCTTTTGGATCCTGCATAAGGAACGGAAGCATTTCAGAGGATGCTACCCTGGAAGTTCTGGATTTCAACTTCCTTCCTAAAAGCCTAAATTTAGCCTCCAGAACCTTCCTCCCACACTTTCCTATGTCATTGGTAGCAACATGTAGCAAGACAGCAGATTTCTCCCCAGCACTATCTAAGCCCTTTATAGTGTCAGGCCCATGATCTTTGCCTCAGCAGGTAATGCATTCGCCTCTGTGTTATCTGCTCATGCAGTAACTGTCTGCCCTGTGCGATAAATGCAGGGCAGAGTCTGTATGACGCCCCCCCTTCCTGCATTTATTGCAGCAGTTAATGTTTGCAGAAAAAGCATGTGAAGTGCAAAAAGGTGCTGAACCTTAGTAAAAAGGCCCCTTAATTGTTAGCAGAGATGATCAGGAAAAAGGCCACTGACTGCAGCAAGTCATTAGCTGTCCCTAAAGGCTAATTATTTCATTCAGCAGTCCCGCTAAACAATTCTTATTAAAAATAACTACCATATTCATATTAAAAAATACAGATTCATATGAAAAAATGGCATATGCAACAAATATATATATTCAAATTCTTAAATCTGATGTTAGAAAAATCTTGACGCGTTACAAATGAATGCGGCTATCAAACATCATGTGGTGTAAAAAATGTCATAAAAAGCACTTTAGTTTAAATGCATACATTAATTAAATAACCCAGTGCTCCTATATCCACAATCAAAATAACTTAATGGTCAGAATTTTATAACTGATCCTTTACTCACATAGGTGGCCCCGGCATGGGACAGACAGTGGATCCCTTGCCATCTTACTGGGCAGACTACATGGACCATACTGGTCTTTATCTGCCATCATTTACTATGTTACTATGTATGTTACATGTGAAGACGACTTTATAAAATTACCCCCAAAGGACCAGACTGGTTTTGAGAGGCAAGTGTGATGATTTCATGGAGAAAATGTAGTGCTGCATCTTTAAAATGACTTTGGCCTGGGCAAAATCAGTCATTGTTTTTAAATCAGAGGAAAGGTAGTTACTCACCTGAAGCCAGGGCTGGCCTGTCTACTAGGCGAGCTAGGCGACTGCCTAGGGTGGCCAGCCTGGATGGGTGGCAGCAGTTGCATGGGTGAGCGGTGGTGGCACCCGGAGAGAGGTGGCGGAAACTGGGAGGGGGCAGTATCAGCAGGGAGGGTGGCGTCAGCAGTGGGGGGGGGGGGGGAGAGGAGTTTGACGAACCGGGCTGAACATGGCGTTACAGCACCAGCTCTGCAATGGCAAGAATTCCCCCCACCTCACAATGTGTTGACGGCATCAGGAGATTGCGGCATCGGGAGAAGCCCCTGATGCTGTCAAAACATTGTCAAGCGAGGGATCAGGCCGCTGGGCCACCAAAGAGTTGTGTATCCTTGGTGGAGGGCAGCGGCCCAAGCATACGGCCGCTGCAAAGCCTCCATGCGAGGTGCAGCAACCCGGCCTTCATGCATGGGGGGGGGGGGGGGCTGAGACCAAATCGGTTCCTTGGTGGTTCGGATTCGGATCCCACCACTGGCTGGGGACACACTTCAGTATGCACACCCAAGCATATGGTCAAGAAAATTGACCTTATATAACCTCAATGAGGATAAACAGAAGGAAGGCACACCAAGAATTATATACAAAACTACGCACAAGGCAGTTACTCGAGAGAATTTCTGCCTATGGTGGCAGAAACCCTTGGACCAGCCCTGCCTGTAGCAGGTGTTCTCCGGGGACAGCAGGAATAAGTCCTCACATATGGGTGATCTCTCTGACAGAGCTCTGCATGAGAACGCTCCCCAGCTTCTATTGAAAGCTTTCGGGAGACTGCACTGTGCCTGCTGCTGTGGCGCCATCTTCTCCAGTCTGATAACAAAGCTGTAGAAGAATACAACTCCTTGGGGAGGTGGGAGAGTTGTGAGGACTCATTCCTGCTGTCCACCGAGAATACCTGCTACAGGTGAGTAACTATCTTTTCTAAATGGACAAGCAGGAAGGAAGTCCTCACATATGGGACTCCCAAGCTACAGGCTACCGAAAACCGAGGAGGCCATCGAGAAGCCCAGCAGGGGCAAATTTGAACCAAGAACTGGAGAATAAACTATGTACAGAAATGGTAGTTCACCATAAGGAATTCATCTGATTCAGCTCCTACACCATTTTTTTTGGTAGCCTGGATGGACAGAGGGCCCTGGGGGGATGGAGTTGGATTCTAATCCCCAAACAGATGCCGGAGCACAGATTGGCCGAAGTTGCTGTCTTGTCAGGAATCCCCATCTAGACAGTAGTGAGATGTGAATATGTAGACGGAAGACCATGTTGCAGCCCTGCAGATCTCTTCCATGAAAACTGAAAGCAAGTTGGCGACTGACGCAGCCATGGCTCTGATGTTGTGAGCTGTAACATGACCGTCAAGGCTCAGGCCTGCCTGGGCATAAGCGAAAGAGATGCAGTCTGCTAGACAAATTGAAAGAGTGCATTTGGAAATGGCAGCTTGCTGGGGTCAAAAGAAACAAATAGCTGGAGGATCTTTTGGCAGGCCTCTCAACATTCATGCAGTTAGCCTCTCAACATCCATGCAGTTAGGGCCAAGGAACAGACGTTGGGATGCAGCAGACTCCCATCATCCTGAGATATGAGATCGGGGGCAGAACCCAGCCATAGAGGTTCCATCTGGGAGAGCTGAAGCAGAAACCACGGCTCTGGGCCAATATGGCACAATGAGTATCATTGTACCCCTGTCTGTCTGTAGTTTCAGCATGATCCAAGATCCAAGATGTTACGGAGAGTTTGCCGAGACTCATCAAGCCCACTGACTATTACCCAATGTTGCTAATCCATGTTGGAACAAATGATACTGCCAGGTATACCTCGGAACATATCAAAAGTGACTTCATGGCTCTGGGACAGAGGGTGAAGCAGGTAGGTGCACAGGTGGTGTTCTCTTCAATCCTCCCTGTTGAGGGTAAAGGCCAAGGCAGAGAGGCTCGCATCCTGGAGATGAATGCATGGCTGCGTGGATGGTGTCTTCGAGAGCGTTTTGGTTTCCTAGACCATGGGATGCTCTTCCAAGGGTTGCAGAGCAGAGATGGCATCCATTTGTCCAAGAAAGGTCAACGCATCTTTGGTAGTAGACTGGCTAATCTACTGAAGAGGGCTTTAAACTAGATTCGTTGGGGATGGGTGAAGAAAGCCCCCAGGTAAGTGAAAGCCCCCAGGTAGGTGATACATTAAATACCTTTATGGAAATGGGTAACAGGGGTAATATATGGAAAGCAGTGTGTATTAATGCCCGCAGCATGGGAAATAAGATCCCTGAAGTTGAAGCTTTGGTGGGAGTGGCTGACTTGGATTTAGTGGCAGTTACAGAAACATGGTTCACAGAAAACCATGACTGGGATGTAACTATACCTGGCTATACTTTATTCAGAAAGGACAGGGTAGGAAGAAGGGGAGGAGGAGTGGCACTATATGTAAAAACTACTATTAAAACTTTGGAATTACAGAGCTTAAAAGGGAGAG
The DNA here is from genome assembly GCA_033557465.1 of Ichthyophis bannanicus. Taxonomy (NCBI): domain Eukaryota; kingdom Metazoa; phylum Chordata; class Amphibia; order Gymnophiona; family Ichthyophiidae; genus Ichthyophis; species Ichthyophis bannanicus. Next base: position 1,334,752,387 of record CM066032.1, on the reverse strand, counting down.
AGGAGGCATTGTGGGTTAAACTAGAAAGAGGGAAAGAGAAATCTATTTGCATTGGTGTGATATACAGACCTCCCTCACAAGAGGAAGAGGTGGACAGAGAGTTAATTGAAGACATACGCAGCATTGCTAGGAAAGGGGAAGTGCTACTGCTAGGAAATTTCAATATGCCAGATGTTGATTGGCACATTCCTGCTGCAGTATCATCTAGAAGTAAGGAGATCCTGGATTCTCTACAGGGAGAACTATTCAGGCAATTGGTAACAGACCCCACACGTGAAGGAGCCATACTGGACTTGGTGCTTACCAATGGTGAAAGTGTTTCTGATGTTGTAGTGGGAGATCATTTTGCATCCAGTGTTCACCAGATGGTGTGGTTCAGTATTAGGACTAGGGCTGTTAGAATCCATTCCAAGGTGAAGATCTTAGACTTTAGGAAGACTAACTTTGCAAAGATGGGCCAATACCTCAGGGAGTCGTTAGTGGGATGGGAACAGCTGGGGGATGTAGAAAAACAGTGGGCAAAACTGAAAGGGGGTATTTTAAAGGCAACTAACCTTTTTGTTAAAATGGTAAATAAAGGCAAAAGGAACAGGAGACCGCTATGGTTTTCGAAGGAAGTAGCTGAAAAAGTGAAAAAAAAGAGGGAGGCCTTCATGAAATACAAGAGATCACAGAGAGAGGAAGACAGGCATCTGTATTTGGAAAAACTTAGAGAAGCTAGCAAAGTAGTCAAGAAGGCAAAGATTCAAAAGGAGGAGGAAATAGCCAATGCAATAAAATGGGGGGATAAGACATTTTTCAGATATATTAGTGAGAAGAGGAAGGGCAAAAGTGGTATTGTCAGACTCAAGGGTGCAGGGGGGGAATATGTAGAAGCTGATAAGGATAAAGCGGAATTGCTTAACAAATATTTTTGTTCTGTGTTCACAGATGAAGAACCAGGAGCAGGACCTCAGAAAACACCCACAAATAGGAACAGAAGCGAGGGACATCTTGAACAATTTTCAGAAGACTGTGTTCGTGAGAAACTAGCTCAACTTAAAGTAGACAAAGCGATGGGACCGGATGGGATACACCCTAGAATACTGAGGGAACTTGGGGACGTTCTAGCAACTCCACTGACTGACCTTTTCAATGCCTCGTTGGAGTCAGGAGTGGTGCCAAAGGACTGGAGAGAGGCTCATGTGGTGCCTTTACACAAAAGCGGAAGTAAGGATGCGGTTGAAAACTACAGGCCGGTTAGTTTAACTTCAGTGGTGAGTAAATTATTGGAAACCCTGCTGAAAGAGAAAATAGTGAGGTTTCTGGAGTCCGGCGGATTACAGGATCCGAGGCAGCATGGATTCACCAGAGGCAGGTCTTGTCAGACAAATCTGATTGATTTCTTTGACTGGGTGACCAGGGAGTTGGACCGAGGGAGAGCTCTAGATGTGGTGTATTTAGATTTCAGTAAAGCCTTTGACACTGGTCCTCACAGGCGACTTATAAACAAACTGAGCACCCTAGGGATGGACCCTAAAGTTACTGCTTGGGTTAGAAATTGGTTGGGTGGGAGGCGACAAAGAGTACAAGTAAATGGAGCTCACTCTGAGGAGAAGGATGTTATCAGTGGTGTGCCCCAGGGATCTGTCCTTGGTCCGATTCTTTTTAAGATCTTTGTTAGTGATATAGCGGAAGGGCTGTCGGGTAAGGTTTGCCTCTTTGCGGATGATACCAAAATCTGCAATAGAGTAGACAGCCAGGAAGGGGTAGATAACATGAGGAGGGATCTAGCTAAGCTTGAAGAATGGTCTAGAATTTGGCAGCTGGGATTTAATGTTAAAAAATGTAAGGTCATGCATTTGGGCTGCAGCAATCCAAGGGAGCAATACAGTATAGGAGGTGAAGTACTTTTGTCCACTAAAGAAGAGCGGGACCTAGGCGTGGTTGTGTCTGATGATCTTAAAGTAGCTAAACAGGTAGAAAAGGCGACGGCAAAAGCTAGAAGGATGCTTGGGTGCATACGGAGAGGAATGGCTAGCAGAAAAAAGGAGGTGATAATGCCTCTATATAAGTCTTTGGTGCAACCTCATTTGGAGTATGGTGTGCAATTCTGGAGACCACACCTTCAAAAGGATGTGAACAGGATGGAGTCGGTGCAGAGGGTTGCTACTAAAATGATTAATGGGCTTCATTATAAAGCATATGAGGACAGACTTAAGGATCTTAATATGTACACCTTAGAGGAAAGGCGGGATAGAGGTGATATGATTGAGATGTTTAAATACCTCCGTGGCATAAATGTTCAGGGAGAGAGCCTCTTTCAATTGAAAGCAAGTTCTGCTTCGAGGGGACATGGGATGAGGGTGAAGGGAGATAGATTCAGGAGTGATATGCGGAAATATTTCTTTACGGAAAGAGTAGTGGATCCGTGGAATAGTCTCCCAGTGGAGGTGGTGGAGATGAGGACAGTAACTGAATTCAAAAAAGCATGGGACCAACACAGAGGATCTCTAAAGGTAAAAAGTGGACTGTTGTAGTTGTTGTTATGGAAGGACAGACTAGATGGGCCTTGTGGTCTTTTTCTGTCGTCATGTTTCTATGTTTCTATGTTTTTGCTATGAGAGGTATGGGAGGATATGTGTATAGCAGGTCCTTCCCCCAGTGTAGCAGGAAAGTATCTGGTGCTAGCTTGCTACGCAAGGCGACTCTGGAACAGAACTGATCCACTTGGGTGTTTAGTTGGGTGGTGAATAGGTCTATCGAGGGGATGCCCACTTCTGAAAGATGTGGGCTTCTATGCTCCTGTCCAGTGTCTACTCGCGTGGCTGGAGGATGCAACTCAACTGGTCCGCCAGGATATTCTGCTCCCTGGCAGATATGTGACCCTTAGCTCTTTTTCATAGGTGATGGCGAACCTCCACAACTAGACTGTTTCCCAGCACAGGAGATAGGAACCTATTCCCCCTTGTTTGTTGATGTAGCACATCGCAAAATGATTGTTGGTCTGAATCAGGACAATCTGGTTTCCTAACCATTCTCGGAAAACTCTGAGGGCATTCACTATGGCTCTTAATTCCAAGAAATGTATCTGGGGCAGGCTCTCCTGTTTGGACCAGATGCCTTGAGTATGAAGGCCATCCAGATATGCTCCCCAACCCAGTTAGGATGCATCTGTTGTCAGTGTTTCCTGAGACGACACCTTCTGAAAGGGGAAATCCCTGAGCAGGTTCTGATGGTTCATCCACCAGGATTGGATGAGGGGGCTGGTGATAGTCACCCAATCCCGAAGGTGGCCAGTGGCCAATGGCCTGGTTCCACTGCATCCTCAATGTCCATTGAACCTGTCTCATCGAAAGACAAGTTATAGGTTTAACGTGTATAATAGAAGCCATGTGGCTGAGCACAGTCAGCATCCTTCAAGCCGTTGTCTGACAACTCCACTGGTTATCATGGATCAAGGCCGTCAATCTCTGGAGTTGGTCTAGCGGAAGGAAGGCCTTCGCTTGAGTCATGTCGAGGAGAACCCCCACATACTCCAGTTGTTTGGCAGGCTGAACTTGGGGCTTTTAGTAATTGACTACAAACCCCAACAACTTTGGCACCTGAATGGTCAACCATGTGGATTGCTTGACTCCGTCTGTATTGGTGCTTTTTATGAGTCAGTTGTCCAGATAAGTGAAGACAAAGACCCCTAGTGTCCTGAGATAGGCCACTACCACCGTGAGGCACTTTGTGAAGACTTGTGGTGCCAAGGCCAGTCTGAAAGTTAGTACCCAGCACTGAAAGTACTGTTCTGCCAGGATGAATTTGAGAACCTCCTGTGAGTGGGATGGATTGGTATGTGAGTATATGCATCCTTTAGATCCAGGGAGCATAGACAATTGTCTTTCTGAAGATAAGGGAGCAGGATACCTAGAGATACCATCTTGAACTTTTCTCACATCAGAAAGATGTTGAGGTTTTTGAGGTCCAGAATGGGCTAGAACCCCCCCCCCCCCATCTTTTTGGGGTCCAGAAAGTACCTGGGGTAAAATTCCCATTTGATCTGATCCTGCGGCATGGGCTCGATGGTGAGATCAGCCAGAAGGGCAGAAATTTCTCTCTGAAGTAAGTCTAGATGAAGAGGGGTGGGAGGATATGTCCTCAGGGGGAAATGTAGCAGCAGCTCGGCGAAGTGCAACATGTAACTGCCATGGACTATCTGTAGCACTCACGAGTCTGAAGTTATGAGGGGCCAACTGTGGGCAAAAAGAGTGAGCCTTCACCCCACCCTCTGCTGACACTGGTAGATTGGCTATGATCTGATGGAACTAGCCAAAACTCCGATCTTTGGTGTATAATACTGTGAATGACTTGAAGTGCTATACAAATGATTAGTAGTGGCTGTGGGGGAGGCTGGGCTGTTTGAGGTTTCTCTCGATGCTGCGGGCGAAGAGTCTGCGTTTTTTGCTGAGAGGTTTGAGGCCCAGGGAAGTATCTGTGCCTATACTGATAGTAGGATTTTTTTTGGCCTCCACCTTGATACCTCCTGCAATAGGCAGGTGATTCGGATGTGCGCTTCGAGAACCTAGTGAGGGTGATGTGCTGCTTCTTTATGATGCCAGCCTTCTCCTCCACCTGCTCTCTGAAGAGGTTCTTTCCCTGGCATGGCATGTCCACAAGCTTATTTTGCACCAACCATTCTAGGATGGAAGACTGCAACCAGGTGAGCCTGTGGGCCCCAATGTTCACTGCCATCATTCTGGACACTGTCTTGAAGATGTCATAGGTCGCCCGGACCAGGAACTTCAAACAGCCTTTGCCGTGGCCCACCAGGACACAGTAGTGCTCTAGTTTATCTGAGGGAAGGAACTGGCACCGGTCAGGGATATCACACATGATGTTCTTCAAGAACATGCTCATGTAGATCTGGGATGAGTGTACTTGACACACTAGCATGGAGCTCTGGAAGCACCTCCTTCTGAAGGAGTCCAGCATCCCATCCTCCCTACCCTGGGCATCGAGGAATGAGTCTTGGTGCTCTTAATCCTCTTGAGGGCAGACTCTACCACTAAGGAGTGGTGCGGAATAGGGTTTCCAACTGACTCCAGATGCGCCTGACAGGCTTGATCCAGTCCTCGATTTACCCCATTGCATATAGGGACATTTAGTTCTGATTTCTCCATTGCACTCCATAGGAAATGGAAAACTACAAGTCCCTGCATGAAGTGAGGTAAACCCAGGACTAGATCAAACCTGTTGGGTGCATCTGGAGCCAGTTGGCAACCCTAGTGTGGAAGCTGAGGTTTCTCAAACCCAGGAGCTTTTTGAACCCTGTACATCAAGTCCAGCTTCCTACTCACCGGTGGCACAATGAGGGGATTCTCCCACATTCTCATTTGTAGCTGCTGCAGGATGCAGTGCACTGGCACTTCCCCTGCTTCCTTAGGGACTGAGGAGTATTGGAGGATCTCTAACTCCTCCATCCTTTTCTCATCCTCTATCTCCAGTGAAAATGGGATGGCCTTGTTGACTCATGGCAACCCTCTGGATAGTTGTCCTAAACTGTGTTCGGTCTTCAGTCAGACCGCTCATTGTTGACAGACTGGCACCCATAGCTGCTGTTATTGTATCAATCCATCTCATTACTGGTATTCCTCTTTTGCGTTGACCTTCTACTTTGCCAAGCATGATGACTTTCTCTAATGATCTTGCTCTTCACATGATGTGTCCAAAGTATGTGTCCAAAGTCTTGTCATCTGAGCTTCTAAAGAAAGCTTAGGTTTGATCTCCTCTAGTACTGACTGGTTTGTTCTTTGGGCAATCCATGGTATACACAGTACTCGTTGCCAGTACCATAATTCAAAGGCATCAATTTTCTTTCTGTCTATCTTTTTCACTGTCCAACATTTGCATCCATCCATATGATGTTATTGAAAATACCATGGCTTGAACAAGTCAAATCTTTGTATGGAGAGCGACATCTCTGCTCTTAAGAATCTTGTCTAGCCCCTTCATAGCCATTCTGCCAAGAGCAATGCATCATCTGATTTCTTGACTGCTTCTTGCTTCTTTATTGATAGTTGATCCAACTAGGTTAAAGTTGTCCACTATTTCAATTTCTTCTCCATCAACTGTGAACTTATTGATTTTGCCAGTTGTCAGGATCTTTGTCTTATTTACATTAAGGTGTAGGCCCATTTTAAGACTATGTTCCTTGATCTTGAGAAGCAAATGTTTCAGATTGTCTTCACTTTCAGCCAGTAATGTGGCATCATCAGCATAGCGAAGGTTGTTGATGGGTTTCCCATCAATCTTCACACCTCTGTTGTCTTCATACAGTCCTGCTTTTCTGATGATTTGTTCTGCATGTAAATTAAATAGGTAGGGGGAATGTATGCATCCTTGTCGTACACCTTTGCTGATTTTAAACCTTCTGTTTCTCCTTGTTCCATTTGAACTGTTGCATCTTGATTAATGTAAAGGTTGTGCAAGAGAACAATCAGTTGTTCTGGTATACCCATGCTTCTTAATCTGCTTCTGGTATACCCATGCTTCTCATGGTTTACACCATCAAAAGCCTTGCTGAAGTTAATAAAACACATATAGATATCCTTTTGGTATTCTTTAGTCTTTTCAAGGATCCATTTCACATCTGCGATGATGTCTCTCGCTCTTTCCTGAACCCTGCTTGCACATCAGATAGTTCTCGTTCCAGGTATGGTTGTAGTCTCTGCTGAATAATGTTCAGTAGAATCTTTCTGGCATGTGGGATCAGAGCGATTATGCAATAATTTTCACAGTCAGTTGGATCACCTTTCTTTAGTTTTGGTATAAACACAGATCTTTTTCAGTCAGTTGACCATGATGTTGTCTTCTAAATTTCCTGGCAGAGCCTTGAAAGTATGGTAACAGCTGCATCCGATTGCTGTAATACTTCAGTGGGAATGCCATCAATGCCTGGTGCTTTGTTCTTTGATAATATATGTTGTAAAAGTAAGTCGTTCACTTCTAACTCAAAAAAATGGAAGTATAGAAATATTAACTTTAAGAATACAAAAAAGCTTAACAAAACTCAGCTCATTTATGAAACAAGGTCTCAGACTTGTTCGACATGACTTTCCGACTTACATCCTAGAAAGTGATATGCCTAATTGCATCAATGACCTTATGTAGATGCTCAACAGGTGAGCCAGTCCAATATATTAACGTTTCCAACCACTTAAAAACTACTACGTTCTACTTAATGGATATTCCAATGATAACATGACTGGACTCCTCCGTTGTATAAAGGCTACTTTTGATCCCGACGCTTGCCTCAGGTACCAATCCTGCGTTTCACATCTATGGTTCCTCAGGGGATCCTGTATCTACTTTCATTAAAGTGCGCAGATGCTGCCTACTTTCAATCTTTAAAACACGACCCGCTTCTTCAAATACTTTCACAATCTTCCTCTCGGGCTGAGAAAAACGCCGCACCCGAGAGGAAGATTGTGAAAGTATTTGAAGAAGCGGGTCATGTTTTAAAGATTGAACGTAGGCAGCATCTGCGCACTTTAATGAAAGTAGATACAGGATCCCCTGAGGAACCAAAGATGTGAAACGCAGGATTGGTACCTGAGGCAAGCGTCGGGATCAAAAGTAGCCTTTATACAACGGAGGAGTCCAGTCATGTTATCATTGGAATATCCATTAAGTAGAATGTAGTAGTATTTAAGTGGTTGGAAACATTAATATATTGGACTGGCTCACCTGTTGAGAATCTACATAAGGTCATTGATGCAATTAGGCATATCACTTTCTAGGACGTAAGTCGGAAAGTCATGCCGAACAAGTCTGAGACCTTGTTTCATAAATGAGCTGAGTTTTGTTAAGCTTTTTTGTATTGTTAAAGTTAATGTTTAAGTATTTTCTATACTTCCATTTTTTTGAGTTAGAAGTGAACGACTTACTTTTACAACATATATAGTCTATCGTTCCAGAGAAGACCAAGCAATCGTGTTGTTCTTTGATAAGGCTTTCAATGATGCTGTAACTTCTTCTTTCATCACCAATGGTTCCGGCAAGATCTCTGATTCCATGTTGTTCACACAGCCACCAGAGTCAGACTCCGAAAGGAAGTCAGAATACCTCTGAAACTCTTTCTGGAGCTCTCTCCTGCCTCAAAAGGAGTGTGAGCTCCTACGGGATCAATGATGCATCAAGGGCTTTCGAGGTTTCACTGGGGTATCGGAACCCAAGACACTCGAGAGGGAGATGGCTCCAGTGGGAACCAGCATTGAGGTAGAGAGCAGATGCTAGACTCAGGGTAGGGGGCTCATAAGGGATGGAGAGCAGATGCTCAAAATGACGTGGAGATAGTGGAGAAAGGGCAGATTCTGGAAATGGGATAATGGAGGGCAGATTCTGGATATGAGGCACAGATAGGGGAGATGCTGTATATGGAAGGGAGGAAAAGAGAGAGAGGAGAGCTCTTGGACATAGGGGGTGGGAAATGTGAATGAAGGAGAGGAGAGATGGTGGACATGGGGGAGGGAGAAGGAGAGGAAGATGGTTGAGATAAAGAGGGATATATTGGACACTGGGGAGGAATAGGGAGAGAGGGGGAATAGTGGATATGGTGGGGTGAGAAAAAGGGTGTGAGGCACTGGATGGAGGAGATAGAGGAGAGACACTGGATAGGAGAGATGCTGGACATTGGGAGAGGAAGAGAGAAAGGAGAGATTTAGTTAAATACTGGGTAATAAGAGGCCTAGGAAGGAGAGGGTTGTGTTAAGGGTTGAAAAGTGGTAGTTGCAGTAACAAGAGGTAGGATTCAGGACTGGATGGTAAGAGGAAGAAGTACAATCTGAGTTGAAAGAGAGAAAAAATACATGGAAGAAAGTTAAAAGGAAAGATAAATGCCAATGATGTAAGACAGTGAAGACGACAGGAGGGGAGAGAACTAGCAAATGAGTCCGAGACTTCAGAAGTTGTTAAGAGAAGACAGAAAAAAGCAAAAACCAGAGGCTGAGGATCAACATGATTAGAGAATAAAATAGCCGGTCAGCAAAAGTAGGAAAATTAATTTTATTTTCAATTTAGTGACTGGAATATGTCAGTTTTTGGAATGTATATGTTTTGTCTTTATATTTTGCACAATACAGGGACATATAGTAACATAGTAAAAGAAGGTAGATAAAGACCAGTATGGTCCATCTAGTCTGCCCTGTAAGATGGCAAGAGTAGGTGCACCTGCCGCTCCGTGCAGGCTACCCCTCCCCATGTCTTTGTTTTAGGGGTGAACCCACCGTCTGTGTAGGACACCCCTGTATGTTGAGAAATTAGTTAGTTAAGTTTATTTTGATTTTATCCTGTTGCTGTAAAGGGATCCACTGTGCCTGACCCATGCCATTTTGAATTCTGTCACTGTATTTGCCCCCACCACTTCCATCAGGAGGGCATTCCAAGCATCCACCACCCTTTCAGTGAAAAAGTATTTCCTGACATTGCCTTTCAATTTACCCCCTTGTAGCTTCATGTTATGCCCTCTAGTTTTACAGCTTCCCCGTCTTTGGAAGAGGTTTGTTTGTTCATTATTTCTATTTAAGTATTTAAAGGTCTGAATCATATCTCCCCTGTCCCTCCTCTCCTCCAGAGTGTGCATATTTAGGTCTTCAAGTCTCTTCTCATAAGGCTTCCGATACAGGCTCCAAATCATTTTGGTCGCCTTCCTCTGAACAGTTTCCAGTCTTTTTATATCCTTTGCAAGATATGGTCTCCAAAACTGAACACATTATTCCAAGTGAGGCCTCACCAGTGACTTATACGGAGGCATTATTTCCTCTTCCTTTCGGCTGGTAATTCCTCTTTGTATGCAACCCAACATCCTCCTGGCCTTTGCAACCGCCTGGTTTTACGTTACTAGCTGCATGGACTTGCTATCTGGGTTTCCATAGAGAACAAGCCTTAAAGAAATCAGCAAAGTAAAACCAGGACTGGAAGGGTGTCCCTAAAATCTGGAGCCAATTGGCCACCCTAGCTGTGAACTCACTATGTGGAAGAAGGCCTGGTAATCTCCTTCCAGTTGTACCTTGTCAAGAAAACCCAGGGGCTGGTTTGCCAGAAATCAGCATTGACTTGATCGCACACCACCCCATCTAGTTTTCGTTTGTGGTAATTCATTCCCTACTTGATGAGCTCTTTCTGTGTTCTGAACGTGTGACTGTGGTCAGGTGTTCTGTTAGTATGGAGTTTGTATGTAGGGATCAGTAGTAATCTGGCTTATTCAGATTTTTGAAGAGGTATATATTTTTTTAATTTAACTATGCTTTTATACCGCTTTTCATTGGGTCAAAGCGGTTTACAAACAACTCAAGGTTACAGTAGAACATGGAGTGTATACAAAAACTATGTACAAATAACTTAACTATTTATAGTAATTTGTATTTGTTGGGGTGCATGGGTGAATGGAATTATGTTACAGGTCCATAGTGCTCGATGAACAGATGAGTTTTCAGATGCTTCCTGAATGAGGAAAGATCTTTGATGCTCCTGATGGTGATGGGGAGAGAGTTCCACAGGGCTGGTGCATATAGTTCAAATGCCCTTGAGCAAGCTTGCTGGGTGCTCTTGGTTTTTGAATGGTGGACAATCAGAGTATTGCAGCTGGATTGGTGGCCGGCTCTGTTTTGTTGAAAGGGGTGGAGAAGGCTGAGAAGGTGGGAGGAGGAAAGGCCAGATGGTGCTTTGTGGGTTGTCAGTGTTTTGTATTTGATGCACCTTTGTGGCATGTAGCCATATGGAGGGCCTTACATAATGATTGATTGTGGGAGACCTTGATAAATAGAGTTGCAGTAGTCGAGGATTGGGAGGATTGCTGTTTGGAGTGCTGATCTGAAATTGAGGGGATCCAAGATTAGGTAGAGGTGTTGGAGGGTGTGGATCTTGTAGAAGATTGAGTTTGTCTTTTTCTTCACTTGTTGTTTGAAAATGAAGTTATGGTGTAGAGCGATACCGAGGTATTTTATTTTTTACTGTATCTTGATATGGGTATTGTTTAGAATTATTGTTGCAGGGGGAGTGAACATGCTATCCTTAGTGATGAAGAGAGCTTCAGTTTTCTTGTAGTTGATGGAGAGGTGGTTACTTGTGAACCATTGTGAAACTTCGGAGAAGCGGTGCTATAGCTTGGCGTATGTGGGTTGGTTGGTGTCGAAGGGAGTGTAGATCAGGATGTCATCAGCATAGAGATGATAGAGTAAATTATGGGACTTGATTATCGAACAGAGTGCTTTTAGATATATGTTAAAGAGCAGGGCAGAGAGGGTGGAGCCTTGTGGGACCCCTTGAGTTTGGGTGAATGGGGTGGAGAGGATGTCTCCCATCCTGATTTGCTGCTGACGATTGAACAAGAAAGACTGAAAACAATTCAACACTGTATTCTGAATTCCGATAGATTGGAGGTATTGGAGAAGGATGGAGTGGTTTACTGAGTCAAATGCAGCTGAGATATCGAGAAAAACTAATATAAATCATTGTTGCAGAGACTGAATGCCTTGGATGAGTTTGTTTAGAAGAGAGAGAAGGAGCGTTTCGACACCATCGTAGGGGCGGAAGCCATATGTTGGGAGTCAAGTGGAACATGAATTTCAATATAATCTTGGAGTTGTTGGCATACCACTTTTTCTATGATTTTAGCCATGAAGGGGAGGCTGGTGATGGGTCTATATGTAGTAGGGTCCATTGGGTTGAGGTTAGATTTTTTGAGGATTGGGCGAATTGAGGCAGATTTGAGGCTGGTGGGCATGAGGCCGTGGATGAGGGATGCTTGAGTGAATTTAGTAATGATAGGGCTGAATTCTGTTTTCATTGCTTTGATCCAGGAGACTGGACATGGATCAAGAGGGAAAGTGGTGGTGTTGAGTGAGGAGATAATGGTTTCAATATGGCTTGTGTTTATGGGGTGAAAGGAAGACCAGGATGCTGTAGTGGTGGATGGTTGAGGTGTGGGGAGATCTCATAGCTGAGGTTGATGTTGTAGGTGGTTGTAGTAATCCTCTAGTTGTTGAGGGTTGATTGTATTACCTGGGGTAGGCTTGGTAGGGAGTTTAGTTAGCTGTTTCACAATATTAAAGAGTTTTCTTGGACGGTTGAGGGATGAGTTTGTTAGCTTAGAGTGATATTGTGTTTTTGCATTGTCTGTTGAAGTCCTGTATTCATCTAGCAAGTTCTTGTAGAGATACAGTTGGTGGGGTGTTTGGTTTTCTGCCATTTTCTTTCTAGTTTCCTTAGGCTGCTTTTGATTTTATGGAGTTCTAGTGTGTACCATGGGGTTTTAGGGATTTTGTTGGGCTTGGGATGTGAGTTGGTTGGGGCTGCTGAGGCTGTCAGGATGGTGGTGTGCCATAGATCTGGAAATGCTTCAGGGCCATCAGCTCTGTCTTCCAGAGAAGGGAATATGTTGTTGGGGAAGTCTTCTTTGTTGAATTGTTTAAATCTTTTCTTTGTTGGTTTTGATGGGGTGTTGGAGGGTCTGAAGAACAGTGGAAGACTGAAGTTAATGAGGCAGTGGTCGGACCAGGGAACTGGTTGTATTTGTATTTGTGTAGGGAGTGTAGAGTGTGGAGGAGGGGTATGGTTGTTGATAAAGATCATGTCGAGAATGTTGACTTTGTCGTGGGTAGGGGTATGAACTATTTGCTCAAATCTATGGCTTTCATAGCATCAAGGAAGGTGGTGGCTTGGTTTTGGTGGAGGGAGGGTAGGTTGAAGCCCCCTAGTAGTTCGGTGGTTTTGTTTGTCTTGATGGTCGTGAGTGTGTATTCCAGAATGCTGGTTAGATTGGATGCAGGAGAGGATGGAGGCCAGTAGATAAGACAAATTGCAATGAGTTTATTTGAGATGGGAAGAGTGTCCGATCCACTTGTGCTGTTGGAGGCTTGGCTGCTGAAGTTGTCCTAGAGCTTGGAGAGAATGAGTACTCCATCCCCTTGACTTTGGATCGAGGGCAGTGATGTAATTGGTAACCCTGGGGAGTGAGATGATTCAATAGTATTAATTCTGTTTCATGTGTCCGGATTTCAGTTATACACAGGATGCCCAAATCTTTGTTTGTGGTGAGGTCGCTGATTAGTTATATCTTTTTCTTGATTGAAAGGGCATTTATTAATGCACAGCTGAGTGTAGGTATGGGATAAGAGAAGGAAGGGTGTGTACCTGCTGGATGTGAAAGGTTAGGAATATGTATTAGGCGGGGGGTTGTCCTGGTTGAGTGTGTGCATATGGAAGACGGGGTGAGGAGTAGGATACACTTGGAGTGATTATGAAATAACTATGAGGGAACAGGTAGGCAATGGAGGTTAAGGTTAGCACTATGAGAGCTAGAAGAGCATAAAGAGTTGCGTATATGGGGAGCATGGTGGTGCTGTGCATTGGTACAGTACCTTATTCAGATGGGTGGTTGAAGACGGTCCTGAGTGGACAGACGAGGTATGGTCAATGGTAGAGGAGTTTCTGTTGGCTTCAGTTGGCTTTCATTGGAGACAGGAGAGGGGAGGCTTTGCTGTTCACTTGGTACACGCCTTTCTGCGTAGTTGCTGCTAACTGAGCTGAGAGCTGTTGGTCTTTCTGGATTTGCATGCATGAGCCCGACTGAGGTGAGTGTGTTTTGCGCTCTCAGACTTGAGGTTGGTGTTTGGTGTAAGCGTTGTAGTAAGAGTGGAGCTTGCTAAAGTGGAGACGCTGGGTCTTGGTGTACTTGATGTCCAGGGTGGTGTACCGGGAATCGGAGGCTGTCTTTAGCATCGGAAGCACTGGCAACGGTCCCTGCATACCTAGGGGTGCACAAGATGCATTGCCAGGTCCAGGTGGGAGCATATCTTGATACAAGCACAGCTTCTTCCTCGCACTCTGGACTATGCTAAGGGCCGTGCCTAACGGCCGTCTGGTGAGGCCCTCAGGTGCAGGCCACCAGGCGCAGGCACAGGCACACCTTGAGGCGCTTTTGAATTTAAAGGTCTCTGTTGGCTGCTGGGGCACTTTGTGGTGCAATTTAAAAGTACTGGTCTTTGGCCCAATTGGCCTTGGGGTGAGGGAGTGAGGAGAAGCTTACCTAGCCCTAGTGTATGGATATTTTAAGGCCCATGCAATAAGAGGTACGATCTTGACAGCTGTGCACTGCAACATCTTGCTTACTTTTAGGGCCACATGCACTTTTGAGAAGAAGGTTATTTAAGGTGTTGCTCTTTTCTAGATATGTCCTTTCTGTGAGTTTTGAAAGTTGATGCTGTTATGATATGGAATATTTTCTGTATATATCCTGAGTAATTTTTTTGTAAGGTTTTGTATTACATCACAATATGCCCAGTACTGGTGAGGGTTTATATTGCTATGAATGAGAAGACACCAGAATCAGAAATTATTTTTGGTTTGTTTTCTGTGCGAAACATCCTAATTCTGCTCTACACCTGTTGACCGGAGAGGGCTTTCTTTGGATACAGAACATAGGTTCAAAAGGAAAAAGCGAGAACCACAGCACAGTTTAAGCCTCATGTTAAATAAAGTACGTCATGGTTCTCACTGTTTCTTTTTGCTACTTGGAGTGTGATCACCTTGCATCTCCTTTGTTTTTTGATGACTATGTATTTACATTAAATACCATGCTGATTTAGTGTGCAATGTCAGGAGCTAATATGTTTTATATTAGATTTCCAGGCTACATAGTTAAACTGCTGCAGTTTTTGCTGCATTTAGACATCATTGCAAAGTTTAAAAAATATATTATATCTCCTGGGAAGATATTTATTTCTTTATTCTTGGGGCAACCACCTGATTGGTTTGTGAGTGAGGGGACCCCCTGTTCCCTGACTAGAGCTCTGAGGAGGTCCCTCCATTTTGGCTGTGGGGAAGAGGGGCACCTGCTCATTTCTCGCCTCAGGCAGCAGATTGTCTTGAGCCACCTCTTCTTCTTATGGCACGTGATAGAATAAAACAGCAGGGGTGGGGGGTATAGGAAGTTCCCCAGTTTTTTTCCATGAAAGGAAGAAAACATAAGTGCATAAGTGTCAGAATTGGCAGTGCTTTGGCCTGAAGATATTCCAGCCTGAGGCAGAAGTAAATATATTCTGGTCTGAGAGGTGTAGGAGGTGATTAAGGGGCGCATATGCATGTGGATGAATAATCCTTTGTAGGCATATCTGTGGACTGAATGGAGAGGAATGGAGCATGTACGGTGGCAGCTTCTCCTCCTGATCGCCCCCCAAATCCTTTCTTGTACTGTGAGAACTATCTTTGTGATCTCTCTGAATATCTCCTGAATGTCGCCTTTTAAGAGAACTGCCACTCAGATATTCACCCTCCACAGGGGGCGAATTGAGCCCTTTGCGAATATAGGAAGTGAACTGGCCTTACATACAGTTGAAAAGTGAAAATGGCTTTCCCATACTCTTGGATTTGTTTTTTGGGAAGATCAATGATATGCCCTGCTGTTCAGCAGAGCTGTGAGAAGGAAATTTGCATGACAAATGAAAGGCTGAATTTTCCAATTTAGCTTTCGAGAAAACAAAGCAAAATTTGCATGCTTTCATGCTGATTACCTACCGTAGATGGAATTTTCTCCTTTGGTGCCTGGCACATCAGAACAAAAAAGCAGGACTGTACACTAATACTATGAAAGCAAGGAGGGAGAGAAAGAAGCCTTTCTGGTGCAAAGGTTGCTAACCACTCCCTCCCTCCCTTTCAGTCAGAGCAGAAATAGCCGTAATAGTTAATGTATGTGAGAGAAAGATGTCTTACATACTTTTTAAGATAGAGAGAGAGGGACAGAGAGGCGCAGAAAAACGTGGGGGAAGTATAAAGAGCTCAAGTGAGAGTGAAGAAGGAGAGGTAAGGAGCACAGAGAAGGACAGACAGCAGAAGGAAGAGGAGGATAGCGGGACAGGGATGGGGCGGGGGATAAGGATGTGGTATAGAGAAGACAAAGGGAAGTAAGTAAAGACAGAAGAGGACAGTGGGAAGGTGGAGGAGGAGGGGAAAGGTACACCCACATAAGGAGAAAGGTTTGAAGGAAAAAGAGCATCGAGGAGGAAAGACAAAAGGCCAAGGGAGATTTAAGGGAGAAGGATAAAGGAGTACAGGGGAAGGGAAATAGGTATTAGGAGGGAGGGAAGATGAACTGAGAAGGACTGGGAGGGCAGGGGAAAAATGAGTGAAGGAGTAGAGCAGGGCAAAGTATGGAAATGCATGGGTACTGGATAGATGACAGAGGAAGAGTTGCATAACTAGACCTTGTCCGGTAAGCAGCGCAGTATCTAGCCTGTGCAAGCGGTGCAGCCGCAAAGGGCGTAAAGAAATAGGGGCACATTTGAGGCTGTCGGCCTCAGCTCACCCCCCTCCCCCCCCAAGCTGCTTGGCCTTGCCCTGCCGCTGAGGCTTTTAGTGTTGCCTTTGCAGCAGCGGAGGCGGTGACAGCAGCGTTATTCAATTGAAAAAAAAACCTGCAGGACTTTCTGACTCCACGCTTGCATGTTGGTCTGATCCCTCCCTTCTCTGACGTATTCCGCATCAGATGAGGGAGGGACCAGATCAGCCATTCAAACGTGGAGTTGCAAAGACCTGCATTTGAATGGCTGATCTGGTCCCTCCCTCCTCTGATGCGAGCATACGTCAGAGGAGGAAGGGATCAGACCTGCATGCAAGCGTGGAGTCAGAAAGACTCATATTTGTTTTTTTCAATTGGATGTCACTGCTGTTGCCACCACCGCCAAAGCAACACTAAAAGCGGCAGCAGCTGGGCAAGGGCAGGCAGCGCAGGGGAGTCAGCTGGATATGGAGGTTAGATGGGGAGATGCATGGGGCAAACGACAAACCTGTGATTGGGAGGGAAGGGGGCATGCCAGATGTGCAAGTCACACAAGGTGCATTTATGGCTTGGTACAGCTCTGCCGGTAAGCCCCTGGCGACTTAGGTGATTGGATGTTCATACAGCAGCTCACGGACATGTTTCCTGCATCCTGCCTGTTGGCAAGTGCTGGTCAGTATACTGGGGAGAGAATATTTTCTGGGCATATCCAGAGTTGGCCTTTTAGGAGGGCACAGTGGGGCAATCAGGTTTCTGCAAGAAAAGTAAAAAAGACCATTACCCTTATAAAAGATGGTCAAAGGAGGTACTTCTGCAATATTTACATTCAAAGCAAGACTCAGTCTGAGTCCGACCTGACTTCCACTTAAAGCACTCTCCTGGATATGTGCTAGAGGCCAGGGGAGATCCTCAGAGAGATCTGGATTAATGATAGCAGAGAAGTGATACCTTTATTTATCAAGCGCTAAGCGTTTCTCCAATTCAGGTTCTTCAGTCTTGATTTAGAACACAGTACTTTCTAGTTGTAATACAGAGACTTTTTGATAGCTATTTGTATTTATACTCTGTGAGAAATAGACCGATAGAGTGACTTGTGATCTACAACAATGGAAGGTCAATTAAAAGAAGATATCTTCAGTTTTTCTGAGGAATTCATCTCTCGATTATGTAAGGATTCTACTCCCTTTTCTTTGGATCAAGACGGAGACACTTCATCTGCTTTACCAAGTTGGGAAGATTTATTGAAGCTCCAAAAGAAAAAAGTTCGTATGGAGCTCCATAGATTGTCATTGATTGAATATTTGCGACGGCACCATATACCACGAGGGTTGAGAATATATAAGGAGCCGAGGATGTTTGTGTCTGATACAGGATTTGTCACCAAATGGAATCTTATTCTCAACAAATGTTCTATGGATTTAATGGTGCACATAGTGGAGACTACCCAGCAACATCTTCTTACTCTTACTACAGAAATAGAAACATTACTTGCTTCACTTAAATCAGATGAAAAAGTTGAAATCTATGAGGAAAAGACCACAATGATACAAGCTCAACTGTCTACATTACATAAGGAAGTCAAAGAAATAAAGGAAAAGAAATTACGGCGTGATTTCATGGATTATACTCAGGGATATGTATATTCCTGGATGAACATCAAACGTAAATCTCTAGCAAAGAAGAAACAGGTTACGTTTGAGAATACCTCTGAAGAGACGGCCTCTACGGATTCAGAAGAAGCATCTCGGCAAAAGGATTTTCGAGAGGACTCCAACAAAGAAAAAAAGAAAAAAACCAATGACACTCGAAACAAGATTTCAGTGACCGATCGCGCTCGACGCAAAATATAACGTCCTTGGTGATTAACATTTCGGGATCGGAGGTTTCTGAAGAGATGCATGCAATACTAGAAAAGGGTTTATCTTTTGTTCCATCTATTAAATTTGATTTTTTAGATTCAGAGTCGATTTGGAGAAGTTCATCAGAAAGCTGCATTTGAAGTTATTTTTTGCTCAAACTGCTCCATCTCACATCGATTCAGAGACAATATTAGCCAGTTCATCGTGTGGAAGAGTGGCTCTACCTCTTAAATCTAAATGGACCCCTCCAGGTCCATTACATCCTTCGCTAATTCTTTACCGTGATCTAATTATACAAGATATGCAATGCGCAGCGGGTTCTCAAAAACATTTTTACACTGCCCTTTCATTAAGAGAGCGGAGTGCACTACGAGAGCTGCAATCTCGTTCAGATCTAGTAATAAAGAGGGCTGACAAGGGGGGTGCCATAGTTATTTGGAGCAGACAACAATATCTTGAGGAAGCCTCCCGTCAATTGGGGGACATACAGGTGTATGCTAAATTAATAATTGATCCCACCGATTCGCTTCAGGCCCGAATTCAGCAAGTAACCAAGGCAGCTTTACAAGACAAATTGATCTCTAAATAAGAATGCGCTTTTTTGAAGCCAAAAGATCCGATGGTCTCAAAATTCTATCTAGTTCCCAAGGTACATAAAGATCTAATGAAACCTCCGGGTCGCCCGATAGTGTCCACGCGAGGATCGGTATTAGAACCTTTGTCAATGTATTTGGACTCATATTTGAGACCGTTAATGACCTCAATTTCATCTTATATAAAAGATTCTACTCATTTTCTTACCATTTTACACGAATCAGAACATTTGGCGACAATGGCTGGAATAGTCTTAGTAACTTTTGATATAACGTCTCTATATACCGTGATTCCTCAAGCACAAGCACATTCGGTAGTGATGGAAGCACTTAGAGCTCGGGGGGATCTATCGGCCCCTTCATTGACTTTTTTATCTACAGTAGCGGAAATAACGCTGTTTAATAATTTTTTCAGTTTTGAGGAACAATTATATCATCAAATTTCTGGAGTGGCCATGGGGGCCACTTGTGCCCCTTCGGTGGCCAATCTATACATGCAGCGTTTTGAGAGTCAATGGATTCAAAATTGTCCTTATCAAGATTCATTGAAAATATGGAAGCGCTATATAGACGATATTTTTGTGATTTGGCAGGGCGATAGACCCTCCCTACACAGATTTCTGGATTGGTTAAATGCATGTGAACATAATCTTAATTTCACTATGACGTATCATGAGACTCAGATCTCGTTTCAGGACGTGTTAGTGACGAAGACACAGATAGGCTGGCAAACCTCGATCTACCGAAAGGCTACAGATAAAAATACCCTGTTACATTATTCAAGTGCCCATCCGAGACAACTATGTAACAGTTTGCCTTTTTCTCAGTTCATCCGCTATCGACGAAATTGTAGTACAGTAAAAGAATTTCAACAACAAACAATTCAATTACGCCAGAATTTCTCTCAACGGGGCTATCCGAGAAAAATAATTAGGGAAGCGTATACTAGAGCACGTTTTATTAATCATGATCTACTTTTACATCCTCCACATCAGGAACTGCCTGAGATGGATGTTAATTTGATAACAACATATTCTCCTTTAAGCAAGCAGTTGCAGTCTAGTTTAAACAGACATAAGAATATTTTGACCACCATACCAGGCTTAAAAAATTATCATACACGCTGTGTATGGCAAAGACAAAAAAATTTCAAAGATATCCTCAGCCCAACAATGTTGCGACCATCTGGAACATTAAATATTGAAGTTCATGGCCACAAGTCTTGTGGTGAATGCTCAATTTGCCCTGTTACTCAAGAATGTGACAGTTTTTATCATAATGGGAAAGTTTATAAATTACGAACTAATACTTCTTGTGCATCTACACATGTAGTGTACTGCATAATATGTCCCTGTTCTTTGCTGTATATCGGCAAAACTAATCGTGCGTTTCGAACTCGCATGAGTGAACATCGAAGCAAATTGAAGTGCAAACGCTTAGAGGCTCCTATAGTAGAACATTGCTTGTCTCTGCATCATGTTTTTGAAGATCTACGTTGCTTTTGTGTGACACAAGTGCAACAACCACAACAGGGCCGCACTAGAGATGAAACACTACTATATGTCGAGCAACGTTGGATACATTTATTGCAGACTGTTACGCCATTGGGTTTAAATGCCCGCATAGAGTGGGAATCTTGTATATGATGTCGTCATTATGACGCTTCATCAATGATTGGTTTTCCTGATTTAAGAGGCGCAGGCACGGCGTTTTTTTACAATCGCTTAGCAGTTCAGCATGTTCATGCGGATAGGACGCCAGTGCATAACATTGAAAAGTGAGTAAGACATTTCCTTTCACGAGAATATGAAGTTTGGAGAATATCAATGAAAAAAGTAAAGTTCATATGTGCTGTTCTTTATTTTCAGAGCTTAGCAATTTCCCCTGAAGAACCCTGAATTGGAGAAACGCTTAGCGCTTGATAGCATTGGGAAAGAAGTTACCATTCAATATTAAACAGAATTAAGCAATTTTTGCTGCGAAAGAATTATACAATTCAACATCACAAAGCTAAGCAATTTTGATTATTGTCTGCTATTGAATGAGATATTTTTAAACACATTATCTTGAAAATATTTAAAAATAAGGTGGCTATAACTTGGTGGTCGTTGATGTGAAAGCGTAGGGTAATGAGTCAGAGTTTGACTTTAACCCTGAGATACTGAGACCACATAGCTGCCGATAAAAACGTTTATTTTATAAGTCTCATACTTATAAGTATTTACAGTCTTGATTTAGAACACAGTACTTTCTAGTTGTAATATAGAGACTTTTTGATAGCTATTTGTATTTATACTCTGTGAGAAATAGACCGATAGAGTGACTTGTAGTCTTTTGATGAGGTCAAATAGTTCTCTCGGTTAATTTATTGAGGAGTTAAGCATCTTTAGGGCATGTTTACTAAACATTCTTATCGTGCGGGGCCGCGGTAGTGTACCTGTGCCATATAAGGAGTGGGCGGATCAGGCTGCCAAAAGAAAAAAACCGGGAGTAAGCAACCGGACGTGTGCGCGTCACGGTAATGTGCGGGGTCGACATTAGCGCGCCAAAAGGCAAAGTGGCGCGCTGCCGGGTATAGAAAACACCCGAGCCGTAGTACAACGGTGAAGACACTGACCAATAGTGCAGGGGCCATGGGTTCAATCCCCCATTGTGCACAACGACAAAGGCCAGCTGAGACAGCAACTGTAATGATTAAAATTATTTTAGGAGGCAAATAAATTTTGAACGGCATAAGGCGGTGCACAGTTCTCTTTCAGCGGCATAAGGAAGCGCACAGTTCTTTTTGGGCGGCCTAAGGCGGCGCACAGGTCCTCTTGTGCGGCAGAAGGCGGCGCACCGGTCATCTTGGGCGGCAGAAGGCGTCGCGCTGATAGGCACAAAGCGGTGCGCCGATAGGCACAAGCACAGGAACGGAGCCACAGCACATTGGTTAAAACACTGACCAATGGTGCTGGGTGCAGGGGTTCAATCCCCCCCCCCCCCCCCCGTGTACACTGAAGGCAGTTGTCGGTGTTTGTTTTCTATTGGAGTCACAGAAATTATGGCCGCCAGAGGTGCGTGCGCTGCTGTACGTAAAGCGGCGCACTAATGGTATTGGAGGCCTCTGATGACTGGGAGGCATAAGTCGCGCAATGATGGGAAAGCAGAGGAACCGAGCAACAGCATGATGGTCAGAACACTGACCAATGGTGTAAGGAGCAAGGCTGTGAACACCCGCAGTGCACACTAAAGACAGCTGGCTGAGGCATAGGGGGCTGTGGTGCTGGTCAGAAGGGTGTGTGGCAATGTTTTATGAGGAATAATAATTTGGGAGAGGTAAATGGTGTTGTGCTGATTTGCAAGCACCCAAACACAATCAGTGTACAATGGTGCAGGGATCAGGGGTGCAATCCCACACAATGGCAAATGAACATGTCTGGCGGAGACAGCACCTGTAAGGGGTAAGATAGCCCCATTAGGGTGTTATCGCATATCTGTGGAATAAGTGGTTTCCAGCAAATGTACTCTCAGAGCACTGTAACATAACGTGCCCTTGAAGTCACCCCACAGGACACATCTCCAAATGCAGTGTCCACCACGCCACCCAACAATGTTGGTGAAATAGTGGCCGAGGGGGCGCCACATAGGGTGCCCTATGAGGCGGGGAAAGGTCACAGCACTCTTTCTGCTGTTAGCACTGTGCATTGTAACGTATGGAAAACATAAGTAGTTGTGCTGACACAGTTCGTGCATATGTGATTTATCAGTGAGGGACTGCAGACAGCCCCTGGTGTCTGATATCCACAGGGTGTCAGAGTTAATCACATATTGCAATCCTCAGCCTGGGCCTGTCTGCAGCCCTTTGCTCCGAGATCAGCAATGGCAGACCTGGGTCAGTCATTAGTTACACACCAAGGAGGGGCTGCAGACAGTCCCAAGTGACGCATATCAACACAGAATCAAAGTCAATATCATCCATTAAACTGCCCCATTACCTCTGGAGATGGAAATCCACAGAGTAACACAGCTCCATGACAGCCAAGGTCTGATGAAAAAACACACACGCCTATGTCATGTATGTAGAAAACTGGTGAATACAGCAATGATGTTGCAGGGGTCATGGTCTGCTCCAGTTAATTAATAAGGGTGGGTGAGGTATGTTCCCACTCTGTGATCAAGTGTACAGCAACCACTCCTGGCATAGTGAGACAATTACACCCTTGTGCCATATATTATTGCACCTTTTATGGTGCAGCAGATGTAACATCACAAACATACCCTGTCAGCAAAGGTGAACTGTAATCTATGTCCATAGGCCATGTTGAAAGGCTGTCCACTCCCAGGCCACTATCGTAGGTACATCATAAGCTGTGTCAATCAAAGGTGTGCCAGAAGATGCCATAAGGACGTATAGGTAAAAGCAGAAAGCTGAGCCAATAACAGTAACATCCCCCAAGCTGAATGCAAATAGAGGAATGTGCTAAACACACACATAACACAAACACTGCACAGAGCAGAGAAGACAGACAATATCAAATTAAATGAAGGACCTACATAAGTTGATGGGCTGCCGAAAGCAGCTGCAGGCCATGTGACACCCATAAAATGTGAAAAACATATCATGGGCAGCTATATCCATGCACAGATTGATGGTAATGTACCCTGCTACACTGACAGTGTGAGACAGAGGATGTGCAGATGTGTGTAGTAGGGGAGTCTGAAATGGAAGAATATGTGAAATATCAGGATGACGGTGGAGTACAAGTGCTAGGCAGAGCACACACAGGAGAGGCAAGCAGGTTGAGATGCAATGCACGAATGTGTGTTAGTCGATGACGTGGTTTAGCAGCATGCACATCAGGGTAGGATGGCACATAGCTGGCAGAGAAAGGATGGATGGAAGGATGTCGCACAACTCAGTTAATGGTACAATGTGGGCATGCCACTGATGTACACACATATGACTATCACACTAATGAAAAGCACATATGCAGGACAAGCAATAACATACAACACTGCAGACAGGAACCACACAAACGACCAGTACTACAAATGTAGACGCCTAAAATGGTAACACACACCGCCCATGTGAGGCACAACAAAGTCTACATAACCAAAATAACGCATGCCAGTACACAAAACGCCTGCTGGCTGCCATGACAAACAAACACAAAAACAACTAATCTGTAGTAAATGCACATGCAGATACACCATGTACAGAAAGAATTTGCACTCTGTATCTTGCAACAACAACACCTGCACAAACACAATGAAATGTCCTGCACTGAATACAGCATGCAAAACAGGGATATAATTAAACACAACGCCATCAGAGGATGTTCCCTGGATCAGGTGAATAATCAGGAGAAGAATAGGAGACAGCTCAACATGCAATAAGGTGTAGCACACCAAACACCTGAATCTCATCAAAAAGAAAGGGCCACATGCAACAGGATGTAAAGACCCTAAAGTGTGAGGTCGTTATTACACAACAAATGTCATGGCTAGGCAACACACAGGATGCACCCTTTTCTACAGTGAAGACAGTAAAGGGTGTGTGTAGAGCTGAGGAACCTGTTGGTACCTCATGGCCGAGTGAGGCCATTAGAGATGTTAAAAACAAAACATGTGCGGAAAAAACATGCATACAGCACACGTCAAACACATGACCATAGCCAATAACAAAAAGCAATCAATGAGCACACTCTAACACAAAGATCCCAAAGGGCGTGTGTGGATGTCAAGCGTACATAGACAGTGATGTGCCATGTGGCTGTCACTAACACAGCTGGCACTGTACAAGGATGTGAGCATAGGTGACCCATGTACATGTCCAGCAAACAAACACATAAAGGGGATGTATGTGCAAATACCGGAGGACTAACATAGTGAAGTGAAACATGGCTTGCACACCAAACAAACAGTGAACAAGTCACAGAAGCACCCCATGTGGCCCATGGCAGGTCATGTAACCCACCATCACCTAGCAACAACAAAAACATCATCTACACCCTGTGACATTGAAAGGAAAATGATGGATCCATGGGCTCACAAGGAGTCATGACTGATACAAAGTCACACATTGAGCATGATGACAGACCTGAAATGCAAACACCACACGAAACACATATTGGGTAAATACAGAACTTTATTTGGTTTGCACATCACAAATAGTGTAGACAGTGCCATCATAATATCAGGGCTGGCCGCATCACCTCGGAAAGTGCTCAAAACCTTTAGCATGTCACAAAGCCACCTCCTACAGAAAGGTAACTTGGTTGACAACAAATTATCCACACCAGATATAATGTGCATCAGGTGCATACTCTGCACCTGACACCAGACCCCAAGCGCCCCCTTGCTGCTGCATGTCGCAAATGTGTCACCCACATATGAGTGCATGTACAGATGAGATGATGCATGCTGAAGACCCAATACACCTCATCTGTCCCTCAGAAAATACCCAACTGTCAAAACAGGGGTCAGACTAACTCCAAAAAGATATTTGGTGCAAAGGACTTTAATGTTCAAAAACATGACAGAAAAGTAATGATGATACTCACATCCCAATGCCCGATATGGGAGTACAAGCTACACCACTATGGACACAAACAATCATGTAAATCACAATAAGCATCTGCTAACAAATACCACATGCACATGACCACTGACATAATACCAACTCAACAACCAGCAGAAATATGCACATATTACACCATCAAGGAGGTCAACATGCAGTGTTGGTGTGGGGAAACAGTGCATCGTCACATATACCAGGATACATGGAATTTCCCAGTAAACAAGTAGTATTGACACCCACACTGCCACACTGCAAACATAATGTGGCAATGTGAGTGTCGCTAACACAAGCCATAGTCATGACCGTGAAGACGGGAAATGCAAGGTGTGTACAGACATGCAGACTGTCATGTATGCACAGTACGCAAACACACGAAGCAGCATATAAATAAGGAAATAATGGACAAACATATCACCTAAATCCACACACAAGCCATAGGTCCACATGTGGTGTCACAGAAACATAGTCAGTGAGATGCACAAGCACCAGCCACATGGCAACATGATACAGTGATGCCACACATGCATGTAAACACCCATGGGTCACTGAAAACATCATCCCAAGATGGTCTTGTGTTTGAAAACATTGTGGAGTTTAAATGGGGATCATGTCCAGGTGGCAAATAGGTTGACGTAGACAATAGGAGCACTCCATCGTTGGCCACATGACAAATACATGGGCTGTATGCTTGTGTTGTAAGAAAAACATTAGAATATCATCGGTGCCATGTCACAGCCATGGTACAAAACATGAGACACCTAACTGTGACAAAATGTAACACCTACAATGTCCATGTCAGTTGCTGCTGCACAAGGGGGGATCATCGTAAAACGTCAGAATTGTATCTAAAATCCAAACACTCATGTTAAAAGTGTCTTTGAGGCTCAAGACATGCATAGTCAGGGGTCTGTGATCAATATACCATAGTCCTTCGAAGTCCATGTGTGTCCCCCACAATGAGGAGCACGTCCTGCCAATCAATTGCATCAGCAGTGCTATCGACACCTCTGTCAGGGTGAAAGCAGTAGTCAAAAATCAATAATGTCTATCCCAGTCATGTGTTGCACTCTCAGAGGTAAAACATCCAATGGCAAAATGTCATAGCAAAGAGTTGCATGGTGGTCTGTCCTCAAACAGGTGGGTGTTGTTGACAACAGTTGCAGTGTAAGAGATGTGCCCGGTATGTCCACTGTCCTGTGTCAGGAGAGGAGAGGTATGTAATCGTCAGACACCTTTGAAAAGAAACACAAATGTCATAACGTCACAGCTGTGCAAATGCTGAAGAAAGGAATGCAAAGTCAAACAGGACATGATAGCAATATGAAACATAACCATGTGGCCAACATCATTATGCCTCAACACAGACATGGTTGTCACATGGATATGTTAATGTCCATGCGCCTGTCACACAGGTGTGTTGCAGCTACACACCATATGCAGCTGTTCATGTGAGTCTAGAGAAAATGTTACATGCCCATCAGAACAACATTATATCATCAACAGTGAAAGACAGATGTAATGAACCCCAAAAGAAACCAATACACATACCGTGTGTGTGCATCAGGTGTAGCTCATCAATCGCTTGAGCCACTACACAACAATATCAGGAACACCTGAAGGTAGACAATGTCAGCAAAAGCTCGAGATTCACCATGGCAAGCCAACGTTGATGACGGTCCAGATTATGTGCATATCTGTAAACACAAATGAAAACAGACCAGTGCTTAATGACAACAAAAGAAACATGTTTTCTCAATGCACACAACACATGTCCATAATGTTGACAACGTTTACACCACTATGTAAGAGGTAGCATAGTCACACCAGACACCCAGAGGCACACACCCCTAACAGCACATGATAATGTATGATGTCGGAGCAATGCAACATCACACAGGCAAACGACAAATACACACACCCACAGTATGGAAATGTCTAATTGACATCTGTAACACATGGCCTGCATGTGCACAGGTGTAGATCTGTAGATATAACGGCCCAGTGACCATGCAATGATATCATGGTGTTGTCTGAGAGTACATTGTTTGGGGACAGAAAACGTGCAGCCAAACATCACAATACAACAACCTACACACACATGCAGGTCTGTTTCACATGTCACAGTGAAAGTGTGGTAGAGGACATGCTTAACCAAGACACAAGGGAATATGAGTGACACCAGCAAGAGATGGTTTACTGATGCTAAACGTAGAATATTGGAAAACAAATCATCTGTGCAATATGACAGATCAATAGGAACATATGATTTCAATTAGTGCGGTCACACACAATGTCTATGTACAACCACCTACCAAAACAAAATGATTAATTGCTGATGTAGAGACACATGGCAAAGCACCAGACCAACACCATCCAAACCACGTATGTCCTCTGCACATGGAGACACAAGATAAGCAAACAAATGTCATGTTATAGCCATGAATCACACACTGCACCGTCATGTCCCCAGCTATCACACCCCACAAGAGCCCTCAATTAATGACTGCTCCCTATCACAATGTACAGATCACATACATGTCAGAGGCATCACGGAGATGTCTAACGAGATCCTGAGGTGTGTGTAGTGTGTCCGACCCCTCCCTTACCTCGCTGTCCGTGTACACACAGAGCAATTCAGGGGTATGCGCACAACCATTCTGTTGTCTCAGTCGCAGAGTGCACTATAAACCTTTTATCACCATATTGTGACAAAAGACTCCTCTACCTGTTTAATGTTGTGCCAAAGTTGTATGTTAATCCACTTACAATAGGGAAAAGCATTGGATATCTGCGCTCCCACCTCATGTATTCCCGTATCATAAACATATCCTGGTTTGTACATCTCATACCGTCTGTCATATTAACAGTTATGTTCTGATGATGTGCCACAAATAACAGCATAATGTGTTGCATGTGTTTAAAATGGACCACCCCATGTCTGCATGTGACAAACCCCTGAGGGCTGCATGCCATCCCAATGTGTGTTAGTCTGAACGTTGAAACATGCATACCCTACATGTGCACCTCTGATAAATAGCTGGCACCTATGTCTGTGTATGTAAGTCAACATAATCATGCCTTGCTTGTGTCTGCAAGATATTTGCTCATATGGTCTGTGTTCACGTGACCTACACACATACACAGCCTGTAGCTAACGCATGATGGATGATGTTGCAAGAGCATCAGCAAGATATGCCATCCAATCCATTAAATACCTGCTATAACACAAGCAACACCCACATGCTGTGATCCAACTGGCTATTGTAAAACACCCTTTGCTGTATCTGGCTGATACATCTCACCATGTGTGTAGATACCCATCACTGCAGTGAAGGTAGACTCACCAAGTTAAAAGTGTTTTATCACAACCCCCTGGCTGCACAATGCAGAAGGTCCCCATCCCTAACCACATCCATGTCATGGCTACCTGATCAACAATACATTTGACACACGTCATGTTTGACATCCACATACCACCCAAACTGTTAATATCATCTCCCCATACTAGCATCAACTATGTTTATTGTGCTTTATGTGACATGTTGCTACACACATGAAGAGCACACAAACATAGGTATGTCACAGGAGCCTAATACCAACATAAACATCACAAATGTGTCTAATCGTAGCGCTCCACAATGGACAACAGTCAACAAACAGGGAGTGACCGTCCAACATGAACATATCAACATATGGCTGACACTGTGTGGCACACATATCATGTAAGATAAACACCTTCTGGTCTGACAACAGCTGTTTATATCAGAAGCATACACTACCTGTGAATTGCACCCTCCAAACAAACCACACAGATACCAACAAACCCCCACATCATCTGCCACCAACTGCTGTTGTGCAAATCCCACATTATTTGTGGCACACCCATGGACATATGTGATGTTGGCATTCAGAGTCAACTGGTACTGCAGTGTGTCATCCAGATTCCATGTTAACATTAACACACATAACACAATAAACATTACACACATTGTATAGCACATGTGTGTCGTAAGCGACTTAATACGTACATGTGAACAGCTCTGCAATCAACCTCCGCCTGAACGCTGAGCCCTCCCGTGTGTCACCACTGGCACGTACAGGGGGGCACAATGGATCCTCCTCAAGATCCTCATTAATTTCTGCAGGGATATCGTGCCTGAGAGCAATGTTTGTGCAGGATGCAACAGGCTATGATTATCTCGGCAACAGTGCGTGGCTCATATTGTAAGGCCCCGCCTGTCCTATCCAGACACCTGAAGCGACTCTTCAAAACGCCAAAGGTGCGCTCTATGACAGAGCGGCTGGAGGCATGGGCCTCATTGTACCTCTGCTCTGCACGTGTCCGTGGCTGACGAACAGGAGTCAGCAGCCAGGGGCGACAACCATATCCTGCATCACCTGCAGAAAAGAAATGTTGCATGTAAATGTAGGGGTCCATGTGACACAGTCCTGACAGCTGTGTCGACATGAGAAAGAAACCAACAAGACAGTTGTGACAACAATATACAGCTGCAAACTATGCAGCTCTATCAGATATACATATGATGACATACAAGCTAAACATGGCTTATCCAGCCCGTAAACACATATCAAATATCACAAACGACCATAGTCACCCTTAAATAAGTGTGTGTGTGTGTGTGCTACATGCATATGGTGATGCAGTTACTGTCCCACATCTGCAAACCCACAATGGTGACACCACAATAGCAATCCAATGCTCCCATAATCACAGGGGTATGTCTCATCAATAACCAAGGGAAAACACACAGCCATTTGCGTGTGGCCACATACACACCATGTATGCCATGGTGGTAGGTAAGAATGAAAGCATATCACCTGTAGACATCCTGTTTATGAATGGCAACATATGATGTTTATTTTGTCAGGCAAAATAAACTGTGTATTGTTGCGCGCCAATGCCTGTCATAGCCATAGTCTTCCCAGTCCCCATCCTGTACACATCCCTCTGAAGGTGCGGTCGTCCAACATGCACACTGTGCCCGTCATTAGTTTGCCCCCAAAACATATGCATAGGCACATACCCGTCCGCTGTAGCTGGTTCCCATACCGCTGTGTATGCACCCACGTAGTCCCCTTGCTGTAACTGTACATTTTACACAATGTGATGTGAAATGAGAATGGCCAGACAAGATGGCACAAACGTACCCTCAACTACAGTGTCAGAGGCTACTGTAAGCACTACATATTGTTGCAAGTCTGCTGTGACATAGGCAATATGTCTGGCCAAATATATGCACACGTGTTTTCCCTGCTGGAAACCTCAACATCATCTATCAGATATTAATATACACCTACTCATGTCAGATATTGAGCCCTGGGTGACAACTCCATCACAGAGTGCGTGTGTCAAAACTGACACCCACATGACATGTGTGTACTATTAGGGTTATCCAGAACCAGACATGTTTAAATGACGGAGAAACATTATACAGAAATTAAAGATCTTCACATGTGTTTGTGGTTGACATAAACACCACACCAAACACCCCATGTTTGCATATGCTTCCATCATTCACTATGTGGTCATCATCTACAACATAGATGTCTGCACTGAGGTGGCAGCACATGTACAACATGTGCATATAACGGTCATAGACTGTGAGGATAATCATGATGTAGGGTTAATGTTTCTAGTCGTACCAGACGTACAAAAACATGTAATAATGTATACCAACACCAGTCCCTGTGACCAACATCAATCATATGCAAGTGCATGTGTCAAACTATATAAAACCTCTACTGTGATCACAAATAGAAACATGTATAATGACATACAGAAATAAAAGACCCTGACATACTCACCCAGCAAGATACATTCGCCAAAACGTCCCTCCTCAAATTGTGTGAATATTGCCGAGTGATGCAGGATATAGGAGTCATGGGTGGACCCTGCAAACCTAGGGACCACATTCAGAATATGCTGATTTGCA